>ML685770.1:16593359-16795988 GCA_007922175.1 Pelusios castaneus
ATATAAATGTATGCATATGGGGAGGGGAATCCAATTTGTTTACAACTTAATGTTTATTTTAAAAAAATAGAAGCTTGAATGATGTGTTTTCCTTATGAGCAGACATGATTACTACTGGAGTGTTGGTGTTACTTTTCATTTCCCTTTAGGCTTAGTGAAACAGTTGGGTAGCTCTGTAAGCATGCAAAAGGTATTGTGCTCCTAGGTTGCTCAAGGAAAAGCTGAAATTAAGACTTCATTGCATCTCTAAAGGCTTCCTCTATCTATTTTCTAGAAGTATCCCTCCTCTAAACAAAATGTTGCTTATGTATAAAATATTCATGTTGCATAATAAAAACACAGTATAAAATATGTTAATAGTGTAAGCTGAAATTATATTAACACTATATTTTTCTTTTAGCTATTTCTGTCAGTTAGAATTGCTAAATCAGTTTGTTTTAGTTCGTCTTGAGAGAGTATTTTTTTTTGAATATTTACCACATATTTTATTTTATTTTATTTTTGTATAAAGAGACACTTTGCCTCTGCCTGTAAGATTGTAGCTCAGGAAGTTTTTCCTCTTTTTTCTTTCTCTAAAAGCATTTGCCATCAAACTAATTCAATTCATAGAATGTAATTTCCAAATTTCTGGCTGCAAAGTTCACATTAAAACCTGTTTCTCAGAGCTATCATCCACCTAGGGTGGAGAAATATGCCATGTGACCTATCAGCTAAGTTCTCTCATTATTTACACTTGTGTACCTGAGGGCAGATGCGTGCCTTATATGTCGTAACAAAACAGCTATTATTTTAAATACTTGCAATGAAAAATATACAAATGAACTGTGGACAAGAATAATTCACTGAAACATTTCAAACAACAAATACATTTGAAAATCTGTAACCTTCGCGAACAACTCAAAATAGAAAAAACAAAGTTGCATCAAATCAATGATTTCCCAAATTCTAACAGTAAGATTATAATCGTGTTACCTGAGCTGAACAGAATGTATATCTGGAAATGTTTAGAATATCTGCCAGGTTAGAGACAATTGAAGGATGGATCAAATCGGGTATCTGGAATACTGAGCGATAAGGTTTGAAAATGAAGGGACTGCGTGACAGTAGATTTGGGAGATGGAAGAAACTTGAGAGAGCAAGGCTTTATAGTCAATACATTTTTTCCCTTCATTAAGCATTACCATAATGAAGAATGGGTTGATTCGAACATACATCTCAGTACCAAGAGCTGGCATTAAGAAGAAACTTCCATTTTTCTGTTATGCCTGTTAATAATATTGTTAACATCTGAAAGCATCTTATGAAACCCAATACTAGTAACCATTAGGTATTACCAATTTACAGGTTCAGTGGTCTCCCTTGCTACTCCTTTGATTTTTTTCTTCAAGTAATCTATGCCAGCAGGTGCATGCTTTGAGCATTTTATCCTGATTTATTGGGAGACATTGCTGGAGCTGTGACAGGAGTAGAAAATAGTTTATGATTTGATATAGCTTATGTCATCAATTCTCTCCTCTTTCTAAAAATGGAGTTATATATTGTGAACTGTAACGATTCTCTGAAAAGTTGAAGAAATCAAACTCAGTTTCAACTTTGAGTTAATTGTTTATTTGAGAACAAATTCCTGTTTTAAAAGCAAACAGATTATTATACTTAGTGTAAAACAAACAAGGAGTCCTATGGCACTTTTAAAGACTAACACATTTATTTATCGCATGAGCTTTTGTGTGAGAGATCCCACTTCGTCAGATGCTGGAAAATGAAAAATGCTGAGCCGGATTAACATGACTGTCCGCCCTCGAATTTGCATACTTAGTGTGTTACCTAAACTAATGATCATAATTACAGCTGGACAGAAATGTTCCAACATTTCAAAATTTGTTTTCATTTTAATTCAGAATGAAAAGTCAGAAGTTTCCCATGGATTGGAAATTCGACAAAAAAATTATTTGGAAACATTTTGGTTTGATAATGTCAAGACAGTATAATAAAAGATATTCTTCTCCCTTTTAATATAAAAGTATAAACAAAATTATAAGGTCAAAATAAAATGTCTTTATCTTCTTCAAAGGGAACTTTTTGACTAGAGCTAGCTGAAAATTGCCTGTTGAAATATTTTGCCATTGGAAAACAGTGATTTGATAAAAATAAAAGTTCCATAGAAATGGATTATCAGGAAATCATCAAGAGGTTCTGACCTTATTAAAAGGCAGCATTTCATTTTGACTTACATATTCTAAAATACCAAGCAGGATGATGATGGAATAACATGTTTAAACAGTTGTATTCTATAGTTGTACATTGGAACACAGACATTGCTTCCTGTGTACCTTTTTAAAAGGATGTTTCTTTCCTTCTCTGGTCTTCCTAAAATCCATGACTCCTTTTCAAGCCATACAAAACAGTCTTTAAGATTAATTTTCAGGAAGCGCTGTGAGGGAACTGGATTTTTTGTTTTGTCGGTAAATTTTGTAATTTCAGAACATCTGTTCTGGAATGGATGAAAAACAAATAAATTAGGGGAAAGGCTATTCTCGATTTGGTTTTGACAAACAGAGAGGAAGTGGTTGAGAATTTGAAAGTGGAAAGTAACTTAGGTGGAAGTGGTCATGAAATGACATGATTCTTAGAAATGTTAGGAAAGAGAATACCAAAACAAAAACAATGGATTTTAGGAAGGCAGACTTCAGTACACTCAGGGAGTTGATGGGAAGGATCCCATGGGAAGAATGTCTAAAAGGCAGGAGCCGGGGCCAGGAACCGGAGGCCACCTGCCGGCAACAGCAGCTCTGGCCAGGCTGAGCCGCCCACCATCTTGCTGGCCATGGCCAGGGCCGGCTCTACCCTGCTTGTAGCAGTGTGGCTCTGGGCGGGCCAGGGCGACACGATCTGCTCCGCTCCCCTCCCGCCGTCCAGCAGGGGGTGGGGCCAGCCGGGGCCCTCAGCCATGCACCGCAACTGCTGGCCGTGTGGTGTGCGGGGCCAGCAGGGGAGCCTGAGCGGCACCGCGTGCCTCTCAGGCTCAGCCCACGTGCCAGCTCTGGTACGCGTGCCAGGGGTTGCCAACCCCTGACTTAGATGATGGCATAGAAAGCAAACTTATAAAGTTTGAAGATGATACCAAGCTGGGTGCGGTTGCAAATGCTTTGAAGGATAGGATCACAATTCAAAATGCTTTGGACAAACTGGTGAAATGGTCTGAGATAAATAAAATGAAATTCAACTAAGGCAAGTGCCTAATACTCCACTTAGGGTTGAACAACCCATTGCACACACATAAAATGGGCAATGACTGCCTAGGAAGGAGTACTGCAGAAAGGGATCTGGGTGTAATAGTGGACCACAAGCTAAATATGAGTCAGCAGTGTAATACTGTTGCAAAAAAAGCAAACGCCATTCTGGGGTGTATTAAGAGGAGTATTGTGAGTAAGACACGAGAAGTGATTCTTCTACTCTACTCTGCACTGATTAGGCCTCAACTTGAGTAGTGTGTCCAGTTTTGGGCACTTCATTTCTAAAAGGATGTGGAGAAACAGGAGAAAGCCCAGAGAAGGGCAACAAAAATGATTAGAGGTCTGGAACATTTGACCTATGAGGGAAGATTGAAAGAGCGGGGTTTCTTTAGTCTAGAAAAAAGGAGACAGAGAGAATATAATAAAAGTTTTCAAATACCTAAAAGATTGTTATGAGGAAGGAGAAATATTATTCTCCTTAATCACAGATAATAGGACAAGAAGCAACGGGCTTAAATTACGGCAAGGGAGGTTCAGCCTAGACATTAAGAAAAAAGTCCTGTCAAGGTGATTAAACACTGGAATAAGTTGCCTAGGCAGGTTGTGGCATCTCCTATATTGGAGGTTTTTAAGAGCAGCTTAGACAAATGCCTGTCAGGGATAGTTTAATGCGGGTACTTGGTCCTGCCATGAGTGCAGGGAACTGGACTTGATGACCTGTCACAGTCCCTTCCAGTTTCTGTGATTCTATGAAACTGGAATTTCCTGTGCATATAAATTAAAAATACGTTTTTCCCCATTTTCACATTTTATAAATGTTGTAATATAAATGAAAAAAAATGAACAGAAAATTGAAGTACTTCAGAAAGATGGAATGTTTCAAGCTTATCAAAACCCTATTTTTTTTTCAATTTGTCTTTCAAAATACATTTTTGTCAAAGGCAAAATGTTTCATTTTTGACAAATTAGCATTTTCTGATGGAAAAAAAATATTTGATTGGATAATTGCCAACCAATTCTTTTTCCATGCCCATTACTCCTCTTCTTTCACTGAATTTTCAAGCTTCTTACTCTTATTTTATAGTCTCACTCCTGCCTCTTTTTTTGGATACTTCCTTTTGTCTCCTTTTCTCTGCCAGTGATGTGAACATGGAAGCACTGTTCTTCAACAGTCAACTCTGCTTTCTTTCACAAGGAACATTTCTGCTATGAGCTAGGAATGAGTGGGAGGAAACAATCTAACTAAATTGAAGGTGGACTTTAATAAATTTATGAACAGGTTTATGTGATGTGTTGTGTGTGATGGCAGGGGATTGGACTTGATGACCCAGGAGATCCACTTTAATATCTTACGTACAAGACCACAATCAAGCCCATTGTATTAAGACATGGCCATAGATCATTTTGACTCCTTTTCTTGCATGTTATATCCCTTTATGTCCATACTCTCTCTGTCCTTTTCGGACTATATGGTATGTGGGACACTGACCATATTCCTGTTTGCATGAAACCCAGCTCTGGGTTTTTGAAAGTTTAGTGAACCTCAACTGAACTTACTGCAAAGGTTCAGTCTGTTAACTATTTACAAGAGATGTATGACATGCCGCGGTACCATCCAGACCAATGATGGGCTGGGTCACCTCCTACTCTACAATCTTGGGTGCCTCACAACATTTTGTTGTTTAAGCTTCCAACTTGGGTCACTCACAATCAGCCGAGCAGCATGCAGGGGTATGTCTATACTGATGGCGGCACAGGATCAACTTTACAGATTTGATTGAATGGCAATGAAGACTCGCTCAATTGAACTCAGAAGTCAACTCTGACGATCCACCCCAGCAAGTAGCAAAGCACTGAATCAACAGGAGGGCATTTCCCATCAGCACAGCACAGCACAGCGCAGACACCGCAGTAGGTAGATGTGAAGAAGTTGACAGGAGATATGCAAGTTATTGTACAGAGGTTGTGTATCTCCTGTTGACTCCTGCCAAAACTGCAGCCAGTGTAGACCAGGCGTAAGTTACAACCCAAGTATCTGGGTAAAGCCACGGCCCTGGTTCAGCCGCTTGTCAGCAAACACCAGCCATACTCCGGCTTTCAGCAGCCTTCGTTACGATTTGTAGGGTACCCCAATGCACATCTGGCCCTGGATTTCCTGCCCAAAATGCACTGTCTAGCCCTCTCCAGGACAGACCTGACATATTAGGTCCATTGCCCCACCCACCCACCAAATGAATCAATACACAACAGCAGCTTGCAACCTTTAATGAAGTTAACATAACAATTTCACAGTGCTAGATTAATTTTCACTAAAGAACAAAGCAAGTTTATTTCACTACAAAGAGATAGATTTTTAGTGAGTACAAGAAATGAAGCATTATGGTCAGAAAAATACAGATAAAAAGCTTTCTAAACTTAATAAACAGGACTTGGTTCAAAGGGAAGTCCTTACAACATATTTTCAGTACATTGCTGACCAAACTTTCAGGCTAAGATCTGCTCCCAAAATCCAATTACTGTTTTTTTGTTTTGTTTTCTTAGGTGAAAAGAGAGATGTGGATAGGAGGCAATAATCTGGGGTGGTTTTGTCCCTTATATTCATAGGCTAGTCACCCTTTGAAAAGCATTTTCCTGAATGTAAAGACTAGTTGAAGGTCTTTTCAGCTCAGAGTCCAGAGAGATGGAGTCCAGGAGAGGAGGCTTCATGCTGTTTCCTTCAACTATATATAATGAACGCAAATTTTCTTTGTCTTCTGTCTCTTGCTCTCTGAAGAGTCTTTTACTAGTTTATATGTACATTGAGGTAAACACACATCCCTTAGTTTAAGACAGGTTTGCTTGACAGGGGAGACTTTATAACCGTGTACATAATGTTGCTATATATATTTTACTGCGATATTGTTGACCAGCAAGTTATTAGTTTTCAAATGATACCTTACAAGGTACATTTTGTTCAAAGATTAGTACAAAAGTGTGCAGGGTATGAATACAACGGTGTTTTCCATCACGGTATGGCAAACGCACGTTTTTATCTTTACCTGAAATCATAGCCCTCTGGTTATCTTTAATTGACTTTAAAAACACAAAACAACAAAAAACCAGTTCATGGGGTAAAACTTTCCATTGCAGCATAGTGTTCTTTGGGCTCTTAGATAAAGAAGACTTCTGAACCCGATAATGTATATAATTTTCATCACCATCAGAATAAATTCCAGTGGAGAAATACATTCTTGTGTTATGTGGAATGTAATCAATTATTAAATATTATTATGATTTCAGTTTCAATTGAATTGAAATATTATAAAAATAAGTTTTATGGGTTTGTGTTACATTAGCATCTAGTTGTTATTAGGTTTTCATGTGGCATTTATTCCTACCCATAATGTGCACATAATATAATTCTACTTCTGAAAAATTAATAAAATACATTTTAAAACACAAGTATTTGATTGAGTATTCAATCCTTAATTTTTGAAGTTTAATTTAGTCCTTCAATTATAGAAAGAGTAATGGATTTTGAAAGACTCTCTGCATTGGAAATAATCTATCCTACATATTCCCAATAGCTAAAACTGAAAATTTGGGGAAAATAGCTAAAGATGCATCCAAACAAAACAAAATAAAACAAAAACAAACAAAAAACCCATAGATGCAAAGACAACCAAGCTTTGCCAACTGAAGACCATCTCTTATTTTAATCGGGCAGAAAATAGATTTGTAAAGCAACCCATGGCTGGTATAAAAAAAATATTAAGTATCTTTCATATCATGTCTATATTCTGCCCACTTTGAAAGGTTAAATTATAGAAACAAATATAGATATAAGCTGCTTCTTGAATAAATTCCTCCTATTTATCCCTCACATTCCACCCACTTCAGAACTATGACCTTTAATCTTCTTTCAGTTTTTTTAATATAATAAATGACCCAGTCTAATTTTGTGTGTTTTCTTTACAGAATCATGTTTGGACCAATCAGTCCAAATGGTCTCTGCCATTTCAGACTGGAGGCAAATTCTAAGAGATTAACTATTTATAGATCCTCAAAGGTATGTTTTGGAGGGGATTGGGGGGGTTGTGTGAGGGAAGACTGGTATAATCTTAAGTAGTTTGCAGATTTATACCACTGCAATGTAAAGAAGCAATATCTTATGTCTGTTACAGATGAAGGTGGACAATCCAAGAATAGAAGTACCATTTTAAAATGTTAGCCTGAAGTTGACAGATTGATTATATAGATATAGAACCGTGTTATCTCTGTAATATCTGAACTCAATTTAAGTTTGAACTATATGATTATTTTCATCCATCCTTGTTGGACAATTGTAACAATGATGTTTCACTTCTCCCTGTCCGGATCTAATTTTGTCTAGCACTGCAACTCTGCTTAGAAAGCTGTTTGGCAGCAGTATTTCAGAAATATGAATCAAATTTTGCTGAATGAAATGAAATTAACTATCCAAGAAAAGGTAATCTTCATTCTAGTGGTGCCAATTCCACATTTTGGGCAATGGTACTGAAATAAAATAACAAATATTAATAATAAAATGGTTCTGAAACTGTTTATTCTCTACCGATAGCAAACAAACAAGCGAGAAGATCTAGCCATACTTTCTCTGAATGCTGCAAAAATTGTCTGGGAATTTTGTTTGGTCCACAAAGCAGCCAATAAACTGGTACCGGTAGTAACATTTTAAAGACATCTTGCTACATCTGACATAATACATACAAAGTGCCATAATCAGCAGTAGAATTTCATTTTCAATGTAGGCTACATTCTCTTATTTTGTAAACATAGGGCAGGAAAACCCTCCATTGAATGCAACATCTTGTCAAGTACTTTCAGTCTTTCATATGAGTACCACCTGGCTCCAAGCTCCCTGTTAGCTGGAAAAGAAAGTGAAGCTTGCAATCCATTAATTCATTGTACGAGTTATATTTCCCTGCAGCACCTTTTGTTCACTGTCAGAGTTCTACAACAATGACAAATGCAGTTACAGTTAGCCAAAAACTCTAGAAATTCATATATAAAAGCGTTAAATGGCTAACTATAAACCCTACAAATGATTTCTTATGTAGCCTAGAAAATTTACTGTATATGGTACAGAAGAGTCTAGTGGTAACATTCCACTAACAAATATGATTATATACTATGATTTCCTTCTACTGGGAGAAATCAGAATCCTCACAAACATCAGGCAGTGATATCAGAAACCATGGGGGAAGATGAGAGATGAGCATGGCTGATTAAGTCAGTTAAGGGGAATAAGGAGCTGGGTACCTTTTCCTGCTTCAGTAGTATGCTTGTACATGATTAGCCATTTATACTATTAATACATCAAAAAAAGATTGCATCAAAAGCAACAAACAGAACAATCCATTCATAACTGAAAACAGCAAATTATGGTCAAGTTTTCTGTTCTCTGTTTTCACAGATTCATTACCATCAAATGAAAAAGCTTAAGACTGTGATGCTGTGATGTAAAAATTCTCTAGGTTCTTCTTCATGGGTCTCTCATCCATAGCCCAGTGAAGTCAGGGAGAAGACTCCCATTGATGTCAGTGGATTTCAGCTCAGACTACAGCTGCAGTAATAGTTCACAACTTTCAACATCTTTAGAACTTCCGGCAACTCTTCAAAAGTATTTTAAATGGAATGAAATTGGTGGCTAAAGGTTTTTTTTTTTTTTAATTCCTCTGAACGACCATCAAGTAAATCATAGTGATGAACAGAGAAAAAGAGATTTTGCAATCATTGTATCAATGATAGAAGGATTACACATTTTCAAATGAGTAAAAAATTAGTTTGACCTTTGCAGGAGTCTAGTAGTAGACTTTTTTTTCCCACTTGACAAGAGAAAATATTGAGTCAGTCTACATTCTGTGTTCCCTCATTCTCAGATCTATTTGATTAGTGGTTTTTTCCCTACATTTGCAAGGACAAACAGCACATCAAACCTGAAATTCACCTGACCAATTCTTTCATTCAAAATAGTGTATTATTAGCATTCCATATAAGAGATGCAACATTACGCCTACTCTTGCAAAAAATATCCTCCCAGTTAAATGTATTAAATGTCTGATGTGTACATTTAATATCCACTTTGCAGTATCTACTCATAACCCAAGGGGAAAAAATAGGAACTATCATGACATGGAACAGAAATCGAGAGCAACTGCAGGAACAAGTTGGATGCATTTCAGTGTAGCTCTTCTTAAGCGTGCTTCACTCCTGCAACATCTGGTCACAACAGTGACCTTATTGAGACGTTAGTCCTGGGTAAAAGTATAGAAAGTGGAAATACCTGCTCCTGCAGCACACTGCTCTTCCCATTTTCCTTGTGAAAAAGTTGAGAGTGTAGAAAGGATGAGCCACCATTTAAAAGGGAGAGAACAAAAGAATAGGTTTTAGTGAGTACAGGGGAAAAAAGGAGAGTTCAGAGAGAGAGAGAGAGAGAGAGAGAGAGAACTCCTACCAACCCTCCAACCAGCACAGAGAGGAGTTTAGGGAAGGGCTATAAAGAGACCAGCACCACAAACTGTCTACCAGACTGCATGAATCTCTTGTTCCAGTGGATAGAAATTTCTTCTGGTCTACTGAGGGAGATTCACGGCTTGGACAGTGGGTGCCATGGGCAGATTTTGGAGCTTCCCCTGAGGAAGGCAGCTCCATTGCTGAGCTAGGCCCCACACCAGATTTTGCAGCACAGGCCTCAATGATCTGATCAGGATTAATGCTTTCAGTAAGGTCACTTTCCATGTGTAGTAAACACAAATCCGAGTCTCTTTTAACCCACTGTGGATCGCATCCAGTTTTGAATACATTGCATGGCAGAAAATAAAAGTTGTCCCCCCCCAAAAAAGTAGTAAAAAAAAAAATTGTATGGGCATTATAATTAACTAATAAGGGAGGAGTGAAATTAAAGATGGCTCAAATCTAGCATGTAGCTGTCAGAATTTAAAAAGTAAACACCAATCTTCAATAAAATTCATAAAGTTTGAGACTCTGGCCCCTCAAAAATGTTAAAAAGCAAAAAGGGAAAAAAAATTACTTTCTAGAAGTAGTTGGACGTACATTACAGACATTATACACAGATAAAACTGCTTCATAAGTGGAGGAAGCTGTGGTGTTGCTGGTGCTGGTCACACAAAGGCATGATACTCGAGTCCCAGCACCAGTGACCCAAGTCCAGCTGGGGACCTGTAGCCTGGGCACCGGAAGTGGCGGGATCCAGCCCTGACCCCAGGCCCGGCCACCAGAAGTGGTGGGATCTGTCCCCAAACTTGTCCCCAGCCCCAGGGCCTGGCCAGGGTCAGCAGTGGCCGGGGACCCCAGCACCCAGCTGCCAGGAGCAGCTGGATCTGGCCCCGACCATGGCCAGAGACCTGGAGCCCAGCCAAGGTCAGCAGCAGTGGGATCCAGCCACTTCCGATGGCCGGGCAGCCTGCTTCGGGAGCCGGATTAGGCAAGGTGGTGGGGCTGGTGCAGCAGGGGGCGGGGCTGGCATGGAAGGGGGCAGATCCCAGGCCACGGGCCCAGGCCCTGGACCTCTTTTCAAGGCAGTGACGCCCCCGGGAGGAATCATTATATTAAAGAATCAGCAACTCCCCAGAAGGGAAAAAGCAGGTGCTAAAAAAGTGTAACCCTAAATTTGTTTAAAAAGTAAAAAAAACCCAAACAAACAACAACAACAAAAAACCCTTTACAGTATTTGTATGGTCCTATGTAAACCGAACTGGTAGCCTGAAACTTCCAAACCTGTCTCCAAGGATAATTATCAGCTAATTGAGACCAATGGCTGCTATTGTTCTGTGTCCATTGGTGTCATAGATACCTTCCTCCTGCCTCTTGCTATTGCCACTGAAGCAAGCTGCATGCAGAGAGAACAAGGAAAAATGCTTTTGCAGGCCATGCCTAATGCTTTCCCAGCAGGAAGAGAGGCAAAGAAAGGTTTTTAGGGAGCTATGGGAAAGATTGGGGGAGAGAGGCTACACCTCCCACAGCCTACAATAAAATCCACCTATGGTAGGTACCATTTTAACTCCTGTGGAAAGCTAAAGTGACCTGCCTCCTATGAATTGAGCAATATATTCCCATTCCTAGGGTGATTTCTGAAATACCAGCTTGACCCCCATCCATGCTTTGGATGTGTTTGTGAGTACCCAAGAGACAGCACTGCAACTAATTAGCTAGTGAGTAAAATACGTTCAGCAAAAATGAGACTCCTATGGCACCTTAAAGACTAACAAATTTCTTCAGGCATAAGCTTTCGTGGGCTCCAACCCACTATGTCAGGGAACTCTCAAAGGAGCCTGGAACTAGGATGGTCCTCTATCCAGGACTCAGTAAAATCCCCTGCATTTCAGCAGAATATCTCTGTATTGCATAGTGCATTCATAACAACAATTCATCATTTCATAGAGTCCCACTATACTTTGAAACTGTTAACCATCTACCAATTGTACTTCCCAACCATACAAATACCAACATTCAGTCCAAAACACACTCAGAACTATGGCTATGTCTACACTAGGGAATTAAGGTCGACTTTAAAAAGACCTTATTAAGTCGACTTAAAGAGTCCACACTGGACTCCTAAGTCGACTTAAAGGGGCCCTTACTAAGTCGACTTAGAGAGTCCGCACGTGTTTGCTCCAAGGAGAACCAGCCCCGCACGGGACTGGCTCTCCCCGGGGCAGCAAGCCCCTGAGCGGTCTGGGGGAGAAGGGAGCGAGGAGCTCCCTTCTGCCCCGGCCCACTTGGCTCCCTTCTGCTCGGGACTTCCCACATCCTGGGCAGAAGGGAATCCTCCTAACCTGGACCACTGGGGTCCCAGGGACAACTTGCCCAGACCCGAGTGGTCCAGGCCAGGAAGAGCCGGAGTTCCGCGCTCAGCAGCGGGCAGCTGGAGCAGGGATCCCAGCAAGAAGGGACCTCAGGGCTCCCTTCTCACTGGGACCACTCATGTCCCTTGTCCCCGGGACCTGCGCTCCAGCTGTGGCACGGTTCCGACCAGGAGGAAACCCGGGGCTCCCTTGGCCATCGCCGCGCTTCAGCTGTCTAGAGAGACAGCTGGAGCATGGCGATGGCCCGTGCCGTGCTCCAGCTGTTTAAAGAGACAGCTGGAGCCGGCGCAGGCCCCCACAGTGCTCCAGCTGTTTAAAGAGACAGCTGGAGCCGGCACTGGCCAAGGGAGCCCCGGGCTTCCTCCTGGCCGGACTGAGCAGTCGCGGCCAGGAGGGAGCGCGGTCTCCTGCGCTCCCTCCTGGTCGGGACCGTGAGGCTCCCTTGTCCCCGAGACCCGCACTCCAGCTGCCGCAATCTGCTTAAGTCGACTTAAGGAAACTGCAGTGTAGACGCAGGGTAAATTAAGTTGACTTAAGCCTCCTTAAGTCGACCTAACTTGCTAGTGTAGACATAGCCTATTAGCTGTTCATTCATGTTCTAGCCAGACTGCTGGGGTTACCTTCGCAACAGGCTGTGACAGTCCCCTCCCAGGATCTGGTCTGGTGTGCCACTGTGACATGCCGAGCTCCACTTCTGAACCCTGACTTACCCTGCTTTGCCAGGTGACCACTCATGTCTGAGTCAGTCACCAACAGCCTCCTGCATGTAATCGGTCCCAGGCAGTGTGTGCGCGCCCACTGGTCACTCAAGGGACAATCCCCAAGCGAGCACCCCAGCACCTAGATACCTCATTGCGAACTTCAGTCCTACAGGAATGGAGTCCCTTCCCCAATCACTGTGGACTTATAGATCCTTGTCCGTCCATTGAAATGGATGTGCCCAGCCTCTCCGATTCACCCCCTCTAAAGTCCACGCAGCTTTAGATAAAAAAAGCACTAGTTTATTGATTAGAATATGATTTCAAGTGACTATATAGCAAATCAATGCACAATCATTTAATAAAGGAGTCAGGGGTTACCACAAGCAAATAAAAGATATAAAACACATGCTAATCTAATAACACTATTCCAAGATTACTCTTTAGTCTATTCTCATTCTTCCCCACAAGACTGGCTGTTGGTGGTGTTCAGCCAGCCTAGGCACTCCTGGCCATATGGATTGCCCCAGTCTTTTTGAGTTGCTCACAAGATGGTCTTTCTCTGGCAAGCCAAAAGCTTCTTGCTCCTTCAAAGTGTCTGCATTTTTTTTTTCAATTCCTGCCCAGCCCCTCTTTCTCCTGGGCTGCGGTGATTTCCTTTTTTCTACCTGAACCAGGGAACTCAATTTTCATTGTCTTTGACATGGAGCTCTCCAGCCTCTATGCTAGAGATAGTCCTACGGTCTGAACCATGTAACATGCTTCACATCTGTACACATACATGATGCTGCAGGAAACATGATACCATAACAATATGGTAGAGCATTCAAAAGGGAACCTTGCATAACTGGCACCAAACCATACAATTACACTGCGAACGTGAACAGAAAAGCTACATAGATCATAACCTGGGGTGCATAGATGTGCATCCTGTGACACAGGCCAGCTCAACTTCTGGCTTTTTGGACCCATTTGCCTCATTGATCCTTCCATGTTTCTTTTGCCAGCTACATACTACAGCTGTGTATCTGGACTGGCTCATTGATTCCTTGGAGCATTGTGCATGCTATGTTGGATACTAAATTTGGTATCAGAGTCTGGGCAATGTCCACTGTGTGCACATCCCATTGAGAATCAGCAGTTCCCAGCCTTTTCCTTTATGTGGACCACTACATCATCATTGAAAGTTTTTGTGGACCACCATGTAAGCAAGCCATTTTAAACATAGCCCAGGCCTCAACAAATCTATGTTTTTGGTCACCATGGCAACCAGTTTTACTAGCCTGTCACCTAGCTCCACTGCAGAAGTGTAATGGAGGAGTGCCCTCTGGTGACCAAAAATAAACTTGCTGGCACTTAGCTGTGAGCTAATTTTGTCCACCCCAGACATAGTTTATGGCTGACGGGAGTCAAACTTACATATCAAGGGGTATTAGAAATGCAGCTATTTCTAATAATTTATTATGTTCACTCACAAACATATTGAACTTGTCATAGTACATTTACCTGCAGTAGGCCTACCAGTGGACAAAAGATAACACTTACCTAATGAGAAGGGATTATATTATTATTACATTATCTCCCCCCTCCCCTCTCTGAGACCACCTGCTGTAGCCTCGTGGACCATCAGTGGTCCATAGATCACAGGTTGGGATCCACTGAGCTAGAGGACCTGCAAATAACCACACTAATGATGGTCTCATACCCAGTTGCCAATGGATAGATCAAAGCCATCTAGCACCCAGGCCTTTCATTATGCATAGGCTGCTACCATCTACTGTAATACTGGCTATATGTCCATAAAAACTCTGAATTTGCACACAGTAACTACCCACGGAATTGGACACATGTATTTTGAAAATCAAGGCAGTGAGATGATTCAAGAAAAAAACCTGACCAGCTGCTTCCAGTTAATTGCAAAGCACTGAACAATATTCAAAAGGGTCTTTTGGATTGAAAACATACTTATATACTGATTTGGGAGAAATGGTCACTCAAATATGCTCAGAATAATGAAAAATATTGTAATTAAAAATAATTTGCATGCACAAAAATCCAATTTACATGCATATATCACAGGCAGGTCTGAAATCCTGTTTCATATGTTGCCAAAAGCTGATGGTATTTGAAACGTATTTTTTCCTCTTGCAGTGCATGATGATTTTTAATTCTATCTATACATGCACAGCAGAGGGCATTAGACATCTCCTAATTGAACAATAACATATATACAATTAGATAGTAAAAGTCATTCTCAGACCAAAAGCATCTTAGATAAGTGTTCTGCTCTTGTGGTAAACAAGGAATTCTTATTTTGTATACCAGGAGTTCCATACTTTTCAGAAGTTTCAAAAGAGTGGAATAAAGAGTCTGAATCTCCATTCACCAAAACAGGTTAAAGTCCTTATTTGATGACAGGTGTTCAGTGGCCTAAATAATGTTGTGGTGATTTCAATCCACCCAGGTGGACAAGCATCCACCCTAGCAAAATTCACATATTTGATTGTCCCACAAAAGAGTCAGGGTTTTAGCAGGCTTGACAATTGAAATAACTTCTGAACTGTACTGAGAATAGGACAATGATGAAGTAGCATAGACAAATCTGCTTTCGCAGTGACTCTGTTATGCCTGTTCTGTGGCTAGATGGAGGCTTTCCATTTTACAGCTATTAGACTGTCACTTTTCATGAGGAATACGTTCACTTTAAGAAATAATAGAAATTTAAGAGGCCACATTTTGCCCTGATTTAAAGTACCGTGTCTGTAAAATTAGTAACTGAATGAAATGGGAGTGCATTAGGTTTAAATAACACAGAAACTGACCCAATTATTTAATCACATTAAGAAAATGTAGAGATACATTGCAGGCAATAGCCCTCTTGGCATCATTTGCAAGTTTTGTCGACTCACTGAGAGGTGAGTCACTATCCAACCTGATAATAATGGAGATGGAAGTGATTCTCTGGAGACTGAGGATCAAGTCAATGGAATGAGCAGAGTTGAAGGGTTAAACAAAACAAAACAAAAAACCCCACAGTTTTAGCTGAACTTCATCATATTGTTGGTTATTAATAAAAGCTGAACAGCAGGAGGAAGAAAGTTTGGGCTGCATTTGCAGAGCAAGGTGGGAAAGGCACTTGATCATTTTTTTGTCAACTTACAGGTAATAAGAGACAAAGGCTGAAGAATAGAATAATGAACTAACTATATCTGATGAAAAAAACATGCACAAAATATGCATCCAAATATACTCAGAAGCTCTGAGGACTTTCAAGATAGTTATTTAAAACTTGACATCCATATATTAAAAGCAACTGTTTAGGTATGATGTTATTTGTAAGTATTGGCAATAGTATCCTGTGATCACCTGCAACAGAAGTATTTAATAAGCAAGATATTAAAGGTTTAGTTTAAAAACTCTAATATATTACTGCCATTTAACAAATAAAGGTTTAATTACCATTTGCAATGCAAATTTTATCCATTATAAACAAAATAAACTTTATTGTTTGCTCATTACCATAGCCCTCTCATTTAAGACTAAAATTACTTGTTAAATGTTATGCATTGGGTTGAATTGGGAATTATATAGTCAGGTTAAATATTTTATATAAATAAAATGAAAAAGGAATATATTGTTTCAAGCCTGCAATTACCTTGTACTGTGTATGATTTAATGTTGGTATCCTTAATTCTCTCATCTCCATAGGACCTCCTAGTGCCTGAATGAGGCATTGCAGAGATTGTCTGATACCAGTTTCCCCTTCTGTCATTATGGGGGCCTCAAGTATTTGTCATCATGTGTAGTCTAGCCCTCCAGCCAGGTCGTTATTCAGTTTGTTCTCCTTCCACACTTAATAGAAAAGTCTCAATAAGAAGCAACTCAAAATCTAATGGCTATGAAGCCCATCTCCCACCTCTATCTTCTGTTTTGGGCTTCTTTGTTACCCATGTTTTGCTTCTTGGTCTAGGGAAGAGGTAGGGGACCCAAGCCTGCCCTAACCTCTAGGTTACAGCCAAAGGACCATATTTAGGTGATTAAGGATCATTTTTTCAATCCCTCCCCCATTTAGCCTTGGCTGCTCCTATCTTTACTTCACTATCAGCATCCTCACAAGATCAGCAGGCTCTAGTGTCCCCGCCTAGACTCTGTGTATGCCTACACTGCAATGAAATGACCAAGGCTGCCCCTTGTCAGCTGAGGCTGTGGTGCTGTAAAATTGGTACAGCCATTGAGGGTTGGATAAAGAACATCTAAGCTGCAATGGTACAGCTTCATAGACTGAGACCCACAGTCAGCTGACATGGGCCAACACTTGCATTTAACTGATGTGTTGACACGTTCTGTGGTTTCTCTTGGCTTCTCCTGGATCTGTCTTGGGAGGCATCTCCCACAAGTCCATCTCTGTTTGTCTCTTCACTGCTAGCAGTGACCGTTCTGCTAGCAGTTCTTTGCTCCTTGCCTAAAAGCACTGAGTAGTTCTCGCCTTTGAACAGGAGTTCCCCATAGCCATCTCCCTAGAGCTGAAATGTGACTCAGGCCTCTTGCCATCAGTTCGTCAGTTCCCCTTTGCTAAACACCCTTCCAATCTGGAGAGTACAGCAGGCCAACCTTCTACTGTCAGCATCTCCCTGATGTGTTGGAGGAGCTAGCCTTTATATTGCTACTCTTCTCCCAACCCCTTCCCAGCTGGTTGGATGAGTGGACAGCCTTGCCCTTTCTGCCATTCTCTGTAGAATTTCAGTCACTTAAAGATACAATAGCCTCATTCCTTCTTTGAGAAACATTCATTCCTATATTTCTTATTCTCTATTTATAAGGTTGGATTTAGGAGCAGGTAACTAAAACAACTGCCTAGGGTGCTGAATTTAGAGGCCACCAAGGTCAGGGTGCTGGTTTTTGTTGTTAAACAAGGATCCTTGAACTGAGTCCAAGAGTTTTGGATCATGTCTTGTGGTTGCCATTCCCTCCAGATTCAGTATCATCTTCTTTAGATTCACTAACTCCCTTTCAAGTACTGCAAAGAATATATGTCCTGTTTTCAGCATCAGTTATCAGTTGAAAGATTATTATGGACAATATTACAAATCTGACTGAAATGCCACTAAGCGACACTTGCTGGAAGAGCCACATTGAAAGCATAAGGCCAGTGAGGTACCAAGTGACTGAGGTTTACAATGATGCCCTGATGGAACTGGTGCAGTTGATGAAAATTGATGCCGGAATCTGACACGAGGTGGAAACTTTGCTAAACCAGCTCATTGATTTCAAATTTCTGGTATCAGTTGTGATTTGGCAATGATATCCTGTTCCAAGTAAATGTTTTAAGCAAGTCAGGACAAACTTTGGGACCATTATGACTTTGACCAGAAACTGCCTACATTTCATGCGGTGTACAGTGACAACAAATACGAAGAAACTCATATTCTTTGAAGAAGAGATAGTTTGGTTATGAAGGCAGAGAGTAAGTGATGGGAATCTTGGAACAAAAAATTCAAGAGGGAGCTTTTTTGCTCACTTCTTGACATTGTCAAGTATCCACTAAATAAGGGTTTAAACCAATGAAGCACCACAAAAAGACTTGTAGGGTTTTGTATGACCTTAGTAAGCTGCTGGCAGACAGGAACGCACTTTTGAACAATTATATGGACCTTTACTGGATGCTGACATATGTGGAATATTTGGCTGTCAATGATAAAGATCTCTATGTCAAACTGGACAATATTCATTACATTTTGCCATACAAAAAGCACTCTCTGCTCCAAGTTCTCCAATTCATTCATGATGCAGAGCTGATGGACACTTCTCCTACTGTGAATAGCTTTGAGGATTCTGCTCATGCTGTTGGTCACAACTGCAAGTGGGGAATGTGGCTTTTCGAAGCTTAGGTCATTAAAAGATATCTTCAATTGAAAATGGCTGATGAGAGACTGATATTGCTTAATATTTTGTTGCTTGGAAATTCCTTTGGCCAATCTTTAAATCTCTGGTGCTGTGCTTCAGTTCACGAGGGCAAAGGAGAGAAAAGTGACCTTTTGCACTAAAGGACTAGAGTTAACATTTAAGGCTATCACCTACTATAACACTATTTAATACTGGTCCGCCCAGTGTTGGTAGACAGTTCAATTTCTTGATGTTAAAATATTTGTTATTCTTAAAATTAAAGAGTTTCTATAAGCTTAGAGAAACAATTTTTATTTGCTTATATATGACATGAATAAATTCAGATTCACAGATCCCGGAATGCAAATTTATCATTTTATATGACAGGAATAAATCATGCATGCAAATTGTGCATTAAAGTCATTAAATGGGCTATAAATGCAATAAAAAATAAGGTATTCAGAAGTTTAATAAATAGAGGAGGGGGCACTACAGTTGCACCTCACCTAGGATGCTATTTGGTCTAGGAATGTCCTGTGTACATGTATCTTTTGGACCCTCGTTAGCCCTGAAAGACTCAAGCCAGCTGGCAGGGTGGGCTGACCACTAGAAGCTATCATTGTCTACATTGAACTACCCTGAGACAGATTATAAATGAGTTTTAAGTTACTAACAAAGAAGAAAGACAACAGAGTCCTGTGGCACTTTTAAAGACTAACAGATTTATTTATCGCATGAGCTTTCGTGGAGTGGGATCTTCTCCCACGAAAGCTCATGCGATAAATAAATCTGTTAGTCTTTAAAAGTGCCACAGGACTCCGTTGTCTTTCTACAATAGACTAACACGGCTCCCCCTTTGGAATTTAACAAAGAAGAAGTAAGCCTTTGAGTCCAGCCACCAAACTCAAATGAAGGTTTGAATCAATTCCAATAAGATCATCCCTTCTCCAGTTCAGCATCTGTTCTGCCCATCTGAAGACTTGCTATCTTTACATGGCTCCTTGTGGAATCAAATATAGCCATCTTTACTTTTTCTTGTCAAATCTTGCATGCTCTGGCTTCAACCATACTATTCACTTTAGACTGTTTACTGTCAGAACATGAAGTTTAAAGTAGCAGCTAGACCAGAAGCTTGACCATAGACTAAAAATAAGTATTATATAGTGTAGAGGAAATAGTTAAAGAGGTGGAGAGACCTTACTCTGGACTGAGGAGTGAGAAAGGAACAAAGTAGGAAAAGGGAAGGAACATCATGGGAGAGAGTTGAGGGAGAATGATAGCTATGTTGCTCTCTCTGATAAGGGAAAGCAAAATGGGGGGGGGGGAAAGGCCAATTCTCTGAGGTCGGTTGTGGGGTCATTTTAGAAAGGGAACAGATTTAGTTACTGAGAGAAAGAGAGAAGGATAACGGCACAAAGAATATTCAAGAATGGAGAAAGACCACCTCTAAAGGTTCTGATATGCCACAGCTTGGATGAAGGGTGGTTCATATAAAAACTAAGAGTTAATGGTCATGTAAAAATATGATATAGTATGGAATATTAAGTAACATTCATTTTTTGGTCCTTAATGTATACCTGTTTGTTGTGGATTCATAATATATCAGACTATTTATTGAGTTTGCTATGTCAGGTTCATTTCAACTGAGTGTTTTTATGGTAACTATGAAGTCAGTACTGAGGGAATGTTTCTTTTTCTAAACTCGTGTTAACCTTTAACAAAAATAAAAATTACATTTGAATGATTACTGCCTGAAAATGTCCTTTGCTTGCTTGTTAAATATCACTCTGTTGTTTGGTTTTGATACTATAAATACAGAGATAAAGAATCCAATGTATTCGTTAAAAAAATTCTTTGCTTTATCCAAAATGAGTGTCCTTAATGAAATTTTACATAGTACTAGTTTCAGTTTATGGCTCACTGGGAGTTTATGGAAGAATTAACAGAACAATGAATTTTATAAGACCAAGTTACCCCTTCAAGCTATTTAATGCAATCATTTGGTTTACCTTTGAGACATTGATCTTAAAAGAATAGGTATTCAAGAAAATAGGCCATAATTGCTAAGAATAAATTAGCTTTTTTTAATGGAGTAGTGATGTGATGATCTTACCCTATTTTAGTCCTTCATGATATTATATCTACACTCTGATCTTGGGGGTTGGATGCTTTAGGCTCATCACAAAATCCCTATCTATATTAATAGGCCAAAACCTGCTTATTTTGTGCAGGTGGGTAGTCTACTACCTATGGACTATGCAGATTAATTATGAAATAATTAGATTAAATATTTTTAAAAGGCTTTAAATCTATTGAGAATGAAGGCCACTGGTTCAGTAACATGACCCAACACTTGTAAAATCCCCTGCCTTTATTTTTGTTGGTATCACATAGAATAGATTTTCATTCCTCAGATTAAGATAAAAAGTCTAGACCTACCGGAGGAACAAAGAACAAAATTACTTACCCAGTACGGCACATTCAGTATTGCACCATTGCCTAATGCATGAAATATTGTTGCCCTGATTCTGCAAGAAAATGTGAAACTTGTGCATCCTGACAAACATCTGAGGTTTTTATATTTTTGTAACAGGGTTTTCTACTTACTGCTGTCTTAGCTGTTTGTGGCTCATCTGGGATTGGTTTACCACAGGTTGGACACCTCTCCTGCAGTTGGTCAGCCTGTTGTCTCAATCTTACTTTTGAGGACCCTGGGCAATCTTCTTTGTAACTTTGCTCTCTAGCCAGGTCCCTACAGTCCACTTGTTCTAAGGTCTATCAATGTCCCACTGGACATTTGGTCCCTCTGCTGTCCCAGGCAGCCTTCCATCCTACATCTAAGGCTGTGCCACTTTTCCAGTGGCTGATAAGTGTAACCATGCCCAATAAATACTCTAGGTTCCAGTCCTATGATCCTGTGCTTCTCTGTGCTACATTTATGGTCCCAGACCTCTTTGCTACTTCCCTGAGCTTTGTCCAACTTTCTTCCTCTATCCTCTGGCACCTAGGGGTCTACCACCCATCTGAGGAAATTTACCACTTTCTCCGCTCCTGGTGGCTACTTCCCCCTTTGGCTTCTTGCCAGACCCTCTTATCTCTAACACGCCTCCCTCCTATCCAGAAGTGACAGCAGACTAGCACACCTGGCAGCCCCCTTCTGGTCTCAACTTTTTAGCTTTAAAGAAGCCCCCCCTGCTTTTGCCCAGGTGAGCTTCATTCATTGTATTACTGAGTCCTGGCTTGTTCCTGATGTGATCTGTGCACTTAACTGGCCCATCTAGTGTATCTGAACTCTTTCAGGACTGGTGTAGGGTGAACACCTCATTGCAATTTCCAATTATTTTGGAGGGGAGGGATTCTATTATTGAGGGGATAGAAAGTGATTATATACTGCCCCATAACTCATTAGATTTGTTAGGAGTCATCATTAGGTATTTATCTAACTAATAATCCAAAGAGTGAATCACTAGAGTCACAACATTTAGATATGAGTAACCATCCTAACAGATAACAAAAAGAATGTGTACAGCTCATGCTCTTGGTTGGTTGCCTAGAGTAGAGTTTTAGTGCTGACATCTGTGTATTTCATGTGATTCATGTTCCTTTCCTGTGTTATGATTACCTTTCCATCCATGCTGGACATCACTCATGCAGCAACAAACAGAATACAATCTCTGTGCTTGAAGGAAAATTCCCACCTGCTGCCCTAACCCCTTCTAAAAATTACCACCGCCCCAATGTAGAGCTAGAAAATCAAGCTAATGTAAAAGTGAAGTAGAAACAATTTTTAAAGGGACACTGTCAGGTCAAGTTAGGCCACAAATATAAATTTGGTAAGAAAGACAGATTTTGCAGATCTACCATCATCATAATTCTTACCCCAGCGCAAGGACCGGACTCTTCAGGACCCTTCCAGCCCTGCATTTCCTTGATTCCATTATTCTAATTAAAATATTTCCTTTTTTAAACAAATAATATTCTTCCAGGCTGTCTGAAACTCAGACTTTGCAGCATTATGCTAGTGTAGGTCTTCGCCTTCGCTGCAAGAGAAGACATGTTTTTACATTGAGATAGCTGTCCCAAATAGAAACTCCTGCAAGGCACAGGTTGGGTTTTTTTCCTCTCAATGTAGCTGGTAGCTGTGAACTCAAGCAGGGCTGGGAAGGGGGCAGTCGGGCCTAGGCTTGACCTCAGTTAGTTACATTGAGGTAAAAGCCACCTGCGCCATGTCTTCCGCTCGGAGTTTACATCTATACGGAACCAGAACATGAACCCAGATATGATGACAAGTGAAACTGATGAGTCTATTTGCAGCTTAAAACAATGAAAAAACATCAGCAGCATCGTGCTTATGGTAGAAATGAGTTTTGTTTGTTTTAGTTTTTTTAAACGCCACAATTGTTACTAATACCACAGATCAGGAAATCTCGCTGCTTCTTAAAGAACAAAATATAGGAATTTTAACCCAACAGAGTTGTAAGTGTAAAAAAGACTAAAAAATAAACCTGAATTATCAACACCAAACATTTATATCCATGTAGAAGATTTGGGTTTAGGAACTAATAGAGGTTCCTGCTTTCTAGGTGACTGAGAGGCGTAAGTGTCATGGAGATTACTCACTCACTCTGCAAAGTTGTTTGAGCTCAGCAGCATTACTTGTCTGCTGGCTCACAGTGATGTTATTTCTGAGTCCAGCACAAGTGATTCTCAGCTGACAGGAAAACATAAGCATTCAGAAAACTAACAACAGAGGGACTACAAATATAAATAAGCCGGCCACAGTGAAGGAGGGTGGAAATCTCAAAGACCAACTATCAGAAAGAGAGCTGTCCTAAGTTATTACTAAAATATCAGAATCTAACACCCTTTCTTCCAGTCATGGGAAAGAGAATCAAGAGCTACTATCTGTAACTGGTATCACATCACAATACATGAATAACTGCACATAATTCCAGTAAAGAATTCCAAAGATTCCAGCAGCACGGCTGGAATTATTATGCAAGTTCGTGGTTAAAAAGGAACTGAGTGTCATTTTACCTTTCAGCTTCCATATGCTAAGGCAAAGTTCCCTGGACTTCCTATCATTAAGGGAAAGCTATTTCACCTCCTATCATCCACATCTAAACTGATACACTGAGTGATCCAAGAACAGCTTAAGCTTTAGGAAAATGTATGGCTGCAGCAGAGCTCTGAAGTTGAAATGTAAGAGATTCCTCAATTCTTCAAATCTAGCCATCCCACTTGGTCCTAATGCATTCAGAGCAAACTGCTTTTCAAAAAATCCTCATGTTCGTGGTATGTATGATTTCACTATACAGTACTTAAGCACATCTTGAAACAGCCTAACATGTAATAGGTACCATTTTCAAACATGGAAAATTAATATTTTTTTCTGAACACATGCACAATAATTTACAAATACCTACAAATTTAGAGTTTTATCCTTCGCACTTAGGACTTGATCTAATATCTGCTGAAGATAATGAAAGTTTTTTTTCCATTGATTTCAGTAGTATTTGGATCATGCCCTTAATTTGCCTTCAGCATACACAAAGTAGCTATGAAGAGAAAACCAATATACTACTAGTGCATGCTGCACTGGAATCCATTGCCTAAAGGAATCAGGAGTTTGAGGGAAATTACCTGCATACATAACTCTAAATGAGGGTATAGAGTAAGTAATAAAACACTGCTGAAGAGGGAGATTATCCATGTAAAAGAAGCAGTTATGGTATAAAATTAAGGGGTAGAATACTTTAAGGGATTATTCAGAAGCCATTTAGGCAGGTTCAGTAACTTGCAAATGCAGAAAGAAAAAAGTTTCCTGCAGAATG
The DNA here is from genome assembly GCA_007922175.1 of Pelusios castaneus. NCBI lineage: Eukaryota > Metazoa > Chordata > Testudines > Pelomedusidae > Pelusios > Pelusios castaneus. Next base: position 16,617,854 of record ML685770.1, read on the forward strand.
CAGTAGCACCAGGAATTCCCACCCCAGACCCCCCCACACGCACACACACACCTGCTTCCAGTACCTTATTTTACATGTTAGTTTGAGTTTGATATCTACGCACAGGAGGAAATGCCGGAAAGGTTTACAGATAGCTAGAGATGTGAGTGGATTATTTCAGATGGGAAACTAGCCTTGCTAAACATGCTCAGATCTTATGCCCTGTGGCATCCCTACTAGAAACAGTTTTCTTCTTAAACAATCACTATCTAATACAGGATTTCAAAAATAACATGACAGGTTTAAAATGAAGCCTACATTAACTTCTACTGTACACAACTCCAATAAATTCTGTTAGGGTAAAGATTATGGACCAAATCAAGACATGAGCACAGGGGGGTTGTTTTCTTGGTTTTTTTTAAATGAGCACAGATACCAAAAAAAAAAAAAAAAAAAAATCATTGAGAGAACATAATTTTATATGAATACTGGTGGCATCTAGCTGTTTAATATGTTAGCCTCTTTTATCCACCAAGGAAAAAAATATACTGCCACCTGCCTTTACCTCCTCCTGCAGAAATCTGTTTTCTAAAAGGTGATCTAAAATTAGTATGTAAGATACAAACTAATTCCACTTGTTATGCAAGCACCATCCTTTAATTTGTAGTTTAGAGAGCAAGTCACTCCTGCCTGGGATAAATAAAACAACATGCTGCATTATGTTGCTCGTAACATGGAAAGCTAACATCATCCCTTGCAAGTGCAGCCAAAACCCCTAAGCATCAAGAAACACTCGCTTGCAACAAGCAAAAGTTATGCATGCATTTCTACTAGATAGCGAAACAGCAGCTCCTCCCTCTCGCCCCATCGCCCTACACACACACAGCTCGGCCCTTTCCCCTCCCCTGCTTGGACAGCTGCACCCTGCATCTAAAACAAATCTCCCTAAGGACACTGCTTTGATCACGCTCTGCCGTTTGTGACTTGCGAAGATCAGAGAAGAGACTCTGGCATTCTGCGAAACATTAACTCGCACCACGCTCCGCTTTCTAAACCGTTTTGCTTAACCGTGCTGCAAAATGTCAGGGATCGGCTGTCTTCTTTTGGCTTGGAGGGAGATAAATTAACAGCTCTCTCCCCAAGCCTCGGTGAGAAAGAGCCAGCCTGATTCTCTTCGGGGTTTATCATCCGCCACGAGTCACCACACCGCTCCGCTCTCTGATCCCCGGCAAAACAGGGAGCTGAGCCACGCTGCCTCGGCTGCTGCCTCGGCTTTATTGCAAGGGGACTGCCAAGCCAGCCGATCTCTAGCAAAGTTGATGGGAAAAACCCTGGCAAACCCTCACCGGAGAGATGAGCTGGAGCCAGGGCTGTGTGGGGACCGGGTGCTTAGTATATTTCGCAAGTGTCTCGCTCATGCCCAACTTGGGATTCATGGATCATCATCTTGTCCCAATTCCTCTTTCATAGATGCTAAGCTCAGAAAGTACCAATATGATCATCTAGTCTGACCTCCTGCACAAGGCAGGCCACAAAACACCATCCACCCACTCCCGCAATAAGCCTCTCACCAATGACAGAGTTATTAAACTCTCTGCCAGACCAAACATCCCCTCGCAGCCCCCGCCTGCCCCATAACAAACCTGCTGGCTGGCCAGAGGTCTCCCAGCGGGGGAATCGCCAGCTCCCAGTGTCGGCTGGGGAAAGGTGGCTGACCACGACAGATCAGGCGCTCGCCTCGGGGAAAGGGGGCAATTTTGCAAGGGCGAGAGGGCGGCGGGGAAGCCGAGCACCTGTCCGAAAACTTATTTACCCCCCCTTTGCAAAGAAGAAAGCGGCTGGCATGGTCGCGCCGGTTCCGCCAGTCAGCACACAGCAGCCCCCGGAGCTGGGCAGCTCGGATCAGCTGCCGGCCGGAGCCAAAGCAGGTGCCTCCCCCCAGCTATCAGCAGCAAGGCGCTCCCCCGGCCCCTCCTTTGCAATCTGCGGCGCATTGAGCTCCCCGCCCGGCTGGCGCCCCTCCCGGGCTTACCTTCCCGCCTGCGGCGTGCTCCCGTGCTCGGATCCCCCCAGCCCAGCGGCCGAGTAACCTGCCGCTGCTGCCGCCGGAGAACCGGCGCCTCCTTGCCCCAGCGCTCCCTTCCCGATGCGCCGCGCAGCCGGGAGCTCGGCGGCTGGAGCCCGCAGCCTTTGAACGTCAGAGATTTGGGAGCGCGGAGGAAACCCCACCCTCCAAAACCTGAGCTTCAGCCGCCCGTGTGGACCCGCTCCAAGCGGCTTAACCCCTTTCCTTCCAACCCCTCCGGCAGAGACAGCGCGGGGAGCGGGGCACCGATTCACGCCGCTCTAGCTCACCCGCGGTCCGCTCAGGGCTCCCAGTTCGGCAGAGGAGCCGCGCCACTCTGGCTGGGAAAGAAAAGTCCTGCACGGCTCGCTCTGGATTGGCCTGACAGGAGCTGCTAGAAGCCCAGCCTACATCAGGAGCCCGCTAGGTGCTGCCCCAAGGAGCTTACAGCCTAAACAGCCCGCACGATGAGGGGAAAGAGACTCAGGGCTTCAGAGGCTGTCTACACAGCCAAACCCTCTGGAGCTTGAAACCAAAGCCAGGAACCAGGCTGGGGCCCTGAGCTCTGGAAAAATAGCCCACCTCCAGGTGTGGGTTTGGGCTGGAATGGGGCTCTGAAACAGGACCGGCCCAAGGGTTTTTGGCACCCCCCTCCCCACTACATGTTGTAAGAGATAACATATGTTAAAAAAAACTCTTCTATCTAGTTTGGTGCCCCTTAAAGGCTGGCACTGTAGGCAACTGCCTAGTTCACCTATATGGTTGGGCTGGCCCTACTTTGAAACACTGCCCCATCCCCCAGTTTAAGAGCTGGACATCACCAGAGCTGTATTTAAGTAGGGTAGCAGAGGCTGAAGTCTGTAGATCCAGGCTCTGAGATAAACTGTCATAAAGCTTAGTAGACCTACAGCCTCAAGCAGAGGCGGCCTTTGGCTATTGGGGGCCCTAGGCGAAGGCACATTGCGGGGCCCATTAATGGCACTTGCTTAGTTCGAACTAAATTTTTCTAGTTCAAATTAAGTTAATTCAAACTAACTAAAATTAGTTTGAATTAGTTAGTTCGAATTAACTAATTCGAGCTAACTTTAGGAAGTGTAGACATAGAGTTGGAGTCTAAGCAAGCCTCAAGAGCCCAAAGCAATCCCCTGACAGGTGGCAGAGAATGAAGTGCAAATAGCACACTACCCTTTTACCATCCCTGGCCTTTTACACTCTGTGATATCATTAATGATGTCATCAGACTCCAACTTCCACTTCTCACATTACAGCTCTGGATGCTGTTTTCTATTTTACGAACTGGTTCTTTGCTCTGCCCCCATTCCCACTCTCCTTACTCTCATGCTTCTCAGCAGCCTTTATTCCCCCTTATCTCTGTGGGCCTTCAATCTCCCTCTTCTTTGTCCTTGGCACTCCCTTATTCCTGTGAATTCAGCCCTACCTGCCTTCCTTTTTCCATCACCCCAACCATTACAAGCTTAAAAAAATCCCTTAGAAAAATCAATTCAAACAAGAAATGTAAAACATGCCAGGTGTTTTCCATCATGGTGATTGTTCTGCCAATATGGTGTATCCCTCTCTATTGCCCTTTGCTCCTTTTTTTCTATGTATATTTAACTGTTTGGAGCAAGACTCTCTTTCCCTGGGTGTAGGTACATCATCTGATACCATGAGGCTATAAATCCTGACTAGAGCTTGAGCTCTTACTGCAATGCAAATAAGAAGTCAGCAGCTACTTGGAGATTCAAAGTTATTTCAAGCCACAAAAAAAAAAAAGGAAATTTGGATTTAAAGCTGCAGGTGGGACCTGCCTTTACACCCAAATTGGGAAGCTCAGGTGAGTGCATGTTCTTAATGATTGTGCAAGCACTCTCTTCAGTGCAAGTAGGGTGTTTAACCTTAACTGTGCATCCTTTGGGTTTGGGGGGATTAACAGAAACCTTAATTGTACTTACTTACCTCCAGTGCAGCTCTGAGTGCTCATTACCTTGCTTTTATGGTTTAATAAACAGCACATGGGTTTAAACTGGATGTCAACTAACATTAGTGCAAGTTGAGTTTGCATGTATTGCTCTTCCTAGGCTTGCATCCCACATGCTTCCACTCTAAAGTTTCATTGCCATTTATCAGCACCTCTTTATTGGAACCGCTCCTGGCTTTAAAAACAGATCAATTGCCTTTCCCCAAATAGCTCAGAGAATGAGGACCCTAACAACAACTTGACCCCTTTTCTGTCAAAAGCCATGGAAGCTTTCTCAGACAAATTGCAGGGATTCAGCCTCTTTAGACTGCACAGCTTGGGTATCACAAAAGGTAGCGTGGGAGAGAAAATATTAGCACATGCGAATTCTACAGTACCTAAAAAAGAATCGCACAGTATCAGGGTTCTGCCCCCTTTCGCCAACCTCTGTTATGGGCCTAATCCTGAGAGCTGCTGAATACCAGCCTTCCCTGTAATCTTTGATGGGTGTGGCAATTGCTTTGTGAGAGGGTAATCTAAGGAAACAGACTCAGATAATTAAATTAATCAACCTTTCTCAGTGGATTTAAAAGGGACACAATCCTGCTTCCACTGAAATCAACTCAGGATTTGAGGCTGGCTGGGAGCTCAGTCCGGTAGATCTGAGAGAGCTGCATTTGACCAGAACATGACTGAAGTCTAGTATTTTGTCAGATGTTCCATAAATATTATTTACATAATCTCATTCTGATTTATACAATGGTAGCATGTGCTCAATAATCTTATATATATTTTTCAAGTTTAGCTCCCAGTGTTTTCAATTTGGGAGTGCTTGAGTCCCCAAGGTCACCTCATAAATCCAGGCATTGTGGCATTGCACTGCCAATCTGTGTGGGGCATAATAACTCTTAAGGGAAATCAACGCTGAAAATGCTTCCGAATTTTTCAGAAGGGACATGTGTAGAATACATCATCATAGCCCAGCTGAGCATGCAACATCTTTTCAAACACTGTTGAAATACATCACATGCCCTCCATTGAGTGGCGAGCAAAAGCAAATAAGATGAGAGAGGTAAATCATGGGACAGCTGTGCAAAGACGACTTGCTTAAACAGCATTTCACCTATGCACAATTTCTGTGCATATTTTATAACCCATCACTGAACAAGCCCACCTGCTTTGTTCTAAATAAACTCATGAAAAAGTCAAAGGTAGACAAAAGGAGTCACAAATCAAAGGCTCCTGTTCAAAATTCAGATGCATTCTGTTTAGAAAATAGTCTAAAATACTTCACAGACAGGATGATAAATTCAGCTACAAAACTGCCTTGCAGACTGTTTTAAGATCAATTGTAATAATAAGGCTGGCATTTTGGACAAAATCTTGCAGACCGACCTTCAGAAGCATGCAGCTATGTAATTGTATTAAGTGATTGACAATCAAGATAACAGTTTCAGGGCATCATAACAGCAATGGTACCTAGTGTGATAATTTTTTTTAAAACACACAAAAACTCTGTTTAATTGCCATGAAGGTTGCAACATGCACTGGCAAGCCCAGCCACATAAAATGTAAAAGGTGGCATTATTCTTAGTCTATTCTGTCATATCCATACATTGTATTACATAGGAGGATATAAGTAATCTGGTAAAAGTATGTCTTGTGTTGCACATCCAGCTCGAGCCTCCTCAATGTGGTTTCATTGTGTGTCCTGCTAGGACTGACTACGTGGAGATGTACATCCCCTGTGTTGCATGACTCTGCAGAGATTTATTCTATGGTCAGGTCTATATGGTGATGGGATTTTGCAAAGTACTTAAATACCTCACATATCTCCCTACCACCTGCTTACCATGGTGTCTTTAGTGCACTGAGTTGAAGGGAAGGGGTAAGGGTGGGATCTTCAGTGAAGTTGACGGAGTGGGTCTTCATAGACACGATCAGTCAATTGGGAAAAATCAATCTGATGATGACGACTTGGCCGCTGTCAATGAAGACTAGCCCTATGACAGAATGTCAGGATACGAGATCATTGCTGGGGTCAAGCCTGAGGGTTAAGGATGCAGAAACCAACACCCAGTTTCACTTAGCAATGGTTTCTTAATCCTATAGTTTGTGTCACTCTTGAAAATGATTTGGCCATTGTTTTCCTTGTAACCTGAAGTCTGCATTAGGTAACCCTGTCTTAAGTAACTACTTCAAAGTATCCCTAAGATTTGTAATACAATTTTCTTTGACCTTTAATAAAATACCAAGACTATCTTGATTAGGCAAAGGGCATTTGCTAGTCCATCAGGGGTTTTAATTCTAGGACTTCTTGAATCTCAGTGTTTGCAGTATACAGGAATTTATGGAGATATTTTCTTCTGTTTTGATCGGTGGAGGCTCACAGCTCATAGATTTCACTTTAAGTTACAGGTCCAAATGATCCCAAAAATCTCAAAGCAAAGCTCAGATAAAACAGCAGCTCCACATGCAAATCCATGGCTTTACCTCATTTCTAGTTCAAAACAAAGCCCCGGTACTCTTGAAACAAGATCTGGGTTCAGAAACCTTAAAATGAAGTAGGGATGAATTCTTCATTTGTAACAGAACCTGAAACTCAGTCCAGATTTAAGACATTCACAGTTTATTAAAGCAAGTTGTGCACAACTCTGCTTACAAGCTGTAATATAGGTTAATATCCTGTGTTTTCTTCACAGTGCTCTATTAAAAGGAAATGTATTGTGAATTCCTGTACATCAGCCATAACAGCTCCTTTTATGTAAATAATTATTCACACAAATTTAAATAGAGATTACACTTCAAGTATGCATTTTAAAGGAGATTTAAAAAGAAATAGACTAACTATCTTCTGCAGTAGCATTATTTGCAGCATGTGTAAATATTCTAAAGTTCATAGATAAGTGACAACATAAACGGTGATGTTTAAAAAGAAAAAACGATGACACCAATACATTAAATCCTGGGAATATAAATCTTTTAGACAATGTTTTAAGTAATTTTAGGACTGATGAAAAGGTTCTAGATTGAAAGGCCTGGGGGCTGAAGTCTCCTAAGGGTGCATCTACACTTACAAATTAAGTCGACTTAAATTGACTTGATTTACTCCGTGTCTACACTGGGCTTTCCTTAAGTCGAATTAAGGAAAAGTTAGTTCGAATTAATAACACCTCGTTTTAATTCAAACTAGCACCGAAGTCGACTTTATTAAGTTGACTTAAGCCAATGAGACGTGGAGTAGTGCCTAGGTGGACCTTTAAGTCAACTTAAAACGTTAAGTTGACTTAATAAGGTCAAAAAGTGGCCACGTCTGCACTTGAAACGTTAAGTCCACTTCTGTTAAGTCGACTTAATAAGGTTCATTTTAAGTTGACTTAAAGTCGACTTCATAAAGTCGACAACTTTTCAAATGTAGACATAGCCTAAGTGACTAGGGATGGTCTGGAAGAAGCACCATGGATTTCTGCCAGTGTGCCCTGACACTTGTTTCAGGAACCATCTCTAGGAGCTAAGGAGTTGTGCTTTCTCCAAATTGATTCAGTGATTGGCCTCCCGTGAAGTACCAAGAAAAGATGCAACTAATGTGATTTATGGTGGATGGGGTTTTGTAATATAGACATTTATATATTAGCAGATGGCTTTTTGTGATAGTTCAGGACAAAAGCAACTGAATTTGTCCTCCATGGTCCCCTGAGAGAACCCTCAGCTGTTCCAGCTTCTCATCTATCACCTGTCTTCATCTCTCTCTCCCCCCGACTGGGAATTTTCTAGGTTGCACAGTTCTTTACCTACACTGTGGTATCCCCAGCAAGCCAAATCATCTGGAAGGCCAGCATCTGCGCTTTCCTTTATTATGAACATTGTAATTGTCCACAGTTACAAGTTACCACATTTTGCTTAATAAGCAAACACATTTATTCTTCAGGTGAAAGTATTACAAAGAAAACATATTAAAAGTCAATAAAAAACCCTATACATGCTGTAAGGCTTACCAGAGACCACCCTGACATCCAAACTTGAGCTCTGATAGTCGCCAATCCTTCATGTTTCCCTGGGTTTACATGTTCATAACTGTCTCCAATGCAGAATCAGAACCACCAATCTTTTTTTTAATACAGTTTTACACTACCCCATGTAGTGGTGATCAGCAGACAATGGCTCACTCCCCAGGATGGTGCTTCAAAGGGTTGGATTTTTTGAATAATTGGAGGCTGGGAATTGGCATTCACCTCCCTCTAGATATTCCTCAGGAAAAGTATTTGAACCTTTCCATTCTTGGCAGGCACATTGTTCAATATAGTCCTTTTAACCCCCAGCTCTCACATATCTGCTGCCCTCCCGCCCCCAAGAAAGGTTACACATAATCCTGGCCAATAATAATACATAAACTATTCATTTAATACAATAGATCCCAAAAAGATATTTAAACTAAATTCACTAAGATTGCCAAAGGATATGGCAATTTCTTGCCATATCTGTCACAGATGGAAACCAATCAATTCATTTCATATCCTTATGAGTGTCGTACAGCATTAGGATGTTCATAGTTGGGCCTTATCATTTATAGATAAATTTGCAGCAGATAGATTACACTGACTTTTTAAGATGCAATTTTTGGAAGATATCTAAATCCACTACTCTGATTCTGCATTCTTTAACTTAACAAAACATCCAGGAAAGTCAGTGGCAATTTTGCCTGAATTAAGAAGGGCAGGACTGTATCCGAACTACAGTTGTAAAAGCAAGAGACTGTTTTAAGATTTAAAACATGCAACACAACATCTGGATCTAGTCCTTTTGGGTTTGGTTTTGTTACTTTCATCTGTTGAAGACATCCAAATGTACACTCAGCCCACTGAAAAAATGCTTAAGGACTGAGACCTGTATATAATATACGAGTCAAAAGACAAGTTTTATGACTAAATTACCAGGCCCTAAAATTAGGGGATTTATAATGGAAAGGATGTAATTTGCAAATGGTATTGCTATAATTAGAATTTGTAAACAAGTTAACATTAAAAAAAGCATGAAAACCCTACAGCTTTTCAGTTCAAGGACTGAATTATTTTTAATTGTGATTAAGATTCTAAGACGATATCCACTTCTAGATCTTAGTATTTAAAGACCACATTTATATATAAAAACTATTATTTGCTGTGGACTTTTGATATTGTTTCAACATGATCACCTTCTTATTTCAGTTATTGGAAGAAAAGTTCAACGATCATTTGAGTTCAGCACAAAAGAGAAGTTGTGAATTATAAAACATGTATGGAAAATGTAAATCAAACAAATACATTTAAATACAGGCACACACACAAAATTCAGACTGGGTTGGCATGATAAGGTGCTGACATTTCTAAATGTCATGTGAAGAAGAGATACAAAACCATTGCATAATAAAGCCTATTACTCAGCTATTAACTAATAAATGTACAGGATAGTGGCATTGGAATATTTTACCACTCGTAAGCATTTTAAATGAAAAACAAAATTGTGTTAATATATTTAAAGAGACATTTATGACAGATGGCCATGATCACTGAGGGTGCATCTACACTTACAAATTACACTTGATCTTAGCCCTAATAGGCCGAGAAGCGATGAATTTACTCTGTGTCTACACTGGCCTTTCCGTAAGTCGACTTAAGCTGCTCCTTAAGTCGAATTAAGGAAGAATTAGTTCAAATTAATAACACCTCGTTTTAATTCGAACTAGCGCTTAAGTCGACTTTATTAAGTAGATTTAAGGCAGTGGGGAGACAGTAGTGCCTAAGTGGACCTTTTTAAGTCAACTTAAAACATTAAGTCGACTTAATAAAGTCGAAAAGGGGCCATGTCTACATTTGAAAAGTTAAGTCCACTTCTGTTAAGTCGACTTAATAAGGTCCACTTTAAGTCGACTTCATAAAGTCGACCTAACTTTTCAAGTGTAGACATAGCCTGATTTCCTACTAACCAATCTTTGGACAATCAACTTCATGCATCAACTGCATGTACCAAGGCCCTCACTGAAAAAACAAATCACTGTCTGTGGCCATTATATTAAATTCTGGAAGCACGTTGCTACAAGGATAAAAAGACGATGGTGGGTAAGGAAGATAGGCAGGTCAGAAGGGAAGGGGAAGTGGGTGGGGAGAATAATTTTGGACTGGCCTTGTCCATCGAAACTACAATGCTGCCTTTTCAGCAAAAAGTTTAAAATGTCCAAGCACTTGAACTCACTTTCGATCATAAATACTGTATTGGAAATGTGATAGTATTTCCTATTCATGCCCCAAGTCTGCAATCTAATCCACATACCTCCAGCCTTTTGGAGTTCTGTTGACTTAAATCAATCTCTGTGTGGTCCCAAGTTGATGGGGTTGTAGCGGCATAGCTCAAGGGGTGGCTTTTCTTTCCAAGAGGGATGTGATCTTCAAGCAAATAGGGCACTGGATGACTGGTTTGGGAGAACTCATGTCAGGATAGACGGGCATTAATAAATCATAGGACATAGGATTTACCATACTTGATCAGGTTTGTGGCCCTTCCAATCCTTTATTCAGCCTCTGCCAGCACCACATGTTTCAGAGAAAAATGAGAAAAACTTTTCAACACTTACTAGTGAGGGATAGGCTGAAGCACGAGGTTAAACATTGTTGCCAAAATATATTTATTAACACTAGCTATTATAATTCTTAGCCGTTTAACTGTCCAATCCCTTTTTGCATCTTGCAAAGTTCTTGGCCTCAATATCGTCTTGTAGCAGTTAGACTGAGAAACTCATTACGTATTGTATGAAATAACATTTTCTTAAGTCAGATAATTTGCCACATTTTAATTTCATTGCATTTCCTCTTGTTATTGTGTATGAAAGGAGAAAATTTCCCCATTATCTTTCTCTACAATTCATTATTGTATAGATTTTTCTCATCTCCTCTTTTCCTGTTCTTTCTAAGATTACAAAATCTTGATCTTTTCAATCAGTCTTCATACAAGAATTTTTTTCATGGGCCCTAATCATTAGTCACCATTCACAGATTCAAAAGCCAGAAAGAACCATTGTGATTATATAATCTGATCTGTATAACATAGGCCAGAAAATGTCTCCAGCATAATTCCTTTTGAACTAGAATGATCTCTTTAAAAATAATCAAATATTGATTTCAAAATTGCTTGTGATGGAGAATCCACCACAACCTTTGGTGATTTTTTCCAGTAGGTATTTACCCTTACATTAAAAAAAAGCCTTTCCACTATGAATTTATCTAGTTTCACCTGGATCTGGTTATAGCTTTGTCTGCTAGACTGAAGAAACCATTAGGAAATATTTCTTCCCCAAGTAGATCACTAAAGACTATGATCAAGTCACCCCTTAAATTTCCCTTTATTAAGCTAAACAGATTGAGCTCCTTGGGTACGTCTACACTACAGGCTCTGTTAAGTCAACTTAACCAAGGTCGACTTAAAGTCAACTTTGTTAAGTCGACTTAGCGACTCCACAGCCCTGCATCCACACTGGCAGGTGCTAGGTCAACGGAGGAGTGGCCAGGAACTCTGCGAGGGGGCCTAGAGGCCAATTAGGTCAACTTAAGGGCTATTCCCCATCTACACTGGCTAAAAGTTGACTTAATAAGGTCAACTTAAGCCTTAGGTTGATATTAAAAGGTGATGTTATTAAGTTAACCTAATAAGTGTCCAGTGTGGACACAGCGGTCTGTAGGTCAACTTAATCATCCTTAAGTTGATCTAAGGCTCCAGTGTGGATGTACCCCTTGAGTCTTGCACTCTACGGCACCTGTCCCTCAACCATCTTAAACGCTATAATACCCCTTTTAAGTTTAGGTGATCAGACTACACACAGGGACTACGGATTTTTCTCTCATTACAACAGGTGATTTGACCTCACCTTCTTCCATGTGCTGTTCCCCAGTGTTTGAATCCTAACACCTATTTTGATTTGCTATTACAGCCTGACCTGATCCTATGTCATACAGAATGGGAGGAAATTAAATGCAGGGGAGTGTAAGTTTCTCATCTTCAAAGCATCTGACAAAGTGGGATTTTCTCCCACGAAAGCTCATGTGATAAATAAATCTGTTAGTCTTTAAAAGTGCCACAGGACTCTGTTGTTTTTCAGCACTACATACTGTATTTCAGGGGAAGCCTCTTTAATTTATATAATTGCATTACAATATTTTCTGTATTACTCTCCTTCTCCTCCTCCCTTATAGTTTCTTACATCTTGCTTGCTTTTTTGATGCAGCAGCAAACTGAGCTAAGGTCTTCATTGAGCTGGTCACAAGAACAATCAGTCCCCTTTACTTAAGTTGATACAAAGAGTTGGAACCCTGGAAGGTGCAAGAATATTTTCAATATTTCCTTTTTACAGGAACTGCTTTGCATTTATTAATATTGAACTTCCATTTCCCAGAGTACTGCCCATTGACCCAGCTTGGCTAAGTCCCTCTGAATTTTCTCACAATTCTCCCTAGACTTGAATAACTGACTGGATGTCATCCTCAAATTTTACTACCTCACTGCTCATTTCCTTTGCAGATCATTAATCAATATATTAATAGCATGGAATCCTAAGGCAACCTGCTGTTCACTCCATAAATATTGATGTCGTGTGCCTTTAACATTATTCCCATGAAAATGGTCACCATTATTATGGCAATTGACCAGATCATGTTAAGAGCTGATGTAAAAAAGGAGGCACAGAGGAAGCCATTTATGATGCACCACAAATTTTACTGGCCCTAAAATCCCAGAAACTATGCTATTTCTTCTTGAGTACCCTCTAATGGCACCTTAATTATTTACATACCTTACATTTATATGTATATTGGGGCAAAGTGGCCCCTCATCTTTGGCAGGGGGCAGTTGTCTCCCCTGACAAAGTAGGCCTTCTGTAATTCTGCCCCAGTTAGTGAAATCCCTTTTACTCCACTGGGTCCCAGGGGAATCAAGCCTCCCTCTCCACTCTACAGAGTGGATAAGTCTGTCGCTCCATGGGGCCCGGTTTTCAAAGTACCTGTCCCTGACTTTTTCAGCTAAGGGTTGCTGTGGTGGTGGTGGTGGTGGTGTTCTTCCAGTGCTCAATCACTCCTTGGAGGCTGGTGCCTGAGTCTCTTCAGCTCTTCCCCTGGGAAGAGACACTACACTATTGTTGTTTTTTGGTTTTGGGTGGGGGGACAGACCACTCTCCTCCCACTCCTACAAGCCTTGGGTAGCTTGTCTCCCTCTGTTCCATTCCCCTCTGCTTCTAGGGCAGGTGGGGCTTTTAATAGGGCTGGGGCAGCCTTGGCCTAGCTTCAGGTGTGACTAATTACACTGTGATTCCCTCTCACCTGCCTGCAGGGAAAAGGGCCTTTATCACTCTGAGGCTCACATATCAACCCTCAAGCACCCTTTTAAAGCCCTCTGCCCTGACTTTGTCACAGTATAGAGCACGGTCACAGATCCTATGATCTCATAGGTGAGTAGTCAAAATTACCTTAAACGCACTTATACATATATAGATCACTGTCACAGATCCTATGATTTCATAGGTGAGTATGTAACCCATATGCCTGAAAAGGCTATCTCTGAGAGACCTGCCGAGGGTGGGTTACTGTTGTTGGGCAGATTAGTGACCCACAACTGGAAACTTCCAGAAGCAGGGAGTGGTAGCAATTTGAGGATGCTCCACAGTGTACCCTGCTGGTGTGATGTGATGTTGTCAGTCAGATGACTGGAGAGCAGCAGCCTGAGCAGACAGCAGGCAGGAGCTGCCTTGATGGGAGACCATGTGCTCAGTGTTCTGGAGAGGAGCTGAGCCAGGAGTGAACAAGATGTTTTCTCCATGTAAAGGAGTCATTTGCGACAGACCTTGCAGCCATGCATATGGGACTGAGGGCTGGTTGCAGAGGAGAAGAGAAAGCCTGCATGGAATGCTACAGAGGATCCCAGCAAAGAAAGAAGAGGACAGCTATTTCTTGCCACTCAAGCTTCCACACTCGAACAGAGACTGTAGCTGAGATTTGGGTGAACTCCACACAGACTTTGGGTATCTTTCCTGCAGGGTTTTCTGGAGGGGTTGTTTTTGGTTAATTGTATTTTGTTTTCTTAGGATAAGGTTCATTTAGTTAGTAGTTAATAAAGTTCATTGTTATGTTTATTGTAGTAGTATTTTAATGTGTGAGTGTAGCTCTGAGCAAGCTTCACCGTGAGTCCTGTACAGACTGGATCCTGGGTCTCCAGCTGCTTTCCCCATAGGGATTGGGATTGATTTCTGTGAGGCACTGGAGAAGGGCAACTAAATGAATTTAGCCCACCCGAAGGTTACAAGTAGTCAATATTACCTTAAACGCACTTATACATATATAGATCACTGTCACAGATCCTATGATTTCAGAGGGGGAAGCCCAATTTAGAATTCTTGGCTTGATTTTGCTCCTACTGAAGTCAGTTGCAAAACTCCTAGTGACGTGGTGAAATAAGACCAACAGCCCTGTGTGCAGGGCTGGATCAATACAGGGGCTATTGTGGCTGATGCTCTGACCTAAAGTGGGCTCCCAGGTTGCAATCCCTAGAGCTCCTGCCTAATCTTGTCCCCCACTGCTGCTGCCCCTCTCAGAGTCAGCAAGACTTGGGAGAGCACTTGGATACCCCCTGCCTTGCCAGCGTCGGTAGGGTCAGGGCCCTTAGGCCAGGAGCCAGGCTCTGCGCTTCGACTCCCGTCCTGCCCCTGGGCTGGCTGGTCTGTCCTTGGGGGTGGGGTAGCACCTGTTTGCTCCATCTTGGGGGTGTGTGGCTGGTGGGTCCATGGTGCAGCCTTCCAGAGTCCCTGGCCCTGGGTGGGGCCACACCAGAGGCTGTGCCACATGCCAGCTGGCCCCGCTACTGGGAGCAGACCAGCTGGTGCAGGGCTAGGATAGGAGCACCCTTTGCCCCAAGGCCACCTGTAGTGATGGCCCACCTGCATGCTGCCATGGTGAGGGGCTGGGGCCCCAGGTAGGAGCCATGCAGTGGCAGGTGGGCCCCAGGTCAGGGGGCCCCATGATGGGGGGCAGCCCAGGGCCCTGAGGCCAGTTAATCAGGCCTGCCTGTGTGGCTGCTAGAAGAGTGGTTTATCTCTTCAGAACTGGGAGCGGTCTTGACGTGTAAGGCCTCTTGAACTTTCCCTAGGGCCAGTAGCCCCAGAGGCAATTTTGAGTAAGAAAGTCTATTGTCAATACCTAGACAAAAAGGGATAGAAATAGAACCTTGTTAATTTCAATTCAGAAACAGGGGTAAAAAATATTTGTGCCAACCAAAAAAGTTAAGAAATTTTATGTGAAAGGTTTCTCTAGCAGCCGTTACAAACAGTGAAGAGATGGGAAAAAAAATAACTATAAAATAGAAGGTGA
This sequence comes from Pelusios castaneus, assembly GCA_007922175.1. Lineage (NCBI taxonomy): Eukaryota > Metazoa > Chordata > Testudines > Pelomedusidae > Pelusios > Pelusios castaneus. Next base: position 16,633,233 of record ML685770.1, read on the forward strand.
AAATATTCTTCTTCAGTTTATGAATAACAGATAAGCCTAATTCAGGTAATGGTAGGTTACAGTTAGTTGTTGAAGAGTAGTAGTCTGTCAATTAAATTTAAAGGTAAAGACAAATCCATTTGTAGCTCTTAGAAGATAAATTCAGAGTTGCATTTCCCATCCATCAATCTTTCTTGGGAAGAGAGAACATTTAATAAGCAAGTTATTAACAATTAAAGTACGCTATCAAGGTGATGTAGCAGTAACACCATTCAAATGATAAACTGCAGATCTGCTGGTATGGTTTGCTAACAAAGACATTTTAATATTTGTCAATTAGTAATAAATGAACATAAACATTCCTATGGAAGCCATTTTCTGAAAGTCATGTGTCAAGCTGTACACATTCCATGAGCAAAAAAATTGACATTGAGTCAAATTTGTTAATGGTAAAAATTTAAGCCTAAAGTATATACTGTATATGCTGAAACTATAATGGACAAACTAATATGGGCGTACAACAGTATTTTTCAGTGGTGGTCCAAAATACTGCAGTATCTATGCCATGAAACACGTAGAAGTTGCCATAAATATCTATACAATTTCACTTTCTACTTAATCAATGTTACCGCTAATTAATAAGGAATAACCTGAAAATGGCAGCTGTAGAGGTTTCAGTGAGATACCACTGTTGAAAGAAAAGCCATTTGTATAATTTTTAATAAAAAGGTTATGTAACGTGCAAAATTACATTAAAATTTGTGCTTAAATAGCTGCATCTTTTCTACATCCTTATGAAACACAGTACATATATACTACCTGAAATATTGAAATTATATGAGGACTTACAGGAAGGGATAGATCTTATTTATTTTTAAAATCATTGATTATATGCATTACTAGGGACCTAAACCAGAATTGTTCAAATATCTATCAATAAACACTCCCTGTCCCAAAGAGCTTATGATGCAAAATACACATGATCCACAAACAGTGGGATGGAAAGCTGAGGCCATGCCTACACTCAAAATGCTGCCAGTATAGACCCACTCAGTCGATCCCGGAAGTGCTCTTGCGTTGACACGGTCACTCCTCTCCTCCAAATGGAGTAACGCTGCATTGACAGGAGAGCATTGCCGGTCGACAGAGCAGAGTGAAGACAGCGAGGTGAGAGTAACGAAGTCGACAAGAGATATGCATTCTCCGGCATGCAGATTGCATATCTCCTGTGGATTTAGCCTCTCAGTGTAAAATAGGCCTGAGACAGTGAGAGGATAAGTGTCTTGTCCCAGTTACAAAGCAACAGATCATTACAAGATCCACGAATAGAACCCAGTACTTCCTAGCAATGAGACCGTACTAGCTTCTATGCCATGTGATACATGCCACGAACATCTACACAAAGTCCCATCTTATTAACTTACCTGCCACTTTGAAACACTATTTCAGAATGCAATTACTTCACCATGTCACCACCAGCAACTGAGAATTACAGCTGCCAAAAGGCTTTTCCCCAGAAGTGCTGCAGTAGAACGAGCCGCACATTTTGAAATTCTGAACCTAGGCTTTCATTTTGCAAACCAGATCCATGTAGGCAGATCAAAGAAAGCCAAAGGAAAGATACCCTAGCTGCAAAGAGACTAGGGAGTATAATTAATATCAGATGCACACGTCATGGTCCTGAACTCTACTTCTGCATAATCTACTATGACACCCGTGGAAATAGTGTGGGAGACTGTTGATTACAAATTATTACAAAAGGGAAGAGAAAAGTGCAGCTGGGATCTTTCAGTAGCAAAGGTCCTTTGGTAAACTGATGTAGCCCAGTCAAAAAGGAAGAAAGAGTGCAATGTTGAAGCTTTAAGGAAGTGCACTGTTTCCTTAGTAATGCTGAGCTGTTCCAGTAACCCTTATATTAATAAGGCTCTTCCATTGATTTATGAGCACTAGATCACCGTCTTAATGAACAATGCTTTTTCTCAGGAAGACAGTCAAACTGGGGAATAAGTCAAGGTGTGCCAAAATATGTATGGAAAAATAAAGAGCACTTCATAGCTCTACTTTAGAAATAAGGATGGTGTCCCCAAAATGTATTCCAGCTATATGTTTTGTCTGATAAATGTAGCACAAAGACTGGCATATTGGACAGCAGCGTAAAGTCATGGAGCACGACAGAGCAGTTACCGAATATGCAATGAAAGTTGTTCGCAATAATGGATGTGTGTGACATGAGATTGATGGCACCATCCATAGAAAGGCATAGTACTTCGACCATCAGTAATATCCTTTTGTGCTTCATATTGACAGATTTAGAGCTGCTACTCATCAGATGTTGAGAAAATTAGAGCTGTATCTGAGGGCAGTGAATCAGCTACCAGAGCAGCTTATCTTAGTACCACAAAGAGAAAAGGAACAGCCGCTGGACGTAGCCTCTTTAAATGGCCACAAGAGCCATATTTTGTACCTACTGCTCATTTAACAATGGTCTTTTCCCATGCTTTCTTGTCAGTAAAGAATCCACATCTCTGTGCCCTGAATAGTGTAATAGAAGGCTTACTGCATATCAGGGAAAGGAATTGTAATGATTTTTTTAAGGCTTGAGTACAAGGTGCTGTGGTAGGTTGAGAGCATGCTAAAGTGGAAATGTTTTAGATGTAGATTGTTTTTGTTTATTGCAATATGTGAAATGTGGCCTTCCATAAAAATCAGGGGACCTGAACACTGTCACCACTCACTACAACTTAACACCTTTCCAAGGTGGACGAGATACCAGCTCTACAGATAAATCAATCCCTATCAGGTGAATATCTGAGAAAGTAAGAGATGCACTTGAACCTTGAAGGTTAAGAAAACTCATGTTTGTCAGTCCAGTATAGGTAACTACATCTAAGAAGTCTTTTTTCCTCCCTCCAGCAGAATGCCTTGGCACCGGCCTCATCATTTTTCAATCCCATGATTGTTAGCTGACCTCATTCACATCAGAGATGCAAACTGAGTTAGGTAATATCTTTCAATGGATCAACTTCTGTTGATGAGAGAGTCAAACTTTCCAGCTACACAGAGCTCTTCTTCAGACATGTGTCAGTCAAAAGCTTTTCTCACCTCCCTTGTCTAATATCCTGGGACTGATATGGCTACTGCAACACTTTCACATCAGCAGTTCATAGGCAGAGTGATTTGTTCTCAGATGGCCAAGGCTGAAGCGATGTTGGCCATTAGAGACCAAAGTAAACACACTGAATTACACTTGGATGAGAAGGAAGACAGAACACTTGTTGAAGATCTCACAAGAATAGTAAGCTTCAAATAGGCATGAGCTATTTGTGGAACAACTGACAAAGATCTTAGAAGTGCTACAAGTGTGTGCTGATGTAACCCATATGTCCTATTGAAGGATATCTTTAAGGGATCTCTTAGGGTGGGTTACTGTTGCTGGGCAGACTTAGCTGCTCAGAGCCAGAAATTTCTGAAATAGGGTGTGGTAGCATTGAGCATGCTCCACAAGGTTTTCTGCTGCTGGTGTAGCCAGACACCATAGCTATGTCTACACTATAAAAAGTTAGGTCGACTTTAAGTCGACCTAAAGTCGACCTTATGAGGTCGACTTAAAGTGCTTCCCCTGAATGGGGACTTAGTAAGTCGACCTAACTGCCCTTAGGTCACCCTAATAAAGTGGACTTAAGCATCCAAACTCTGCTTAGGTTGACCTAAAGAGACGACCTAAGGGTTAGGTCGACCTAACTGGTGGTTCTTATTAAGTTGACCTAAGCTTTCATTAAGTCGACTTAAGGAATTTCTTGTCGACTTAATGAAAGCCTGGTGTGGACAGGGACTACGTTAGGTCGACTTTAGCCTCCTTAAGTCGACCTAATGTGCAAGTATAGACATAGCCCATGAGAGCAGCAGCCACAGGAGTCGCAATGAGAAAAGCCCATGTGCTCAGCGTGTGACTGGGAGAAGCTGAGCCAGGTGTGGACAGCAAGATGTTTTCTTCCCCCTTTGGAGCCTTTTGCAGCGGAGTTTCTGCACATATGTATGTAACTGAGCAGGGCCAGTCCGACCAGATGGGCGAACTAGGCGGTAGCCTAGGGCAGCAGGCTGTAAGGGGTGCCAAATTAGAAAGAAAAAATTCAGTTCTTCCTTTCACATTGTGGAGCGCATTGTGGCACAGGTTACAGAAAGCCCAGGGCCAGGTCTGTTGGTGGCTCAGCTTGATTATTCAGTTTAATAAGCCATTTAACAACGATCTGCAAATCAGCCCTGAGGCTGCTGCTGGTCAGGAGAGGTGGCTTTCCTATGCTAATAAGCATGGCAGGCAAAAAAAAAAACCTCCCCCCACCATCCCTGCTCCCAGGCCCCCACCATAGCACAGGCTATCAACCCACCAGACAGACAGGACTACCCCTGTGGAACCCACCAGGTGAGTAAGTTCCTTCCAACTCCCAGTGGGACAGTTACAAAGCTGGGGGGTGGGGGGTGCAGTAATGGTGGTGACCCTGGCTGGCCAGGCAGAAGTGCTGGGCAGGGGGTAGCCCCCAGCCATATGGGAGTCAGGAGTTCAGGTGGGGCCAAAAGTTCCAACTGGGGAAAGTGGGGGAATGATGCCTGCGCTCGACCTAACTTGTCCACCCATTCAACCTGGCCCCAGCAAAATGGAGGGGGGGGAAGGTCCTGCCACGGCCACTTGCTCCTTGGGGAGACCACGTGGAGGGAATGCTGCTGGATGACTGACTCCTGCCCTGAGAGGGCCATAAGTCCCCCATCACTGCTGGGGAAACCACATGGGGTGGGGATGCTGACTCCCCTGGTCCTAGCAGAGCCAAAGAGGCATGTGGAGGGACATATGCCCCACCTCCAGCCACCTTCCAGCTGGGGAAGCCATGTGGGGGGCTCCCCTCCACCCCAGCCCATTACACCTCACTTCTTGCCTAGCTCAGCAACAGAACCCAGGAGTCCTGATCTGCAGCCTGGGATTGTTGGGACTGCTTCTCTGCTGCCTTTCGCCTTGTATAGGTATTTACACACTCCTTCCAGGGTGTGGAAGGGAAGGACCCCAAAACACACACTTTCTGGAGGTAAATGATGGCCTTAGATACAAGGCAAGGGTTAATCCAGAACTCAGAATGACAATTCTGATCTTGCTTCTGCCTGGTCTAAAGCAGGAGTGATTCCACTAGCGTCAGGGCCGTGACAACTGGACCAAGCCCAGTGGGGCATCTCTGGGGTTGATGGGTGGTTCACACGGTGAACTCACCTTGGATTTGAAAGCAGCTTTGATCGAAACATGATGCAAATGCCACTAGACATGATGGGGACCTGGGATGCGTGTGATTGATTTCACTCTATTCTGGTCCCTTGTAAGTTTTATCCTCCCACATCCCATTCTATCCTCCTCATGGCCATGTCACAGACCTCCCGCTTGGGACCCCTCCACTCCTACACCATCACCACATGCCATCAGAGTCCCCAAATATCAAGAGCTCTTTTAGGTGAGAAAGACCCCAGCTTGGTTCTTGGGGTTAGGAGAGGAAAAGGAGGAGAGAGGGAGTGTAGTCCCCTGCCACCCAGCCTCACGTAAGGCGGGGGGGGGGGCAGTCCATAATCTCAAGCCCAGGGAAGGGCGAGTCCTTAAAAATAAACACAAGCCTGGCCCCAGGCAGGGCGGGGCAGGCAGCAGTCTCTGTCTGGAGTGGGGTTTGGGGTAGGCAGGAGGAAAGAAGACCACCAATCAAACTACCGTGACCATAGCAGGAGGGTCCCAATGCACCGGGGTCAGACACCCCCTGGTGTGGGGCAGCAGGGTCCCACCACAACACGCTGCCCCAGGGTATGATCCATGACTGTTGCAAGGCCATGGGCCAGGCCGTTCTTCCCTCTCCCCTTTCCCAGGGTACCTGGTTCCCAACTCCTAGGGGACACCGGGGTATTCCACCATGGGGAAGCTCCCAAAGCCATCCACCTCATCAGGTGGTGACAAGGCTGGCAATGTCTCATCCAGGTCCTCGGCGGAGGGTAGCTCCTCTAGATTGCAGGGGCTGTTGGGGGGGGTCCAGTCCATAGGGCTCCAGGGCAGCAGGTGGTTCCCTGGGGTCCTGAGCTGAGGGCAGCTCCTCCAGGTCACAGGGGCCATCCAGTGGTTCCAAACTCCTGGGCTCAGGGACAGAGGCTTGGGGGTTCAGTACCTCAGGAGGCAGGGGCTTGATCTGGTCCCATGGGGCTGGCGCCTCCCCAGCCCGCCTGGGTGCATGCCACACGGGACCATCCTCTGGGCCCCAGGCAGTGGGAAGCTGGGGCCAGACCTCTTCAGATGCTTGGCCGGGCATCTGGCCCCAGGGCAGTGAAGCACAGTGTTTCCCTGGTGCTAGCTAGGCCCTGACTGAGGGAGAGGGCCGCCTTCTTATACTGGCCTGCTGGGCCCCGCCCCCTGGCTTCCTGGCAGCCCAGATTGGTGGCCCCGGCTTAACCCCTTTGCAGGGGGTTGGCTCGGTTCCCCTGTCTATCTCTGATGGCGGCCATGTTCCCTGGCCCTTACTCTGTCCCTTACAGGAAGCAAAGAATTGGCCAAAGACAGAGTATGGGGCTGGGTTTAATCAGGACTCCTGGGTTCTATTTGCTGCTCTGGGTGGGGAGTGGGGTCTAGTGGTTAGAGCAGGGGGATGGGGGTCAAGACTCCTGGGCTTTATTCCCTGCTTTAGCATGGATGCAAGGTATAATTTTATGCGGAGGGAATTCAAGTGATATGTGCCTCAGTTTCCCTGCCCATTAAATCGAGATGGTAGCTACATGGCACAGCATGAGGGAAAGGGCTTCCAACCCCCTTGCTGGCTCTATGCTGGGGTTAGCCTGGGGAGAGCTGTGTCTGCTGCCTGGACCAGCTGCTGGCTCCATCACTGGGCCGGGAGGGAGTCGTGCCAGGCTGCTGGCTCCGGATGAGGGAAGCCCCACTAGGCTCTGTATGAGGGCTGCCCAGCCCTGCTGTTGCTGGCTCCATCAGTTCAAAACTGGAGGGAGCTACCTGGCTCCTGGGGGCCAGGCACACTGGCTTCTTTCTTGAGTCAGAGGGAATAGGGGTCTCCCTGGCTGTGGGGTGTTGTGATCTGTGCCCAGCACAGAGGGAGCGTGTGTCTGGAAGAGCTGCATTATGCTGCACATGGGCTTGGGGTTCGGGGTGGAGGGTGGGCTCAGGAAAATGGATGTGGGGGCCTATGTCCTGAATCATTTTCCTGTGTGTAGCAACGCCCCTGTTGTGGAGCACAGCTGGGTATGTGAATAGCCATAGTGTGTTACAGCATAGGGTGCTGCCTACGTTAGCTGTGTGGGGATGGGGTCTGGCAGGTCAATCATTCTCAGTAGCTCAGTGCTGGCCAGTCATACGGACAGGGATGTCCCTGGGGCTGGGCAGGACCCAGGGCCAATCGGCCTGTGGGGGGCCTGCTCCCCCTGGTGCAGAAGGTGCAGGGCTACCCTGGGCCAGAGGCTGGGCTCTGCTCTTCTGCCCTGCCCCATGGCTGCCTGGTCCACTTCCAGGGGTGGGCCAGAGCATGGTCGCTCTGCTCCAAGGGCAGGGCTGGAAATGCTGCTGAACCATGGCACCCACCTCCCTCACCCCCCCCCCCCCGCTGCCAAAGGCAGCATGGGGCTTGCCAAACCATAGGGCCTGAGGTGGTCACCCTGCTAATTTCCCCCCACCCGCAAGGATGGGCCTCCATCAGGGGGCAAAGTCATAGTTTGCCTAGGGCACCAGAAAACCTTGAGCTTGCCCTGTAACTGAGTGCTGATTAGTCAGTAAGCTGACTGGATGCTGGTTTCAGCACAGGAAGAGTCACCTGCATGGATTTCTCTTGAAGATTCCTGCAACCAAAGAAGAGGAGAGCTACTTCTTTCAACGCTTGGACTTGGTGAACAGAGACCATAACTGAGATTCATGTGAACTCCACCTAAACTTTGGGGCCTCTTAAGTTGCATCTTACAGTGTTTCTGTTGGGACTGTTCTGTTTAATTGTTTTCTTGTTTATATGTGATGTGGAAAAGAAAGCTGTGAAATAATTAATGTGGGTTTACCAAATAGCCACATCATGTTGTTGTTCTTTCATCGTAAGATTTCTCAAGTTAGTAGTTAATAAAGTTCATTATATTTGTTCTTAGTAGTGTTTTAATGTGGGGAGAGTAACTCCGAGCAATATTTGCTATGAGTCCCTTAAAGACTGAATCTTGGGTCTCCAGGTGCTTCTCTATAGGAGTTGAGGTTTATTTCTTTTAAGGCACTGGAGAATGGCTATTGAATGAATTCCAGCCCACCCAAAGATTACACTGAGCTAGCAAATGAGTATCTGTGAAAAAGCCTTGGAAAAAGTTGAGTATCTAATTGCTAGGTGGGAGCTGGAACTGATTTATCCATCTGCCCCTGTCATCATTCCTTGTTCCCATGGAAGCCACTTCTCAGAGATACAACTACTAACAGGAGTAGAGTTTTGATCAGTGCTATCATCTGTCGCATCTGTTTTTAAATAGTTGCATGTGCACTAAACTTATTTTTCTGTGTATAAATTTAGTCCCCAATCACGTGAGAAGTCAAGGGCCATCTGGAAAATGCAGGCAATGAAAGTTGAGTGTCCTCATTATCCCCCAGAATTGGAGGCCTGCACTAGATAGTCTCTTGTGCGCAGATGTCCTGTGGGCCTATCAGGGAGGGAATATTTTCAGGGAGTTAGCTGAATGTTCCCCGATTGTGGCCACAGTCTGATGAAGGATACATCTACATTTAGATGGGAGATGTGATTCCCAGCTGATGAACACACCTGCACTAGTTCGGCTTGATTTAGCACCATAGCAGGAAGACAGTGACAATGTGGAGTGAGTGGGTGAGGTTTTAGTGGCCTTCATTCTGAAGGAGGTCAGACTAGATGATCATGTTGGTCCCTTCTGACCTTAGAGTCTATGATACATGCCCAGGATTGCATTCTGGGCAGCTAGCAGAAGTACACCTGTGCTGCTGAAGGCAGGCTGCTCTTTTTAGGCAGAGCTGGTACAGACAAATCTATGTGAGCTGGGAATCACACCTCCTGTCTCACATGTAGGCCTCCCAAGCTGTTCTAAACAGGGTCCTTGCTACCCTCTTTCAGTGAAGGACTGACAGAGAAATGGAGCTGTATCACATATTTGTGACTCCAGCTCCTCCTCTACTCCTTTGAGCAAGGTGTGGGTGAAGGTGTGGGTGGGGAGACTGAAAGCTCAGGACCCAGATCTAACACACTCATCCTAGCAGGGAATTCTTCTCTTTCTGCAGCGGGAGAATTCTCTAGCATACATCCATCACCTGCTTATGATTCCCATTGCTGCTACCTAATGACAGAGAAGAGCTAGAAATGGTCACTTTTGGACCATGTTTGTTTTGGTCTTTATTTTAAAATACAGACCACAGATAAATTACCTTTAGAAAGAGGAATTACGGGACTGGTAAAATAGATTTTTAAAAAAATACAGCCTTCTGCAGTGGAGCAACCCAGCTAATTTAAGTTCTTATATAAATGTTCTGCATCTGCTGCTAGTGTCTCTACTGTGTGCTCTGTATTGCCACATGTAGACTGCCTCCCTATTGTCTTGCCTTCCAATTTATTTTTAGTTCTGTGGAAAGTATAGCCAGTAGCTGTCTTCTTACTGTGGTTGTTTCTTCCCAAACATTTGAAGGTTTTCTTTTTTAAGCCCTCTATTAACTGTCTATAAGTCATATGTTGTGCCATTCAGGCTACATTTTGAGGCTATAATGCCTCATTATTGACTTTTTTGCCTTTTATATATGTAAACCTTTAAAACACTACAAAACAAACACACACAACCCACCAAACCTCTACTCTACATAAACATAATGGTTATCTTTAAAAAAATCATTGAGGGTAACCCTATAAAGGTATTCAAATAAAACCATGTGAATGATCTGTAATATTAATGTCTTTGAACAGGTTTTTAATTCATTGTAAGTTTAAGCAGAAGAGTATCCAAACATGTTTAGCTTTGTAGATGTTCCCAACTGATCTGCAGATTTCCAATTGTTTTGATTATTTGAATATATCCTAAAAAGGTTCATTTGCATTCAAATGTATCAAAGAAAGGATATTTTTTATGGAAATAAAGTGACTGCATTATGCTAAATATGTTCCTTTCAAAAGGGTGTTCATTGGAACAAATCCACTCCAGCCAGAAATGCTAGGTTTTCTTCTAAAGGGAAGATTACATGTGCATAATGAAAGCATGTAGCCTAAAAAAAACATTTCTGCAACATGCTCACAAAGGCCTAAAGAAAGTCATTGCACATCTGTGTATCAAGATATTTTAAGGCACACACATACAGTCTTCCTCAGCACAAGTTTCAGGATAATACAGAATAACATGCAAATGTTTATAACATTAATACACCTAGAATCTTACAAAGGCGATGCACTGTAAACAATTCTGTAATTCACAAAGATATTTAACTTCAGCTTTCAAGTTTTAAATCACCATCAGCTCACAGGGACACACTATGTGCTACTTATCCTTGCTCTGTTTTGTGAGTGTCTGAGTTTTCATAATCATCTTGGAGTAGGAATGTTGTTTCCTTATTTGTTTATAAAGTGCTAAGTACACAGTTGGAGCATGATAAAATAGTAAATAATTTTTTTTAAACTGAAGCAAAAGGGGTCAGAGAGCACAGCTCCCATTTCCGTTAAGTATAGAAGTTAATTGGTACATCTTGTATTAATTTATCTCGTCAATATTTCCAGTCAACCATTGCCTGCTTTCTAATTAAGGAAAAGCACCTCCACACTTGTCTTTTTAAGCTGCATGATTAAAAAAAATGGGATGGGGTTTGTGTGGTGGAGGCTGAAAAAAAAAGATGACAACTTGCTAGCAACATATTGTACATTTTTCACTTCCACCCACAGGTTTAGAGCCTGTGGAGGTTTTTTGATCATAGTAATATTTATTCTTACATAATCAAACTTGCTAGGAAACACGCCTGTTGTTCTAAGGCTGGGGGAGAAATGCATTATGGGTATGTTTACACCTAAATAACTAAGTCGACTCTGTTAAGTCGACTTAACAAGGTCAACTTAAGTTGACATAAAGTTGACCTTGTTAAGTCGACTTAGAATCTACACTAGACTCTGAAGTTCATGGAGAGTGGGACTCCGGGGGGTAAGGGACCCGTGGCTCCCTGGCTGAAGGGAGCCGGGGGTCCCTTCTCCCTGGGACCTGCGCGGGTCCCAGCAAGAAGGCAGTCGCAGCTGCCCCCTTCCTGGGACCTGCAGGGGTCCCGGCAACAAGGCAGTCGTGGCTGCCCTCTCCCTGGGACCCCCGTGGGTTCCGACAAGAAGGCAGCCGCAGCTGCCCTCTCTCTGGGACTCGCGGGGGTCCAGGAAAGAAGGCAGCCACAGTCCTTTGTAAGTCTTCTTTCTTTGGCAAGAATCATTATGGGCTTAAGGTTCTTAAACTGATCAAAATTGCATCTTCTAAGCTCATCCATGGTTGTCCTCTTGTCCTACTTCCCTCTACCTAAGTTCTATAAATCTTTTTAAAAAGTGTATCTTCTTTTGCACATTGGACATAACCTCACTATTGAGCATGACATGTTGAAAAATAGATGTGTATCATCAGTGTTTTTTTTAATTATCCATGGTTTGTTGTCAGATTAAGAGGGTGTATCTAGTCAGGTCCCACAGGGGTCAATTTTGGGTCCAGTATGATTCACTATTTCCATTAATTACTTTGACAATGGTATACAGAACATGCTTATAAAATTTGCAGATGACACCAAACTGGGAGGGGTTGCAAGCACTTTGGAGGACAGGTTTAAAATTCAAAATGACCATGACAAATTGAAGAATTAGTCTGAATTCAACAAGATGAAATTCAGTTAAGACAAGTGAATGCTTTGCATTTCAGAAGGGGAAAAAAACCAAACAAATGCACACCTAGAAAATGGGGAATAACTGTCTAGGTAGTAGATCTAGGGATTAGAGTGGACAACAAAGTGAATGTGAGCCATCAATGTGATGCAGCTTCAAAAAAGGTTAATGTTATTCTGGGGGGTATTAACAGGATTGTTGTATGCAAGCCACAGGAGGTACATGATCCCTCAGACCTCTCCTTGCTTACAGACAGACCCCCAACCTTAAACGGATACTCACCAGCAACTACAGATCAAACAACAGAAACATTAAAGCAGGAACATATCCCTGCAACAGACCACGCTGCCAACTTTGCCCTCATATCTACACTGAAGACACCATCACAGGACCTAATCAAGCCATCAAGGGCTCATTCACCTGCTCATCCATCAATGTGATTTATGCCATCATGTACTGGAAATGCCCCTCTGCCTTATATATTGGACAAACAGGACAGTCTCTACGTAAAAGAATAAATGGACACAAATCTGACATCAGAAATCACAACACTAAAAAACCAATAGGGGAACACTTCAATCTCCCTGCTCACTCCATTGACAACTTGCTAATAGCTGTGTTGAAACAAATGAGTAACAAATCACAGCTTCAAAGAAAAACTGCAGAACTCGAATTTATATGCAAATTTGACTCAGTTGCCTTGGGGTTAAACAGGGACTACGGATTTTTCCTCTCATTACAACAGGTGATTTGATCTCATCTTCCTCTATATGCTGTTCCCCAGTGTTTGTATCCTAACACCTATTTTGATTTGCTGTTACAGCCTGACCTGATCCTATGTCATACACTCCCTTGAATTTAATTTCCTCCCATTCTGTAAGTTTCCCATCTTCAAACCGTCTGACTAAGTGGGATTTTCTCCCACGAAAGCTCATGCGATAAATAAATCTGTTAGTCTTTAAAAGTGCCACAGGACTCTGTTGTTTTTCTGCAATAGACTAACACGGCTACCCTTCTGGACCATGACTGCTCTACTTAGTACTCCAACTCTGGTCTCACCAGTGCCTACAATTTAGGAAAGATGTGGAAAAATTGGAAAGTGTCCAGGGAAAAACAACAAAAATGAAAAAAAATGTTTAGAAAACCTGACCTATGAGGAAAGATTATAAAAGCTGGGCATGTTTAGTCTTGAGAAAAGAAAACTGACTGGGGATCAGTTAACAGTCTTCCAATGTTAATGGCCATTGGGACTGCTCAGTTCTTCTCCATGCCCTTTGAAGGTAGGACAAAAAGTAATTATCTTAATCAGCAGCAAGGAAGATTTAGATTAGATATTAAGAAATCTTTCTAAGTGTAAATATAGTTAAACTCGAACAAGTTTCCAAGGAAGATCATGGCATCACCATTATTGGAAGCTTCTTAAAAAAAAAAAATTGGACACACACCTGTCAAGGACGATCTAGGTTTACTTGGTCCTGCTACCTAGTGCAGAGGGCTGAACTAGATGACTTCGAAGTCCCTTTCAACCCTACATTTCTATGATCATTCTTCACTCATGTTTTCTTTTCTTCACTTATCACAGTGTTTATCTGATAAATACATACTGTCTCTTGTGACATATTTGCTCTTTTGTGATTCTTAAACAAAGCATTTGCAAAAGATGGAGCCAAAAAGGGGGTGAGTGAGAGAAAGATACACAAACACCAACTCTATATAATGTGTTTCCTAAGATGCTAGCTGAAGTCTTGATCTGTTGCTCTTTCAACTTTTATACAGCAGCTCAATGAATCCTCCTCGCAGCACCATCAAATCACAAGCAAGAAATGAGAAATTTTAGGGGTCAGTGAACACAGTGAATTTTCCCAGTAGAGCAGAGTGAAACTACTCAGAGTTTTGGTTTATTTGTATTTGTATTTGGTACAGTATGGCAATACACTAAGAGCAATAGTTCTCAAATGCACACTTTTCCTGGTGCAGTATTAGCATATAGGTTTATATTGTAAAACAAGTGATAGTAGGGAATAGCTCAAAACTTGGTACAAAATTTTTCTCTGGCAGCCAGTGCTGTTTTTGTTCATTGAACTCTTTCTCCTCCCACCTCAGCTTTAAGAAAAGCAAAAAGGCGTGGAGGAAAGGTGTAGCTTTGAATGTTCAACTCTTCCAACACAATTTAGGAGTAGGAAAGAGAAGTATAATTATTAGAGCTGGCCAGAAGAAGACAATTCTGTCTTGTGGCAATTTTCAAGACTTTAAAATTCGTTTTTATTTCACATTGGAATGAAAACAAAATCACTACTATGAAGTGTCAGTTTTCAAAGCAGTAGTTTGGTTCAGGACACTGGCCTAAAAAGTGGGAGATCCATGTTCAAGTAGAGCGGGGAACTTTTTTTTTTTTTTTTTTTTTTGCATATTTGTACGTAAGTGAGATCATGCAAGCACTTTTGGGAGCCTGAAATTATTTGTCGAATTTTTTGTCAATTTTGTTGAAAGCTTTTGATTGAAAAAGAATTGGAAAGAATCAAAACATTTCATCTAGATTCTTTCAGAGCATTGCATTTCTACTTTGATTCAAAATGAGATTTCAATTTCAGATTTGACTAATTAAAAAAAAAGAGGGTGGAAGCCAGGCAAAATGACTGAATGCAAATGAAAAATTTGAAACAAATCCCATTTTGAGTCAATTACAAGTGATTCAATGGATCAAAACCAATTCAAAATGACAGAAAAACATTTTTTTTCCTGTTGACTCAGAATGTTTCATTCAATTCCACTTAAAAAAAATTAAATTCAAGGAAAGAGTTTCAAAAAGGTTTGCTTTCATTTGAATTTATCTGGACTTTTTTCGGTTCAGCCCTTGAACAGAAAAATCAATTATTCCAGTCAGTTCTATATTCCTATCCCTACCTTACTCTGCCTTATTCAAAGCAGAGAGCTTTTTATCCTAGATCTCTTTGACTCAGGCAGAGCAAGGTCTCCCGTATTTCAGACCAGTATCTTAACTGCCAGCTGACAGGAGGACGGAATCTCTTTCTCTCTCTCTCTGCCCCCCCAAAATGTTACAACAAAGTGTTCACCCAAACTGAAACATTTCATCTTCACCAAAACTGCCTAGTTTGGCAAAATTCCACTGATTCAAAAATGTCCCATGCAACTCAAACGATTATAGCATGTGGGGTGGCATTGTAGCACCATGGCTGAAGCACATAACAAAGTCAGACCAGACTTGTAATGCCGGCTGTCACAGATTCACAATGTAACACTGAGGTTATCATACATGATCTTGTCTTGCCCCACTTTCCTTCCTTATGTAAGATGGATGTATTTATAGAATCTTGAGAGTCATTGATTTGACTGTAAAACCATGAGCTCACAAAATTGGGGGTGGGGGGGGGCACATATCAAATTGGAGTTTGTAACCAGTGAAAACCAGACAACTGTTTAATTGGTTTCAGGTTTCATTGTGAATATTTCACATCTCTTATTAAGAGTGCAGGTTAGAACATTCATTGCTAAATCTGAGGTTTTCTTCATTAATCCATTGCAAACTGCCTAGGGAATGTGGGGAACATGGCTATAGAGGAGATTAGAAAGATCTATCATTATATTGTGATACGGACCAGGAGCTTGAATTTTACCTGGGGTAGAACTGGCATCAGCTTTTGAATTTTGGATTAATTTAATTTATGAATGGCCTTCTGGGTCAGGTCAATGTAGAATAAATTGCAGAAATCTAGCCTTCAAGTGACAAAAGCACAGATCCCCTTAAGGAATGGGTATAGCATCCTGACTAGACAAAAGGCGGAAGAAAGTATCTATGTCTGTGGTTCCTGCAGTATATAGGTGTTTTTGAATTGGGACTGGTGTAGTAGAACTGCAAGATTATTAACCAATAAAAGAAGAGATATTCTTAATAGACGGAGAAACTGACGTTTTCAACTAGTTACTACAGGTAGTTCTCTCTTCCAGTCAGCACTACTTTAGCCTATGTGAAAACGAGCTACTTTTTTCCCCCCAGATTATTATTACTGTTAAAAATTGGAAGAGCAGAATTGTGGATTTAATGAACAGAAGATGGGCCTAGGAATCAATAGCCCATAACTGGCATCAAAATCCATTTTATCTTCCCCAGAAACTTCACATGTACCTGAATGAAAAGTAAAATAAGAGTGACGTCTCTAGTAATCTGCAAAAGAGGGCCCACAATGAAGTTGTACACCATTTGGTCTTCGCAATAAGGAGCAGAGCAATAAGCAATACCATCATTTCTCCAGCTGTCCTTAGTAGGTCATGAGTCAATCAGCTAGATCTCATGACTAACTTGGTAGAAGGCTGCCGGTATGATCATCAGTACCAACATGATAGTTTTGCCCTTTTGGAATAGTTTTGAGGAAATAGTCCATCAGCTAAATCAAGATTATGTGGTCTGCACTATCTAGGATGATACAAGATGGAATTCCAGCCATAACTCTGATTTGTTACAGGTTTAAAGCAGATAAGTCATTGTCATGTTTCCACTGCTTTAGTGTAAATCATTTAAAAAAAAAAAACAGAAAGAAAGAAGAGTAAAAAGTCTCTATAACAAAAAAGTGTACACAGACAAATTCCAAAGGGAACCCCCCGAGAGCCTTGTGCACATTTGCAACTGTTACCCAACCACCCAGAACAGATTTTGATCTTAACAGATACTCAATGAGATACTCAGCTTATTTGTGTTCACAAAATAATGTGCAAGTGTAGCTATGCTGTTTTGGCTGCATAATATCAACAGTTGAAAACAATAGCACTCGGAATACTCTTCAGCATAAAGGATCCAGGCAAGCTGAATTTTCAGTCAGGCCAATGGAAAAATAAATGACATTGTTCCAACTCAGGTACAAATTCTTCAGACTTGGCCCAAGTGTTATAGTTTATTACTCATCATGCAATCTGGGCTGTTACAAAATCAACCTCAATTGCTGGATGTGTTAAGAACATACTCATTTAGGCATATATTTTTGGAATATAAAGTGGTGAATCATTTTTAACCTCAAGTGTTGTGATCATTCACTCCAGAAAAATCAAAATAGCAGTACAAATACTTCCAGTAAAGTCATATATATACATACTACCAAATGATGCAGTGGTTTAGAGACAAGCACGAAACAGATCTCTCATCCCTTACTTGTCTGACCATCATTGTAAATGGGAAAGGTACATTACAATGACTTTTACAGAGTGGTTTAGTATAGAATGAAAGCACTTATTTTTTAAATCAGACTTCCTTCAGAAATATGCATTAAACCATACACTTAATTTTCATATATATGTCAGTGCTGAATATTTGCAGTTGTTAGTGAAGCTGTTCTTAAGGTTGCGTGCTAACGTTGTGAAGGGGCTGGGTATAAATGCATTTCCTTCTCTGCTAGAGACTGAAGAAATTATCATGTCATTGTCGGTAGATCTAGCCTAGGTTAAGAGGTATCCCATAATTTCAGATTTCCATCCTTTTAACAGTTTGTGTTGGCAGTGGAGGGAGGGCAAGGGCAATTAACCAACCTGAATTTTCTTTTATAAGCATTTTTGTCACAAGCAAGCAACCTGAATTTATTTTTAAAAGCATTTTTGTTTACATATACAAATATTCAATGTTTCTCACAATTTACAAGGATCTCCAAATGCTAAGGCATTAAAGAATCCCACAGTTTGCTCATAAATTAACTGCTAATAACATGACCGTACTCAGCTACATTATCCATGCGTGCCCTTTCTCACTGTTTTCCCCCATAGCTGCTCGATAGTCTGAGGCTCCTTTGTCTGCCTGGAATACAAAGAGGGAGACCCCTAGATTTCTCTTTCATGTTACCTGTTGATATAGCCATCAGGTATGGCTCCCTGTCAGGCCAGTCACTCTTCTTACCAGCATGAAAAGGATTTTCTCTTAGCAATCTTTACCACATAGCCTTATAAAGTTTTAGAAATACAGTGGAGGCAAGCGAAGGGAAATAGATTTTATTTATAGTGAGGGTACCTCTACCCAAATAGGTTTGAATGGTAAAGAATTTGTATATTTAGCAAGATCCAGGTAAAAGTGCAGACTCACTAGTGGATCATCTCCTCCTGGCGAGGTGTGATGTAGCAGCCCTCTCTCTGCTGATAACTGCTCTGATCCACCAATGGTCCCCCCTCAAGCCAGATCATGACTGAAGTCTATCGCTTCCAAGTATCAAAGTGAGAAAAAACAAAAATAAACAAAGAAACAAAAAACCCCACCCTGGAAACTCAAACCAGCCAGTCCTTTTAATCAGTCTTCCTGTGCCTGGTCATCCCATCCACTAGGAGACTCATTTAGGAGATAAACTGTTTTACACTCTGAAACCACTCTTCCTTCAGCAAGAGAAAGAGCAAAACTCTGCTCTCCTTCTTGGCAAAAAAAAAAGGCTGGGTCTTCTTTTAACTCCCCCTCTTCACTACAGACATCTACTACTAGGGTCCTCAGACCCTCATTAATCCTTTCTTTCTCAGTGTGGAGCATGTATGCCCCATTACAATCTACTTATTTTTAATGCTAAAAATCCCTCTCTGGTCACTGTCAGTAGCTGACCAAGAGATAGTTTAATATCTCATATTTCTATTGCATCCTGTGAACAATCTTCCCTTTAAAAATAATCTATACATGGCTAGAGAGACAGATAATTTAGACTTCTCCAGCATGTATTTAATTTGTGGCAAAGGAGGAAGCCTTAAAAAAGAGCAAACAAAAACAATTGTAAGCTTATTTTCTATTTTATCTCTGCTAAAAAGGTTGCATTACCCAGTTATTTCCAATGTTTTTCTCTCCATGGGTGAAATGGTTTGTGTACATTTAAAAGAACTGCAAGGAGTTGGAGCCAATATGAGAGGTTAAGGCAGAGAAGTTTGCTCTGTGCAAATTAAAACACAAAAACCAAACCCAAACAAAAATGCCATAGAGCACTCAAAGCAAAATATGAGGCTTAACATTACCCAAGGCCGTTTAGTCCAATTTGGTGCAAAATAGTAAACATTTTAGCAGAGACTTTGCGTGCTTTTAAAAGCAACACAAATTCAGAAAAAAGGAGCCAGAGAAGTTGAATGCAATTCCCCTGGAAGTCAGAAGAGCCCATGCCCTTGTGATTAATATAGTGGTATAGAATACGCAGCAGTGATAAGGAGAGCTGAATGAACAATAGATTTTTCTTTTTGCTGGCAACTGGAACAAACAGAAAATAGCTGAACAAAGCCCCCCCCCCTCCAATTTTGTTATTTTTGTCTTGATCAAAACATTTGGGCAAAGTGACATGAATTCACAAAAGGTTTTGGTGTTGCCATTTTCTTCGCAAAAGAATTGTACAAAATAATTTGCCCCACTCTAGTTCGAAATGAGTCAGAACTCAGATTTATGTGGCAAATAGCGTAACTTGCAGAGTTTTGGCATTCGAAGATGGCTATATTCAGATACCAGTACTTATGCGGAAGTAGGTACTTTACTCAGTCAGGAGCCAGTAAACTCATCCATGCAATTAAAGCGCCCATGGGTAAAGGTGTCAGAATCAGGTCCCAAGTGGATGCAATTTAAATATAAAGACAGTGAAGTAGAAAAAATTGCTAATGGGACTATATGAAATAAAGCAAACCTCCTCCCTTCCCCCATCACACTTTTAGACATTGTTGCATAACCCCCAGGCAGTCACTCAAATGAGATTTGTGTTCGCTTACACCAGGGGTGAATTTTATTACAATGTGCCAAATCTGTGCTTGTCACTCTTGTTTTGAAAAGCCACAAAAGCCATATTTGTACAAATTACACTGTTTTGCTTCTTACATCTTTGCAAGCAGCATGCACTCAAAGCATAAACTGTTTCACTTATGTCCCTGTAGATTTCTGGCATCCACTGATATTACAGTGCGAGAACTTGAGCTATGGAAAACTAGGATAGGTGACTGTTTGCAAACTGGGGCAAACATATGCTTTGGCTTCAATCCTGCAAAAATTTGCTCTGTGTTGCAGATCAAACACACTCAAAAAAATTTCACAAAGAACATCCAAACCACTGAGCTTTACCTGCTTTCCACCTGAAGAGATAAATCCCTAGCACACAAAACTTGAGCCAAACTCACTAGAAATTCAGATGGCACATACTAAAGCTATTGTTACCAGATCAAGAATTAGATGAATTGCATCTGAATTGAGGGTTTCAAGATGAAAGCATTACATAGCTGTAGGAACAAGCATGTCCTTCTGGTTCTTATCCCAGATACTGCCTCTTAGCACTGGCATTTGGGATTGAGTTTTGGCTTGTATTTTTGCTGTCTGAAGGTGAAACACAACTTAGTGGTCCAGACACATAGCAGGTGTAAACTCGTGCAGCTTCATGGAAGGCTATACTAGAAATGGAGGATCTGTTCCATTATTTATAAAAGTATTGCTGAAATAACTGTGATAAAAATATGTGCTAGCACTTTCATAGTTCCACACTTAAAAGGGAATTTGCTTTAAAAAAACAACTTGGATGATGCTTTTGAGTGATATTGCATCTCTAGGGGGTTATAATGCTGTGTGTAATGTCACAGGCATTATGTTTGATAACCCAGGTGGTTCAGTGATTCAGATCAGGTTATCGTGGCGCTTTGAAGAGCATTCACTTTCAGAGCATCCCTTCCATGGAATTTCAGATGGATTTAAAACAAACCGAAAAGATTTGTCTGCTTCACAGACACGTGATAAAATTAGCATTAACACCTTTCCTAATGGTAAGTGGAACAAGTACAAAATTACCCACTTGGACCAAATTTCTATAAAGTTACCTACTGTGTGTGTTCTGCCTTCTCCTTCATTCTGCATGGACTCATTTCTGGCAGCGTTCTTGCCCCTCTTACCAGGAAGGCAAATAGACTGTTAATTTCCCTTGTCACCTGAGTCTTTTGGGTCTCTTTTGCTAGAAGGAGACAATCACATTTCTTATGTACTTATATCACTGAATTCACAACATTCAAAATTTATCTCATGCTGGTACAGCAGCCCATTCCCTTGGCTTCTCACCAGGTTAGCCCCCAAATCTGCGTGGGTTCTCATATTCCATACGTGCTGGGAAGAATCTTGCTCGAATCTCTGGAAAGTTGCCAGGTTCACATAAGGGAGTGGGGGTTTCATGTACAAACCTGGAAAAAGAGCACACACATCTAAGATAAATTTGGTGTATATGGAAATGGTGGCTGGGGTAACTTTAATTTGCTTGACCCGCATTTATTTAGCAAATGATCAAAGATCTCCATGACCTTGGCAGAACAGTGGGTTTTGTAACATCCTAGGATAGGTAATTTGAAACATTTTCTCTGATGCATGAGAAACAAACAGGCTTCTTCTCTGTAGCAGCTTTTTACAACTTCACTTTCTACCACAGCCCCATCCTACCACGGATGTAAAGAAGAAGCAACTGGAAGAGCATGCCACTTATTTGGCCAGCCCTACATCCATTCTTTTTCGAGAACAGACCCTCCTTTCAGCACAATTACATGGCAGTATATCCCCTCTCTCTTCTTCCAGCAGCATGTCTTGGCAGCAAGATATGTGAAATAGCAGCTGTTTCGATATCATCTGACAGACTAGGTACTGCATATATTGATAATGTTAAGGAGATAGCTCTACTATCCATTTCCCATGGATACAAGCAGTTCCAGAGCGCGGCTGTGTTCTGGCCTCTTTGTGGAAATGCAATATGTCAATTGTATTATGAAAGCCAAAAACTGTAATAAGCTGTTTACCTGCACCCTGTAATGTAAATGTTGATGTGTCTGCACTTGCACTTTCAGAAAGAATGGTTGTGCTGATTTGGAAAGCTAAAATGACAAGTGAGTTCAAACAACATTTTTCTCTATTGACCTTTCATATTTCTGAAATTAATTGAAGCTGATCTTTTCCCCTGCTTCCTCTAATTAGACTAATAAAAATATTTCTGGGGAAAGCATTGAATAGTAGGAACAGTGATTGCTAAAAGGCTAAATCTGAAAAATACCTGAGCTGTAAGCACAGCCAGTCATTATTCTAATGTACTTCTTATAATTACTTGTATCCTTCTGATGTTATAAGAGAGACAGCACTGAAACCCAGTATTTTATGAGAGGAGACATCTACCACTGCATGAATATCTGTAAGTGTTTAAACATTTGTCATATAACAGTGGGTTAATTACAGATTAGTAATAAATACAGCATGAAGACACAAATACATGAATACTAATGACACATGACATAGCTTGAGAATAATTTGAAAGCAACTAAGAAAAGGATGTGTCATTTTGCTGCAGCATTAGCGCAACAGATTTTCATGTAGTGAGGTCTGCGTGCTACTTACATCTGCCAGCCTAAGTTTGTGTTTGCATTTACCGAAAATTGTGCACACAAGTGGAGTGTTCATGAATGCCAACAAATACTCAGGCACAGGCATGTATGCGTGGGTTTGGATGTGCAGGGGGGCAAGTAGACAATTGGTGAAAAGATGAATTCTGCCTCTTTTTCTGTTTAGTCATTTGCATTACCACCACACTTCACAATCATGGAAAGATTTTATCCCGCTACATTCCTCCGAAGTAGGGACACATTAACCTTAATTGCTTGAAGAGGAACTAAACACAAAGGAGATTAGGTGACTGGCAGGGATCTTACAGGAAGCCTGTGGCTAGGCTAGGAACTTAACGCAGGATTCTTAAGTCCCACTCTAGACCATGCTTCCTAGTAGAGAGACAAGGTGGAAGAGGTCATATCTTTTACTGGACCAATTTCTGTTGGTAACAGGCTTTCAAGCCACACAGAGTTCTTCTTCAGGACCAGGAAAACGGCCTGAAGGAGAGTTCTGTGTCACTCAAAAGCTTGCCTGTCTCACCAACAGAAGATGGTTCAATAAAACAGTATTTCCACACCCACCTTGTCTCACTAACATCCTTGGATCGACATAGCTATAGCTACATTACATCCTACTACAGGAGAAACCCGAGAAAGAAAACAACAGAACGCCACTGGTCATTACTTATAATCCCCAAGTCAGACCTCTACAGCACTTCATCAAAGATCTACAGCCTATTCTACAAGACGATCCCTCATTCTCTCCAGCCTTGGCAGACAGACTTCTCCTCGCTTACAGACAGACCCCCAACCTTAAATGGATATGCACCAACTACAGACCTAACAATAGAAACATTAAAGCAGGCACATATCCCTGCAACAGACCACCTTGCCAACTTTCCCCCCATATCTACGCAAAAGACACCATCATAGGACCTAATCAAGCCAGCTACTCCATCAAGGGCTCATTCACCTGCTCGTCCACCAATATAATTTATGCCACCATGTGCCAGAAATGCTCCCCTGCCTTATATATTGGACAAACAGGACAGTCTCTGCGCAAAAGAATAAATGGACACGAATCTGACATCAGAAATCACAACATTCAAAAATCAATAGGAGAACACTTCAATCTCCCTGCTCACTCCATTGTTGACTTGTTAATAGCTGGGCTCAAAAAAATGAATAACAAATTGCAGCTTTAAAAAGAAACTGCAGAACTGGAATTCATATGTAAATTCAATTCCATTGCCTCAGGGTTAAACAGGGACTACAGATTTTTTTTCTTATTACAACAGGTGATTTGATCTCATCTTCCTCTATATGCTGTTCCCCAGTGTTTGAATCTTAATATCTTCTTTGATTTGCAGTTATAGCCTGTCCTGATCCTAGATCTTACACTTTCCTGCATTTATTTTCCTCCCATTCTGTAAGTTTCCCATCTTCAAACCATCTGACGAAGTGGGATTTTCTTTCACGAAAGCTCGTGCGATAAATGAATTTGTTAGTCTTTAAAAGTGCCACAGGACTCCTTGTAGGATTAATACATTCACCAATCCCCCCTTAGAGGCATTAGAGCTATCTACGTCTTAGCTGTAGGTGCTGAGAGAAATCCAGCCAAACGTTCCCTTCCCAGACAGAACTGGCTAGCTGTATGGTGGGGAGAAATGCATATCTCAAATTACTTCAATGCAACCAAGGAATCCAGTACAAAAAATCTCCAAATGACTAGTTTTTTTACACTTTTCATTACGAATTCTCCAGTAGTTGTTTTCCCCTGATCTGTCATTTCTTCGTGAAATATTACACAGATGTAGTAATATATGAAATATTATTTATCACTCTCTTATGTATTCCACCTAGAAGAAGCATTTGACAATGGAATAGATTGTATCAACTTGATTTACTCCTTGTACATATGCTCTATTTACATGAAGAGATTCACATGTGATTTATATTTAACAGTAAAAAAAAAAAAAATCCACAGGAGATCTATCAAAAGTAATAGAAGACATAACATTTCTTATTTGCATCAGTGAATGGATCTTTAATAGGATAGCTCAAAATACGTCTATACAGCAGCTGTTGTTCAGTAGAGCAAAAATAATGGTTTGGGAAACAAAGAATATTGCAGCTTCAGTGCTTTTGAACTAAATCCAGGTACTGATTTTATCATGATTATACCTAATAGTCTCAGAAAGCCTTAAATCTTAATTTACAATTAATAGAGGTATTTCTTTATACCATAGACTTTCCGTTTCTGTATCACAAACATGTGACGTAAAGGTTTGCTAGGATTTCAGATACGAGAAACCTCCACCCGTAATATATTTTGGAACTGACCCCAAATTACATTTGAATATTTGCAAATCTGCAGATTTAAGATCTCTTTCTGATTCCAAACAGAGCAATTTACATTTTAATCAAAAACTAGAGAGAGCCTCTCATCAGATCTCAGATCAGAAGAAATCTAATGGTAAAGGAGATTTGGACCCAGATCAGAAGTACATGGCTATTCCCTACCCTCGTGCCCATAACGCAATCAATTGAAGTCAACAATAGGAGTGATCAAAAGTATTCTATGAGGGGCATAGCCAGCCCCTGATTTCTGGCTGGGCGCCTGAGAGTGGTGGGTGGGCGTGGCCAAGGGCAGCTTCCAGTCACATGACCAGAAGCTGCCCACCTCCTCCCCCCCAAGGGAAGGGGAGAGGCGCAGTGCCCAGCTTTAGTGCAAATGTTGTTGTTGTCGCTGTGGGGCCACGTAGGAGACAGTGGCTCCGGCTGCAAGCAGGGAAGAAGGACCAGAATCAGCATCTCTGCTCTACTTGCGGCCACGGCTGCAGAGCCCGGCAGCTGGGAGCGGGACAGCGGCCTCGGCGCTGGCGCCTCTGTCCTGCTTGCAGCCGTGGCTGCCGGGCATTGCAGCTACAAGTGGAGCAGAAGTGTTGGCGCTGGTGCCTA
This sequence comes from Pelusios castaneus, assembly GCA_007922175.1. Lineage (NCBI taxonomy): Eukaryota > Metazoa > Chordata > Testudines > Pelomedusidae > Pelusios > Pelusios castaneus. The sequence goes on from ML685770.1 coordinate 16,658,393, forward strand.
TGCTTTGCTTGGGGCTGCAGCTGCTGGCTCTTGGGCCACCCCGCAGTCGCAGCAGTGAAATTCATAGCGCTGCCGGGCGCTAAGGTGAGTGGGCCCAGGCTCACCCATTTTTCCATTGAAAGTATTTTTTTAATGGAATATTGCATGTTGGGCAAAATATTTTCTGGAGAAAACTTCAAAAAGTTTTTGTTGACAAAGCAAATGCCCCAAAGTGAACTATTTTAGATGCAAAACAAAATATTTCAGTTTGAAAATGCTGCCATGGTGCCTCATGTATCTGTTCTTCTGGGCAAGCTCACCATTTGGGCTATGTTTCCCATGACGTGATGTGCCCAGGTGAGAGGAGAGAACATGGTACATCATGGGCTTTGTAATCTAAGAAGGAAGACTTGACTATTGGGAAGAATTATAAGTGCCATGTGGCACAATGACAGCATTTGCAAATGGAAATATTTTGGGATGTGGCCAAAATATTTCTGTTTTTTAATTTGTGGCAGAAATAAAAGATTTCCATGGAAGATTTAGTCAAAAATATAATAGTCTTCATAGATATTCTCTATGGGGAGGGAAAACCCTCTTTTTTAATCAGATCCAGGGTACTACTCAGGTTGGTAAGGTGCTACTCACAGTTAGTAAAGATGACAGAATTGGAGGCCTTGTCACTCCCAAATTTTCAGCTATGCTCCCTTTGTTTCCAGACATGAAATATTCAAGACAATCCAGCTATTATAACAATCCAGGTATTATAATAAAAAATAAATAACAGTAATGGAAAACTAGATACCAAGTCTGAATAGAGAAAGGAAATTAAGAGGCTATTTTTTACATGATAAAGATTAGCAGGTAAATTCTGGAGACAGCACACCAGAAATATCATAGAATACAGAAGACTTGTGGCCATTATAAGTGGTCACCAAAGTCACTATTGTCAGTGGTTTTGGGACATAATCCTCTAAAAATATTTACTACTCACAGTAGCTAGCATATTCAGGAGCCTCCCATTGGGCTCAGTAGGCATCTTACTATATATGGAGAATGTTGCAAGCTTTTTACTTTATTCTGCTTAAAAATTCTACAAAAATATGAAACAAAACAGTAGGACTAAATAGACGGCAGGTGGGGGTATATGTACATCCTGACCTCCCTGTGTCCTACCTCTTAACCGGAATTTGGATCTTCATTTTATGACTCTCTCCTCTGTCTATGGCATATCCAGGTCCAAAGGTACCGTTACTTTTTGATTTGCACTCTTCTCAATTAAGAACATTAGTTTAGCATGCTGGTGATTTGTCTTCTCAACATACACTGGCCGGAGGGTTTTGCATACAGATGTCTCTGCCACATTATAGCTAGTTTGCAGGTGGCATATGAGAGCAGACATTCCCAATCTTATCTTTACTGGCTGGTTTCTCTACAAACAGCAGATTGCATTGCAGCTGCCCTTTTGACCTAAAGAGAAAAAAAGTTGCACACTCGTGATGTTGGTTTTTCCTTGTAGGTGCCAAAAGGATGCAAACTAGCAAGTGAATCCTTCCTTACCTTTCTCCTCATCACCAGCATCATATCATTCAGCCGCATATCACTCAACTCTCAGCCAGATCCTCGCCCTCTCTCTTCAATGTAAACCTTGCTGCCTACTCTCTTCCCCTATCAGTTGCACAGTACATCCTGCATTTGTCTTCTCCTGGCTGCTACTATTTCTCTTAGAGAGACTGAGGGAGTAGATCAAGGCACTGATTCTAACAGGCTCTTGAATGAGTGTGCAGGTATGGGAAGAATATTTAAGGAGCTTTCCTCTCTCTTTTCTGCATGCCCCTTGCAAGAGTCTGCAAAAAACTGAAATGCCTGTCTGCAACCATTGCTCCTTCTACTCATCCCTGCAGGCGGCGCCATGGATCTGCCATCTTTTCTGCACCAATCTGCAAGCAGGACATGCATAGTGCAAAATATTGTGCAGCCCATAGAATAATTTCTCTGAGCTTTTGGTGTTGCGCAGCACTTCATTGCTTCCCCAATGTGGGCCAGTGTCCAAATGTCCTAGTATAGCCTAGTATAGGAATGTAATAAGATTTAACATGTGATGCTTATATAAGTCTCTCCCCCCAACCCCCCATGATCGTGTTAATTTGTCACCCCCTTCCCTCCCCCTTGCCTGGTCAGTGGTTAAAGTATAATTTGACAGGCCCCGGAACCCTCCTAATCTCCGGGCCCCCTTCCCATATTGTCTGGGCCCCCTTCATGCATGTGCGGGCCCCAGCCCAGGTAGGCATTTGCAACCACTTCTCAGTACCACATGCATCGGTTATCGCTCCATAAAAATATTTATAATTTTATATGGTGTTTATGTCTATAGCAATTATTGTCACAAACTAGCAAACACAATAAGTATTGTGATTAACAGTGGTGGGGTGTAGGACCTGCCAGCAACCAGGGCAGGGTAGAACATACGTTCCGCCGGAGTTCTGGAGCCCTGGTTTTACTCCAGAGTAGGGCCTCCTGGAGCTGGACCCTCTTTCTCTAGCTCCACTCATAATGCTATATTTGTAAAGCATCATGCACACATATGTCACTACATATAATGTTAGACCACCACAACTGAAGAAAAGATGGGGGAACCTGAGTATTTCTCTCCTGTAGTTTCACTTCCTGAAACATTCATGACACACATTATCAATCCTTCTCTTTCCACTCACTCTCTTAAAGATGCCTGCCTGGTCACATGGCTGAAGTTCCTCTCTCATGAGATTCCCAGTCTGATCTTCAGTTTTGTCCCAGATCTTTATCATGCAGCTGGCACAGTGGTACGCAGCATGCACTGAAGCTTCCACCCCTTTCAGTTTGACAGAAACTTGTATTTCATTTCTTTTAGTTCAAATAAGCAGAATGCTTTGTTGGTAAAACTGCTTTTCCTAGGGTAAGAGTTGTACTGCTGGTTGAAATTCACCCAATGTACAGGCCCAACACAATGATTATATACGTCTTTAGTTCTATTTTGAGGGTTTAAGTGGGACTTAAGGGCTTCCAGGACCACAGAATGTTTTGCTCCCTGGACATTAGTGGCTTGGTTGAGTCAAGGAATGATGAGAAATGCAATGATACTTTGGCATATACTGGTGATATTTTAAGGAACAAATTCATTCATAGGGGGGCAGAACAAGGCCCAAGGCACCACAGAAGCTGCACATAAAGAATACAAATGATCCATATGGCTTGAGTGGAGTTTCTGAAACACAGTGAGGTTCACCTTCAGTGCACCAAAATCCATAGTCCTTCAGCCCCACTTCAGGCCACACAGAAACAAGCATTGCTCCACTGAATTCAATGAAGTTACATCTTCTTGCACTAGGGATGAACTTGGTTATGCATGTATTGTTAAGCTCAAGCACTCATTTTCTCTTTCTGTCATGAATTCCAGGCCCCACCAAAGATAGAATTTATTTGTCTCTTGGAAAAATCATATGATATCTAATACTTCTCCTGTACCTTTCCCCCAAATCACAGCTAAGTAATTATCCTGAATAAACTGTAAAAATGACTCCCTCAAGTAAAACAGACAAAAAACATACCAAATAAAAGCGCCCTAAAAATCCACCACACAGTACACAGAGATCATTCTATATCTGGTTTGATTTTTCCATCCTGCTTTTTTGTCTGAACATCAAATTTCACTCACTAAATAGTCACAATTTTACCTTTCTCTTTTCCTTACCTAATTTTATGAACTAATTTACACATGGGAGAGACTGACAAGAGACGAATCATCTCTAAAGGCCACTAGAAGGTCACCTCTGATGTAGGGTCAGTAAACAGGGCCAGAGATAGGTGAAGAGCATTTTTCCCTGTGACAATATCCTGCTGTATCATGGGAGCAGGGGAGGAAGCATGTTTAGCTAGGCTTTCTTTAAGTGGAAGTAAACACATAAAGGGCAAACACATGCTGGAAAATGTAAGCCTTTCCAGGGCATAATTTATCTTTGTCATGTATCAATGGAACTGGCCTTTATTTGAAAAGCAATGAACATATATAGTCTCCTGCCCTAGAAGTATTTTCACACATTTTAATATAGGTTTCAAAATACCAATACTGATCATGCAATTATCTGATTTAAAAAAAAAATCAAATAAGACAACTAAAGAAAACAGAATTTCTCTCACCAAAAGAAGCTAGAACTTTTTCTAATATGGTTAAAAATTAAATCATATCAGATCTTCTGTTCCAGCAGGTTTCCCCCACCTCTCCTGCTTGAAAAATACCCTTATGCTGTTCAAAAGACCCAAGGCAGTTTCTACCCCATTTATTTTTTTGGATTTTTCTCAGCCCCATCTGTTTATTTTCTGTGGAGCAATCACAGTAAAGCAGAGAGCCAAGATATAAAGATCTGAGAGCAGGTGGGATTGGGAGATAATTTGTGTGGCACAATGATATGTTCTGAGAATACAGCATCTCGGATTTGATGACTTGACCGCTAACCGAATTTGTCTGGTATTATTTATTTAAAAACAAAAACAAACAAAAAACCAAAGATACTTTGTGTGTCAGATAAACGTTTATTTGTGGCCAAGTACTGCATGCCTGTCTGAGGGGATCTACAGACAGTGTATCCAGGAAAGTTACTTCTACAAGAGAATTGCCAATTTACCTTTTCTTTTTAAGCAGATAAAAAATGCAGCTCCCTGAAATTTTGTGGTCTGTGGGCATGATCATCTAAGAGATGAAGCCCCTCAAATTCCATTGTCTCCTTTAAATTCAATGCACTGAGAGACAGATCATTATTTCACAGAGCTGAATTCACATGTAGGCCTCAAGGTACCATGCGGAAGACCAAAGCAATCCTAAAACATCCGTTGCTTAAATGTTTATAAGAGGTCATTTGTACATTAAATCTTATTAGGTTAGATAAAGAAACATTCGAAATGTTACTTTAACTTCCCTTGCAGTGGAATACTAGAGGCCATTCATGCAGGTATGTATGTATGTATCTGTCTGTGTTATATTAAAGCTAAAATTAGGTTGGATAATTTGTTACCCAAGGGTTTCCTATGGCAATATATGCACTGTAAGCCTTTTCAGCTATGGAGACTGAACAGACATCTTTGCTTCACTGGCTCAGAGCCAGCATGCGATTCATTAAGTATCTTCTCACCACACCTGTAGAACTGTGACCATACGACTGGCTTTGGAGATGCCCCCCAGACTACACAAAAAGCTGATACATGGCAGCTGGCCACACACTCCTAATGATAATAACGTGCTGCTGACTAAACTAGACATGAACCAATTAAGTAATGACTTACATACTGGGAGGGTTCTCTTGGGTACGGTAATAACAGCCCTGCATTTGATCACCCATAAAGAAAAACCCACACTTCATCATTATACCTGCCAAGACTTAGCTAGTGAGAATTTGCAGACTCCAACTGCTGATAAAAATAACCAGATGAGTCAGTTTGATTTCTACTGATTCACACTCTATAGGTGGGCAAGGATCTATAGCTGTATTACTGCCTTCACTAAAGTCAGTGGAGTATGTATCAAGATTTCTTTTCTTTTCTTTTTTGATAACCTGAATAAAGAAACACTGAACCACTAGAGACCAGTTCACCTCACATACTTTTGGCTGGTAATTTAGTGCTCAGGACAATCAAGAGATAACCAGTATGGCCTACCCCATATATTCAAAACTCATGACTCAGGTTGTAGAGGGGTGCCAATCACACCTTCCCCCCCTCTGGGCTGGAGGAAGGCCATACCACCTCATTTAGTTGCCATCTATTGGGAGGAGGAATTAGCAATAAACCGTTAATTGCTTTTGGACCCCCAAAGGGACATAGTAGGTGCACCATCTGTAGTTCCAGCTCTCAGGCAGGGTGGGGGCAGACAAGCACTCTATATAGCCCAGGCCTTAAGGCAGGGTGAGGCAAGAGAGTAGTCTATACCCCATGTGGCAGCCCTTAGGCAGGGTAGGGCAAACAAGACCGTATATAGAGGGGTCTGGGCACCTCTATAGCTCAAGTAGGAGTGATTGCCAGCCCAAGTGGGTGGCAAGGGAATTAGAGGGATGTGGACCCACACAACTTCACCATGATCCAGCCCAGGGCCCTCACAGTGAGCGAGTGATCAATTGAGTCAGTGGGCAGTCCCACCGTAATGTGCAGTCATAGGCCCGAACACAACCAAATGGAGTTGACCTCCCGTGGGCCTCTACTTCCTACCCCTACCCCAATATATGCCTTGGTCCATGATGCATCTTCAGTGACCCTGGGGTAGGTGACCAGCACCCATCCCCCTAAAGGCAGAGGAAGGTGGGTTTGGCAGATGAGTCAGCTGCCTGGAGTGAGGAGGACACATCTGTCTCCCTCATTGTTTCCGTCAAGTGAGAGAGATCCTGTCTTGTGCACTTCTTGTTCTACCTACCCGCCTCTAAGGGGAGTGGTGAGACTGGGTCTGGTTCCACCCATTTGGGTAAAGAGGCTTGCTTGCTCACTCCTTCCCCTCTGGGTTGAAGAGAGACCACAGCACCTCACTACACAAGTTCACCAAAAAAACATGATTAGCTTTAAAATCATGATTGGGTATGCTTTTTATTTGCCTTCTACTTTTTGAGCTTTTAGAGTGCACTGGGGTTACATTTTGAGGCTTTCTCCAGAGCAAAAAGGGCCAGAGACTTACTTTTTCTTTTAAAATGAAGGCTGATATCACCACATATCCACTTGCCTCCAGGAGCTGGAGCTTTAAGGAAAACAAATTATCATGAGACTCATGACAAAAATCATGAGAGTTTGCAATACTGTGATATCAGCTTCAGTCATTTGTAGCATTCTCTGCTGTACATTTCATACGAGATAGGTGAAGTATTTTTTTAATAACAAAGTTATTACAGAGAACTTTCTTGCGTGTCTGGCTGGTGAGTCTTGCCCACATGTTCAGGATTTGGCCGGTTGCCTTATTTGGGGCCAGGAAGGAATTTTTCTCCAGGGTAGATTGGCTAGGGCTCTAGGGTTTTTTTTGTTTGTTTTTTGCCTTCCTCTGTAGTATGGGGCATGACTCAATTGCTGGTAGATTCTCTGTACCTTAAAGACTTTAAATCACAAGCTGAAGACTTTAATAACTCAGTCATTGGTTAGAAGTTTGTTACAAACTAGATGATCACATTGGTTCCTTCTACCCTTAGAGTCTATGAGTTTCCAGCTGCAGAGGCTGTCTGCTTATTGTACTCATATACCTAGAATTTTACATCTCAGACAGTATAGGTTTCTGTAAGGGTGTCCCCCCTTGGGGAGCATTACCTAGTGGTCACATTGCAGTCTATGGCCAGCCAGGGACTGTCAGGAGGGGATTCTTTATGTCCACCCCCGGTTGTTCCAGGTTTGAGGCTTTGCTTCCATCAGGTAAGGCTTTTCTTTGGGGGTAGTAATATCAGACCAAGGACCTGCTTCAGCTCAGCTGTGGGCTGCACACCCATTTTCTTCCAGCTCTGCCACCCAAAAGAGCTGCTCCCCTCTCTTTTAAGTACTCCACCTGATGGCGCATTTGCACCAGGTGTGTCGGAGTAGTGCTGGCTGGGCCCAGAATGAGCCCTTAAACCCTTGTTTCCTGGTATGGGGTTTCTATATCTCCTCCAGAAATACAGACTGTCCTCCTGGCTGCCAAAGAACCTGCAAACTCTGTGTCTTTCTTTCAAGCAGATTTTTTCTTTTTTGGATGGTATTGGAGGAGAAGTACATTTATAAATTTGGCTTTCTTTCCTGGGCGGTGTAAGGTCACATCCAAGGACCAAAGGCGAATGCAATTTTAAAGAAAAAGTCTTAAAAAAAATATCCATCCTCAAACCATCCAGCAGTAATGCAAGAAGAGTTTCTTTTCATATAAACAGAACCGCATCTGGATTTCAACCCTATGCAACTCCCCTGAATCGAAGAGGAAAAGTCCTCCCTGAATAACTCAAGGCCTCCTCCCAGTACTGGCTTCTTAAATGTGGTGCTGAGCAGGCACACAATTGCCATCTGCACTTAGTAGAGTAGCAGCTTTGGGCCACTTCACCCCATTTGGGGTAGCACATCATGGTATGTCAAGCTATACTCAGTCTGGGCATGGAATTTTTCCATTGAGTGGGCCATCCGTGTTGCCTAAAAATCAGTCTGATTTGGGACTCCTGTTGCCCTTAGATGGATACAATGCCCACTAAGTTGAATTCTGGGCTGATTTGGATCCCTCCAATCCTACTCCATTTATTTTTCCAGAGTTACTAAGCTTTTAATGAAAGATACTAAAAGCAGCCCATATCAGCGGCAAAGTTCTCCAAAGCAGCCTTTCAATTTTGTTAAACACTGACTGATCAATGTACTAATTGAGGGACTGTGCTGTTTTGCCATCAGTAGAGCTATCTGGCTGACAGCGCACTATGAAAATTTAATACCCCAGCTTCTTCTATCTTAATTATGCCTAATGAGCTCCTTGCTTTAACAAACAAGCAAATTTCAATATCCTGTCTATTCTTTTCACAGCAAGACAATATCATGTTAACTGAAATTGTGTTTGTCAATAATTGGTTGAATTTAACCAAGATAACCAGTGAGGAGATCTATAAAGGTGCCTACGTGGCATGAAGCCATTCGCCTCATGGTTACTGACAGTGAGATTTAATTTATCCATTTATTTAATAGACACGTGCGCCTCCCTGGAGCATAGCTGATTTCAGTTAAAAACAATATTTCCAAATATAAAAATAAGTATCCTTATAAAGATATTAATTGGCAAGTATGTGCTTGAGAGACGGCCCTACATTAGAATATTCCATAGCAACTAATTCCACTTGTGTTAACAGCTGCACAATTCAGCACACAATTTTACATCAGCTAGGTTTGTATTTTACCATGTTCAGGATGCCAGATACAAATTTTATTCTAATGTCAGTTAACACGGTTTTGATTAGGAACAGAAAGGTGCTGAGAGAGGTTAGCTCCAGACTGAGAAAGCAAACGTAATAATTAGGTACAAGTTCCAAAAGAAAAACAAACAACTGTTAGAAATACATTGGAGAACTGATTTTAAAAAGGGGAATTAAACAAAAAACAAAACCAAAAAACCCCAACAATAACAACAAGAAACTCACCCATCACTGGGGATCAAGTCAAGGCCAAAAAAAATGCCAGGAAACAGACCAGCATAAAGGCCAGGTGTGAAATTGATGTAAAACATGAACTTCACAAAAGGTGAGAGGCCTGAAATAAAGTTTCTGCAATAAGAAGGATGTTACAAAAGTGAATAATCACTTCCAGGCAAACACAAGGTGTTTTGAATTAAGGAATACAAAAGCTCCTTACAAGTATGATGGGTGAAAACCATGAAAAAGCAACATTGAAATCAATGGAGATATGCTTATTTACCCCAGCTGAAGCCCTGGCCCAGAGAGTTTTAGAGCTCAATCTTGTAAGGTGCTAGGGACTCTCACCTTGATCTAACAAAGCACTTTCAGAGTTTAAGGATTTGAACATGAGTTTCAGAAAAGCACCTGCTTAGATCTACATCAAAAAAATCATCATGAATTTTGGCAACATTGTTATCAAGTTATTTATGAATAACCTTTTAAATAATCTGACCAGCTATAAATATGGTGACTAAAAATAAATAACACCCAGTTCTTTAGGATCTAATAGTCTTATCTTAAAAACTGATGGGCATGAGCAGACTGCTGCACCCATCGACTTCCACAATTCTGCACAGGCACTAGTGTCTAACTTCATAGATACAAAGAGAGAGAGAGAGAGAGAGATGTGTGGATCAGGGTCCAACCACTGATTGTAATTCAGTAATAATATTCAGTGTGAATTCTGGGATTCTCTAAACATAATTCCAGCAGCTCTGGTTTAGCTTCATTTTAGTTTTGCACACAAGTTTGATACCTTAAACCTTTTCACTACTATCCTCTTCCGGGTACCAAATTAAGCAGCAAGTCTCTAAGGGCTCATATTATTATTTCCAAAGAACAACATTTCTTGTACGGTCTCTCTCATTTTCTTTGTCAACTTTGCTCCCTTAATAGTTTCCAGAGATACGAATAGACTTTGAGTATCAAGGATAGTAGTGAATAGTGGCGGGGGGGGGGGGGAAGAAGAAGAGAGAGATTGGAATAGCATATACACTAGTAACATATTGTCTCAGTGTAACAAAACTGATGTAAAATAGTCAGAACTCTAGGCAAGACATTGCATTCAACACCATGCGTCCTTACTCCTCTCCAGGGACAGCCACAGTGCCAAGAGAATTGGTAAAGCTGCACTGCCATTGCCAGGTCTTCTCCCATGGTATTACTGTTAAATTATGAAGCTCTCTCTGGTCTGTATAGTAACATTCATTTCTTCCTCTCTTTTATGTATGAATATTTCCATTTTAATAATCCTTTTCCAGATCTGGACCTTTGTTTTTGCATGCATGGTCAAACTATCAGCAATACATATAGCTTTTATATTAGATAATTGTCTATTCCTCTTCTTTTGAAAGAGACTGTGCTATTTTCTTAAACCATCCCTAAAGCAGGGGGAATTTGTTCCTTTTACTATCTTTCTCCTTTAACATAAAAGGATCAGCAGTGCTCCTGAGAATTGGGAGTTTAGGTGTAGTTGGATAAAAGGCCTTTCCTCAAAAGCTGAGCTGAATTCCAAACAAAACTTCCCAGTTAATGAACATGAAAAGAGGTACCTTCAATTAACAAGTAACTGTAATCCTGCTGTAACAGAGGAAAGACTTCTACTTAACAGGCTTACTTTTTTTTTTAAATTATCCCACATGCAACACTTTTCAGTAAATAGGAAGCTCCTTATTTGATTAGTATGAGGAAAGAAGTGCTGCAGCCTCATCCAGGAAAATGGAATTTGCAATTCATTTCCCTTCCATGGGAACCATTCCCTAAATGAGTGGTCATAAGCTCTCACCTGATCAGTGGTGGGTGGTTTAAGAGAGTGGTTTTCAAACCATGGGTTGGGATCCAGTACTGGGTCGCAGATCTTCAGGTGCTGGTTCATGGTGGTCATTGTTGCCACCACTAAAAGATTGGAATGCATTGCTCAGAGATGTAATTGTTGGGTTGTGGGCATCAATGACTTTTTTTCAACTGAGTCCTGAGAAAAAAAAGGTTGAAAACCACTGGTTTAAGGCAACATTAATGCAGCAGGGGGAGCCAATAATCATGAAGAATTATGGGTGTTAAGGAATAAGACCTGAAAGGAGCCTGCCTTCTTTACTTCAGAAGTTACAAAGTAGTAAGCATGCCAGATTCTACTTTTTATGTTGACATCCACTCAGTAATCCCAGACAAGCTTTTACGGGTGTAAAAGTGAGAACGGCTCTAGGTCTGATTTTTTGTCAGTGCTGTTTGACAAGTAAATAGATTTATCTTTATGTAATAAAAAATTACTTACATCAGGTGTGCCAGTGAATGCATTTGTGCCCCATTCCTTAATGCAAAATAGCAAGACTGATGGTACCTGACATCTTATAGTGAAGTAATCTTCAAAAAACCTCACAAGCGTCAGATAGTACATTAAAAAAACCTAGGCATTCCGTAGGTTGTCCTTCGTCAAACTAAACAAACATCTGGTTGGTATTCAGAATCTAATCACGCAGAAAGTATTTATCAAGTACACCACAATTGTTTGTAAATGAAAATTCAACTCCATAATTATCTTAGTGGGACCGCCACATTTTCTAATCTCATCTCTAGGCTGTAGACATGCATGTCTATGTTCAGAGATGTTTTACTTGGTTCCTGTATAACACTTTTCATTCATACATCTCACAGCTTTGAAGCTGTCCAGAATCATTCTCCAGGTTCTTTCCAAATTCCTCTGAGGTCTAGGCTTTCACTTCAATGACCACTGTAGGCCATCTAGCCCACCAATACCTTTCAGTCATATCAGGAATTCGATTCACAAATGTTTTTCAGAAGGCCTCCTTATTCTCCTTGAAAACTTCCTTCACCACTGGTATCTACCAGCAAGTCCTAGGATGGCCACCATGACAGACACCAATCATGTTCAAGTCAGAGCTTTTTGTGGCTGCCTCAACAATGTAGGCCCTGAACATGGTCCACTTGGATTCAATGTTCACGATCTCACTCAGAATATAGAATATAGAAGACTTTCTTTCGGAAGTGGAAATTGAAGAATTTCCTTACAGGGTCTTCCACAAGATATTCCCAGGTGATCTGCAATGATTGTTTGGACCTTGTGTGTCTATCTGGCTGGTATCCCATGCATTGCATCCAAATCACCACCAAGTAGTGATCAGTTGATAGCTCTGCTCCTCTGCTCCTCTCAACCTCTCTTCTTTAGCCCCAGGTGCTCTGGTACCAGGTAGTTATAAGCAACCTTGTGTTTGAAAATGGTATTCATTGTGCACAATCCATGCCTAGCTCAGAAGTCATTTACGGCTCTCTTTTCAGGATCTGATCAGGGAAGCCCTTCCTCCCAATCACATCTCTCCAGGTATCTTCATCGTTCCCCATGTGGCTGATGAAGTCCTTCAGTAGAAGGGCAGTCAATATGTGGCAATTTGTCAAGCACGAATACCACCACTTCCAAAAAGATTGAGTACTCTGAACGGCTGGTAGGTGCATAAACACACACAGCAGCAGGCCCAGATTAAGGGGCCTCAGGGCCCTGGGCTGCCCCAGCACTGTGGGCCCCTCCCCCGGCCAGGGGCCACAGCCTTCCACCACCGTGGGGCCCTCACCTGGGCTGATGCTGGGGGGGGGGAGCGGACAGAGGCCATGCTCCCACCCCACCCCACCCCTGGGCCAACTGGTCTGTCCCCGATGGCGGGGCAGGCTGGCCTATTCACTCCACTCCATTCTAGGGGCAGGGCTGGGGCTTCTGTCATACAGTGTGGCTCTGACGGGGCCTTCCAGAGGGCTGCACCGGAGGCTATACCGAGGCCCTGGTATGTCCTCCGGTGCAGCCCTTCAGGGCTCGCCCCCTGCCCCTAGAATGGAGCGGAGTGAACAGGCTGGCCCGCTCCGCCCCAGAACGGAGTGGAATGAACTGGCCGGCTTGCCCTGCCCTCAAGGATGGACCAGCCAGCTCAGGGGCAGGGTGGGAATGCCTCTGGCCCAAGACCCCGCCTCCCCTCCAGCCCTTGGCAGGGCAGAGGCTCTCTGCCGTCTGCCCCTGGTGTTGTGGGGGCTTTGTGGGCAGTGGCAGGGGCATTAGGCAGGGGCTGGAGCCTGGGGCCCCCTTTCAGGCAGGGGCCCAGGGCTTAAGTCCCAAAATCCCCTTTGTTAATCCGGCCCCAAACAGCAGTCAGGTTTTTTTTCATCATCAAGGCACCATCTTGGACCCCAGGACAAACTCCAACTGTTTAGCATCCAGCTGGGAATTTATGAGTATCCTCCCACCAACCTGGGGGCCACTCCACAATAGGAAAGAGACATTTGTTTCCAGAGCCCCTGTTATGTGTGGAGATGAAGCTGACTTATATCTAACAAGCACTTTTCTACCAGCTCTGGCTCTTTCCCCACCACCAAAAGGACATTTCAAGTTCCTAGAACCAATTTCTATTGCAGAAGGTCAATCTATCATGGTCTATTCTTCCTGCTGGCCCTCACCATTTGCCTGGTGGGTGGTGGGCCCATGACGCAGCAGACAGGAGTTTATCTTGTTATTTGAGTTTAGGTTCAAAGTGCCTGTTATGATTTTATGTGTAACCATTTGTTTCTATCTCTCACACTGGCTTTTATTTGAATCTCTATTCTCTCTTGTTTTTGTTTTGTTTTATAATTGAAGTCAAGTATGTCTATAGTTCAAGAGTGGTGATTTAAGTGGTGAAACTGACAAACTGTGATACACTGTTCCTTTGAGAACATTTAGGGTTTCTGTGAGTATCCAGCCATCAAGGGGGGCACTTTGAAAGGACTCAGTGGCCAAGGCACATTTATTATCAGCTTGCAAGGGCTGGTGTAGCCCATAGACAAGGACTTGGGCTCCTAACAGGTGGCTTCTGTTAGGGATCTATACCTAAGTAACCCAGACAAATCTCCTTTGCTGTAGAGGTAAGTGGTGAGAAGGTGACCTTGGGTGCCCTGGGAAGTGTCACTGTTGTTTTGTTTTTATTTAAATCATTAATCAAGGTGGTAACAAAGTGGTCCTTAAATAACTAAACATCGTAATCATAACACAGGTGCACAAATGCACGGTGAAAATGTTGGCTTTGTGGATCCTGCAAATGGCAGCATAACACACCAGAAATTGGTTTGAATTATTTCTTTGGAAAATACAGGGGCTGGAAAGACATCCCAAAACCTACTTTAAAAAAACAAGGACTCCTGTGGCACTTTTAAAGACTAACCAATTTATTAAATGCATGCGCCTTCATGGGAGAAAATCCCCCTTTGTCAGATGCTAGATGATGGAAACTTACACCCCTACCTTACTTGTAAGTTTTCCATCTTCTAGCATCTGATGATGTGGGATCTCTTCCAGGAAAGCTCTTGTGTTTAATAAATTTGTTAATCTTTAAAAGTGCCAGAGGAGTCCTTGTTTGTTTTGCTGAACTAGACTAACACAGCTACCCCTTTGGAACTTCTCAAATCCTACTTAGTTTCCCTCCTCACATGCCAACCCTCTTTTTCTGTAATGCTGTACACATATCACTTTCAATGTATATATAAAAGAGCATAGTATGAAAAAAGAATCAGATAAATCTCATATCTAATGGTGGATTTCATGGTCATTGCGTCATGAAAGGTAGAACCAAGTTAAAAGACAGACCATTGATCTTCATAGTGTGGGGGAACAGATGGCTTCATGTTATCACTGACACTGAGATTTCGTACAATTGTCATACTCCTTGCTACATAATGTTAACCAAAGTCTTGCAGAATTCCTGGTACCCGGGCTTTAATTAATCTCTTTCATGAATGAAACTGAATAGGGGTGGGGTTGGAGAAGCAGGTAGATGTTGGATGGGCATATTTTATAGTCATTATTTACACATTAATAATCTTCATAATACATAATTTTTGGATGACACAAACATTATTTTTACAGCTGTTCTTTAGAGAAAGAATAAGTTTCTCTTCATTAAAGACTAACGAATGGCATTACGTTTAAGTGCTCACATTAGATATGCTTCTTTGAATTTAATGATGGGGCAATGAGGCCTTTAATTAAATAATCAAAAATTTCCACCGGGAGAAACAAAACAAATTTATCTGTAGAATTTTTCCCCTAAAATTAAAAATAAAACCAAATCCATCTGCTATGCTTCTATTCCTTAAATTATGCCTCATTATTAATTTGTTTTTTGAAGATTTGTTCCCCATTTCTGAAGCCTGTATGATGGGATCAAGAAACATTTCATTTCTCTGTGTAATATCTACATCCATTAATGCCTGGTTGGTGATCCCATAAAGAGTTGTTTTTTTCCTGGGGAAAGTCAAAAATACTAATCTCTTTCATAACACATGACAATCTGTCACACTCTGTGGCATACTATAAATTCCTTCATATGGTAGTTTCTTTACCCAGTCAAAGAATTAGCACTCCAACAAGTTCCAGAGAGCAATCCCTGTTAGTCTAATTCAGTAAAATAAACAAGGAGTCCTATGGCATTTTAAAAGACTAACGAATTTATCACATGAGCTTTTTACCCATGAAAGCTCATGCACTAAATAAATTTGTAGAGCTCCAACAGATACTGAAGAAGTATTATCAGAGTATGGAAGGAGTGCCTGAAATTGGTCTGTTTCCAGCAGTAGAGTGTTTTGCCTCGTGTTCACATTATCTAATGCTCATTAATAAGGGATTTATCAATGACCCATCATTATGGACCTATTATTGAACAAACAGTATCCAAGTTAGCTAAATTCCATTTCACATTCCTTTCACTGCAACAGAAATTGAAAAAAAAAATCATTTTGCGTTGGGACAAAGCTGCTTACAAATAGTTGACCTAAAAATGCATTTTCAGAAAATAACTGATTTGCTGAAAATTTTTCATTCTACTCTACTTACAAGAAATAACTATTGTCCACTATCTCAAAGAATTGATAGATTACTTTTGGTAAATGCTGACTTTACAGTGACGATCACAGTATTCAATCTAGCAAGTTTCACTATCCTGTCTACTGAGTTGTGTTTGCAGATATGTGATATATGTTTACGTCAGTTTCTTTTAATAAATTGAAAGGAACTAAAAAAGGTAGTCAAGCACATAACACTGGCAGAAAAGTTGAAGAGCAAAAGGGACAGCAAAGCACAATATTATTTTCTAAAATGAAAATGATTAAAGACTGTTTGTTTTCAATGTTGACTTATTGCAAAAAATGCAGCTCATTTCTATTGCTGAGAATAAAAAATGATTAAAATATTTATAAAGAAATCAGACATATTCATGACTTATTCATTAGTTCAAGATGATTGTTAGTAACGTGATTGTTAGCAACATGACTGTTAGTAAGGTAGACACATTTTTCACATAGCACTTGATATTATGACATTTTCCAAATGGCAAATGTTGGAAGTAATAGAAGGATACCAGAAATATGAAATTTTATGTTAAAAGGTATGTGATTGTCCAAAGGGGTACATAAAAATGCATGTACAAATTTCTTGTTCATAATTAAACAGGGGCAGATCTTCAACCAGTGTAACTTGTCCAAGCTCTACTGAAGTCAAAGAAATTTACATCAGATGAAGATATGTCCCCTGGTAGGATATAAGTATCTTGTGAAAATTCATATAAGTGTTTATGCCTGTGTATTTGCCTGAAATGGGATTCTCGACCTCTGGACACGCCTGACAGCTAAAATCTCTAAGCTACACAAGAAGAAAGAGGGGGAGAGAGGTTTTTGTCAGAGTATGGAGCCATGGGCAGGGAAAGAGGGATTCTATAGATATATAGAACTAGGATGAGAGAGGGGAGGGAACTCTCTTGGTGTATAGAAAGAGAAGCCCAGTTGGGGTGAAGGACTTGGGTACGGTTCTGGTTTTAAGCTTTTCAGTGTAACTCTCAATGAATTCTTCATGGAGTACCTGCAGATTGACTGTTGCTTTCTGGCAAATTGTATCTGGGATCTGAGAGGGGAGACGGCGGGGAGCCCTAACATCTCCCCTGTAGTCTTTTAAATTTCTGTTCTCTATTGTTGCAAAGACACATTGCATATTAAAGTGGGTAGAAAATAAAAAATCTATATTTTATATGCTTTACATGAATTTGGAGAATGATTTTCATTAGTGTTGATCAACCGAAGGACCCATTAAATTTAATTGGCATTGTGGTTGCTCACCACCTCCCTTGATTTCAGCTATTGTCTAAAGATACTGCTAGAAACTGAAACTGAGGTAGAATTTCCTGGGGAAAAAAATGTCAAGGTTCTTATTTTCTGAAGTATGAGTATAGTTAAATGAGAAAATTAAAAAACAAAAGTCCATCAGGCAGCACCAAGATATATTATCACATAGAACACTAACGGCTTCATAGCTTCATCAGCTCAACACTGAAAGCTAATTGTTAAAATAAATCTGGTCAATTAAGTCCCTCTCCCCCAATTAACTTAGACTCTGGCTAAGGCATGATTTGATTAAAACATTGATTACAAATAGGTTTTTAATACCATTAAGCTTAGAGAATGAAAAATGGCACATCAGTATCAGAGATATGCTGAAGAGTGATTTTATTCAGCGAAGTTCTAAAAAATGTACTTCCTGAGCATTAAATGTGTGTCCTACTGAATTCTATGTTGCACACATGCTTACATGTCCGGATCCTGCAGACACTTGGATGCATACTTAATTTTAGTATTATGGTTTCAATGGGACTTCTTCTGGTAGTACAGTTAAGCCCTTCATAAATGTTTGAAGGATTGGGGTCATAGTTAAATACCCTCCTAAATAGGATTTCAAGTGATAACTGACACCTGCAAATTCTTAAGTCTAGAGTCTTCAGAATGAAAGCTAATAGTGAAAGAGTATTGGAAATTCACTAACATCATATTCACAGAAATCTTTCCCCCAAAATGCAACAACAACAAACATTTAGATGGCTACCAAACGTTTGTAGGCAAGCCTTTTACGTATTACAGTGCTTTGCTCTTCATTTATTTCTGCTTGCAGTCATTATTTTATTTTATATAGCTTCTTATACTTCACGTATTACCATGGTATACGAAGCACCTTCCATTAGTGTGTTAAGTGACATAATTGAAGTTTGTCATGTATTGCTTGTTCTCTCATCCTCACCCCAATAGGTTGGAGGAAACCTTGGGTAGTAGAGTTCTTTTTAAAATATACATATCAGAGTTTATGGCAACTTTTCACTGTATTCCTCCTCCGTGGCTCCTCTAGGGCACCCACTCTAAGTTCCAAGCTCCTCAGCCATCCCCCTTCCTAAGCAGAGGCTCATGTTTCTCTCCCTCCTAAGCAGGGTTTTTCCAAGCTCTGATATTCCCAGCATGCCAGACATCCTCAACAGGACAACATCTGTATTTTGCTTTCTGCTCTTTGCCTTCAAAGAGATACAAGTACCAGGATTTGTAATTTACCATACAACCCTTTATAAGCAAGCACATTTATTCTTGAGGTGAAACAGTACAGAGAAAACATATAAAAGAGCCTATATGCATGCTAAAAACTTACCAGAGGTTATATATCAATTTTATAGGGCCTCAGTAGACCAAAGTCCTTCTAACACTTACTAGGAAGGATTGGGCCTTTTTTGGCCAGAAGACCCTGTTTATTTGCTGGATTAGAAAGAAGGCCCTGGATTAGTTTAAATGAAGGCTGTTTATTCCAAGGGCTCTTCTTTGTCTGTTATTCTCTGGAGAATCCAGTTTGAACTAGTATAAGCAAATCTCTCAGGTGATGGTACTTCTTGGGAGATATTATAGCCTGACTGAATTTTCCTAATCCCCTCCTTCCCCAACACACACACTACCCTTAGCTCCATACCATTCTTAATTCTTGTAGGAGCTGTGAAATTCCATGCAATTCTGGCCCCACTATGATAGATAACCTTAATACAGTAAGATCTCCCAAAAATATTGCATAAAATAATCACCCTCCCCTCTCTCTGTGTACAATATATCAGAGAAGACAAAGTCAAAGAAATAAACCTTGCACTTGAAGGTGATGAGATCCCCATTATGGTTCTTAGATCAATGGGGAACTCATTCCACTGTCACAGACTGGCCCCTGAGAAAGTGCTGTCTCCTGCACAGATGAGCTTTACCTTTATCGTAGAGGATTTTCGAACCACGGATATAATAAAAATAATAAATTCAGGTGTTAAAAAAAGACATACATACAAGTAAAAGACCCAGAAATGGCAGCTGCTGAAACAGGTCTTAAAAGAGCAGAGGGGGGAAGGGAGGGAGAGAGAGAGGAACAAAAATTAATATAATAATAAATCAGCAAGTTTCCTCACAAAATGATACTTCCCTATTAGTAACAGATTAGCAAATCAGCACGTTCAGAGTAGGCTCTATCGGTCTGCGCCCAGGGCCCCAGCTCCTGGAGTCCTGTGTTAATGTCAAAATCTCAGCTTTGTTTTTATAATTAGATCTCATGGTTATGAAGAAAACCATGACCTGAATTAAAATGTAGTGACATCTTCTGTAGGCAGACCAAGGAAGATCCCCAAGAGTTGTTAACTGAATCAAGGACCAGTGGAAAAAAACATTGCTATAGTGTATTTAATTAACATTCTTCAGGTGCATTTCAACTGCAGTGCAGTTAAATGCACTGTTTGCATATCCCTCTTGGATTCATCTCCAGGGCGTTATCTTAACACATTTCATCCTAACTCATTTGCACTTTAACCATCCTCCTCTTTGATGCTACTACTAACCCTAAATGAGTGCTGCTGAAAACAACTAATAGTAAGTTGACTTATTTTAGAGGAAGTAGCGTATTTATGTACAAACCCACCTCTATTTTTAATTCACTTGATTTCACCTTGATGAAACAAATATGACCCTGTCCAAACATTCATCTTGAATCACACAATTTGTATAATAAATTATGACATGACTTCTTATTTTTGTCAAAAATAATAGGCAATTAACACTTTCCAATAGCCTTGGATAACTAAATAAGTTTTGAAGTTAGGTAACCTCAATCTTGGCAGTATATAAGACATTTCCTATAGTAAAAATAAGGGAGTAATGCAGAAATTATGGTAAATTTATGTATTTACCTTGATTTTTTTTGATCCACCATCTTCTTCTTAGAGATTTTGTTCACCATCTTAGATTTTCTTTTTTTTTTCATGGAACGTAAATAATTCAGATTCACACAACAAAACCACCCTTTTGTTCAAGGTTTCTTTCTTGCCTTAATTATCATGTAACATTGTTTACAGTTCAACTGTTCAGTAATCGGATAGCCATGATTGAAGGGAAAATATCTGTGCAAAGCTGTTAAAGAGATGTTTTCAGAATGTTTGACAGCTTAAAATGGTACTGGAGCTCTATAATCTAAACGTGATTGGAGCTTTGTTTTTAGCTGTTTCTGAGTTGTGCCAAATTTGATAAAGATTATATTTTATTTTCTTATTTTGGATCACTCAGTTTTCACAGTGCCGTTGGAATAAACCTTTGATTAATGTGAGCGTGTTTCGTAATGAATATTAATCTGTAGTCCAAATGTGATTTATATATTGGGTTACAAAACATCTTTTAAGATTTTTGTACAATGGTTGGCCAATCAGCCACATTCAGTGCAATAAAACCTACACTTTCAATTGATAAGTTGAGATAGTCATTATTTTAAAGAAAATAGGCAGAAAGAGATCCACATATTTCTTACAGTAAAAAGTCACCATTTTGCAACTCACATGCAATATGATTTCTACCTGAACAACCACGTTAGGTACTGAAACCTGTTTACTTTCTGGGTTATGTTGTTGTGAGTATTGAGGTTTGTGACTTTGCACTGAAATAAGGAGTGAGGTTGTAGGAAGAAAAGAGGTGAAGTTGTCGCTCTGTGTAGGTTTGCAGATAGCAGGAGATGAAGGCATGGGAGGAGTTTGTAGGAAGAGTTTACTGATGATGAACACAACCAGGAGCACCCAAGATTCATGGCTGGTGTGGAACACCACTTTATATGCTAAGAATCCAATCTCATTTTCAGGATCCAATTGATCTGTATGTATGAGTGTCTATAAGGCTTTCCGAAACCAAGATAATGAACATAATAAAGGTCCAGATACAAATTCTGTTGAAACCAATGGAAGGACTTCCATTTACTTCCGTGAGTATTGGAGGAGGATACACATGTTTGGATAGACAAGCAGTATAGCAATATAGTCCCACATCATTGGCTTGCCAAGCATGTGATGGAAATTTGTGTAGGGGAAAGCAATAATATTTTAGTAATTATAAATGTGGATTGGGGGGAGGGGATGGGTTACATAGGAAACATATGCATGTCGTCCATATGCCTAAATAAAATTTGTGGGGTGAAAATGTTCTCATAAAAACCAAAAAACAATCAGCAATTAAAATATAAATCTCAACTGACATCTCTGGATTCTGGAGGAATTTTTTTCAGAAGTCAGCAATGCAGAATAAAGGTGTACAAAATAGTACTTTCAATGAATATTACATATATTAAGAGAATGCAGGCTGCTAATAAATGGTGCAGAAACCAAAGAAGACCACATAATTAGGTGAAACAGCAGTGGAAGATAAAATAATTAGAAGGCTAAATGTGAAAAATGAACATCAGTTAACACTGAAAATCTCAATGGTACAGATTTTATTTTACTCCAGTTTATTTTCCAATAATGTCAAGCCAATGGATAAAGGAATAAAAATATCCATCTTTCTTAGAAGAGACTGATCTTAATCTTGAGATTCTTACTCAGGCAATCTCCCAGTGACTTCGATAACTAATTAAACTGATTAAACTGAGGAGGTTTAGCCCTAAGAGACTGCTAGATGTAGCACATGAGAGCATGGATAAGGAATCCACAGGCTGTGGGGTTAAAATGCACAGCAGCACCTATAGCAACAACTTCTCTGAGTGTAAGCTACTGCATTTAGAAAGACCACAGTAAAGGTGTCTGCTACTTTCCTTGCATCACTAATAGGATTGAATGAGTTAGAGGTGGTTGAAAAACAGGTGAGAACATGTGAAGTCCTCACCTCATTTTTTTTTAATCAAAATTTGGAATTCAAAGTTCAAGAATTACTTTAAATTCCAAACATTTTGATCGGTTCTAGGTTTGGTCAAATGTAGTAGAAACAATATTTATGCAAATAAATATTTATGCAGGTAAATACTTGAATGGTAGAGCTTCAAAGACGTTTTTATTGTGGATTAAATATGTGGCACTATTCTGTAAGAGTCAGAAGGCCTAATTTTTCTCTCACTTACATCACTATGAAGTAAAAACAATTCTACTGTAATCAATGGGCTTACATTGATATAAGTAAGAAGAGAATAAGGTCCAGCATGTCAACATAATATGAAGCACGGATTGCTGGATCAAAGGACATGTTGAGGTTGAGAGCTAAAACCCAAATCCTCCTAACTTCTTGTGGTTGATTAAAACCCCAGGACAATTTTCATGAGAGTAATGATGCCATCTGAGTAACTTGACCAAATAGCAGCTGAAGTAATTACATTCCTCCTCTCCCCCCGTTACTTCTGCAGTTTCATTTAGTTATATAGTGAGCACCATTAAAAATGAATATCTACTACATTTCAGTTCTTACCAGAGTGCTGACTGTGTTCCCAGGACTAAGAAAGGCAAATACTGTATGTTCTGTGTAAACGAAATATGATGGGCCATAACATGCTTTTTTAAAATGCACTTCTCTCTAGTGTACTTCTTAACCTCCTAATTTAGATCCTGCAGTCTAATGCACTCATGTGGAACCCTCTGCCTGTATAGAGTTTCAGTGACTTCAACAGGAATACATACTGTGTCTAGGGCCATCCATTCACATTACTACTCAACTCAACTGGGTTTCACACTAGGTCTATCCTCATGTATCAGACTGAAGGATCAGTTCCTGATCTGTAGGGCTGAGTTGAATTTCAGATAAAACATTCAGATTTGGATTATATTTGGATATTCAGAGCTGGGTAAGTTTTCATGAATTAGAAGGGAACCTCACCCTCAAGCTAATACATGTATTAGTCTTCACAATGAGACATATAGACCAGACCCATAATTTGGACAGGCGATCTAGCTTAGGCTAGATTTTAAAATGGTGTAAACTGGAGTAGCTCCATTGAAATGAATGGAGGTATACTTACCCAGCTGAGTATTCTGCATACTGTTGCTGGGTGCTGTCTGCTATGTTCCACCACAGAGGTGGCTACATTTTAGTGTCAGGTGATATCACCTTTCTTATATCCCTCACCTACCTTGTAGCTTATTCTGAAGTTTCATCTTAGGTGCTGATCCTGTGAGTTCTTTGCAAGTGGAGCTTGATACTCCCACAAAGCATCTTGTATTATTATTATGTCCTTAATATGCATATTAAAAGCTCAGATGAAAGTCACTACTATGCAAAAAAGAAAAATATGATTATCATTATAAAGATTTCCCTTATTTCAATATTTACTCCCCTCAACAGTGAAGGGTTTTTCTCTTCACAATATACTATTAAAAAGGTCCTGCTAAAGGCAGCAGTGTTTAAGTAATATAATAGACAATAGAAAATCTCTTACTATAATTAAGATACAGGTGAAGCAATGCTTACTAACCTTGTAAATAAAGGAACAATGAAAAAAATGTCACCTGAATGTTTTAATTTTTTTCTCACCGTTTATAATAATCCACCTCTAAGCTTGAAATCTGTTTGCTTACCAAATATTCATTAGCTAATGTTTGTACAGTGCTTTGAAAATGGGAAGCACTAAACATGTGCTAATTATAATTATAATTACTTTATTATTACCAAAACCGTTCTCTCTCTCTCTCTCTCTCTCTCTCTCTCTCTCTCTCTCTCTCTCTCTCTCTCTCTCTTTTTTTCAAGGAAGCTCACAGAAGCTGAACTAACATCTTTATTTTTCCTATAGGAAAAGATTTAGGAAAGTGTTTGCTTTGAGATATATTACCAGCAACTTTCAAATGCAGGCAAAACATAGAAGGTCCGTAATCAGAAGTGCATTAACAATGCCCTTTATTGCATTGTTTTTTATGGGCTTCATCCAAAACCTGTTCCAGTGAATGGGAGTCTTTCAATTGATTTCATTGTGTTGGTTCGTGAGCTATTTGAGAGGCTCATTCATTATGGCTAACACTTTATATTCAAAGAGACAAATCCGGCCTCTTTGGTAGGTTCTAGGAGGGACTGCTGCAGTCTGGTTCTCCAGTTTTCCTCTGCCTGCTTATTTTTAGTTGCTTCCTCTCTATCTTTGTAGAATTGAAGGTCTCACATCTGTACACTCATCTTCCCGTACAGCACTATTGATAGCCTGCTGCCTGGTTTACACATTTTTCCTCCTTCATTGTACTATGATTATTGTTTTAGTCTCTCCTTAGAGCAAATATGCCCAGGAGAGCTCTGTCCTGCTCTCTACTAACACCTTTCCCACACAAACAGCAGATTGCATTGCAGCTGTCTTTTTGATCTAGAGGGGGAAAAAATCCCATTCTGATGATGTTGGAATCTTTGTCAGACTATTTGGCAATGATGCATGTGAGCATGTGTACCCTTCCTTTCTCCCTCATCATTGGCACTGCATGTTGCAGCTGTTTTCTCCAGGCCTTTTTTTCTTCTTTAGTCCCTTTCTCCTGGAGTTACCCAGTCTCTTATTCCCACTATTTAAAATGAAACTTTCCTACTTCGTTCTTTGGCATCTCAGAGCCTAGCTGTTGCAAACATCAGAACAATCTACCTTCTCCCTATTTAATTACCTATTGGCATAATTCAGTCATTTTTATTTCTATGTGCATTTTCTGGCATGGTTTTAATGAACAAAATGACATGTTTTTAATTAAAAGGTGCATGTAAGCACTTAAGAAAGAGGCCAGATTGATGGCATTAACCATTGGAGCCATTTACAAAGTGATATGGTGGATCCTCCAACATGACAATTTTTAAATCAAGATTGGATTTTTTTCTAAAAGATCTGATCTGTGAATTACTTTAGGGAAATCCTATGGCCTGTGTTATACAGGAGGTCAGACTAGATGATCAAAGTGGTCCCTTCTGGACTTGGAACTTATGAATAGTGCTGGAATATGAAGCCCTTTCTTCACTCACAGAACAGATGAAAAATGGTTAGCTTCTTCCACATAGCTCTATCATTCCAGCAGGAACAGATGAGACTCTGGGAGAAGAATTCACACTCCATGTCTATTCAATCCTTTCACTCCTTTCTGAGTTGTAAACCTGCCAAAAGCAAGCCAACCTATTGTGTGGCTGATGTAGTCATGTCTACAAAAAACTGGACTAAAATCAGCAACTGATTTCACATGAACCTTCAAACACTGCCCACCTTCTAACAAGTTGCAACCTGCCTGGGTTCTGCAAAGCTTTGGGAAAATCTATCTATCTCTGCCAAAAGGTTTGAGTTTACCAAATAGGTAAATTTGGACAAAAATTGTTGAATTTTTGTCCAGCCATCTTTGGAATCAATATTAGAATGAAGCTTGCATTAAAGGCACTAAGCAATAATCCTGGCTTTCAAGAAATTTACAATGATAAAATGTCTGTATTAAGTGGCTACCTCTCAAGTGTGAACAATGACCTCTCAGAATTGGTCCTAGATGCAATAGCAGCTCCTAAGTGACCAACAGAACTTCTTTGGGGTTTTAATGTCTATAAGACATACAGAGAAAGGATTCATGAGAAAAATAGCGTATATAGATACAAACTGAATAAAAAATTATATTCGCTGTTATTTTGATAACTTTGAAAAAACTTTCTATCAAAACAGAAATTTCCAAAGGAGGAGTTGCTTGACCTGTCACCCAGTCCTTATTAAAAAGTATTGCAAATGCTTTGTTTGCAAGAAAATAGGGACCATTGGTAATGAGATATTTAAATGTATTTTTATTTTTGCATATGTATGAATGTTGATTTGGTGTAGAGATTTGATTATGAATGTAGATTTTTGCAGTCCATCTGTGTGTAAGTTGGTTTCTTTTAGGATCTTGTCACCTTGAGGAAGCTATTTTAGCTATTTCAGAAGTGATTTTTGTTCTTTTGTCACATTTGGTTTGGGGAGTAGTGAAAATGCAGTGGTATTTAAGAAGATTGCTGTTTATGAATGTTTTTTTCCAGTTATGTTGATAGCTGAATCTGAACCCAACTAGATCAGAAACCTAGAAAAGCTAAAGTTAGGTCAGCAAGCCTTTTTAAGGGCTTGTCTACACTGAAAACGCTGCGTCAATCTCCATCGATTGATGCAGCAGGATCGATTGACTGGCCTGCGTAGACCCGCTCAATCGATCCTGGAAGTGCTCTCCCATTGTCTCAGTAACTCCACCCCTCCAGGTGGAGTACTGCTACATCAAAGGGAGAGCACTTTAAGTTGATACAGCGGAATAAAGACTCCACGGTAAGTGAGAGTAACTAAGTCGATTGGAGATACGCTTTCTGCGGCACACAGATTGTGTATCTCCTGTCGACATAGCCCTGCAGTTCAGACTAGGCCTTTGTCAGTACTCCACATAGAAAAGAATCTCCAGAATCCCAGAGCCAGAGGAACTCAGGGAGAGGAAATCATAACAACAACTGACAGGCCACTCCAGCCTCGATCAGTCACCCTCCATCAGTCTTCTGCTAGCAAAAAGCTGTGCCAGCAACAGCTGATTTGATAAGCCTGAGCCATAAGCAACATGCAATGATATACCTGTCTGTGTTGGCAGTCACTTCTCTTTTCCGTCACAATCTGAATAAGAGTTTCCTGTAGCTTATCAGGGTCCTGATCTTTCCAGTCTAATAAGCTGAACTCCTAAATTTACTCAGATAAATGCTCCAACATGAAGGGGATAATCTCCTGATTATAAAGTAGCGACCACACTGGCTGATTTGTGATTAAGGTAAATGGGAACAAAATCAAAATGAGGTGAATTTATTGTGTACTGTTAAATGTGAATGTTGGGTGTGCCTTGATGGAATGATGATTGGAGAAAACCAGCAGTAACAGTTTGATTCTTCTTGGAGCAGACTCTTAACATAGGTCATGCTTTAGAAACTCTGGGTAATGGCTTCTCACTAGTGATGGAGAAGTAATTTGGCTTCTTTCTCAAAAGTTTCACTGTATACCATTTGATTATGGGATCAAGTAAGTGGCAAACTCCTTACTAATGCATATATATTACTATATATATAGTAATAGTTGTGATATAGAGGAGGAGAGCTACATACAACTTCTACCCATAGGCTAGCCTCTCCTTCTCTACAAGTTCTGTCTCCTGGTCTGTGAGCAAATAGAGAGCCCTATGCCAACTCTAAAGTGCCACAGAAGCAGCTGACCCTCTCCATTCTGTGCAAAATGCCAAGAGCCATGCATGCAGAACTCTTTCCTTATAGGGATATATGGGGACAACTTAGGCCCTGTTTAGGAACCGTACCGGACCTATGGTGTCCCCACACACATACGGGAAGAAGGAGAACAAAATCAAACACTGTGCCTCTCTAATCTCCTCACACAAAGAACTAGGGATGGTGGAGTTAATGACTCTCTCCAGGTTTAGGAATCTGGCTATAAACTGACGGACAGTTTCAATAGCCTGGGAAGAAAAATAAAACTCCAAGCACTAGTCATTGATGAATCTTTCTTTAGGGATTTTTTTTTATTATTACCCACCACCCTTCAAATGGTCATACAGCAAAAGCAAATCAACTGAAATACAGTGGGCAATAATACCCAATGACAGGAGTCCCTTCTTTGGCTCGGCTTTCTCTTGCTGTTGTGCTCTATCTTGAGCAGCCAGATAACCAACAGGAACCTCTAGATGCTTTTCAGGCTACAGGGCTTGTTATGCTCAGGTTGTAGGGAACTGTCATTATGTCCGGAGATGACAGTCACATTCATTGCTTGTGTTACAGAACAAATGTTCCATTCATTGGAGAAAGGTGTGTGCAGTTGCAGGAACTATTTAATCTACTGATTAAGTGCAAAGTTGAAGGCATGCATCTGTTATCTTCAGTCATTGATCAGAGCAGAAAGCAATGATTCTAACTGTTGAACCCTCCTTCCTTATTCTAGGACCGGTCCGGTCCATATAACAATGTCTATACATCATTTGAAGCAGATCAAATACCTCACATATGGTCATTTTTGTGCCTTTAAAAATGTTAGTTAACATCTTTTTAAAAGCCTATTATCTAGTCATTTCCTAATTTTCTGCAGGGGTAAAAAGAAAACTTGATGAATTTACATACAATTCTACTTTCGCTGCTATTTGGCTCAAATGGAAACTCTATTAATTGATTAAATTTAATCTAAAATTCCTGGGGAGGAAAGTTGATTGTTCACTAGATGAGATCACTTTTCAGAAGCCCACAAGCCCCTAGCAAAAAAGACTACTTGCTCCTCAGCTCATCTTTATTTCATTTGGCTCTGGCTGGAACATTTTATTGCATTGCTTCCAATTACATTTGTCTAGTCCTTGCCATTATGAACTTGTTCTTCAGCAAGTTTCCTTGGAAAGTAACCTGCACTTTTCTGATTTGTCAATTTATTAGCATTTTATCCATGTATCTAACTACTCTCACTTAAACTGGGGAAACCAAAAGCAATTAAGATATTTATTTAAAAAATGCATGTTTACTCTTAGTGTAACATGACCTGTTCTTATATGTTTCATGAAATGTTAATCTGTCACTAGACTTAAAATATGATCTAGTTTTAGGTAAACATCCAAAATAAAATTTAGCACTAATTGAAGGCTTCTTTCTTGGTATTCATCCCATCTAAAATCTATTATAAGCAAGACTTACAGTTTTATCACATTGATTCCTGCTTGTGTTTTGTTCTTGCTCAGTCAGACTCACAAGGGGCTTTATCTGAAGCCGACTGCAAGATTCCCTGACTTCAGGGGCCACTGTATTAAGCCCTGTGGGATCTAAGGCAATCTGTGTGTGTGTGAGAGGGAGAGAGAGAGAGAGATGGACAGTGATTTCAGGTTGCAACTTTTCACACCTTGCGAAGAAGCTTTTTCTCAGAGCATAGCGACCATAAAACACTGCACATTGTTTGATCCATTACTTTAAAGGAAATATGAAGTGATTAATATGTTAAGCTGTTGTCAGTTAAGATGCTAGAAGGAGAGCTGTTAGCCATCTTTTACTTCAACAACAGGACAACAGGCATTTATACTTGTGGTGCTGCAGTAAGGAAGTTAAAAGAAAGTCAGTCTGGTATCTCAGAGAGAGAAGCAGAAGAGAAAACATTATAACTAATCAGCATTGTTGTATAATGTCTTTGGCATTTGAATTATTTAACTGTACATTTGTCTTTAGTAAATCAGCTATTACATTTCCGCTTCACACTGTCACATATATCAGAGTACATTTTGCTATTCTCTTTTCTGATTATGTATAGCTGACAATTAGCCAAATTTCAAAAGGTCATAATACACCCGAAAGAATAAAATGATATGGGAGTCATCAGAAACATCTCCATAAATATGCAGGCATGTTATCTCCCTGGCTCCATAAACCTGGGCCAAACAGAGCTATTATGGAAGGGACTGATGAACACAGTATTGTATCCAGGAACCATTACTTTACACAAGTGCATAGGAATGTCATCTACTGCAGAATTTCATTGTTGCTGCATAATGATTCATTACCCTTTTCAGAATCATAGCCCAGCCAGGATTACTAGTAATGTAGCTATTCCAATGGATTTGAGAATCTGGCCCTTTGAGATTCACCCAGTAGTAGTTCAACACTCTACTGGTATTTTTTCTGATTCCTATAATGTCTATGAATAGGCAACTCAGCATGCACAAATTCTCAGAAATGCCTATGTAGTGGCCTCTACAGCTTTATGTAAGTGACTTAAGAAGGGTTGGTGCCTCCTTTTTAAAGTGATGTTTTGTATTAATTTTTTGCAGGTACCCAAATAATAGCTTAGAAATGCACACAATAGTCACGATAATAAAATAATAATTAACTCATATATGCCTGTACTAAAAGCAATAGCATTGCTACAAATAATGAAATACATGAAAGGAGTTTAGATTCCACTACTCAGGTGTAAATCAAGAACAATTCTACTGAAGTCAATGTTACCCCGGATTAAAACCTGTGAAAGTGAGTGGAGAATCAAGCTCAGAGAAGTTTACTCTTCTTTTACACACAACCCCACTAGCAAATAAAAGCACGAATATTCATGCATTAATGTGAATGACAAGGATGACAAAAGGAATAGACAATGTAATTCATCATTTGAAGCAAAAAGAAAGTATCTGCCAACCCTTATTGTTTATACATTACAATTGCACTGGCTTTTGCACTCCATCCAATCCTTATTCTACAGTGCATGGACCAAATCCTACTTACACTAAACTGAAGCAAGAGTAAATCCACTGACATCACAAGCTCTGCACCCCAATTGCAGCTATGAACAGAATTTGGCCCAGTGATTGTGGTTTTTCCGGATTACTCAATTGGTTTCATTCTATATACTTATTCTGCTCTTTTTTCACTTGTAGTCATACAGCTGTTCTCTCTCAGTGCAACTCACAGACAGTCAGAGAGATGAAAGAAGAAGACAAAGGGGGAGTTTGGTTTGCTGTATTTCACATCAGACAGCATTTAGCAGAAGGGAAGTCACTGAGCATCTCTTTCGTTCTCTCTCTTTCTCTCTCTCTCTTTCTCTGGTGGATCAATGGACTCTATTTATTCCTGATTTCTGAATGGTGTTTTGTAAAGACTTCAGGAATTAATTTAGGCTATTGGTGCTCTTCTTTATTATAGGATTAGAAAGTGACCATCATTGGCCTCTGCAAACCAAGGAGTAGCAGGAGACATGAACCTGCTTTCTAGTTTTCCACATTCATAGTATATACTTATTGCCTCCATTTGCAGATCCTAAAGATCTATCCTAACAGTCTTATCTTTAGTTTTAAAGTTAAATGTCAAATGAATTGGAGAGAATTTCTGAAAACGTGATTGGTGTAAATGTGAGAAGCTACTGATGACAGCTAAAATAAGACTTATTCCCTACATTTTAGGGGGTGGGTGGGACTTGAATAATCTCTTTCCATGCTGCATTAAGTCATAGACACCTAAAGAGAAAGTTTGCCAGAATTCAAGTGGGTACTGTACTTCTGCCTTAAATGCCATAAGTCACTAGAAAAGCTGTTTATGTAAAAAACAACATACAAGGCATGGGTTTACACTTTGTTGGATGGTTACAGAAGAGGTGTGCACCTTCTGTGTTAATTACACATACTCAGGAATGGCTTAATGAAGCCACTTTGGTTTACGTCAGCTGAAGATCTGGTCCATCATTATTTCTTCAAAACAAACTCGAAATTATACCGTAGCTGTTGTATCACAACTCTGTCAGAAACAAAAAAGTGTAAGAATTAGAACAGGGTAATTACTGAAGTAATGAGATGACACAACAAACAACTGCTTGTAGAAAATCACCAACTGCATAGATAATGAGGTAATCTGCTCTTGTTAATGCTTGAAAAAGCTTGTTCAGCCATAAGGATATAAGCATTCATCAAGTATCATTCCCTCTATATTCTACAGGACAACTACAGTCGACCTAAAGGGGAAAATAGTTTATTGCATTATACATACACCTAATTTTTGCTTTCTGTTTATGTTGAGGAGACATTCCACTTTGCAATCGCTTTTTTGATGAAGGGGTAAAATGCAAGTATAGAAAATGTGCAAAGACCTAGCCATTAAGAGCAATCACAATAGATGTCATCTCCTCTCGTTTAGATTATGCTGTTAAGTGTTCATGACAACGCTATAAATGCAGTGTTGTCAGAAAAAGATGTTGGTATCCGTTATAAGCCTTGATCTGAACAGAGCTTTCAAACACTTCAAAATTCTTTGGTCACATTTAATGTTACACTTATAAATGCTTACTTAATTATTAATAAAAGAATCATAGAAATTGCTTTCTTTACTGGTACATTTTAATAAGCTGTGCAAATAATATGTTTTAGCATTGCTTAAATACTTTTATGTACTCTACTGGCCTCCAGTCACACCACTGTTGGCTTTGATTTTGTCAGCTCTCATTATCTAAGCAAGGTCTGGTTTGATTTGGTATCTGGATGATGTATCTCTGTGGAAAATATATGTGCTGAATGTACATGGGCTAATGAATTAATTCCTTTCAAGTCAGTACCAGAGCACAGTCTCAGCATGATTGTAGGGGGCATTATACCATCTAATTGTTTTTCAGCTGAGATGTTAAACTATGAGCCAAAACATTAGTAGGCTTGAAAGGACTCCATTTTTATTCATAACTGTTGATAAATGTGGATTTTACTCTACACCCATCAATTGATGAAAAATCTTTCCTTTGATAATCAAAATTTGTAGATTGAGTCTTCTGCACGTCTACTGAGGATAAGACAAGCAGTAACGGACTTAATCTTCAGCAATGGATATTTAGGTTAGATATTAAGAAAACTTTTGGACTATAAGGACAGTTAAGTAAAGGAATAGACTTCCAAGGGAGGATGTAGAATCCCTATTATTGAAGGCTTTTAAGAAGAGGTTGGACGAACACCTATCATGAGTGTCCTTCATTTAATTGGTCCTGTCTCAATGCAGGAGGCTGGACTTGAGGACCTCTTGAGGTCCCTTCCAAATCTATATTTCTATATTCTATGATTAGTTGTTAGAAATATATGACAATTTTCATTAGAGTAGGATGATTTTAACCTCAGTTTCATCAGCATATTCAAGATCAGGTAATTATAGTCAGTTTTCAGTTTATATAGTTTTCATAGGAGTGATTGTTTATCCTCCTGAGGCTTAGCCTGAGTAAATTAGTGTACATTTCCTAATCTGAGAAGTAGTGTTGTGTAATTGTTTTGGTATATATGCCTGGTGTGCATCCATTCCTTTGGCAGCTGGACTTCAGTAATAGCTATGGTTTCTACAAAATAATGTTCAAACACTTCTTTGGCAGTTACCATTGCCAGATCACAATGGCTATGTCTACACTACAAAAAGTTAGGTTGACTTTGTTAAGTCGACTTAATAAGGTCGACTTTAAGTCAATTTAACAAAGTGGCTACCCTGAATGTGGATTTAGTAAGTCGACCTAACTGCCCATGTCCACACTGTGCTTAAGCTGACCTAAGGAGTCGACTTAAGGGTTAGGTCGACCTAACTGGCAGTTCTTACTAAGTCGACTTAAACTTTCATTAAGTCGATTTAAGGAATTTCTTAAGTCGACTTAATGAAAGCCCAATGTGGATGGGGAGTAATTTAGGTTGATTTAAGGCTACTTAAGTTGACCTAAATTGCTAGTGTAGACATATCCATTGTGCTTTGTAAAAGCATCACTATCTGTATTTTACAGATGGGAAAATTCAGGGCCCCAGATCTCTATTCCTGTGATATAACTGAAGAGATATTTTTTTAAGACTGTCAAAAAGTAGGACAATTGTGCTTTTACCTAATGTAGAACACAATCCATTCCCTATTGATACCAATGGGAAGGTGTCACTTCAATGGGATTTTGATTGGACTCTACACTCCAAATTCAAAAATAATTTTATATTTAATATATCTCAGTAGTACTGAACTTGTTGTGTTTGGACAAGGAAAAAAAAAACCCAACACTTGGTTTTATGCCTAAAATACTGGAATTGAATGTTATTTTCAGGACACAATTTCCTTCACCATTTGTACTGTAGATGCAAAAGGCTTTTCCTAGTGATGTTTTGAATGCTTAATTTCAGGACACATCTGTTTTTCCTCAGGAGTTAACTTTTTAAAGTAACCTTTCAGAAGATGAAAGAGAGACATGAAACATTTTCATTTTCTTGTAGAATCTCATTTCTCATCTCTCATGAGATTGTTCCATTTGGGAGGTGTCTGGTTTACTTTAAACGATAGCAACTTGTTTGAAAAAGGTAAAAAAAAAAGTTTGTGAATAATAAAGCCACGCAAAGTGGTGGTCTTTTTATTTTAATTAATCTGTATAAAAATTAACAGTAGAGGTTAAAGACTGAAGCAAACTAATGTTCCAGAATTGATAGATGCAATAAGATAATTATTGCTTTTTAATGAATATTAGAAAATCAAATATTCAAGTCTTGAAGCTCACTTTATTTTTAATTTCTGCTGTAATATTTTATTTTTTGCTGATTGTAATTTAGGAAATTCAGTGCAATTCACCCCAGTGCAGATAGCCAACACTAAGGTGTAAGCACCATTCAGGTCTCAGATTGAGATCTCAAAATTGGGCTTAAAGGAGTCGTAAGTGGTACATAGATTTGTTCTGACCCTCTGTGTAGGAGTAAACTTCATGTCCTATAGACAAGCTAACTCCCCCCTCCCCCCTTCCAGATCTCTGAGCTCTGAGGTTTTTTGAATCCAGGCAACTGTACTTACAGTCAGAGGAGGATTTTAAATATTGGAGTCCATAGGTTAGTGGCAAGAAATAAACTAATAGTATTTAATGATAATCCCAAATACTTAAAAGCACGGCAATGTAACCAGGTGGTACACTGTCATTAATTTATCTCCACATACAGCATTAATGACAAGAAATACCATGTGGATACCAAGCACAGTTAGGGCACAAAGGAAGGAGAAACAAAATTTAATTCCATCCACCCAGTAACAGAGTAGCATGCTGATTAAGGATAACTCCCTTGCCGGCTGATATGAATGGAATGGAGGCAGAAAATAGCACTTCTTTTTATAACATACTGCAATGTTGAGGCACAGTCCTGTTACCTATTCTCATGTAAATAATCTGTGCTGGTGAACAGTCCTATTTACTTCAATAGCACTAAGAACGTGAGTATGATTAGAAGGATGGGACCCATATTCTATATGTGTCATCTCAGATCCTAACTCCCATTAATTTCAATAGGAATTAGGTACCTAAATATCTTTGAGGACCCAGACCATCATTCCTACGAAGTTCTTTGGAAAAGATATTTCTGGAGACCCTATGGTATTTCCCTATCTGGTGTCCTCCTGTCCCTATCCATTGTCTTTCTGTACCCCCTTCCCCTCCAAAATAATAAAAAAAAGAAGTAGGGAATAAGAGAACAGGAAAAGAAATGAGGTTTGCAGGGGAGGGAGGCTGACAGATAATCAAGGAACCAAACTGTTGTCTTGGTCAATATGAGCAGAATTTAACAAAGTCTATTTATGTCCTTCTTGGCCTTTCATTCAGCCATATTCCACTCATAAAAAGTCAAGCTTGTCAGTGTTAAGGTACCAAGGGATTCACATTCAGAAAATTCCTTGCAACTTTAAAGCCTGTCATTTTGAACTGCCATTTTATACATCACTCATCTGTGCTGCAAACTCTCTCCGAATTTGTAATGGTAGCAGCCGCTATATCATGAGCAGTGGAACTGGAGTAAGAGGGCCA
The DNA here is from genome assembly GCA_007922175.1 of Pelusios castaneus. NCBI lineage: Eukaryota > Metazoa > Chordata > Testudines > Pelomedusidae > Pelusios > Pelusios castaneus. The sequence goes on from ML685770.1 coordinate 16,693,907, forward strand.
ACGTACCCGGAAGGAACTGTTATTGATGTGTCACCAGGAATATAGTGTTACACAGGGGGGTTTTTTGTGATAGTACTCAGGTGTACTGAGTACCAGCACCTTTTTTTCACAGCAAGGAGGCCCTAGCTCCTGCCTCCGCTGGTGGCAGCTCCAGGTTCCGGGCCGAGTAACGACAATTTTTTTTTTTTAAAACAAAAAAAGCACTGGAGTTACATATAGTGTCGCCAGGAACACAGTGGTCACAAGTCAGTCAGATAGACAGAGCAGTCCACAGGGATTAATAAAATCCCACTTTGATCAATTTAACCTGCATTCAATGTCTCTTTGTAAATCGTAAACCTTCTGGCTGCAGTTCCTGGAGCATCAGGGGAATCACAGGTCCTCTGTCAGCAGCAAGTCTGTTTCTCTTCCTAAATGCAAACCCAGTGATTTTAACATTTAACATGTATACATCCTTCAGGGTTTTTTCTTTTTTGTCTATTTCTTTCTGACCAGTATCAGATGTAACAAGATGAATGCAAAGAAACAGAATACACCATCTTTGTCGTGCAATTTAAATATAAAATAACAGTGATCTATTTTTCAAAGCATTTGTAAGTGCTGTTTGGGGCCTACTCAAAAATCCCTAATACTTCCATGTTCTTGTTTTTCATTTTCTCAGGCTTTTTTCTTGTCCATTTGTTTTGTTTTTTTTTCCTTTATAAATGCAATTAATATCTTTACACCTCAAACCCACTGTCTTGGAGTGCTTTGAACAGTGATACTTACTCCGGTCAGACCTAATCTACATTTCTTACAATATTTTTTGCTAATGGAAAATGATGCCCATTTGTCATCTTACTGTTCATAATCCAGTGGAAAATGCTCTACTCTTTGATTTTCCTTGCTGACTCACAAAAACACAATTGCAGACTCCAAAGCTTTGGAACAAGGAAAACAATGATCCAAATTATAATATATATATTGGTAGGACTCTAAGGGTCCTTTGATGTCAATATGCATCATTCAGTTGGCATTAGATGTGGCCCAAAACAAGCATCATGAACATGGAACACTTAATCATGCTGTGCCCTCTTCATTGTTATTAGGTCCATATTGTTTGTTCTGCAATGTATGTTCTGCATCTTTATATCTGAGAATCCCAGGAAAATCTCTTCACATAATACTCAAGGATATATTACAGAAGTGTAAAGGGTGAAGCAGCTTCAGCAGCATCCTGCCTAAATTAACGCAGGAGTGTCAACATCAAGAATCCATTCTGCTGAGGCATTTCTCTTCCTTGGTAATATAAAACCACACTTGTCTTTATGGGATATGATCTTGCACAGCTGTAGTCAGCAGTAACTTTGCCACTGAATTCTGTGGGTACAGAATGAGGCCTAAAATGGACCAATCTAAAGCTTATTAAGTCAATAGGAGTTTTTTCCATTGACTTAAATAAGGCTGTTCACAAACCTCGCTGGAGACTTCACTAGTATATTATCATCTCAGCCCCCCCCCCTTTTTTTAAAAATTTTATTAAGAAATAGAGGGGGATAAAGATGATTTACAGCAGTTTGCCTGTAAAAAGGACATGCATGGACATGATCATAACTATAGTATCCAGGATTTTGATGCATGTTTTGACTTTCTCACTAAAATATTTTAATTTTCTTTTCCATGCTGTCTGTCCTCGCTTGGAAAACAAATGTTAATTTAAAAGTATTTGAACTCCTGGCATTTTTACTTTTCATTATGCAGGCAAATTCCTCCACTGATAATCTGTGTTTGTTGCAACCTGGAGTCACAGACGCTATCTCAGTATATATCCTATAGTTGGATTTCAATATTTTTGTAGTATTTACTATATACATTCTTTTCATGTAATTCTTGATGTCATTAATTTTGAACAGCTGCACATTACAATTACTGCTTGCATTCCCATTTAAAGCAGTTTTAACAGGAGTGCAAACATACTTATAGTGATTTTATATTTATTTAGGCCCTGATCCTGCAAACACTTAGGCAAATGCTTAAGTGTACTACCGTGAATAGTCCCATTGAAATCAATGGCGCTAATCATGGGAATAAAGTTTAGCATGTTCATAACTGCTTGAATAGAGACATTACATTTTGTACTTGCATAAATTCCTCCTCATTGGACTCTGTTATTAACTGTTTATTTTGGAATGATTTTTATTCTCTAAGGCATACACATTGACTAGATGTTTGTTTATGAGTGGATAAATATTGTTTCTCTAACTGTTTTTAAAAGAGTATTTCACTAACACTTAACCAACAGAGTAGCTCACTTATAGCAGTTAAAATTTTCAGAATTTACTAGAGTCCTTTTTCGGTTTTACTTTGACTACGTTGGACCAAATTCTTCTTTGGTTTACACTGAAATCATGCCTGGGTGATTAACTTCTTTGGGTCATGCCTCTAAAATAGTACATCTTATCTTCCACTTACCCTGCTGAGAATTTATTCTTTAAGAGATGTTAAAGTGATTATAGCTCATTATCTACTTCCTGAAGAAGTGCAATCAAATTAGAGATATGTTCATGCAGAAACAAAACAAAACAAAAAAACCAAAAACTCACAACCCGCACATCTAGGCAGAAAATGGAGATTAGTACCACCAACTCACGACACAAGAAAAATAGAATATGTTAAATGAGACATTATTCTTGTTTTAAAGAAAATTATAGATATTAGTTGACTCTTCAGCAAGAGTTTGCAATGCACAATGAAAACAGGTTGGGTCTTATATAGTGTTAATAAATAATAATAATAATATGGAAGACATTCCTATAGCTGGAGATATTGACAGACACCTAGGCAAGAGAGATGACCATAGCTTCTGTGTTTGGTATAGACTGAAGTGGGTAAAGTGGATGGATGAGGAATCCAAAAAAAAAAAAAAGGAGGGTTATAAGTCTTATGATGTGAAATGATGAAGCCTTGTACAAGGGTTACATTGGTGTGGATAGAAACAACAGCTCAGCTTTCCAAATATTATAGAAAATAAAGCAACAGGATTTTGACATGGCTGGATCTATTGAGAGAGGGATGAATCAATGATCAGATATTTGACAAATGTGATCTTAATACTGTACAATATCAATAGCACACACATTCAATGTATTAAGAATTGGCTAACCTTGCAGATTTCAAAAAGTAGTTGATGATGGGGAATCAGCATGAAATGGGGGGTTCCAGTAGGGCCCTGCAGGGCTCAATACTACACTTATCACTGTTCAATATTTCCTTTTGTGATTGGGAAGTAAATATAAATTCATTGCTGATAAAATTTGTGGGTGATGCAAAGATTGGTGGAGTGATAATAATGAGAAAATGCCAGTCATGCAAAGTGAGCTGGCTCATTGGGTAAGTTGGGTCCATTCTCAAAAAATGTGTTTTAATATAGCCAAATGCAGAGTTATACATCTAAGAACTAGGAATGCAAGGCACGCCTACAGAATTGAGAGAAGGGTCTTATCAAGGAAGGCGGTACTGCAAAAGGATTTAGAATTCATACTAGAAAACAACTCAACCTGAGCTCCCATTATGATGCTGTAGCTAGAGGGGCTAATATGATCTTTTGATGTATCAACAGGGGAATACTGAGAAGTAGGCAGGTGCTTTTACTTCTGTATTGGCACTGGTGAGATAATACTGTAATCCTGGATACATTTCTTGTTTTGCCATTTAAAAAAAAATGTTGAAAAAATCAGAAAGCATGCAGAAGAGACAAACAAAAACTATTCATGGGCTGGAGAAAATGTCTTAGGGTGCATCTAAGCTTGCTTAAGTTGACTTAATTTACTCTGCGTCTACACTACACTTTCCTTAAGTCGACTTAATGAAAATTAAATTGACTTTATTAAACCTCCTTTTCATTTGAGTTTAGGCTTAAATCGACTTTTTTAAGTCGACTTAAGCCAATGTAGACTTGGAGTAGCCCTAAGTCGACTTAGAGTCAACTTAGGACTCTTCAGGACTCCTTCACTGCCTTCCCTGTGGGGGGGGGGGACACAGGGGGAGCCTGGCAGCCCCCCCACAGGGGAGGGCAGAGCCCTGCCCACCTTGCCCCTATGCCCTGCCAGGGTTCCTGTCCCCCTTTGCCCTATTGTACCCATGTACCATGGGGCAAAGGCTGATCCCCCTGGCACTGGGCAAGGGGTGCCCCCCTGCCCCCGTGGACCTGCCCTAGGTCCCCCTAACCCCTAGAAGTCGACCTAGGCATCCAGTGTGGATGCTCTAGGTCAACTTTGTAAGTTCCCCCCAAAGTTGACTTTAAATTTAGGTGTAGACATGCTAAGTCGATTTAGTTAAGTTGACTTAGCTAAAGTTGACCTAAATTTACAAGTGTAGACATAGCCTTAGAGTGAGACACTTAGGGAGAGCAATTCTGTCTAGTTTGACAAAAAGATTTAGAGGTGATTCAATTACTGTGTATAAGTTCTTTCAAAGGGAGAAATTACTGTGTGCTGAAGGACTCTCAAATCTAGGGCAGAAAGGTACAACAAGAACCCATGTATAGACCTGACCTTGAGTCAAAGTTTTATATGGAGTAGAGGAGCTACCTCACTGCAGTCTACTGATCCAATGTCTGGAAGCTGAAGCCAAACTCAGATTAAAATTTTTACCAGTGATGGTGATTAACACTGGAAAAAACGCTGAAGGAAAGTGGTGGATTCTGTATCTCGATATCTCCAAATCAAGACTGGATGCCTATCTGGAAGAAACGTATTAGCTAAACACAAGTTATTGGGCTCCGTATATGGATAACTAAGTGAAATTTAGTGGTCTGATATATCCAAGAGGTCCAACTGGATTATTTGATCATCCCTTCTGATCTTAATCTCTATAAATATGGATCTATAAATGAAAGAGGATGGTGGTGGTGGTATTAAACAGTGACTGATAACAGAAGACATATATGTTCAGTGTCATGCACATAAAATCCCATTTTCCTATGTCCAATCTATTGATTCCAAAATTGAACCTACTCTTGTTAAGACTGAAAAGTCAATGAGAATTTGCCATTAACGTCAATAGGCGTGGATCAAACAATAATTCCTTTCTATTCTCCCCCATATTTTCCTGCATGCCCTTATCCCAGATCTCCTTATGAGACTATCCTCTATTTGATGACTTGGCCCAGGGGATGAGCTAATTCTGTTTGTGCCGGCAGTATGATGGAAGAGGCATCTAATCTGAATTAATTATGTCCACTCTTGATGAATAATATTACAATCAACCAGTTCTCCCCTGGTACTAATGTATGGTCTAGAAAAACTACATTGTAAAAGAAAAAGGGAGAAATATTTGGTGCTATCTATTGTGTCCTCTGCAGACATAAGAGGAATCTACAGATGCTTTAGGGCAGCTTTCTTTTTCCTTTGCACTGCTCAAAGTTGCCATAGGACTACATTCTTGGCCCTGGCTATCTCTGTAAACTTACTAAATATCCCCATATTGATGTGTTACTGCAAGCAAAGGTGCCATACAGCAGGAGTAACTTTTATACCTGGTTCACAATTAAAAGCTACTATTTTTTAATGATATGACAGTTTCTCCTCTACAAATTCCCAGGCCTATGGCAGAAAGGGTTTCAGTTACAAATAACAGGAAAGTGGGTTAATCAGCTATAAAAAAGATAACAATATCAAGCATTAACGTAAAAAAGGGGAAGAGACTAAGTTTTAAAAGAAAAGAATAATTTGGCCCCTTTATATTTTGTATCACTTAAATAATTCTGAGTGATGATCTTTTTCTATATTTCAGTCTTTCTTATCTGAATTTTAAATCCTTGAAAACTTCAACAAGCATAATTTGGCAATTTCATTTTGGCAAATGCAACTTGATGCACTCTTATATAATGATTAAAATTTGGAAAAATACATGGAATCTGGAAGGAACCCAAATTGTATTTGCATCCTCTGAGCTAATTTATAACAAAGACATAACTGTAATAAGAATGAACTGGCAGGAAATACATGAGTAAGCTCTTCAGATGTAACAAGCTGACTTCTGAAATGAGGAAAATACAGTGATGCTCATGAACTGATGCTTTCTTCTGGTCATTATTTTAATGCTTCCTAGAGGAGATGTCAAACTACTAACACAAATGTGTTCACTCCCAGCATTGTAATTTCAATAACATATGTGCACTTCGAGGCCATATCTATACAGTTGTAACTAGCATCATCGCTTTCATGATATCAGTGTTAGGGAATAAAAGGAGATAAAAAAATCATTTATTTTCTTATACTCTGAAGATTAAAGAATTTTTCTGCCATAAGTACTGTGCTTATGTTAGACATGTCTTGGGGAAGAATGTTGCCTGTGAGCAAAATTCCCATTGATGTCAATAGATTGTTTTCACTTGAAGAGCATTTGTAGTGTAGAATATCACCTGCTATTAGTGTGTTCCCTTCAGAAGTAAAAATCTTTATCCAGACCATTCAAGCACAGAAAATTTGCTGAACCTGGCTCTGTAGGAGGCTCATCTACTTGGCAGAAAACTCATATGTGCCGATTCATACAAGTGTTGCGCGGGCCGTATGCTGTTATCCAGTTGAATCTCCTAGACGCATCTTTGCATTTCTTCACAGAATTTGGTGCTTCTCAAAGTGGTTTATATAGTTATTGTTAAGCTTTCCAGTCTTGTTTTGTTTGCATTGTTTTTATGGTATTGATTATGTGTCTAATTAATTGTTAGGGGTCCATAGAGTCTAAAGCAGGCAACAACTGTGTTTTTATAAATTCAGGTAAGCAAATATATAATAAAAAGCAGATGCATTGGGCTGTATATCTCATCATAAAATTTCCTTTACCCCCTAAAGCAGTAGTTTCCAATCCATGGCCCAGGGGTCAAAAGTAGCCTGCTGGGTCTTTCAAACTAGTCCACCACTCCCCTCCTGCTGTCTGCCTAAGGACCCAGGCGGAATGCATTTGCCACAGGGCCACAGGGTGCAAATGTACTCTTCGGGTGGGCTAAAATTAATTCAATTGCCCTTCTCCAGTGCCTCACAGAAATAAACCCCAATCCCTGTGGAGAAAGCAGCTGGAGACCCAGGATCCAGTCTGTATGGGACTCACAGCAAAGATTGCTCAGAGTTACCACCCCACATTAAAATACTACTAAAAACAAACATAACAATAAACTTTATTAACTACTAACTAAATGAACCTTATCCTAAGAAAACAAAATACAATTATCTAAGAACAATCCCTACACAAACCCCTGCATGGAAGATACCCAAGGGTCCCAAAATCCAGGTGGAGTTCACCCAACTCTCAGCTATAGTCTTTGTTCCAGTGTAGAGGCTTGAGTGGCAAGAAATAGCTGTTCTCTTCTTCTTTCTTTGCAGGAATCTTCGGTAGCATTCCATGCAGGCTTTTCCTTCTCCTTTGCAACCAGCCCTCAGTCCCATATGCATGTCTGCAAAATCTGTTGCAGATGACTCCATTAGAGGGAGAAAACATCTTGCTCAGCTTCTCTCCTGAAAACTGAGCACACAGGCTCTTCTCAAAGCAGCCATAGCTTGCTGTCTGCACAGCCTGCTGCTCTCATGTCATCTGACTGATCACACCAGCAGGGTACCCTGTGGAACATGCTCAAAATGCTACCACTCCCTGCTTCCAGAAGTTTCTAGTTGTGGATTGCTAATCTGCCCAGCAACAGTAACCCACCCTCAGTAGGTCTCTGAAAGAGATAGCCTTTTTCAGGCATATGGGTTACACAGACTCCTTACTTGAGCTAAGGGGATAGGAGATTAGTGCTCCCCTCATCCAGCTCCAGGCAAGAGCAGGGCAAAGTATTCTGCCTGGGTCCATAGACACTGAGGTCCCTGCTAGAGCCAGTGGGAGGACAGCACTGATTTCTAGTCCCACTGCTCTACAGATGGGTGCCACTGTCTAGGGATCCAGGTGGAGTCCGCAGGGCTACATTTGTTAGTCTTTAAAAGTGCCACCAGACTCCTTGTTTGTTTTGCTGAACTAGACTAACATGGCTACCCCTCTGGAACAGGGCGTGTGGTTTCCCTGCTGCAGCCAGGGGGATAGGAGATCAGAGAGGGAGGCAGTTGAAACCTCCTTCCATCTGGCTGCAGTGGGTGGAGGAAGCTGCTGGCCCACATTGGTGGCTCTTCAGAGTTGTAAAAAAATTATCTGTGGCCAGCCCTCAAGTCAAAAAGGTGGAGTTGTCAAACAATGGACAGCTATTTTCCAACTCCTCTTTCTTCATTGACGGAATGTAGTCTGTATGGAGTTATTCTGAAGACCCCAGGCAGCTTCTAAAAAGTACATTCTATGGGGGTGTAAGAGAAGGGCAGTAGAAGTATAAGGTGGGTATTTATGGAAAGAATCCCTGAAAAGATGCACAGTCCTCACAAGAAATCCTCTCTCTCATAGCTGCTTAGTTGGCTCACATCACAGTAATAGAGTACCCCACAAACTTTTACTCAGTTATCTTGGCAACACCCCGTTGATCTAAGGAAATGCAATTACCTGCATTTTACAGATGGTAAATTCAGGAACAGCGAGGTTGAGTGAATTGCTGAGGGTCACACAAGAAGGTAAAAAATAGGGACTTAAAATCAGGTGACCCAAGTCCCATGCTAGTTCTGTAACCACTGGACCTTCATTCCTGTTACCTTGTCTGGCTTTTAGTTTTTATTTTAGCAGCTCATATTTTTCTCCTTCAGTGCTTTTGTAGCTTTATAGAATGATTTTAATGGATTAATTTGGATTGTGGCTGCTCCAATTAGAGCAAATATGTGTTGTTTCAAACAATCTCTTTTATTGTTTGCATCCTACGTTCCCCCCGGAACAATGAACATACACAAGCAACAAATTACTTATCACCCTGCTGCTGTGTGCAGCCATGAAATGAACCACAGGGAGCATGAACAGAAACTTCAGGAAGTGACACAGATTGTAATTAAAAGCTGACAGTGTGAGCAGAAGGTGAATTTCATTGAAAGTCTTTTTAAAGAAACCAGGCCATTTTCTGATTCCTTGTCTCCTCCCTCGAGTGTTTATTAATTAAAATAGATTCTTGACAAATTATATAAGATCATAGTTTTATCTGTTTACAGTCTGAACAGCACACTACAGATGGTAAGTGACCCAGTATAAAAGGTGTATGTTATTCGTAACAATGTGGAGCTTAAGTTACTAATGAGAGACCCTGGTAGCCAAATGAGCATTTTAAGTATGGACACCCAGTGGTTATCCTTTGTCTCTTCTCAGAGTCTACACAGGCCAGCTACAGGCATCCAATGCCTTGACCTTCCCAATCCAAGAGCACCCTCCGCACATGATTAGACCATTAAAAATGTATTAATAGTGCTTGGCTCTTTTCAATAGCACTTTTCCCTGAAGTCCTTTACCAAACTATAACAATCTGATGATTGGAAGTTGAAGTTAGACAAATTCAGACTGGAAAAAAGACATACATTTTTATCAGCGAGAGCAGTTAACCATTAGAACCATTTATCAAAGCTCAAGGTGGATTCCTCATCACTGACAATTTTTAAATCAAGCCTGGATGTATTTCTAAAAGATCTGCTCTAGAAATGATTGTAAGGAAGTTCAAAGTCTTTTGTTATATAGGCAGTCAGACAAGATGGTAACAGTGGTCCCTTCTGGTCTTGAAATCTATGAAAGTTATATTAAGTTAAAAGGTATTTCCACATTCCTGCATCCCTTTTGGCCCCAAACAATCTGTTGAGTTTTTATTTGTGCTAATATATCTCTACAGAGAGAACAAGTTTTCCCTTTTAAAAAATGAAGCTATTTTAAACCCTTATTTTAAAAAAAATCTGTTAATTAAGAACATTCACACATCACTAGATGATGCTGTTGGAACTTGATATCTGATTTTTTATCTTGAAGACATTTAAGCTGTCCTTTAACCAGCACCACTCCCTCATGTATCCGGTACCGACTCAAGCATGTTTGCTTTGATTTACACTTATCCTTGATTAGTGTTTACTATAGGGATGTGACTTTTTTTTTTTTTTTAAGTTCACTGGGTAGCTAATGGACAGCATTGCATTTTCTCTTATTCCTATTAGAAAACTGGGCTTTTAGACATGTCACTGATGTGTTGAGAAGCAGTACATAGCAGGCATGATCTACCCCACTATATGTATGTCTCTGAATGTCACCACTAGGCGATTGTAGAAGGAGGGATATGATGGAAACTCTCTGACTTTCCCTCAAGTTCATTTGAACCAAAATTATGAAATCTGGCAGCTGATCTGTGGAATAGGTCCTTCAGTAATAATTGACTTGAACTGGCTGTAGCAATTTATGTCTTGCACTGGGCCTTTGGTAAATAATTTATTTTCAATGTTTCCTTCTTTTGTTTCCACGAGAAATCCAGATCCCAAAGTCAAGGGTCCACCACATATATATATAACCCTGCCTGTGTAGCAAAGCTGCCTCCTGTCACATCTTTAACCAAGGGCAGGATGTCAATTTAAGGCTAATGATGGAAAGTAAAAAAGCCACAGTGCTCCATCTCAGTTTAAGTAGATACATGTTTCTCTGTGAGGCAAATAGGCATGTACAGCTAAGCAGATACATAAGAATTTGTTGTGTTAGAGGAACCTTTGCTTCCAGCATTCTATAATTTAGATAAGCATACAGGCAAATTTAATACAATTTATGTCTGAGTTTGATCTCACACCAGTTTTCTCTACTAGAAGAAGTTGAAATGCTGTTTCATGTGAAATTTTCACAATTCAATTTGACTTGGAACATAACCATTTTTAGGGTAACAATTTACTAATTCCATTTTGTCTACTAATTAGAACTTCCAGAACCTATTGTTGCAGGGTACCTCCATCATGCAAACTGCCCCAGGCTGGAGACCTCCAGGTTTCCAAGCTCCAGGGCCAACTTGCTGCCTGAGCTTCCTGACTCCCAGGCCAGCTGGCCCACGAGGTTCACCTAGGGAACTGGAAATCCTGTGATAGTCTGCATGGCAGGACTGTCCCAAAATGGCAACATCTGGAGATCTTGGCCCAGGGGCAATCTATACAGTGGTTCTACCTCAAAGAGCCATGAACCCTGGTTCACCAGCTGGCTGCCAGTTGAGTTGGCTGAACACTTCCCTAGTGGTCATTAAGGCTATGTCTACACTAGAAAAAGTTATGTCAACTTTGTTAAGTCGACTTAATAAGGTCGACTTTAAGTCGACGTAAAGCCGACCTTATTAAGTCAACTTAACAAAGTGGACTAAGTTGACTTAACTTTAAGTTGACTTAGTCCACTTTGTTAAGTTGACCTAACCACCCTTAAGTCGACTTAATAAAGTCGACTTAAGGGTTACTCCACAACCACACCGTCCTTAAGTCGACTTAAGGAGTCAACGTAAGGCTTAAGTTGATCTAATGGGTGGTTCTTATTAAGTTGAATTAAGCTTTCATTAAGTCGCCTTAAGGAATTTCTTAAGTCAACTTAATGAAAGTCTGGTGTAGATGGAGTAATTTAGGTTGACTTAAGGGTCCTTAAGTCGACCTAAATTGCTAGTGTAGACATACCCTAAAAGTTTATCAAACCTAATATGTTTCCATGAAACATTTTGGGTTTGACCAATCAGCCTTTTCTACCCACCTCTATTCTCAGTTCCACTGAGTAAAAAGGGACTTCCTGATTAAGAATTGGCTCACAATCAGCTTTCTTTTTGTTTTTAGCTTTCTCAGTGTAGGAAATGCTTAATAAAAGGCTACCTAAAGAACAGGGTATAAGTAGTATCATAGGGTGTGTCTACACTTACAAATTAAGTCAACTTAAGCCTGTTTAAGTCGACTTAATTTAATTTGTGTCTACACTACATTTTCCTTAAGTCGACTTAAGCAACAGTTTAAGTCGACTTAAGGAAAATCAAAGTCGACTTTATAAAACCTACTTTAAAGTCGACTTTACTGACTTTATTAAGATTTAAAGTCGATTTTGTTAAGTCGACTTAGCTAACTCGACTTATTTGGCCAAGTCTAGACATAGCTTAGACAGGTGTAGATAACCTTTTCTGATTTCTCATTCTTCTACCTGAACTTCTATAATCTCTGCAGGATGGCCTCCACAGAGCAGATCAGGTGCTGCTCCCAATCCTGTGTATCCCGCTTCCAGCCAAACAAATCGCCACCCACCTCTCAATATTCTAACATTCTGAAATTCCTGGCACCTGACTCCCACTTGCTTCATCTCCTTTGTCAGGAATACCTTCTCTCACTCCCCTCCCAGCTCTCTCCTCTCATTCCTGAGCTTTCAATAAGAATATTCAGAGGTTAATTTCCATCACATGTTCCTGCGGAAGAGGGGAGAGAAAAAGACACTGGGACAGTGGCAGCTGGAGCAGCAGCAGGAACCATGGTTTTGAGAGCCCAGACCTGGGCAGGACGCTGTGTTATCAGAAGGTTCACTGACTTTGATGAGTTGGAGGGCCTTTTGGGTGCTGCTTAGGAGTTGAAACTAGCAAGTGAGAGAAATAAAAACACCTAACAGCAAAACATTAAAACAGAACACAATGAACAAAGACTAAAGATAAAATAAAAAACATCTGTGGAGTGGAGAAAAGGGACATTTCATCAACACTGGTGCTGGGTAAAGGGATTTGGTTGGGACAGCATGGGGAAATCAAACCAGAAATGTAATAACTAACAAGACAAGCACCTCAGGCATTTTATGTATCTATCTGTCTATTACTGTTTGTCTATCTCATCTATTTAGATTATAAACTTGAGGGACTGTGTCATCTCCTGTATGACTGTACTGCACTTACCCCAGTATGGCCTCATTTCTAGTTACAATCATACTCTAGGGTGCTACTCAAAACAAATAATAATATTAAATAATTGAAATGCACTCCAGGGAACCTTACACATTAACAGTGCAGAACAGGAAACCTGAGGCTTTGGAAATGTATAACTTTACTCTGCATTTAATATAGGGTTTAAAGTGCATGCTGTTTGACAGGTAAATTTTTAGAAACCTGAGGAAAAATACGTTGCCTCTTTGGAAATGAAGAGTGGTGAAATTTCCCTTCCGTCTGCCATCCCATTAACACTAGCTCTATCTCTTCAAATGTTTCCTGCTGATTCCTATCGAGCACAAGAAGCAATGTTCTGGTGATTAAGCAGTAATATCATTATAAAACCCAAATGAATAATCATTGTGTTAATGAACTTTATCTTTAAAAAGATTAGTTTTCTATTGTTAAGCTTCTTTCCATATGAAAGAAGAAATGCACTCGCATTCAATTTAATCAACTCCGAGATGCTCATGATCTATACAATTTAATTTTCTGAATGCACATTTTCCTTCATATCTGCATATCTAGTTGCTTAAATAGGTGGTGTCAAATCCTTTTAATAGATCAGAAGCCAATAGATCCTCTCAACAAATATAACAAAAGTGTTTGGTAGAACCAGGCATTTTGTCTTAACGATGCCTATGCCATATTGTCTAGATTACTTTGTAACAAGGAACACAATGTTACCTGATAAGTAATCAAAATGCAAACCACATGGGCAGTTGGTGGCTTGAGTACAGTAACTCTTAACATATTTCTGAGAGTATTTTTCAGAGGCTTCTAGAGACTTTTTGGTTTCAAGATCTTCCTTGAAAAGTTTGAGTACAGCTGATTACAAGAATAAAATGCATTTGGAGGAAATCTCTCATGGAAAGCTGATTTTACTCTTTAAATTTAACTTTTTTCTACCATCACCTCATCAACTATGGGGTAGTTCAGAAGGCTTTGGGGTTTTTTTGTGAGTTCAAAGCTGATTGCTAGTAAAACCTGTTAAGAACTCGTGGTATAGAAATCAAGAATCTGCACTAGCAAATGGTAAAATATAAATTTCGGTGTCATGTACTAATCTTTATTTAGTAAATATTTTACCTAGTTTTTAACTGTGCTCACCCATTTGAGATGAGAGAAAAATAACAGCAGGATAGCCTATCTTAAATAGCCCCATCACCACATTATTGGAGCACCTTAAAACAGCCCTGTGAAATATTACCATCCTATTGAAAGATGGATGTCTACACTTGTAAAGTTAAGTTGACTCTGTTAAGTTGACTTAACAAGGTCGACTTTAAGTTGACCTTGTTAAGTCGACTTAATAGAGTGGCTACACTTTAAGTCGACTTAAGTCATCCTTGTTAAGTCGACCCATCAGTAGACATAGCCGTCCACACTGGCTTTAAGTTGACTTAAGAAGGCGACTAAGGCTTAAGTCGACCTTCAGAGGTGGTGTTATTAAGTTGACTTAAGGAAGCGCTTAAGTTGACTTAATAAAAGCCCCGTGTGGGCATGGCTTGGGCCTCCTTAAGTCGACCTAAGTTGCCAGTGTAGATGCACCCAGAGAGGCTAAGTGATTTGCCAAAGATCACACAGGAAGTGTGTAGTAGTAGAGGGGTGTGAACCCACCTCTCTAAAGTTCTAGGCTTTTGTCTTAACTACTGGACCATTTTTTGTCTCTTTAGGACAACATAATAAGAAGAAATGTAGACCCAAGACTGACTATAGGCCCCAGGTAACTGCAGATGGGTAAAATTTAGCAACACTGACACATAAACAAATTAAACATATTTGTATAATGTTTCCCTAATAGGTCTTAACTCTAAACCATTTCGACTAATTTCTAGATTAGGACATTTTAATGTCTTTATTTTACAAACCTTTATCATTTATTTTTTGTTTTTACTCCCTTATTAACATTTATTTTATACCACAGTTAATCAGAATTTGTGAATAGGATTTTGGTGGCCAGGCATTGCTTCTTATATTTATTGATTTTCCTTGGAGCTGGGTTGGTTAATGCTTTCAAAGCCCACGACCATCTGAAAAAAACTAATAAACTATTGTGGCTCCTTTTTTGGAGCAGTTATAGGATTTTAATTAAGTACCATATCTTATTTACATTTCTTTTTGTCCCCTTTTATTGTACCCAGTGCATGACTCACAGGACTGCATGCTTTCTAAAATTTGTTTTTGCTGTAATATTATATTAGCTATATTAATATATATTAATATTTTTGCAGCTTTTTAGTTGTTGCTTTTATACTGAAAAAGAGATTTGGGGTTTTTTTTACTATTTTGTTTTTGGCTACCTTTATGTTTTTAGTTTTGTTTGCTAATTTATATTTAACATTTATAACAAATTTTTAAAGAAATGTTAAACTTTGTAAATGCTTTGAGACACCCGGATGGTTAATTAACAAAATAAAGTCTGCCAGAAAATGTTGGCTGCTGCCCAAAGAATGTCTGAGTTAGCTTTACAACTTTGAATGAAAGATTTGGATGGATTCTTAGTGGTTTTTATTTGTTTGTTTGTTTGTACAAGATAATTTATTTTACACATACACTTTATATTTTTAAATACTTTTTTTTTTTTTAAATGCGGTCCCTTGCTATGTTAAACAGTTTAATATGAGAGGCTGAATAAATATTTAAACTTGCTCTGCTTAGCCTTGCTAGTTGAGCTTTTGAACTTCTTTTTAAATTATTTTACAGCCCTGTTTTCTTTTTGTAAATTGCAAATTATGAGGAGATGACACATTTAAATTGTTTACATTTTTTTAATTGCAATTTTTATTTTTAAACTGAAGCTTGAATAAGTTTCTCACAGGTAAGCTAACTTTTTTGGTTTGAGCTTTGGTAAGTGCTGTACTTCAGCACCATTTTGTTTCACTGCCATTTTTACTTCCTCATTTTATTTTTTTATATTAGTTATTTGAGACTTTAAGAAGCTTACTATTACATTTAACTTATTCTGAGAGACAGTTTTAGCTGCTGTTTTATTTCTTTCTTTTTTAACGTAACCATACAATTAATTAATTTTTGGGTGAGGCTTAGAGTACATTTTTACTAGCACACTTGGAAGCTAAATTATGCAGAACATTATATTTCCTTTAGTGAATGTAGCTAAATTGTTTATGGTTTATACTTAGAGCATTTAAATTAGATGGCTTTTGTACCTACAACAGTGAGCACAATTGATTATTTACAGTCACATTTATTGGGAAGGACCCATTTTCTTTAGAATGGTTGTAAAGGCTTTTAATGGAAAAAAATCATAATGGTGGTAGTTGATATCAACTTGACCTTTCCTTCACATAATTTCTTTCATTACTAGGGATTTGACCAGGCATGACTGCACTGTGTAATATTACTAGAACTGGACTGTATTTATTAAACCACACATTTTTTAAACACTTTAATATATCACCTTTAAAAAAATATTTTTATAATCCATTTTATAATCTCCGACTGTTAATGTCCTTGGAACTTTGCAGTGTTAATTTGTGCTAAAGCTTTTTGTTTTTAAAAACTTTTAACCTTTAAAAAAGCTTATTTTTAAGTGACACATTTAGATGATTATTTTTTCTTTTATGTTTTTTGCACTTAGTTAAAAATTAAGTATACTTTGCTCCAAAACTGTACTCCCTAACTAGTCCATGAAAGATAACTGCTTTTTATTCTGGATTAGGTAAATAAATAAAAAACATTGATTTTTTCCTCTGATCTTAGAGGATTGTTTTCCATTTAATTTGTTTCCTCCTATACAGTTTTGATTGCTTTCATTCCACAAGTGTTTGTGAAGTTTTAGCCATCAGAAATAACTTTTGTCAAACTTTTGCCTTGCTTTGATTTTTCTCTGCTTCAGGGTTAAAAAAACAAAAATAAAAACATACACAAAACACAAAACCCACTATATGGTTTTATGTCTGCCAATAGATCCTAGTTTTTAACATTTAAGTGTCATTGAACAGACTTCTGTTGTGTTTTCTCAAGCATTTTCTAAATAAGCATTTGAAGTACTTAAATTTTTTAGCATCTTTTATTTTGTTTTAAAAATGGCTTGTTAGACTGCATGGTATGTATCTTACATATTTCCGTTTGCTCTCTCAGCTCACTCTTTTCTTTCTCAAGATTTCTTACACCATGAATACCTCTTCTACTTCTTTATACGGGCTTCTATTTCCATTTGAAATATTTGAATATTGAAACTTCCTATGGTTCTGATATGAGAAAAAGGGTGGTTTTTATGCTGAAATAAACAAGATGATAGTTTGACCACTCAACAAATCCAAAGGTAAGGCTGAGTATTGACTTTGGCCTGGTTTGAAAGTTTTTGTTAGAAATAAATAATTCTCAGCAAATAGTTTATTCAGTGAATTTCACCTACTTTATTCACAAATTGTCTGTGAACCACAAACATCAGTTATTTAAAATTATTCTTTGCTTACATCTGGCAGATAACTCCTATTTTGTAGATTTTTCCTAGTTAATTGTATGTATATGTAATGCCATCTAAATTTTTCTTAGGCAGATGAGTTATGTGATACTGCTCCTATTTCCTAGATAGTGTTGTCTATGAATGTTTTAGTTCAGAGGTAACCTTACACCAACATTTGCTTAAAATTTTCTGTGTTCACAGACATTGTTGCTGTTGATCATCTGCTAGAATATTCCTAGAAAGCACATACAAAGGTGCTAAAATTAGATTTAAATGAATATTTTCAAACATTTGAGGTACTTAATGCCTCTTATTACAGCAATTGTAATACAAGTTTCTGTCTGACTGACTGCAGGGATCTGCCACATCTGATTTAGAGACAGAATATGAATTTTGGACACTTTTTGCTATTTCAAAGCTTAATTTTTA
The DNA here is from genome assembly GCA_007922175.1 of Pelusios castaneus. Classification (NCBI taxonomy): domain Eukaryota; kingdom Metazoa; phylum Chordata; order Testudines; family Pelomedusidae; genus Pelusios; species Pelusios castaneus. Next base: position 16,711,582 of record ML685770.1, read on the forward strand.
AATGTAAGTAGGCCAGAGGGACATGACACAGAAGGCAAACAGATCAAATGACCTCTTGCAAGAGGTATGAACTACCCCAACCTCACGGGGTTCCTTTCTAAATGTAAGGAACATTTTCAATTCACTTACCCCTTCTTCTTTCCCTCTGCTTCCCAAAACCCCCAGCCACCATCAAAATAATCAATCCCTTCCACTTCTTTTATGTACGTACTATACATGTAAGCAGGGTCTGAACATCCTGCCAAGCTGGCTAGGGAGAGAACAGCCATTGGAGTGAAACTGTATTTGAATGAGCATACCCACCTGCTTACATTCTCAGTATGATGGGACTGCTTTGTCTAAATGATCCCCTTAGCTGGTGTTGGGTTACAAGCCACTTTAGTGTTAAATGCCGAGGTAATGAAATCTTGATCTCCTTATTGTTTGAGCAAAAGGCAGCCAAAATGTGCTTATCCTGTTCTGACTAAAGATTCACTATCATCTAAATCAAACTGACTCAGGATTTTGATGCCAGAGCCTTGTGAAGGTAGAGAAGAGGCAGAGGTAGGTATTCCTGCCTTGGCGTGCAGGTCCTGTGAGAGAGTCCTACCTGTGATTTAGCTTCCCCTTCCCACTGTTCAATGATAGAGCTTATTAAGATTCTTTTATTTTGTTAAGTGCTCGCTGGAACTGAAGTAATCTACTGTGGGACAGCGCTCCTGCCCAGCTTCAGCAATGAGGTTCATCCACTGAGAGCTCAGAATCAGAGACTGGGTGGAACCTCAAGAGACTGACCCAGTCATAAACGAAGTCAACACCGACGCTGGCAAATCATCACTGTCTGTTTGATCTTCCAGGTTTGATTGAGTGGTCAGTCAAGACCCGCTCAATCGATATGAAGTTTGATTTAGTAACTCCAGCCGTGGAAGAAAAGTAGCGCTGAATCGAAGGGATGGCACTCAGCACAGTGGAGAGAGGGAGGAAAGTAAATAATAGATAGTTGAAGGGAGTTACGCGAGTTATTTTACATCGCTTGTGTATCGACCTTTGACTGCCACTGAAAAAATGGCGGTAAGCGTAGACAAGGCTATAGCGGAGAAGCAGTTGGTAGCAGAATGTGACAGTGTGTAGCAGAGTGTTTGGTGAAGGGCGGCCAGCAGGCAGCTAGAATGTAGTGGTTGGAGAGCAGAATAGGCAAGATGCTTTCTTCTTCTTTCTCCCTCCCCCAACCATGGTTGGAGATGAACTCTGAAACTATACCTCTAGATCTGCCTTGACTAAGGACAACACCTGTGAGTAGGGTGCGATGAAGGGAGGGACATATTAAGGAACTTCTTGATGCGGTACTGAAGAACTTGAGACAAAAAGGAAACTACCTATTGTACTCTAGAGTGAGTGTTTTTTTCATGATTTTATTTGTATGAATCCTGCTTTACCAAGTTAATACCAGATTGCTTTCCCCCTTTTATAAAAAGTCTCTTATCTACACTCTGTTTCTGTGCTTGCGAGAGGGGAAGTATTGCATCTACATGCAGCCATGGGGTGATGTATAATTATTGAGTGGGAGATGGAGCCAGTTTTGAGTTGTATTGTTGAAAGGAATCCTTAGCTGTTACACCCAGCCTATTTTGCTGCCAACTCTAACAGGCAGAAGGGTTACATATCTTTCCCTCTCTCTGTTGGGAAAACATGGAGAGGAAATATTCTATAGACATTCATCTCTTTGATTAATTTTCTAATTCTAGAAAGTGCTTAAATACCACAATAATGGTTGTGGTCTAAGAACCCGACTTGACCAGACTAGCGACCATTGTCTTCATATAGTGATAAGACACTTCCATTTCTTGTCATTTGAAAACCAACATAAAAACAAAAACTTCCCCAGGATTTACCATCCTGTTACCACAATGTGGCATCTCACACTGCAGTGTGTCTTAAATCAGTGAAATTGACAAATTTGACAGCTCCGGTGTCCCAGAGTGCCCTCGATTGGCACTCGGGGACATTTCTGGAGCCTGTAAAAAACGGAACAAGTGTACACACAGGCTCTACTATGGAACAACTGTTCCATGGTAAGCCTTACCACCCTCGTTTGGGTGGTTTACACGTTGCGCGGCAAGAGGGGTGTTGCCGCGCAACAAGAAGCTTGTGTGTGTGTACACTGATTGTTATTGCGTGGTAAGGAGCCTTACCGCACGACAACCTTGTAGTGTGTACAAGGCCGCAGATGCTATGATATGGGAAATGGTTGCTAAATATATATCTTTTATTGGTGACCACGTCTAATTTATTGGGAGCAATACAAGTTTATAAGATTCAATAGGTCAAGGGATTTGCTTCAGAGTCCATTAATTTTGTATCCTCAAAAGGTGAAGGTGTTTCACAATTTACTTTAAACAGTAATAGACAAAATCCATCTTGTTTATTTGTTCATCACAAATGTCAGCACACAGTTGGTTTTCTTTAACACATTTCCTCAAATTACACATTTAACATCACTATAAATGCCGCTTTCTTCTTTCACATACATAATTCAACAAGAGTCGAAGTTATGTTAAAATGTGCCTTTAATTAGTTTCTCTTGTAATCAGTACAGTACTTCATTACCTTTAACTATATCACTGTGTTGCTATGGAATTTTTATCCATGTAAAGTAATGAACAGCATGACAAATGAAGACCACATTGCTTATGAAAGAACATATTTCTGTGGTATGACTATGCAAAAGTAATCTTTTATTGGTTTGTAATAGATTTGGGAAATGGATAGCATATGCCAGGCGGATAGAAAGCCAGACATCAACACATGCTCAGAAGTCCAGAGGGAGACACTCAGATAATTACAACCTTTCTGTGGATTAATCAACTTGCAAAAATACTGCAGTGGTGATAAGCACCCAAATACGTTTTGATCTCCCACTAAAATAAAAAGATAAGACCTCCTGGACTCCCTGTGTAGTTTTTTCAGAAGTCACAATCAGAGAAAAATGTGGTCATATAACCTTTACTGATGATTCCAATCCATTTACAGACTTCTACAGGACTTTTCTCACTTTTCCCTAGCAGCTTATGACTGAGGGGGCCACCAAACAAAATGCAAAGTCTTTTCCCACTATTATATTCCTCTTTATTATATTCTCTCCTTCACTTTCCTCCCATTCTTTCTATGCTTCTTCACTTTGAAAGTCACAGTCAGAATCAATTATAAATGATTGTACCATTAGAATATTGAATTCCAGTTAAAAGAGTTTCTTTCTTTAAGAACAGTTTTTCTGTGTTCTGAGAAGGGGGACAGGTGGGTGTTTCTTTGTCATTATGGTTCACCCACCTCCCTGTGCAGAACTGCAGAGAAAACAAAGCCGAGATAGGACGCTGGTGAAAAGAGGAATATTAAATCTGCTAGTTTTGAAGCTTTTCAGGGCAGTTTAGGGGCTGTATATATTTATGGTGTGCACCCATATATTGTCTCTTGCTTTATACTTAGGCCTGGCCTACACTGACAGCCCAGATCGACATAATGTCACTTACGTTGACGTTCTACAGTGACGTTCTCCACTCACATAGCAGTAAATTTGAGTTAAATACTGCTGCAATTTGACCTCATAATACCACCGCTGGCATAGTGCTGAGGTTGAATTCAGTAGTTCCAATTTAGGTCAGTGTAGCCAGAGAACAGTGAAATTTGATGTAATTGGCCTCTGGTGTCCATTCCAGAATTCCTTGTTCTTGCCACTCTGGAGTTCTCACTCTGCTACACCTTAGCCACATCAGCAGCAAATTGCTCCTACCCTGCCTGCAACCCCACGAACTTTTGAATTCTATTTTCTGCTTGGCTAGTGTGGAGAGCTTGGTACCTGAGCAGGTAATGATGTCCGCATGCAGCAAATGTGCCCCTGCATGAGTTATCCGGAGGTCTTAAATCTCATCAGCCTGTGGGGCAAGGAATCTGTGCTCACTGAGCTCCAAGCCGGCAAAAGAAATCATGGTATTTATGAAAAAAAAGTGTGGTATGTTTGAGAGGGGCCACAATAGGGATACACAGCAGTGCCACATTCAAATCAAAGAGCTTTGGCAGGCATAGCAGCAGACTAAGGAGGTGAAGAGTTGTTCAGGCTCTTCACTGAAGACGTGCTGCTATTATGACGAGCTGCATGTGATTCTTGTTGGTGGCTCCATGACTATGCCACAATGCAACATCGATACCTCAGAGGAGTCCAGGATGAATGATGATGGCTCTATTGATGGTGAGGAAGAATGTGGGTGGCAGGAGAGCAGGGTATCAATTCTCCCAAACAGCCATGACCTATTTGTCACCCCAGAGTAGTCCCATTCCACCAGAGGGTGGCATCAATGACTTAGATGCAAGGGAAGGCACAGTTGGTGACTGCCTTGACCAAATCATTCTGCTACGCTCATTGTGATAGCTTTGATTCAATTGTTTTTTAAGAGGGATGCTTTTGGGAGAGGATGTGTAGACAAACTTCTGTTCAGGGTGACTACACGAACAGAATGTCGATGTGCGAATGACTGCCATGGTAATCTTTCAGGGATATGCCTGAGAAACTGTCAAAAAAGGTACTCCCAAATTATTGCCAGAAGGTTTCTGGGGAGGGCTGCATTATCTCCCCCGCCTGTGATCGGAGACTTTATCATGCCACTCAACTCTTAAAGCAGCAGACATCATTGCGGTGCATAGCATGGCAGCACCCCCTGCGGCTTGTAGCCACTGTTCCCTTTTTATCTGCCTGACCCTCAGAAGACTGATGTCGCATGTGATCACCTAGGGAAGATAGCACAATAGTCACCAAACAATGCCGCCTTCCTTCCCTGCCCTGCATAGAGCTTCTCAGGGGAAAACACTGCATTGTGACATCTGCTGTGGTTTAAAGCTTTGAAATACTGCACTCCCTGTGTTTTGTAGAGTCCCATTCTGCCTAAAGCCTCCTCTAATCCATTTTGCCCACCTCCTCCTGCAATCGTGGTTCGGGAGACTTACAATACCTTCTTCAGTGGCTGGGGAGCCCAAGACCAGACACTAGCCTGGATTCTACTCAGTAACTCTCTAACCAGCAGCAGGGCTACTCCTTGTGGTTCAGTAGGGCAAGACTGAAGCCCTCGCAGGTGCATCCATCAGGGCAGAAGCTTTGAGCCCCGCCACTTTGCTGCTGTGCTGAAGTCCAGAAGCTGAGCAGGCATGCCCCGGCTCTTGAACTTCTGGAGTTTGTTTTATGTGGCTCAGAAGATCAATAAATTTGGCCAACCCTGGTCTACAGCCTCTGCTAACTATTATTCCCAATTATTTAACAGTTTAGGTTCTCTTAATCTGCCCTCTGTTCTTCAGGTAATGTAATAACACCTGTATAATGCCACCCTTTTCCCCCAATTATATAATGTGACTTTTGTTACCTTAAGACATTTGAATTCTTCAGAAAGCTTTTCCCTTTCTTTACCAAAGCTCTGGCACATTCATGAAAGATGTTCAATTGTTCAAAAGCACACATAGCCCACAGTTGTGTCTATTTATTTGAAGATTTTTGTTTAAATCAAAATGGACAATTAATACTCTAAACAAAAGCACTTCATTTTTCCTATCCAGGATCAGAGGAATGTCATTATCCTCAACTCTAGAGCACAATTCAAAAAATTCTTCCTCTTTTTTCCATCAGTCTAAGTTTTTTGCCATTCCTCTTTTAATCTTTTCTGTAACAGGTTTTTGAATTCCTGTTTACTCAAGGTTTTTCTATGTTGCTTTCCCCGTTTTCCTGATATGTGCTAGGATCCAAGCTACAGCTACATGTATCCCCATCTGCACTAACTTTATTAGAAATCTAATTTCATTGATTAAATCACTTATATGTACTGAGACGCCCTTTTGTATAGCCGTAAGGCCTGAGATTGAATCTGAAAAAATTACTGCCATTACTAGGCTTTTAGGCCAGATCCAGTTTAGTGCTAGCTTAATTGTTACTAGTTCATCTTTCATGACAGCTGCAAAATGGAATACTCTTTTGGATGTACTCATTTCAAATTTTGGTATACAATATGCTGTCCCCACTCTTCCTGTTTTTTTTCTTTTGGACTCATCTGTATGTATTTGACAAAACTGACTCTGCTTTTCAGCTATTTACTCGTACACTTCATTTTTAATATTTACAGTCTATTTTTTACCCTTAAGTTTGTGAAATAAATATAAAGCCATTTTTGGACATAACACTTTCCATCTGTAACTAATTTTCCGACGACAAAAAGTTTAGAAATCATACATTTTATTCCTCATCTTTTAACTTCTGTATGGACCCTTACCTCAAGTGGCATATGGAGTCCATAGAATCTTAGGCTATGTCTACACTGGCAAGTTAGTTCGAATTAAGGAAGCTTAAATTGAACTAAAGTAAGCCTTGGCTACACTAGGCTTTTCATTTGGGCTTCCTTAATTCGAACTAATAAATTCGCTTATATTTTTCGAAGTAAGGGTTAATTCGAACTAGTTAATTCAAATTAACCCAATGTGGCCATGTTAGTTTGAACTAAGGGCTTAGTTCAAACTAACCGGCACATTGTGCTCAATGCAACTGACTAATTCAAACTAAGCAAGTGGCTTGCATGGCACTTGCTTAGTTTGAACTAAAATTTGCTAGTTCGAATTAAGTTAATGAGCAGTGGCTGTTGAATTCTAATTTTAGTTAGCTCGAATTAAGTTAATTCGAGCTAACTAAAATTAGTTAGTTTGAATTAACTAATTTGAACTAACTTTGGTAAGTGTAGACATAGCCTTAGGGTTGGAAGGGACCTCATGTGGTCATCTAGTCCAATCCCCTGCTTAAAGCAGAACCACTTCCACTAAATCATCCCAGCCAGGGTTCTGTCTAACCGGGCCTTAAATATTTCCAATGATGGAGATTCCACCACCTCCCTAAGTAACTAAGATTGCATGGTATACTTTGCTTATCAAGTCCCAATAATCCTGTTATATTTATTTGATACTTTTATCATTGCAATTCCCATTCATTTGAACTAACTTAAGCCTTGGCTACACTAGGCTTTTCATTAGGGCTTCCTTAATTCGAACTCAGGTCCAGTTGTTTCATTTATAGTGTAACTGGAATTTCATTAAAAACTGTCCGTAGCATGCACATAAATGTTGTAATAAATGTACTCCATACAATATATAATGCTACAGCCCCCTTCTGACCTACACTTCCTACCTTAATAGTCACCACACAATTCCTTCCTCAGCAGGATTTCATCTTTAATTAAACCTGGCCCTCCCTCAAGGTGCAGCCTGGTAGCAAAATTGACTTGTGAGGCCTACATTATTAACTCTTTCAGAGTCAGGAGAGTAATCACAGTAGAGTAATATGCTTTCCCAAGTTTTTTGTGTAGGCCTATACTAGAGAATTGAAAGAAAATTATAACCTAAACACAAGATTTTAAAACCAACCTGTGGTTTTTCGTAGAGAATTATAGCAGTGGCTGTTGAATTCAATAGGCTATCTTAATATAGCTATGGTAAGGACAGAATTCTCTATTGAAATCTATATTTTTGTTAAAGAAATGTCTATAGAAACCTATTACATATTTATAAAACCCCTTAGGTTTAATTTGTATTACAGTGTACCTTCCCTGAGGAAATTCACATCCAGTAATATAACTAAGGGGTCAGATAAACAGGAAACTAAAACTGAAGTAAATGGACCAATTCCATGTCAATTTCATGGAAGTCCATGTAGTTTCAATGCTGCAAGTGAATGCAGAAGTTGACCCATCAGGTTAAACTATTCAAAACAATCCCCCTATTCTGAATTTCCCCAAGCTGAGCTATTGATTTCCCAAGTGGACTACAAGAAGTCACAATTCTGGCATCCTTTGCTGATTTTCAGACCAAATGGTTTTAATGTCATTCACTGTCATTAGAACTTAATACTATGCACTTACTGCACACACTTAGCTGGAAAAGAGCTTTGGGAATTTGATCTGGACTCGTCAACAGAAAGCAAAGAAGCCAGCTACCAAAGGACAAAGGGTTCTAAACATTGTCTCCCTCAAGTAGAACATGGGTGGAGTATAAGGGTCATTGACCATTGCAAGAGCTGATTAATAGGGATATTCTGATGCAGAGCTTCCTCACTCTGGTCTGTTAAAGCGGCTCCACTGTGGATAAATAACAAAAGAGTTATTGGAGCAGGAGATACCTGTTCTGCATTGAGGATCCCATCACCCTGATGGATATGTCACCACTACATCTGCATCTGCATCTGACAAAGTGGGTTGGAGCCCACAAAAGCTTATGCCTGAAAAAGTATGTTGGTCTTTAAGGTGCCACAGGACTCTCGTTTTTGCTGAACAGACTAACTGTGGCTACCCCTCTGGAAATTCTCACCACTACAGAGTCAGTCTCACACTTTTGTTTCTCTCTGACCCAATGACTGCTCCATGGTGGATAAATACTTGATAGTTAAAATGACTCTGTAGTCCAGTGTTTAGGGTCCCCTGTGGAATGTGAAAGACCCCTGTTTCTGCAAGAAAAGCCTTATTCTTTCAGGTAGCCAGATCCTGTCTATTGCAAAACTTAAATAAGAACTTCCATTCATAAGAGGGATGGGGCTTGAGGTAAGGCCCCCTGGCTAGCTTAAGTGGATCCATGCTTTTAGCTTTTGTGGATTTCATTCTAAAGGTGTCTATCTCTCTCCATTCATTTGTACAGGAAGCCAGGGCTCTAAACTTGGCTTTTGTGGATGAGTGTTATTCTGGTCATTTTTCTATGTGCCTAAAGGTCAGGAATTGTGATGCACTGCATCCCAGTGCTGAAGCCCCTTCGTGAATCCCATCTCATTTGTCTGTGTTACCAGTTTCTTTTCTAACCAAAAGGAAACTGCAGAGTCTCAAAATCTGCTACTGCTTTGCACAGGGACCACCCGGCATCATATTTCAAAGTGACCATTCATATTTCCTCTCATCAGCTATGTCAGAACAAGCAGAATATTAATAATTCAAGGAAGATTAGGAGGTACAACCTCCTTGGAATTCTCAAGAATGACTAGGGAGTCCTTAGAATTCCTCAACACCTTAAAATCGTACTTTTTTTCTTAAATTCAGTTACTTTAAATACGATAATAAATTCTGTGAAGCTTTTCAAACATACACTACAATCATAGACTACATATTTGCTTCAATCAAATTCATTTTTTTTTACATTGAAAACACTGAGTGGAATAGACTGTGTGTCTCCTCAACATCACTATATGAAGACAATATACTGTGAGGTAAGTGTATAAGCATATAATTGGAGCAGTAAATTGATGACAATTAGCACATTAGCAGTGAATAGCAGCAAACAATAGTCTTAATTGACAATGCAGTGGTTAGTAATTGATGTTAATGACTCATAACAGAAAAGGAGACTAGTGGCTAATAATCACAAATTTTATTGCTTTCCCTGCATTTAAGCAATGTACAACACCCAAGTAAATCAGAAAATACACTTGTGTATACACTTGTGTATTACACTTGTGTAATGACAATGTTCACAAAAAGGCAATTTCATTACTTCTGTGCAAAACTGGCAGAGAGCCAAGTATAACTTTGCACTGTTGAATTAAATTAGTTAAAACCCAACTAAAATAAGTTATACCCAGCTAAAATAATGCTACTAGCAGTTTGATCAATACCTCAGCACTTCATAATTCTCAGCTGAATAATTGTCTATTCCTTGCAAGGTTAACAGTTCAGTAAGTGAAATGTGTTTATATTAAGCTGTTAGGGGGAAAATTCTCTTCTAATACAAAATGTGATAGTGTGCAAGGCGAAAAGTTCATGTCCCTTTACAAATTTTAAAAGTCCTAGGCTAGTTATCCTGAACAGATTGTGAGCTTCCACCGCATGCTTCACTAAAGAAGTAAGTTCTATACTATTGATCATTATACAGTACTCTTGGAAATTAAGGTGGAAGCAAAATTCACAATGCTAAGGGAGTTTTACCCAAGTACGAAATGTAGGATCTTATTTTTTTTTAAAACTATATTTTAGAATGTGTATTTCCCACAGCAGGTTTGTTTGTGTTTGTTGTGCTTCACCGGTGTTGAAGACAAAGGTTGGTCATGTTTCACAGTATTAACACTTCATTGGCCTGTAGGGTTATAAAAATGATGTACAGGTATTCTATTACAAGAAGAGCAAGGGAAATGGTTTTCAAACTTTTTTTTTTTTTTGCTGGGGCTTCCTTCAAAAATATTTAAGACTGTGATGATTCCCTTCCCCCCCAAAGTGGCAATCCCTCCCATGCCCTACTGCCCTTAAATCTGTACTGCTGCTGGGGGTGGCAGCCAGCAATCGCTGCTCTGTAGCAACTCGGCTCTGAAGAGCTAGCAGTGTGGCAACCTCCGTTTGTCCATGCCTCAATCTCAAGTAGGGACCTATAGGTAGGGGTTCTGAAAGCTACGGGAGCACGTGCCCACCCAGGTGGCCAGTGTGCCCACCCTCCGCTGCCTGCCGCAGTGCCTAGCAGTGGGATGAACTTGACTGCCGTGACTGTGGACCGGCCAGCAGCTAGCAGCCACGGCTCTGAGCGGGGGCGATGTGGCAGGCAGATGGCTGGGGGTGGGCTGTTCTCTGCCTGTGCAGCTCCAGCTCTGGACAGCTGCAGCCTCTTCCCCACGCCCTGATGCTCCAGTTGCTAGGCAACTGGAGCACTGGTAGGAAGCTTCCTGTCATGTGAGGGTCAGGGGCCTGGCCAGAAAGTGGGGCTGGTTACACCCCTGGTTTGAGGGCCTCATTTGGTTAGGCACAGTACAAACACGTAGTAGGAGATTGTCCATGTCCGAAGACCGATGTCACTCTCTAGCCCCAAATGTGTTACCATATATAGGCTATGTCTACACGTGTCAATTTAAGTCGACTTAGCAAAATCGACTTTAAGTTGACTTTGTTAAGTCAACTTAGCATGTCCCACACTCAAAAATTAAGTCAACTTAGAGGGGACCTTGCCAAATCAACCTAGAGCATCCACACTGGATGCCTAGGTCGACTTGTAGGGGCTAGGTGGACCTGGGACAGGTCCACAGTGGCAGGGGGGGCACCCCTTGCCAAGTGCCAGGGGGCTCAGACTTTTCCCCATTGTACCTTGGTACAATGGGGAAAAGGGGACAGGGACCCTAGTAGGGCATAGGATCAGAGTGGGCAGGGCTTTGCCCTGCCCTTTGGGGGAGCACGCCAGGCTGTGGCTGTGCCAGTCACCCTGGCAGGGAGGGCAGTGGGGAGCCCTAAAGCCCCTTAAATTGACTTAGGACTACTCCACGTCCACACTGGCTAAGTCGACTTTCTAAAGTTGACCTAGCCAGAAAAGTCGACTTAAAAGGAGGTTTAAGAAAGTCAATTTTAATTTTCCTTAAGTCGACTTAAGCAGCTGCTTAAGGAAAATGTAGTGTGGACGCAGATTAAAGTAATTTGACTTAAGCAAGCTGAAATCGATTTAATTTCTAAGTGTAGACGCACCCATACACTTTACATTGATAGAAATAAATGAAGCCGTGGTCCAGAGACTAAAATGTTAAGGATGAATCTGCCATAACCTCTCTCTCCCCCCCCCCCACCTTATTTTTAAATTTCTAGATTTTTTAAAGTTGTATATTTTAAAAATCAAATGGGGTAAAAGTCGAGATTAAAAGCCATTCCATGGCTCTAAAACATCTGAATGCTGTGTGAGTGTTACAAACTTTAAAGCATTCATTTTCAGTGGAGTTTGAATGATAAAGGGCTCCCATAAATTTTAAAAAGAATTCAATTCTCTTTATAGTCCTTCTACAGTGCTCATTACTTTGATTCAAATCCTGGGGAGCATTTTTCTACAACCTTGACATGCCTCCCCATGGCCAACCTTTAATATATGGTGCTAGATTCTTAGCTGGTGTAAGTCAATTGAAATAAATGGATCTATGCTGCTTACACCACCTGAGGATCTAGTCCATAGTCTTTAAACTGGGGATGATTTCTTACACAAACAGATAGTGGCAGGAATACAGTTGAAAGGTTTTCCCTACCTCTCTAAATATACGATAGTTCACCTTGAGATGAATTCATGAGGCACAAAACTTTCATCACTCCTGTGCTGATCATATATCCTTTCTCCTATCTGCCCACCATTCCAGCAGCCATAGGGACAACGTTCTAATTTCAGCAGAATTGCAGGGATTGAGAATCAGCTTTTCCTCCCAGAAGAGGGTTTCGCAGCCAGAATGGTCCCTTCATTACTGAGCTTGAAGCAGTAGCCATAGGGTATAGTGGTGATAGCAGGTTTGTTTGTTTTAACTTTTTTACACCTGACTTCTGGGGGTGGATTGGGAGCAAGGTCCAAGATATGCCCTTTGGAGCATACAGAATCTACCCTAAGGGAGGGAGAGTTTAAGAAGAGCATGTAGAGAGACAATTGCAGAGGGAGAAGCCATACATAAAATAACCCAGATCATGTCACTTAAGTCCATGGAACTTCCCTTCGCAGTCCCTATTGGGGAGGTTCTGCAAAGTGGTCTTCTCAGTATGTCTGCACTGCATCTGGGAAAGAGCCTCCCAGCCCACGCGGACAACTTCATGCTAGCCAAATTCGAGGAACAGCTCTAAAAACAGCTCTGTGGACCTGGTGACTCTGGCATACACATAGACTAGCCACTCAAGTTCAAGCCTACTTGATCCCTTAGGCTTGAGCTCAGGTATGGGAATGAAAAATCAGGTCCTTAATTTGATACACCTGCTTTCATCAAAATCAGCGACAAAATTGCCATCGACTTCTATGGGAGCAGGATCTGACTGCTTTTCTGTTGCTGGTGGAAGGGAATTAAAATAAAAAAGCTTAAGAGTGCATAACAATTTTTAAAATACTACAGGAATCACATTAACTGCATATTAAAATAGGTACTAAAATTATTGAAAATATATATTCCTTCCATGAGCTCCATGGCTACATTTAGATAACTCTCCCTCTCTCTAATGGATGGCCCATACAATACAGTGTTTTTCTAATATTATTAAACTATTTTTTGCATTAAATTATTCATTGCCTGTGATCACTTAAGCATTGAAGATTTTTTTAAAAATAAAAATCTGTTTTCTTAGTGAGTTTTATAAAGGTCTTACAATTCAGTTAAGGGAAAAACTAATTACTATGCTCATTGATGAAGTAGGAAGGACCAGCATTGTACATTTTTTCATTCAAACAACATGTTTATTAGGTGCACTGTCATTTTAATTTTCTACTTCCACTGAAATAGAGTTCTTTGCAGATACAGCAAGCTGCTTCATATATAATATATGGATTACATCCTCTTGTCTTTTTTCACAGGTGTCTGGCTATTACACACATAGAATTCATTTATAGTTCCTATTAGAGGTCATTATATGGTAAATGGCTTCCCTTCTTGAATATTTATAATTTATGAGAAACTTATGGGTAGAAAGAGTTTGAGGAAATACTGAGAAATGCTACTTTATTGCATCAGTATTATATTTCACTTTGATGATAATGACCATAAAATGTCATTTGATTGTTATTCTTATATACTCTGTAAAATTTATATTGATAGAAAAAGTTATTCATGCTATCAAAGGTATCTCCATTCTAAAACATCTTCAGGAAGAAGACGTTTTCTACTACTTAAAGGTAGTATTTTCAGTGTATAAATTAACAGTTAGGCTTGAGGTGATTATATCTAGAATTAGCTGCAAATTGAATTCCAAGTGACAAATACTCAAAGGAAAGACAAAATTTACATTATTTTGTGTAAAGATTATCTGGTAAACAGGATTACCCCAAACAGGATTAAATTGGACTCATCCTGTGATAAAAAAAATCCTGAGAGAACAACTAATAATGAGAGGACCACTAAACCTTACATGAAAATGACACTGTTTCTTTATAATAATGACTTATAATAAGTGGGCTGCAGAGGGGAATACTGTAAGGAATGCTCAATGTAGAATTGCATGTAACTAAGGCTCTGTCTACACTGGCAATTTAGTTCAAATTAAGGAGGTTTAATTAGAACTAACTAAAGCCATGGCTACACTAGGCTTTAATTAGTTCAAATTAAGGGCTTCCTTAATTCAAACTAATAATTTTGAATAGGCTATTTGAAGTAAGGGTTAATTAGAACTAGTTAGTTCGAATTAACCAATGTGGCCATGGTAGTTCGAATTAATTGTTTAGTTCTAACTAACTGGCCCATTGAATTCAATGGAAATCGCTAATTCGAGCTAAGCAAGTGCCATGATGGCACTTGCTTAGTTCGAACTAATTTTTTCTAGTTTGAATTAAGTTAATTCAAACTAACTAAAATTAGTTTGAATTAGTTAGTTCGAACTAACTAATTCAAATTAATTTTAGTAAGTGTAGATGTAACCTTTGGGTGGGCCAAAATTCATTAATTGCCCTTCTCCAGTGCCCCACAGAAATCAATCCCAATCCCTGTGGAGAAAGCAGCTGGAGACCCAGGATCCAGTCTGTACAGGACTCACAGCGAAGCTTGCTCAGAGCTACACTCACACATTAAAATACTAGTACAATAAACATAACAATGAACTTTATTAACTACTAACTAATTGAACCTTATCCTAAGAAAACAAAATACAATTAACCAAGAACAATCCCTTGCATGAAAGATCCCCAAGAGTCCCAAAGTCTGTGTGGAGTTCACCCAACTCTCAGCTACAGTCTCTGTTCGAGTGTGGAAGCTTGAGTGGCAAGAAATAGCTGTCCTCTTCTTTCTTTGCTGGGATCCTCTGTAGCATTCCATGCAGGCTTTCTCTTCTCCTCTGCAACCAGCCCTCAGTCCCAGATGCATGTCTGCAAGGTCTGTCGCAAATGACTCCTTTACATGGAGAAAACATCTTGTTCACTCCTGGCTCAGCGCCTCTCCAGAACACTGAGCACATGGTCTCCCCTCAAGGCAGCTCCTGCCTGCTGTCTGCTCAGGCTGCTGCTCTCCAGTCATCTGACTGACAACATCACATCACACCAGCAGGGTACACTGTGGAGATGCTCAAATTGCTACCACTCCCTGCTTCTGGAAGTTTCCAGTTGTGGGTCACTAATCTGCCCAACAACAGTAACCCACCCTCGGCAGGTCTCTCAGAGATAGCCTTTTCAGGCATATGGGTTACATAGATATAGCCCAAGAGATTAAACTTGTATCCAGTATTTGCTATGGATTTCAGAAAGGCAGAACTCCTTTTCAGAGATGCCTTGGGAGTGAAAGAATTTCTGCCTAACCTGGTAATTTTTCAAGCAGTAGATCAGCAAGAGTGACCAGAAATGAGCTTTTGTTTAAAAAAAAAAAAAAAGGCTGCCTAGGTAACAAATGAGGACAGAAGGCAAATACATTCCCCTCTCCCCCCCACATTTGATTTATGCGGGTTTATGGGTTTACCTCACAGAATGCCTTTGGCTTAGCATAGTATTTACAGTAAATAATATTCAAAAGAAAGTAATTTTTTGTGGAAAACCAAAATATCAAGAACCACATTTTGCCAGAAGTATTTTAGTGATAGAATAAGAATACACTCAGAATAAGGTCCTACTCATCATGAGCTAGAACAGAAGAATGTAACTCAAAATACATGAAAGGCCACACATAGCTTGGCAGTAAATGGCAATGAGTGCTTAATTAAAACCCGACATTTGCACAGAATTTAAAAAAGTTAAACAAACAATGCTTACCATAGTACAGATATGAAGTGACAAAGTTATACAAATGGTTCCCATACACAGAAGGAGTAAGGCAGTTAGCAATCCATTCCACAACTTTTTATCAAGGACATGACATAGGTATTTGATGGTACTAAATAGATCAGGCTTGATTCAAAACCAACTGAAATGAGCTGAAAGAATTCTATTGGCTGTCTAGCAGCACCTGGCTTGCTCATTGCCCTATACAGCTATGTAATAAGTCTTAATTATTATTTGACTGACTTTATTATTATCTAACTGTGAAAAAGCTATTTGGACATACATGGAGTTTTAAACAATCCATTTCCTTTTCATACCGCAAGGATAAGTCAAAGTTAAATATTAAGTTATGGACCTATCAGTAGATGCTGATATGGGGCATGAATAAATTCATCTCTTTAATTTACCATATCATTTCTAGAAACAGAAGAATTTACATTTTTGTTTGACTTTTGTCTCCCCAAATGTGAATTTAATATTCTGAAATAAATTTTGCCATTTATAACCCATGTCCCTGTTATTATTCATCCTATCTTCTGATCATAAAGATCAGCAAGATTAATGCATTGTAGTCTCAGGAACAATGATCTTACTATGCCTTACATTTTCTGTCACCACTTGTTATTCCACTGAAGCACTGGCTGGAGGGAAAACAGGTGTGGAGATATTTCAGGTGTAGCCCCCTCACCACTCAAATTCACCTTTTTTGTCCTCTCTGCCTCTTCACGCAGCTGGCCAAGTGCTGGTAAGACACTCTTCATCAGCTCCTGGCAACTGGAACAGTCTTTCTGCAACTTCCATACTTCAGCAGCTCTATCTATTTTTCTCTCTCATCTCTCCTCCCTTGACTATCCCTTTTAATTTCTCCCCATTTGCTTTTAATATGAACTTGCGATCTCCATGTGACATTTTTGATGCAGTTTGCCTGAAAGACACCAGCTACACCAAATAATGTTGAAGCTTGCCATCAGGAATTAATTATTATTGAAGGACATCTCTTCAGCTGGTGTAGGTTCAAGTAGCTCCACTGACAGTATTTTACACCATCTTAGGGTATGGGCCTTTTGGTATTTATATTTCAATATCATCCCCAAGATCAAGGCACTGGACAACCCCATAAGACATAGGGCATTCACAGTCTAAAAAAAAAATGTTCTCAGTGTCTAAAACTGCAGTGATGAATATGGCATAAGATAGACAGATGCTTTATTTATCTGAAAATGTCATCCAGAGAATGGATCTGTGGCTAATTAATTTACTAATACCAGGCCTCCTTTTGTAGTGCCCGACTAAGGACTTCTACGCTTACAGTGCTACAGTTGCACACTGCCTTAGTTCCAGGACTACTTTTCTGATCAATGCAGGTATTCCACCTACCCTATAGGTAGCAGATATGCCTGCGGGAGACACCCTGCTGCCAACATAGCGCTGGCTACACTGGGAATTTGGTTGGTAGAATTGTGAGTTTTTCACACTCCTGCGCAATGTAATTATACAGAGGTACATTTTTAGTGTACAGCCACGGTCAGAGAAAAAGCCTAGTTTATGAAAGTTTTGGCTGAGCCCCGGTGTGCAGCATCAGGTCTTTTATCTACTTGAAACTGGTTTCAGCGCACTTTATAGATTTTAATATTGCATCAACAGGTTTCTCCTTCCCACAGATAAAATCTATAGCACACCAATTATTATTATTATTATTTTTTTAAACACATAAGTAATGTTTACAGCAGGATCCAACTGGATCATTTTCAAAGTACAGTTTTGTTTGGAGATTTTCATAGGTCATAGTAAAATAAATCACGGACACTCAACTCCACCTAGTGTACTTCTTACTTTCTAATACCAGTTACATGATGAACACACAAGGGAAAAAATAGATCCTGATCTCAAAATTTTGGGGGTAATCTGGATCTCCGATTTAAAGTGCCTCATGCTTCATTTACAGCAAGTTGCATGAACTCCATGAGGTTATAAACTTTGATTTATTTTTTGTGCTGAAAGCTTCAATCACCATTATTTATTGCAGACTGCAGAACTCTGGAGAGAGACATAAATTGTGCTCTTTCTATATGGGCACATTGAACAACCAAAGGGTAAAGCTATGTGCATAGTACTTGTTTTATACAATGTTAATTTCCATCTTTAAAATAAGGCTGAGGTTTAGATTTAGCTAGTGTAGTGTATCTCAAATCTAGCTGTGTTTCACACATGTAATATTCACACTGAGCCAGAATCACATGTGCATTGCATGGTTCAAGAATGCAAAAATAACTCCAGAGAATTCACATGTTAGCACAGTAAGGGCCAGTTTAGTGATAAAGCTATTGACAAGTCTTTTACATTCTTGTGTGTTCCTTCCTGAGTGATTCTCTGTGCATGATGTGAGGATTATTTTCACCTCGAGTCAGTGCAGATAGACTTGTTATGATGAATAGTGTAGAAATTTCCTCAATCTTCAAAAGAAAAGTCCTCAAGGAGAAGAAAAAAAAAAAACCCAACTGTAATGATTATCTAAAGACACTTTGGGAAATCAAAGATATCATCAGCATTTTTATTATTATTCTATTCCTTTGTTTAGAAATATTAAGGTGGAGTCTAAATTTTATCAGAGATCTCTCCCAAGCAGGCCCCTTCTGTCAGGTTTCTATGCCTACTCTGCTCATGCCTGCAGAACCTAATTAGGCCTCCACCCTAGTGTCTTAATTCTTTCTCCACCTTTTTTTCTTTCCTATCTTTCTCCTCTAGTCTTCTGTTTAGTAAGAGTAACTTTGAGCCAACTATCACTGAGGCAGCAAAGAGCAATATACTAAACCACCCAGTGCTAGCAACATTTGCCATGTCTTAGAGAGGTTGATAAGACCCTGCTAATGTTTCTCCAGCTGTTGGGTTGCAAGTAAGAGTCAACACCAGAGACAGAAGCTTTATTTTCTGTCTTTGCTTTTTTGGAGGGAGTGGGGGCATGGGTAGGGGCTTGGTCTCCTCTTGTAATGTGTTTGTCTCATTTCTGGTCTTTGGGAGCAGATTTCAACAGCAGCAATAACAGACCACCTCAACTCAATTCAGTTATCCCCACACTACCAAAAATAAAACCTAATTAATACCACCTGAAAGACTTCAAAGGCAGGAGTAGGGGGAGAAGTTGTTAAATTCACTCTCTAGCTCTAGAGAACAAGGGACTGTTAAAATGAAAGCTTTGCTTAATACTTTGAATTTCAAATGCTTTATCTGTTTTCCCCTTTTTTCTCTGTATAATGAATAACATATGAAAAAGTATTTTAATGGCAGTGGTTACTAGAGGAGTCACCAGCACAGAACTCTAAACACCACTGAACCACTCACCCTTACAACATCAAATAAGGGTTTTATTAACATTCTGTCTGCTTGGGCCTGCAACATGCTGTAGGCTGCTGGTCTGGTATCCCAGAGCAGGAAGGATTAAACACCACACCCAGGGTCCAAGCACGTCCTTTCTTCATGGCACCATGTACTGGTCATGCCAACAATCTTCAGAATAAGAATTCTGTGCAAATCCAACAGCTAGCTTTTTCTCTAACCCAAAGAGGGGCTTTCTTCTGACCATGGGCTTTCTTCCCAGAGCCTTCCTACTCCTGACAGCTCTTCCTCAATCAGCCTATTGATTATCTGAAAGTTCCCTGCCTCAGCCACTAACCTACTTCCCATCGCTCCAGCAGCTTTTTTCCATAAGCTCTCTCAGCCTTTTATAGTAAGCGGTTCCCATAAGGCAATCACCTGATTCCTTCCCAGTACCATCATTCCCACTAGTAGGCCTAAACACCTGTTCTTTACAGGGCTAACGGGCGCAGGCTCCCTTAAAGGGACAGATTAAACCTGTTCTTCACTCTTTTGCCAACACAACATGTGTAAGCTTCTACCTTCCCATTCTGCCTCTAACTGATAATGGAGAGAAAGACAACACTGGCCCTCCATTTGAGGGCCTGAACTTTCCTTCTATTAGGATGAAGACGGTTCAGGGTTAAAGGGGGCTTAGGTGTTATGACATTCCCTGTTAGGTATCTAGAAAACCACAAGAATAACACTGCAATCCACAAAGCTTGAGTTAGGTGCCTCGGCTCCCTATACAAAAAATGGGAAGAGACAGGCATCAGACTGCAATTCACAAAAGACACATACTAGGTGGGGAGCCGCGTAAGCTAGCCATGGGAGATACCAGTGACAGAAATCAGTCCTAAAACCACTTTCACAGAGACAGGTGCCTAAATCCAGGCTTCAGGGAAGAGTCTATCTCTGCTTGTGACTCTTAGCTGTTAATCCTTACCAGAAGTTATGTATTTAAGAGCTTCCTCAGTCTCTCTTATTGAAGCTATTTCACAGCATGGATAAATAATTAAGAAGTCATTAGATCAGATGCTGGATCACCCAGCCAAGTACCCTAACCACTAGACTAGAGAGTCATTCTCAGTTTTGTTCAGTCCTAATTCAAATTTAATTATTTATCCACAGTGGAAGAGCTTCATCAGCAGAGACAGAGGGAGCTCCACAACAGAATATCCCATAATCCAATCTTGAAGTGATAGATCCCTGTTCAAATCTCTTCTCCTCACTAGGCAGAGTGAGGGACTCAAAGCAGGGGTCTCCCACAGCTTGGGTGCATAGCCTAACCACTGAACAAAAAGTTATCAGAGAGTGCTTTCTCTTGTTCCCAGGTGAGTGCACAGGAGTAAACAGTTGGCCACTTCTGGAGGGCCCCAGTGCCTGGAGAAGCTGGCTGTCCCTGTGGTTGTCCTCATCCCACTGTGGCTCTGCAGTAAGTAGATCTGCTGTCCCTCAGTGTCCGGAGGAGCTCTCTCTACCCTCGTGGCCGTGGGGCTGGTGAAGTAGCTCCCCCCGCCATCTCCATGGCTGGAGGAGCTGTGGTTTCCGCCTCCTAGCAAGAGGAGCTTGCTCTCCCTGCATGGGAGGAGTTCTGTGTGTGTGGCAGGTCCCTGACCAGTCACCCCTCCCCTTGTGCATGCCTCTATTCCAGATCTCTGTAGGGAGTTAAGGGAAGAACTCCTTTTTCCCCCCATCTTTCAAATTGCTCTCAGGCTTAGGCAGGAAATAGGCAACAAGGTACCTAGATGTAGGCAGTAGTGCACATGCCCAGAGGCAGAAGCATGCATGTCTAGGGACCTATTATTGAAAAAAAAACGGAGGCATTAAATTATATTGGGAATCTAGAGGGTTCACTGGCAACTGAGGGGGAGGGGCAGGGTGGTTGCGATAACAGTGATGCTTGATCCTGGATTTAGGTGTCTAATGTCTCAGTTAGGCACCTAAGCCCCTTTGTGAATGAAGCCATTATGTGCCAAGCGCATTTAGGTGCCTACATGACCAAGCAACAGTTGAATAGGAGTTCAGTGAATTTCAGTGAATCTAAAAGTGAGGAATAGGCTCCAAAATCTAAGGAATAGGCACTTAATTACCTTTGCCAATCTAGCCCTCTCTTCCTCCCTCCCCCAAATAGCCAGCATACACCCCCCTCTTCCTTTATGAGTCCCACCTGGAGGGCAATTGGCATTATTGACACAGCAAGGTTCTTAAGCATCTGCCTGACTTTAAGGACCATGAGCTTAAAAGCAGGCACATGCTTAAGAACCTTGTGGAATCAGGGCCATTGTCTGTGGCAAAGTACAACCTCTTCTTCTACCACTATTGGCTGTTAGCCCTTTCCACTCTTTGAGGCTGAGATATCAAGTGTCATGGGATGTAGGTCTAATACCAAAGCAAAGTAAACTGAAAAATTTCCCTTCTACTTAGGAATGCATCTGTTGTGTGCTCTCTTCCCACATTTGGTTGTCGATCTGCATGTTGAGTAAATGCATTCAGCTCCAACATTTTTCTTAGTTTTCATCTCCGATTCTCACTACAAATGATTTGTAATCTGCTGTCATGGGAATCAGAGAGATGTCAAAAACACTGCACTATGGCTTAATTGTATGATCACACCAGGGAAAGATAACACATTAAACCAAAAGGTGGATGGAAATAATTGTAGGTTAAAGAAAAAAGCACACAATACTTTTTCTGTTAAAAAAAAATCATCTTTCACATGAGATTGTTTCTGTTATTATTATAAGCAAAAAACAATTTGCAAGTAATGATTGTATTCTGTGCTTCTATTTGTTTTGGTTTTTGGTTATTGCTTTATGATTTGAAAGTTAACAACTACTTCTGGGATCTGCCCTTATCTGAATTAGGAGTGCCCCATTAACAGTAAAAACACTGGGGGTTGTCTTCACTACAGATGCTATAACAGCACAACTACCACTCTGCAGCTGTTTTGTCACTTCCTACAGTGGCAGAAGACGTGTTTGCATTACCGTAGTTAATCCACCGCCCCAGAAAGTGTTAGTTAGGTTGACGGGAGAATTCTTCCTTCCGCTTAGAGGTGTCTATACATACCAGGGCTTAGGTTGGCTTAACTACATCTCTTGCGGTGTCAATTTTTCACACTCCTGTGCGACATAGCTAGGTCAACCTAAGTTTTCGTTGTAGAACAGGCCGGGATTAAAGTAGAGATGGGCATATTAAAAACCATGTTAGATAGCCCAATTAAGGTGTATCACCACATGAACTGCTTCTTTAATTAGGTTTTTACAATTATTCATTGTTCACAAACCTAGTGAATGGGATGAGATGTTTCTAAATGTAAAAGTATCTTAACATCACAACAAAATTTGAACCAAGGGAACAAAACCTAAATGAAATGTATCCATTTGTCCCTGTATGGTTGACATAGGAGTTTATTTCAGTTATTAAAAGAATGTCCTCACCACACATTAAGTGTTGGAGGCATTTCTCTGGCATGTCTGAAAAGGTGTGTGCCCTTTTATGGGCTAGGGATTGGCAACCCCCAGCACGCGTGCCAGAGCTGTCACGCGGGCCGAGCCCGACCGGCACGCGGTACCGCTCAAGCTCCCCTGCTGGCCCTACAAACCACGTGGCCAGCAGCTGTGGCCTGCGGCTGAGGGCCCCGCCCCCTGCTGGATGGCAGGAGGGGAGGGGAGGGAATCGGAGCAGGTCGCATCGCCGGTGGATGCTGGCCCAGGCCCCAGTCGGCAGGGCACCTGAAGCCTGGCCCCGCCCCCTTGTGCCCCCGCCTCTGGCACCTGCTGAGGCTGGCAACCTGCAAAGGTTGCCGACCCCTGGGACACAGTTGGAGCCAGTGAATGACTTTCTGCTGATGCTGCAAATCAAGTCATCCTCCCAGGTAACTAGAAGAGAGGGGCAGAATCTAGAATAATATTTACCTAACGTATCTCCTCCACCTTAGTTGCTTACGAACTGATTTTAGAAAATCCTACAGTAGCTCTACATTGTTATGAACATATTGGCAGTATTACCACAGGCTGTTCCCAATTTACTTCTGGGTAATTAAAGTATCCTATTACTAACTGTGTCTTGTTACTTGTTCTGTTTCTTCAGACAGTGTGCTGTGGTCATGTTTATTTCACCTAGAGGTCTTTAGCAGAATTCTATAATTACATCTCCACATCTCTTGTTCATTCATTCTCACTGAAATTGTCTCTGAACATTCATTCCATTTGCTAAATCTGTACTAGTTTTAGTAACTTTAATCAAATTCATATATATATATATATATATATATATATATAAAATGGTGGTCCAGGACTTCCATACCTCTCTTCTCAGGAGAAAACTCTCGACTTGAAACAATGAAACTAGTTAAATTTACTATGATCAGGATATAATTTGCCTGCTGTAATATTAATTACTGAATAGTTACCATTGCTTCAGTTATTATGAAACAGAGCTGGAAAAAAACCCCAATATTAGTTAATGGAATTTAAAAATAAATTTGCTGTGTTCATGCTCTTGCTTGCTATAATATTTGCTTTTCATGAAGTTTCAAGTGAAAAAAATATTAAAACAGGCAAAATGGGTTGAATGGGCAGAGGGACCGGATACCTAACTAGAGAGAGAGATATATCTTTCTTTTTGCTTATTTTTAGAATTTGTAATTCACTTGGATGTTATACTGTACTATAAAAGCTTGTATGGATGAATGGACTAGATCTGACACCATCACTTCAGAAGTATTTTTCCAATAGAAAAAGAATGAACACGTGCCAGATGTTTTTTTTTAACTGCTCATTGTAACAGTTTAAGCAAGTGACCTGCAAATGCCATTTTGACCAGTATTAATCTGCTTGAATATATATAAAATGCACTTCAAGGACCTAATTTGGTCACCACTGAATTCAATGGAAATTTTGCCACTAACATCAATTCGGTTAAGTCCTATTAGGTGAAGAGTCATACCAGAGAAAAGTGACGAATAAAGTTAAGTCTAGACTTCTTGCTTGTGCCACCAGAAAGCATGTAGAACTAAAAATTTTGTGATGGCTATCAGAAAAGTCAGTTATATTTATCATACTGTTCAATGAAACAGACATCTTGCAAATAAAATTAACAAGGACACGCCATGCATCATTTGAATTACAAATATGGACTGGGCAAAATTAACTGTTAGGTAGAGTGGTCGAATGTAACTAATGGGACTTAACCAGTGCACTGATCTTGATCTGGTCTTCTGCAGACATTTCACCCACTGTATGATTATAATTAAAAGAAGAGTTTAGTGGAAAGGAGAGGGAAGTGGCCTGGTCATGTGATACCAAAGAACATGAGTTCATAGCTTTCTATATGTGCCTTCATACTGTTATTTTTTTATCCCCTGTTAAAACCATACAAATCCACACATTCAATGGTGATGACATTTTAATAAACTATGGATTGTATTCTGCAGCAGTCAGTCAAAACAGACACCTTGTGATAACGGGGAGGTAAAGTCACTTCACTGTAGAATCCTGACATGGGTACGCAGCCCTATCTTTAAAATTATATTCAAGGATTTTGATCAGCAAACTGACTAATGGCCTGCCATGGAAACTTTAAAGAACTATTATCACCATCTCCTTCTTCAACATCAGGGATAAGTATGGCCAGTTTATGTTGCTTTCATGGCTTAGTATCTAGACTACCAACCACCTCAAGTGTAAGTCTACTTAACAGGTGGAAACTAAGGTACAGAGATGCTAAGTGAGTTGCCCAAAGTTACACAGGAAGTCTGTGGCAGAGTAAAGTCTTGAACTCATATCTCCTACAGCCCAAACTAGTACACCAACAATTGGATCATTCTTCCCTTCTTTAATAATTAAGTCCTGTCTTAAATTTGTCATTTAAAATTAATTTATTGTGAATGTTCCACTAAAGGCATTTAAATAGGGGCACAATAATTTGGGTTTTACTTTGTACTGTAGAAAATCAGCCGTTTTTGGTCTTATGCCTAGGTTAGCAGGAGCTATGTACATTGTTAAAAAAAGCTGTGTGAATAACTGATTTTTTGGTTCATTGACCAGACAAACAAACAAACAAAAATTGATCACCCTGAAATAAGTTCTTTTTTGGCAAACAAGTCAATCTTTTTTCATTTCATGTTGAAGAAAAAGTTTTGTTTGACCTGAAATGAAACATTTCATTTAATTTGAGGGTTTTTTGTTTTTATTTTATTTTCTACATTGAGTGCTTCAATAAAATGGGAACAAAATTCAAAACAAAAAGCTGTTTCAAACTGAATAATCAATATATTTCACTTATAAAATGTTCAAATGAAATGCTTTGATTTCTTCAGATTGGTTTCCCCTTTGTTGAAACAATTGTACAAGTTCATGACAAATTTACAGAACATTTCCATTGACCCAAATGTGCTTTTCTCGTTAGAAAAAAAATTGTCTGAAAATTTGCACCTATATCTGTAGAAAAGGCAATTCACTGATTTCAGTGGGAGCTACCTTTGAGGATTTGGGCCTACACTCCCTGGAGGAAGATCTGAATAGAAGGGAGCACCTCATCTCAGAAAACTTGCAAGAGCTATAGCTGTAAACAAAATTTTGAATTTCAACATTTGTTGAATAGTAAAGATCCCTTCTGCTCCCAAATGGCAGGTACCATATATCTAGAGGCTCAGGACTGATCATAGAGGAAATTGGCAGTGGCTTCTTCCATGTAGTGCATTGGTGTTCTAGAATATAAGGGAAATCTGAAAATGTATGGGAGGAAGAGGATTTGAAGAGTTAACTTGATCTATCCCTTTTGCTTGGTACTAATTCTGCATGACAAGAATATCTTTTCAAAAAAGACAAAAGGAGCCTTGAGGCACTTTTAAAGACCAACAAATTTGTATATCGCATAAGCTTTCATGGGCACAATCCCACTGCGCCAGATGCATGAAATGGAAAATGTAATATGTTAGCTATTTATACATATATACAGCTAACATACTACATTTTCATCTCATGCATCTGATGAAGTTGGATTGTGCCCTTAAAATTTTGTGCGATAAATAAATGTGTTTGTCTTTAAAAGTGCCTCAAGACTCCTTTTTCTTTTGCTGAAATAGACTAACATGGATACCTCTCTGGAACTTTTCAAAAAAGATTTATTTTTCAGAGCTTGGAAAGACCAGTGATAATATTGGTTAGATTAGACCTATAGTAGGTACATAGATATACTAGTGTATTCTGCCATAAAGAAATATCTAGTCTGCACTCTAAGTGCTATTTTCTGCATTTAAGGTACAGTTATAATTTGGCCATTAATAATTAAAATAACTGAAACGTTCATCTACAGTATAGCGCCATCAATTCGTTATAAAAGTTATCAGCCTATTGTGTGACATGTTGAAAACAAGCTCATCACTGAACACTGGAATTCTGTATTGGACAAACTTATATTGAGCCATCTTAAAAAATATTTTTAAAAAAGAGGTTATCACTATGGGACCAGAAGTGAAAGATGACATATAGCTTTGTATGCCCTTTGTGTCAGGCAAAAATAGTAGGAATTCCAAAATAGTTCCTGATGTGCACCTTTATGAATCATCCTCGGTTTGTGCAGTTAATACAAGCTTTTATTTTCTGGGGGATATTCATGAAATCTGAGGGGAACTAGTTCAATATTTTTAATCAGAGAACAAAAACTGTCAAGCCTGTGCTATAGCCATGAACAGCCACTCTCACATCAAACTCTTTAGAAAATGATTGAACGTATAGCTCCTATAGACTGACCTATTTCAGTAACAAAATAGCAGCAGATAGTGAATTTTATGAAAGCATTTGGGATAAAAGACAATTAAAATCCCCTAACTTATAGGATAGCAGAGGAGATATTTATTGATGTGTTCCAGACTTACTACTGTTCATTGGTTTATTTAGGGCGGTATTATAACCTTACAATCTAGTCTATGAAGGCATTAGCCATAGCTGTATTGCCTCACACAGGGCCACAATCCCACAATCAGATTGTTCCAGCTTCCCTCCCAGCACACGGGAAATAATGTTTTCTTTGGCTGACAGATTACACCCCACTCTGTGGCAGTTCTTGTTCATGGGCTGGTGCCTTATTGAAACAGAATCAAAATTCCAACTCTACACCCTTGCTGACCCACTCCTGGCATTGTAAGTAATCCATGAAGGATACCAGGGGACTCCTCACACCCTCCTATTCCCCGGGCATGAAAACTCAGAACTGAGCTCCCAATTCTTGTTCCAGATGGATAAAACAGTGTAAAAGATTTTGGAAGAGTACCTGGACTTCTATGCTAGGAGAATTTGTGCGTGCAAATTAAAAATTAGCAAGGAGAAATAATGGGTTGTAAAGTAATAGCTAGAGACAAATTTTAAAAGGATGGCTTCAAGCATTCTAAGTCATCAGCTCTTTTTTAGACACATATGTAATCCCCCTACTGTGGTCCACCATTGTCCCATTCAGAGAGCTTTCATATCCTGAAAAATATAGATAGCTGACCCCTTTTGTTGTGAATTTATCTTTTATAGGAGTGCCCTTTCAGGTTTTCAAATGAATAACAGCATAATTATTTTGCCTTGCCTCAATGAAATGACCATTATTTCATATATTTGCAAGCTCCATATCACATAATCTGCTTGTCTTCAGGTATATGAACCGTTGATTCCTACCCTCCCTCCCACCCACCCAGGAATATTTAAATATCACAACAACATACTTGGATCAGAGTTATTATTGTTAAGACTGTCTTATAAAATTTTTGAATACGTGACTACATGTTAGATACAGACAAATAAATAAGGGGTATTCAGGGCAGACTTGCAGACATTGCAGATGCGGATATTAATGGCTCGAAGTCTTAAAATTAGCTACAAAGATTTTTCTTTTACAGAAACTAATGAAATGACACCAGTGTAAAATAAATACAGTGCTTTTAAGAAGATCAGGCCAGGGATATATACATTTGACCTAGACACTATAGACCTTGGTCAAAATAAAACTCATTAGTGAATGCTGAATTCCTAATGAACATGACACTCCATATTATCTACTCCTTCCTCCCACCCGACTATTATTTCTCACATTCTTCTTTGATACATCTCTTATTCCATGGGGGTTGGTTTTTTTTCCAGGTATCTCTCTCTCTCTCGATGTATATATTCTTTCCCCCCCTCTATTTTCCACATTGGATTTTTTCCCCACAGATCTCCTAAGGGTTCAGATTGTCCAATGTGACAACATATAGGGGCTGACTACCTCTATATGAGGAAACTAAAGAGTTTCAAACTAAAGTGTTTCACCCCTGAGAAACTCAAATCAGAAATTGGATTATTTGGTGTCAGGAGGGATATTGTTTCCTGACTGCATATTTCAACACCAAAGAAGCAGAGATTCCCACCCATTAGCAAGTCATAATATCTACAGACACTGCCCTATTATCGGTCTCAGTAAGAAGGAGATTGTTCTTTTAACTCCTGTATCTTTTTATCCTCTCTAGAATTCTTTATTTATTACCTTTAAAATAAGTCCACAGTTTTATAAATGTAAGGATAGTTCCCACCATTTCTAGAGACAGTGACTGCCACTTAACATTAACCCAATCACATGCAGGATCAAGCACTATACAAGACATTGTTTCTATTGTGGTTGCTTGTTCAAAGTTCATGGCTCATACACCTGGAAAACTATTGACATTGCTACAGCCTTACGTCATTGATTGCACTAAATACTTCTTCAAGAACATATCTACAGTTAGGCAGCACTTTCTTCATATGTTTATCTTCAAGCGTCTGATGAAGTGGGATTTTTTTCCCCACAAAAGCTCATGCAATAAATAAATTTGTTAGTCTTTAAAAGTGCCACAAGACTCCTTGTTTGTTTTGCTGAACTAGCCTAACACGGCTACCCTTTTGGAACAAAGAAAAGATGCCATAAGCCTCTCCACCCTTGGCTGCCCCACAACAGACTACTAAGGATCTGTTTCTCCTAAAGCCCAACTTCTTGTCTGGAGGTTCACTCCAACTTCAGTGCTTATCTTCACTGAGTGTTCGTTACCTTGAGGCACAACTCAAACGTTGCCCATCCCCCAACTCCATCCAAACATTAGACTTCACTTACGTAGTGTTTTCAACTTGAGCTAGTGGGCCCATCCGGAGATGTTGGCTGGGAGCTCAAGTGGTTATGACAATTTTCCTAGTAATGCAGAGGGACTTGACTACTTTATACTGCTAATACAAATACTCTGAAAGTCAAGTGTTGTTCCACAGTGTGACAACTCTTATGTGAGCTAAGCTAAATCATGGAAGTAACTCAAGCTATCACTACAGGACAAGTCAGGGTGGAGTTCAGTGAACCACATTTGCTGTTTCCTGCAATGCTATATATCTGCTAACAGGGAAAGGCAGGTTAAATCCTGTGGTAGCAGCTGTGGTTCACCAATGCCCCCTCCCCGAACCTTGGCTAAGGGACCTCTTATGTTAGGTGTTGAAGGAACTGCTACAAATATATTGTTGGTGTCCCACAACACTTATGCCCCAATCCACAGAAGTACTTAGGCATATAAACCTGAGATTTAGGACCCAAAATCCAGGGTTTAGGCACCTAAGTCCAAACATTAAACTCCTCTGCAGTCCATAAAACTCCTGCTGAACCCTGTAGACATCTACCTGATTTCCTCAGGAAACAACTCAGTCATCTCAGGCAGCTGTTTTCTGTCTGTGGATTGATAAGCAAACATAGGCACCTATCTCTGACAGGGAAGTGAGGTTTAGGGAATAATAATCCTCACATTGGCATCGTCCATTGGCTATTTTAGGTTGGGAGCTGGTGTGTGGCTTGTGTGGATCCCATTCTACATCACTTATCTCTTCCCATTTGTTGCATAGGTAGCCTACACGCCTGTTTCAGCTTTGTGGATCTCAGTGTTGTTCCTATGATTTTCTAGGCACCTAAACGTTCAGGCCTGCAAGTCTCAGTATTGCAATGTCTAAGTCCCTTTAAGGATCTAGGCTTCATAAGAACTAAAGAAAAGTGACAGCCAATGGGTGGAGGGCAAAGAACATAATCAAATGTATGCAATGTGACTTCCATTTGGCAAGATGCCAAATAAGATATTACACAGCCTGAGTAAGAGGTCTAGAATATGTCTCGAATCGTTAAGTAATTCCGAAAAGATTTCTTTCTGGAGAATCACTGAAGTTTTCAGCACAGAATCTAAGTTTTAGACTATTTTGTTTTTTGTCTCATAATTGTTTTTAACCAATGGATTTTGGACTGCACACTTGTTTTAAAAATCAGCTCAGCCAAACAGTGAAGTCATAACCTGAAGAAAAATAATCTTCACTTTTCAGCTGTTGTATTGCTGTAAGACCAGAGTCTGTCCTGACTGATACCCTTTGTGATCCCATTAAGGTTAAAAGGAGGAATTTATTGCTACTTGATATAATTTATACCAAGAGCATGGTAGGATTGAGAAAAGGGCTAGAAACTTATAAGAATAATGAGAACCTCTACATAGTATATAGAAGGGATAAGAACATTTATACATGAGCATGAGCCAACCACTAAATGTATAGAATCTTGGAGCTGAGGTCAGAGTTGGGTTATATGGAGTAAGATAGAAGTAAGGATAGAGCCAAGGCAGGAATGGGAGGAAGGGGGCTGGATCAGGAGCTGTTGTAACCAGCAGCAAATGCTTTGAGAAGCCACCAAACTGCTGGTAGTGGGTTTAAGAGCAGGACTGCCAATTCCACTCACCAATCATGTCAATCAGGCAACTGAGCTACTTAAGTTACCTGGAAACTGGCTGTGCTGCAGGTTTTACCCCCAAATGACTCATGCTTTCACATGTGGTCCTGTGCACATTCGCTGAACATGTCTAAAATGCTGCATTTACTTTGGTGAAGGTTCTGAAAATCAGGGCCCATAACTCAGCTGCTTTCTTCAGTTGAAAAAAATTCCAAACACAAAACAAGTATATAGCTGGTTTGAACTAGCTATGTATTTATATTGAGTGGGACTTTCAAAGGTATCTAAGGGATTTAGGTATCCTCCTTATCAGTGAGTTAAAAATTAGATTACATATCCATACAGGATTATTTCCTACAGGTATCAGTGATAAAAGCACAACAAGCTGTAAAAGAAATAGCCTGTTTTGTATAGTTGTCCTGAAACTGGCTAGCCATTAAAGCTCCTGGATGCATTTCAACTCCCCTAAAATGAAACAAACAAGTTCCTCTATCGCTGACATTTTTTAGAAGTGCTTGGCTTGGTACGCACAATGGAGCTCTGATATGAGCTATTTTAAATATAATTTGGGGCTTAGTAGTAGGATTGTTAGCTTTCCTTTCCATGGCTGTCCATTTACCATGAGCCTGGTGGGGGAATTCACAGTTCTGGGGGAGAATCAGCCAGTCTATAGGAGAACAGTGCTACTAAATCCCAAAGCTTCAAGGTTTTTTTTTTTTGTTTTTTTTTTTTAAGTGTAAATGCTGATATGCTAAAGCAAAGTATGAATAATTTCCATTCCCCTTCTGCTGACTACATTTCGTAAGTTTACAGGGAACAACTTCAGAATTTTTCAGTGATTTATTTTGCTGCTAAGACTGCTGCTTCACAGAATATACAGAGCCTCATCCTAACAATAAGCATTCATTCATTTCATTTATACTAAGCACAAAATGTTCATGTGGGATTTCCTATTTCTCTTGGCTGCTGTGTGTTTGAGCAGAAGAAAAATCATTTGTGGTATGCACTTAATGCATCTGGTGACCTAATTCTGTTTGTTCAGGTAAAGACAATAGTGTCTATTTTAAATGGGTTATAGATATGATCTTTGCAAAACTAATTTAGAAGGTAACTCTCCCTTTGAGGGAATTGTCTTTAGGAGTAGTGCAAAATAAATCAAAGTGGAGGGAACTACTACTTAAATATTGCAGGTTATCTGTAAGACAGTCTGCAAAGGCAGAGCATCCATCCAAGTTTTGAAAGACCTATTTAATGAGCTCTTTCCCATTTCCTGAAAAGGGCTCATATTAAAAATATGAAAGGAATTAAATTACTGAGTCACTTGGGTAATCTGAAATACTATATTACCAAAATACCTAAAGAGAGCTGTAGTCCATCTTCACGAGAGACTGAACAAGTTTAGAACAGAACTTGATTCCTTTCAGAAATGAGATGTCCCACAAAATATCTTACCATATTTAGACCATGGTTTTCTTCATAGAGGATTACATAAGTACCTCAAAGTGAGGTGGGTTTCTCTTTTTTCCTGGAGCCCCCTTCTGACCTGCATCACAAAATTCACATTTGGTGTGGAGTTTTAGCCAACAGAGGGCTCACATACCAGCACAAATGCACCTTCCCATGTCTGGCACACCATTTATATTACAGACGAAGGTGGAATGGGCTGAAAAAATCCTGCACAGTTAATAGACCAAAAAAAAGTGGATACTAAATTCTATTACCTAGTATTATTTTGAGCTCACTGCCTCTTCTAGGGAATCTCTCAGGTATGTTTTAAGAGAGCAAGGAGCTATCTGGACTATTTTCCATATTATCGTTATTATAAAGTGAGTTGCTGATCAGTTTATGTAACTAAAACCTTTCTGGCTGTGGCCTCAGTCAACATTGAAGGGAACTGAATGCATGCTGCAGTGAAGAGATTTGCCTTTTGCATTAGGAAAAGTTCATCTGTTAACCAGGATAGATTGATTGTACCTGATTTGTCCTATCCAATTCTCTGACAAAACAAGATGCTAGCAAAATATCAGGTTTTTCTTCACCAAATATCAGTCAAATTGATATCTGATTAGCCTCTTTTGTACTCCTTGGAATTGCTAATCTTCCAATAAGAAATATTTTGTGAATTATAGGTGGCCTAGAAAATGAAGAGAAGAAGTTGGGGGCCAACCAGAGAAGAAGCTGAAGGGAGCAACTCCAGTAAGAATATGCAAGGAAACTCATCAACAGAAAATATTTTTTTTCTCCTGGGGGAAAAAAAAAAAAGATTAACTTTATAGGGGTAAACTGAAAAGGGGAAAAAGTGAGTGGAACTTGAATAGATTTGACTGAATATCACTGTAATGTTCTCTATCTTTTTTTACTGTAGAGCTGAGAAATTTGTCAGAGACAGGCTCTGCATGGAGACCACTGTAGGACCATTGATAAAAGTGCAAACCTTGTAGGGACTGCACTTTCCTAGCAGGGGATGCAGCAGATATTCTCCACAAAGCAGAATGCCATGCAGAGATCAAAGCAAGACTATGCTGAGAGCAGGGTGCTCCCTTCCACCCCAAGAAAGCTTTCAGGGGAGGTTTACCTCTTAAGGCAACAAAATGTCCAGTGCTAGCCACGGATCAAATGATTGTGCTGTCATGTGTGTAGTTAAGAGACAGACGTGAGGAGACCAGAATGGCAAGGTGCAAAGCATGAAGCTACACTATTTGCTCGCTGTGGGTGCATCTACACTTACAAGTTAGGTCGACTTAAGGAGGCTTAATTCGACCTAATTTACTCCCTGTCCACACTGGGCTTTTATTAAGTCGACTCAAGTTGTTCCTTAAGTCGACTTAAGGAAAACTTAAGTCGACTTAGTAACACCTAGTTTTAGGTCGACTTAAGGCTTAAGTCAATTCCTTAAATCCACTTAAACCAGTGTGGATGGGGATTAGTGCCTAAATTGACCTTATTAAGTCAACTTAAAGCGTTAAGTTGACTTAATAAGGTCGACAAAGGCTATGTCTACACTAGAAAAAGTTGTTGACTTTCTTAAGTTGATTTAATAAGGTTGACTTTAAGTTGACTTAAAGTTGAACTTATTAAGTTGACTTAACAAAGTCGACTTAACTTTTCTAGTGTAGACATAGCCATAGTGACCTAAAACCTTTCCCTCTGCCATTCATATGAAAGTCTTCTCTGTTGTTATCTGGTCTTAAAGTCAAAAGATTTGATAAATCTTCTATTTCTCTTCCTTTACTGTCATTAACTCAGCAGAAAATGAGAATACAGTTCAGGCTCTTCTGTTACTCCTAACTACCTGGTGAGTTTCACTTGCTTGCTTCTGTTTTAAAACTGTAAAATGAATATAAAACCCAATCAAGTTTTCACATCAGCCAGGAAAGCTATCAACAGATTTAAAAGGTTTCCCAGTTATAATCACTCCTTTAATCACAACAAAAAACACATATACTCAAACCTTTGAAAAGAAAACCACACTTCCCTAATGATGTAGTTATAAAAAATAGGCTTTGTAAACAAAACCACAGAAAGAAAGTAGACTCCAGTGGCAGAAAATCAGCTCATTGGAAATGTGTTTGCACTTTTAAAAAATATCTTTTTTATGTGTGTGGGGTTGCTTAGCCAAGCCAGCAAGAAGATGCTTTTTCATAAAAAGTATTTGCAAACATTGGGCCCAATCCTGAATTTCTTGTACACTCAACATCCCATGTCACTTCTCTTCATTTACATCTTCACTTGCAAACCTCTGACCAGCAGAACTGTTTGAGGAAGTGGAGTTACTTGATTAACCCAAGCTCAGACTGCGTCCAGCAAAGAGAGGTGAGAGTCTCAGTTTATCTAGTACTCTAAATGTGCTTCAGAGAAAGGATCTGTTGAATAAAGGGCAATAATGACAGTGATAGGAGGAATTCCAATGCTAGAAGGAAGGACTAAACTGCCTCGGTTCTCACAATACAAAGTTCTTGTTTACACTTGATGAAAACCACACAACCAGCTATGAGATTTGATCCTTTGTCCTTCTTTGTTGGACCCTGTACTGATGGATATAATCTATAATCTGCCAGGCAACTATTCTTAAACATGCTACGCACTAAGCCTTGCTCACAGAAGAAATGCTGGATAGCAACACAACACCCTCACTAGTTAGCATCCAGTCCCTAGCCTTCCATTCCTGGGGATGTTCAATGACAAAGGAGTAGCCAACCTTCTCCAGCAACTCCTGGCATTCTTTGATGTTTTGGGGCTTCTATCAGTTAAACTTCAGGCGAGCTTATTCTATGGCAGAGGTCAGCAACCTTTGCCAACCCCCGTGCCAGCCCCTCTTCCCCGATCCTCAACCAGTGCTGGCAGCCCTCTCTGCTGAAAAAAGCTGTGGCCACAGCAGGAGGGAAGGAGGGCTTCCCAAGCATGCCCACTGAAAGGAGCCACCCATGGAAAGAAATCATCAGGAGCGGCTCCTCTTGGTGGCATCCCTGGCAACAAGGGTCTCCAGGGACGGCACAGAAAGAAGCCACTTGGAGCGGCTCCTTTTGGTGGTGGCATGCCACAGAGAGGAGTCACTCTGGGAGGCCTCCTTATGTTGCATGCCTGGAGCATGGGCATGGCGGGGACCCTCTGTGCCCCAGCTGCCCCCAGAAGAAGCCACCTGGAGTGGCTTTTGGTGGCAGAGGTGACAATTTTTGTGGCACTGCAGAATGTGCCGCATGCTGCTCTGAATAGGATCATGTGCCATCACGTGCTGGTGGTTGCCTACCCCTGTTCTGTGGGGACAAAATCACAATGATCAATGATTTCTTCAGGGCTATGACCAGCGGCCAGACATCTATGCTGCACTGGCTTCCAAACAATTGACCTTGAAGGGTCATTTACTTCTTATGACACCTTATGGTATCTTTCCGAGAGACTGCAAAGAGTGCTGCTCCCTTTCTCAAAACTGTGTGGTCCTACCGAGCTTCCATTTGTCACTAATCTCAAATATTGTTTATGAGAAACCACTAAGGGAAATTGTGAGCCAGTATGGCCTACAATGTCATCAATAGATTGATGACATTCAGTTATACATCTCCTTTTCAGTGGACCCTGACAGAAATGATTCCTTGTCCTCTAAGTGTCTGACAAATACAGGACCGAGATAAAAGCCAGATGGCTGAGGCTCAGTCTAAGATAAAAAAGGAAATGATGCTTGGCTAGCTGAAGGAAGTTTTATGAGGAACTGGTAAAGATTTCTCCCTTCATTTGTTTTCCTATTGCAAAGTGGTTCAAAGTCTTGTAGACTTAATGGGGATTCGTTAATCAGAGGAGACAAGGTAGCAGCAGTAACCAGGAATATCTTCTTTCATCTCTGGCTGGCCAGAAGGTTTCTCTCAGATGCAGAACTCACCAGAGCAATTCCCACTTATATCATCTCAGTTTCTGCTATTGAAATTAGCTGAAACAAGGGCTAGCTTTGAATGCCACATAGAAGCTTCAGGTATTGCAAAGGGCTACTACCCACAGTTTAGTTAGACTGAAGAGCCCAACATTTGTTTCCTAACATTTTGGGGGGTATCCCTCAATGTTCAACAAAAAGTAGAGAAAAACAATTCTTAATACATACATGGCATGTTCTTCTGCACAGTTTGCACTTGGTTATGAATGGCTTCTTGGCTATGGTCTACACTGGGTAATTTAAGTCGACTTTAACTAAGTCGACTTAACTAAGTCAACTTTAAGTCGAATTAGTTAAGTCGACTTAGTGTGTCCACACTTAAAAATAAAGTTGACTTAAAGGGGAACTTAAAAAGTCAACCTAGAGCATCCACACTGGATGCCTAGGTCGACTTCTAGGGGCTTAGGGGGACATAGGGGAGGTCCACAGGCACAGGGGGGCACCCCTTGCCCAATGCCAGGGGGCTCAGCCTTTGCCCCATTGTACCTAGGTACAATGGGGCAAAAGGGGACAGGGACCCTGGCAGGGTGGGCAGGGCTCTGCCCTGCCAGGTGGGGGGGCATGCCAGGCTCCCCCTGTGCCCCCCCCTGCAGGGAGGACATTGGTGTAGCCCTGGGGTAGCCCTAAGTCGACTTAGAGCTACCCCACGTCTACACTGGCTTAAGTCGAATCTAGGGAGTCGACTTAAGCCTTAGGTATACTAGGAAGGTGGTTTTATAAAGTCGACTTAATTTTAATTAAGTCAACTTTATTTTCCTTAAGTCGACTTAAGCAGCTTGCTTAAGTCGACTTAAGGAAACTGTAGTGTAGACGCAGGGTAAATTAAGTTGACTTAAGCAAGCTTAAATCGACTTAATTTACCAGTGTAGATGCAGCCCTTGTGTTCTAACTGCAGTACTGAAAAGATTTTCATTGTACTGCCAAAAGATTAGTGGACATTTTACCCATTTGTGAACTCTACAGAAATCCCACAACAGCAGCAGGAAAAAAGAAACATAAACTCAAGCAGAAGGTCTCTGTTTATTGGAACTCCACAAACTGCCTGCATGAATGGCTCCAGGGTAACAAAATGCCCTACCTGTCTCTATATATGTGCAAAACTGGAAAAGGAGATGTAGACCTGACCTCCATCCAACACATTTATGTTGCTCTAATGATCTATATTCATTTGTGCTTTTATTATGTTGCTAGCTCTGTTATTGTTTTAATTGTTTCAGTTACTTGTTAGGAAGCTATTACCCATGTTGTCTAGGTGTGCGTTAGATCCACTAAAAACTCCAAGAATGAGGAGCATATACTCTGTCACTTTTCAGGGCACCTGTGATGAGACAGTTGCCCCGCACTGGCCTTTATGGGTTAAGAAGTGTCAGGGAGTTGCAGCCAATTGGCTGCAAGGAGGAAAAAGCCAATCAGGGAGCAGCAGCCAGTATAAGAATGGAGCTGCAGAGACCAGGAGTTTATTTAGCCTTGGAAGCATTTGGGTATGTTCATCAAGTTCTACCTATGGTTCTATATGTTAGGTATGTTTTTTTATCTATAAGAAGAATGAAAAGAACAGAACAAAGCTCATAAGTGCTAAAATCATGCTTATATTATCATTAACCATATGGATCCTAAGTTCCTGCAAGTTGCACATTCATTGTAGGCTAATATCCAGTTCTATATTCCGTGGAAGTAAATATAAACACACGTGTAATAAATCTAGAATGATTCTTTATTTTTCTTTTGTAAAAAATACTTGCAGTATACATGCTCACTGTAGTTGTAGGGTATCTACAGTGGTTCTATATAGAAGTCTTTGCACCTTTAGTTGATCCGATTTTATACCACGTAGCAGAAGATTTTATATTTGTAGTGTTTTTGGTGCATGCCTATTTGTCAAGGAAGATTATTTTTGATGTGGTTTCAAATAATGGGATATGTAGGTATTGCTTTTGGTGAAATTGCAAAAGTTCCCAGATGGGCCACATATTTTCCTGTTTATGCAGGCTTCTAAATCTTAACTTGATTATATGGGGGCACGGAAGTGCATGAGAAGTATGCGTTTGAGCAAATACACAAAGATTAGGATTTTTTAAAATATAG
Organism: Pelusios castaneus; assembly: GCA_007922175.1. NCBI lineage: Eukaryota > Metazoa > Chordata > Testudines > Pelomedusidae > Pelusios > Pelusios castaneus. The sequence goes on from ML685770.1 coordinate 16,749,875, forward strand.
AATTGTATACCAATTTTTAAATGTAAGTGATCAGTTGATTGACAGTATGAAGTAAGTTCTGCTTTTAGGTGTTAAACTTTACTATACTTTTACTATTTTAATGACCAGAGAATTCTAAACATAAATAAATAATCTAATGGGAACTCTGCACATTTTAATTTGTATAATCTCTGGATTAAGCCTATGGGCATTTAATGTTTTAATAAATACTTTAGAAATTTCTATTAAATAAAGAAGTGAAAACTTTGGCTAAATAAATACTGAAATAATTGTGAGAAAATCTTTCATTGTTCTTTCTGAAAAGGTTCACAAAATGATAGAGATTATGTAGGTTCACAAAAGGACCTCCAGAACACCAAAATGAAGTGTCATATGTGTATGTATATTAAATAAGCCTCTTCTGTGATATGGAGTTGCCTTGGTCCAGGGGTATTAGAGTTCAGGATTAGAGCGAACCAATTAATGCAAGATTATATTTCATCTCATTTTAATGCTAGAAATGTGAGTAATAAATCATTATGCTGGAGAATTATGCTTTGAAAAAAATGTTTTAAGTGAATAATATCAGAACCAAGCCTGTGTTTGAATTCCAGCCCCCAGCGCCCTGCAACAATGAGGAAGAATACATTTTGAAAACTAGACAGAGAAATGTTTGATGGTTACAGAAAAGATGATTCCTGCTCAAGAACAGATATTTAGAATCATTCTGCTTGGTATAGATAGGACTCTCCCTTCTTTTTAGAGAACTGGTAGCTTATGGAATATTAGGGTGTGGAAACTTTATTCTGGAGTTGAACATAACTCTATACATTTTGCCATGTTAGGGATCTTCTTTGCTGATGGGGAAGGCCTAGAGTCTTTGTCTAGGAAAGCAGTAAACATATGCTTAATTTCAAGCACATACTGAAATCTCACTGAAGTCAGTGGTGTTTAAGATTGTGATTAAGGATAAGCACATGCTTTAGTGCTTTGCTGAATCTGGGTAGTAGCTCCTGATATAGGTATGTAATTAACTACATGTTTAATCTCTCTTCAGGAAAATACTTAAACTTGTGCTTACCTTTAAGTCTCTAACTTCAGTGTGATTTTAACACATGTAAGTGCTTCCCTGAATAGGTATCATTTCCTCAAAAAGGACCTTAAGTACTTCATTCCTGTTCATAGTAAAAGAGTTAGCACCATAAAACTCATAAATGTAAATAAATGGCTGTTTGCACATGATTTATGATTTTAGATACAATTGGATAATGCAAAATTGATCAAAGTGTCTCTAATGATGGAGGGAATGGTTTTGTGCTAAGAAAATTAATGTAATTACCAATCAAAAGGGGAAAAAAACAATGCCACATTGATATTCCATTTGAGAGTTTGTTATAACTAAGCTTAGTCTTTAAAACACATTGCATCTTTTTAAAAAAAATTGAATATTTCGAGTAGTTATTGCTTTTTATTAGTACGTTAATATCCATATTTTAGATATTTTAAGTAGTAGCTGAGACATCAGTATGTAGTCTGGTCTGTAGCATTTCTGTGCAACATAATCTACCAAAATCTGTCTGTTGCTATAGCCTTATTTCTTCTCTCCTGATAGCCTGATTCTGATCTCACGTATATAAGATTTACTCCAAAAAGGCTATTAATTTCAATGGCATTACTCCTGATTTATTCAGATGCAAGAGAAAAAGCAGAATGTGACTGCAGAGACCTTTATTTGTAAGTCAGTTTTCAATATGATTTTGTGATGAGCCTGGCATTTATTTTTACAAAAAAAAAAAAAAAAAAAAAAAAAAAGCTTGAACAAGCTCATATAACTATTTGTGGCCAGACTGTGATGACACCATGGTATTTCCCTTAAAATAGTGTGATATGCTGTTGAAAGTTCATGTTTCCGGAGTTTTATTGAAAGCAAATAGCAGTGTAAGAGAAAAAATTAGATCCCCAGTGGTTTGGCTAGTTGATTTTCTAGGCATCTTTTAGCCACAAGCCAAGAGGATATTGGCAAACATTGTTCGGTACAAAATAAAGTAATAATCTTTATATGAATGTCTGTACACCACTAAACCTGTAGGGTCTTAAGAACCACAAAGTGATTGTGAACATAGGTCTCCTGGGTTAATAGCTGGAAATCAAATGCATTATAAAGTCCAGCAGGAAGACACTGATAAGCAACATTCTTTGTTCCTTTGGATATAGCAATACTTAAGATAAAAGTAAAGCACATTTTAGAGTGCAGATGAATCTAACTTCAGAATAAAACATGAAGTGAATATTGAAAAGAACAGCAGGAAAGCACTTTTGATTTTCTTCTGGAACTCAATATTAAAACTTTAAAAATAATTTATTTTCTAGTCAGTGTTAATGGCTTTATAATATAAATTTACCTTTCACTTAGTCTGTACAGTACACATATATTTGTAGCTATTTTTAAAGTGTGAATGCTTGCATGCTTTTTTTAAAGTAACATTTTGTTCGAAGCTACTAGCCAAAGCAACATGGTAGTTCTGACCAAACCTGCATATTAATTTCAAGAAAACTCAGGGCCTTAACTTATTGTCTCTTATGCCAGTTATACAAGTGAATATGTTCACTGTTTTCAGTGATTTTACTCCTGATTTACACTGGCGCAATTGAGAGACGAATGAAGCCTATAGGTCTTGAGCTATGTAATTCCTAATCAGTTTTGTAGTAACACAATCCAGTGTACTGCTCAAAAATGCCATGAAAAAACTTTCTCACACTATTGTTAACATATATGTTCCCTGGAACTGGAACCGAGGTGAGTACCCTAACCACAAAACTAGAGTCATTTTTATTGTCTCAAAGCCAATGCATGTTTAATTATCTACACAAAGTGGAGCAGTTCCAATAGGAGAGGGCGGGTGGGGGTGGAGGGAAAGCCCATAGAACACACACTGTCTTAGGCTGTGTCTACACTTGCAAGTTAGTTTGAATTAAGGAAGCTTAATTCGAACTAACTTAAGCCTTGGCCACACTAGCCTTTCATTAGTTCGAATTAAGGGCTTCCTTAATTCAAACTAATACATTTGATTGCTTAGTTTGAACTAACCCTTAATTCGAACTAATTAGTTCGAATTAAGTCAATGTAGCCATGTTAGTTCAAATTAACTGCTTAGTTCGAGCTAATTGGCAGATTGACCTTCCTGAAACTGACTAATTCGAACTAAGCAAGTGCCCTGCATGGCCATGGCTAGTTCGAATTAGCATTCAAGTGGGGCCATGCTAGTTCAAATTAAGTTAATTTGAACTAACTAAAATTAGTTCGAATTAGTTAGTTCGAAATAACTAATTCAAATTAGCTTTTGTAAGTGTAGACATAGTCTTAGAGATTAGGGGACTCATCTGAGGAGGGGAAAGGTCAGTGTTTAAGTGTCTGTTCCAGAGTGTGGATTCAAACCTTCATTTATCACATTCCAAGTGAATGCCACAGCTGTTTGTATAATGGGGGCACCATTGCTCCTTCTCAGTGTTTTTAATCTAACCCTTCTTTTCCAAGTTTCCTTTGCTTTTATTAAAAAAATCCAGACTATTAAAATGCCTCAAAAGAAAGCAAAATGTTTCATTTCAGGTTGAGCTAAACATTTTGTTCAACCTGAAACAATTTTTCCCTCCCTCATCTTTTGATTTGTCAAAAAATCCATTTTGGGTTGACCCAAAACAAATGTCTTTTTCAGATCTGCCAGTGAACTAAAAAAAAGAAAAGAAAAAGACAAGGTGAGTGAGATAATATATTTTATTGGAGCAACTTCTGTTGGTGAGAGAGAAGCTTCAAAGCTATAGAGACTCTTCATCAGGTCTGGGAAAAGTTCTCAGAGTGTCACAGATCAATACTAGGTGGAACCGATTGCTTAGCATAATTAGATAGCACGTATTCTAAGCGACCATTTATGATGAAGTAGCCTGTTAACACCTCTGCAGTACTAGACTTTGGTCCAGGAACATATTACATCATCCACCTTGTCTCTCTCAAATCCTGGGACCAACATGGCTACAACAATGCAAATGGTGAACTCAAAAAATCATCTATTTACAAAGCTCTGCTCAGAAGCATCAATTTACACCAGAGCTGGGCAGGTCCTGGCAATGGAAGAGCTTGAAGAGGCTCCCTCATATCAACCGTCTCCCTCATATCACCTGGAGCAAAGCTCCATCACATGGAGAATCAATACCTTTATCTTTCCTTGTACTCTGTGTAGGCATAATGCCACCAACCTCTGTCATGTGTTCTGTGCACCTCAGTTCCAACCCATTAACACAGTTCTGGCTTTAGAAATCGCAACAGTATAACATGGAAGTCCACAATAATGAAAAAAGCAACACCCCTGCCCCCACCTGAAACATTTCTCTTTTATAAGCATTATATATTTTTAGCATGAGTATAATTGATGAGAACTTACTGAGTAACCTCAAAATGAATTTCTTGCATGACCTACAGCAGTGGGGAGAAAGCAGAAGTAAATTTCAGAGTTCTTTTCCCTGTCAAACAACCAAATTGATAGATCCTTTCCAGTTTCACTCATTATAGGATTTCTTTTTCATTTGTAAAGCTAATATACAATGACTTCTGCTCGCTCCATTCAATCATCCAGCCACTTATTCTCCATGCACAGCCACTTTGTTTCACTTCACAAGGAGATGTGTATGCCTTGCAACGTATGCTTGGAATATTAAATGTATGATCGAATCTACTTCACTTGAACGTGTTCTTTGCACCAAAATAACATTTTGGGATATTTAAAATAAGTATTAAAATCTCATCTATCTATTCAAAAAAACTATTGTAGATTTAAGTGTGAAGCTTATTATACACTGCCATTTTTCAAAATATAGTAAGCAAATGGATCAGGCGTCTTTGGGCCCCTGGGCCTCCCCAACCAGTGGTGCCCCCAGTTGGGGCCTCACCCACACTCACTTGGGGCTCTGTCCCCGGCGGGCAGGCCAGTGCTAGTGAGGTGTCCTGTGGCCAGAAGATGGCCTGGCTGGTTCACGCTCGTGGGCAGTGGGGTCGACCTGTGCATGCAGTTCAGGTTCCAGCATGGCCCGAAAACTACACCAGAGGCCATACTGCCCCCAGGAGTGCACTGGCCAGCCTAGGGGCAGGGCGAGACAGTGGAGCCTGGCCTCTGGGCTGGCCTACCCTGCTCCTGGGGGCGGATCAGCTGGCCCAGGGGTGGGGTGGGAAAGCAGAGCCTGGCCTCCAGCCCAGGGTGGCCCCACTTCCTCCCCCCACAGTGCCACAGGGCAAAGGGCCTCCATATTGTGTGGGCCCCTGAGCACAGACCCCATAGCCCTGTGCATTAATCCACCCATGGTAAATGGGTATTATAGGTGAAGTGTGTATGAAGAACTACAGTAGCTACATGTTTCCAGTCAAAGAAAAAAAAATACACCTGCTTTTGTCATGTTTTATGGAAGGCTCTAATTCAGCAAATTACTTACATGTGACTAATCCTATCCCTATTTGTTAAAGTATTTTAAGTCCATGCTTAAAGTACTTTGCTGAATGGGGGTGGGATTACTTCTATGCATGAAGTGAATCATGTACTTACGTGCTTTGCTGGATAGGGACCAGAAAAGGAATGGAAGAAAAAAGGCTGTGTAGCAATCACTCTAAAATCCTATAGATTTTTTAAACCAGCTTTGAGAAAGGAACAGTATATCATTTTTAATTTAAAAAAAAACCCAAAAAACCTCTACAGAAAGATTTTTCATATATATATATATAAATTCATGTATCAATTTCTTGCAGTGTCTATATTCAAATACCAAAGGGGTAACCGTGTTAGTCTATTGTAGAAAGACAACAGAATCCTGTGGCACTTTTAAAGACTAACAGATTTATTTATCGCATGAGCTTTCGTGGGAGAAAATCCTCCCATGAAAGCTCATGCGATAAATAAATCTGTTAGTCTTTAAAAGTGCCACAGGACTCTGTTGTCTATATTCAAATAGTTAACAAAAGAATAATCCAGTACAGACAATAAAGAAAAGGCAGAAATGTATTGACTGAATATCTAGTATTCTAAGAACAACAGTACGCTTTATTTTTCAGAGATAGTCTCACTAGTCAAATGTGTCTGGGACTTAACATTATACTCATTCTGTATGTCTGTTTTCTGCAAATATTGGGCCATCAACTTTGATTGTGTCTGCCTGCTGCCAGTTCTCCTGGAACAGTACTTTTGGAGGTGGAGCAAATATAACAAAAGAGGTGGGGAAGAGGGCTAGAGATTCTCCCCCGAGCCTGTGGCACAGAAACCCTACTTGGGTACGAGGTGCTACTCTGAGCAGGCAGTGTCCATCTCAGGAGGACCTGCAGAAGAAAGTAGTAAGGAGGGACTCTGCCTACCTTGAAAAGCTAAAGTACCTCAGACTGACAGGAAGGGTGAGATCAGATGAAGTGAGAGTGCATGTCAGGAAATCTGGTATTTTCAAAGACCTATAATAGCTCTGAGGTGCCTTAAGAGTAAAATCACCATGATTGAGATAGTCCTTTGCGAATTTTGTCCTCCTTGCTTTTCTACCAAATTGTATTTGAAAGGGTTAAACTAGAATTCACATAAGCCCACAGCCTCTGTGGAGCTCTGGGGGATTGAGCAAAAGCAGTCAGGGAGAGGGGCATAGGGAGGTCTCAGACACTGGTTTCAAGATCTATGATGACAGTACCTCATTGAAGGCATCTTATAAGAGGTCTGAGTCCAGGCATGTACCCTAAGGTTCCAGAATGAGAAACAGTATTTGACCTCGACCTGGACAGAGGTGATGTGGAAGTACCAGTGACTGGGTACACTCATCACTGATGACTACACTGATTAGTACAATGCCAGGTTGTAACAAAGGGTGTTAAGTAAAATAATGGACCTTTAAATGTTGGGTCTTGATCCCACCTTCATTTTTTAGATCTCTTTGTAAAATGGACCAAATTGGAACACCACATTCCTCTACACTTTAGGGGAGTTTGGAAAGGGATCTGATTCTGCATCACAGGCCCAAATTGTAGTTCAATGGCAAGAAAATAGTAATCAAAAACAAAATAAAATAATTATTACAAAGCTAATAAATGGGACTTTATTTGGACAATGCAACACTGTGTTTCTATGTACATATATATAATACAAGGAATACAGGACAGTTACAGTTATTGAGAGGTATTTTTATGAGAACAGTAAGCAAAGTGAGTTATCCATTCTGATCCACAAAGGGGTCACCTGCCATGTCTCCAGGTGATCCAGCTCTCAGGTAGCAAGTGATTATGTATATTGTGGGATATTAAAATATCTAGTAATCCCCAGCTGTTCCTCAACCACACACTTCACATAGTGGAAGGCCATATCCCTAATGCTGAGTAGTCATTTCTCAATGCCAGACTGATGTGTCTCTCCTGTTACCTTTCCTCAGAGGAGGAGCTGGCCTAGTGTTTGCCAGACCATATAAATCAATGACTATCACATTATTATATAAGCATTTTACAGCTTTTCCACAGCAGGAAAAAGGAAATATATACCAAATTCTAGGTATCCCCTTTTCTCCCTTCTGTCATTATTCCTCCCCACAAAGGATAATCTTTAACCACCACCTTTTCCTCTTATTTTTAAACAGAGTTTAGAAAAAACTATTTTTAACTTGTTTTATTTTTTTAAAAAAACCCCAAATAAAAAATGGTACCTCTCTTATGCCAATCATGGCTGCACTTGGCTTTGTGAGATGCTTTCATGCAATTGTCGGTATGCAGACTTTGCCAATAACTTGTATATTTTTAGCAAATGGCATATATTTAAGAAATATACAAAAGGTGACACATGCCATCAAAAATTATGCATGTCATGATGAAAACACAGAGAATGTGACAAGCACCATTAACATGGTGTCAAAAATCATCAGGGTCTATTCCCATTAGGTTACCTGTAAAAACAACAACAAAAAATGCCCAGCCTTTTTATTGTCACATTCTGCAGTCAGTGGCCCTTTTCCTGTGCTGTATAAAGGTTGCTGGCTGGGTAGTATATCAACATACTTTAGTTTATAATTTTTACAAATGACATCTGAGTGTGGTCTCTTTTTCTAAAAACGGCCAGAAACCCACATCTCTTCTTCCGCTGTCATTTCAGAAACAGTGGCAGCACAGAAGCATTTGGCAGCCCTTACCACATGCTGATGGGATTTATGGAGATTAAAATGCAAAGCAAGTTGATATTTTAATGCTGAGTAACTTTCAATGCTAAATAAAAAGCGAAAAACTTAACGTTCCTGTTTTTCCTCTCAAATATGTCACTTACTTTGGCCTTTCTTCTTCACTCACACAAGCAGATTCTCACCCCTCCCTTCTTGGTTCTCAGCTCAGCATTAATAATTAAAATTAAATACCTAGAAAAGTTAAGGAAGTTTCACCAACATCCATCAATGGCACTATCAGTGAATGCTATCGGAAAAGCATACCATCACTTACGCTAGAACTGAGTGGTTGGGACAATGGGGAAAAAGACCATTTTCCAGCCCCCAATGACCTGTTCTATGGCTTGTGCTAATAGGTAAGCCCTAAAGAAATCTGATTTCATAGGCAAGATGACACTTCAGAAAACACTTCACAAAACATTTACTCTGTATACTGATATTTTTCTTCTTTGAAGTACTTTTGGCTAGTATTAACTAATGAATCCTCAAGGTACCCCAGTAATTTAGGTAAGTAAGCATTATGATCCCCATTTAACTGAAGCAGAACAGATAAGTGACTTGACAATCAGAGACAGATCCAGGATTATAAATCAGGAGTCCCTGTTCCTCTATTTTACCACTTCTTTTTGGTCATAAGTAAACTGCATAGGTGCAGCCCTGCCACAGAGGAGCCATCCGGAATGGATTCCTCTGCACAAAAATATCCTTTGAAAGGAAGGGGTAGGTGGGTGTTGGGGTGATAAGACTATGAGACTCCTCTTGATAACTCAAGATCAAAAACTGCCATAGGAAAGAAAGTGCAGGGTTCGTAGTGATATTTCTCCCAAATTATGCTGGTCTGCCAGGATCCAAAAGAAGCCAGGGATCTTTGGCTATGTCTACACTAAAAAAAGTTAGGTCGACTTTGTTAAGTCAACTTAATAAAGTCAACTTTAAGTCAACTCTTAAAGTCGACCTTATTAAGTCGACTTAACAAAGTGGTTACCCTGAACTGGGACTTAGTAAGTTGACATAAATGCCCTTAAATCGACTTAATAAAGTCGATTTAAGGGTTAATCCATGTCCACACTGTGCTTAAGTCGACCTAAGGAATCAATTTAAGGCTTAGGTCGACCTAACTGGCGGTTCTTACTAAGTTGATCTAAGCTTTCATTAAGTTGACTTAAGGAATTTCTTAAGTTAACTTAATGAAAGTCCAGTGTGAACAGGGAGTAATTTAGGTCGATTTAAGGCTATTTAAGTCGACCTGAATTGCCAGTGTAGACATATCCAAAGAGTGGTGAAGGTAGGCTTTGCTTATGATGGAGCTCCAAGAGCAGAAGGGGCTCCTGAGCAAAATATAACTGTCAGTGGTCCACTAGAGGGTGAGGGAGAGAGGGTGGAGAAATGTGGTTTTATGGAACCTTTGCCATCCTCCAGTCCCCTGGGGCAAATTGCTGTTGTAACAGCCCCCAGGAGCAATTACATAGTGAAGGATCAAGAGGCAACTCTGCCAGTCCTCAACAAGTATAGATGAGAGGAATCCCCAAATACCCCAGTAGGGTAGATTTCCATCCTCTTTGCAGTGCAATTTGATTAAAGTGGGATAGAGAATATGCCCTTAGAGTGGAAATGTGTGGAACTTCTGTGCACCTGGATCTCTATTTTCACTGAAAAAAATGTTCTTGGTAGGCTTTTGGGAGGGAGATAAATTTCAGGAGGTTTGTCAATGTACATTTTCTTCTACTCTTTCTTGATGTACCATCGAGATTCTCTCAAAAATCATCCTAAAAGAATGGGATTTTAGAATCTTACGCTTTCTGTGCCTCTGATGATTGCTAGCATTCAATTCCCCAGTACAGGAGGATTGATTTCATTCCTCTCCCACACTCTCTATCTGCTCCAAGTTCCAAGCTGAAGAAAATCTTTTTGTTTGTATAAAAACCTATAGAGCTAATCCTGAAACTAAAAGATATTTACACAACAGCTTGTTTGCCAGCAAAGTCTTATTCACTCAAGGCACGTTGATCTTTTTCACATTGCCTTTGTTCTCCTGTTAGCATACACAACAGCTTACGTTATGCCATGGAAAATAGAACACATGCAGGATAGGCTTGTCTATTGTGTCAAGCCGAGAATCTATGATTAAAAATTATGTTATTCATTAACCATTGCGAACTGAGAACAGTGTTTCCTGGCCAATTTCATAAAGAAACATGCCATTCAACCTTTCCTGTGATTACTCTTTAAGGCTGGGGGGGGGGAGAGGGGGAGAGACAAACCTATAAATAAATAAATTGCCAATTCTCACTGTTGCATGTACACCCAGCATTCCATGGTGATGGATACATATTCCATAATTCATTTTCTTAAAAACTGGTTTCTATGCATTTTTGGCTCAAAGTACCACAAACATCAGTAATGATTTACAATGATTTCGGATGGCTGTTTTGTAAGGACAAGGTACATGGTCTCATGTAGACAGAACTATTGTTATAGTTCATTTAATCCCCTGAGAGAAATGAAAAGAGCATATCACATGAGCAGTAAAATTCATTACATCAGCAGGAATCTTGCAGTTATTCCTGGTTACTTAGGGATAGAGTGCTCCCTCTTGCAGGAGGAAACCAGAGGGGATTGAAAAGTCTATGAGATTCAAGAAATTGTGCCCTTGGCTAGAAAAGTTTTTCTGAGAGGGTCTGCAAAGCGGACCTCCCAATCCCTTTGCATCTGTGAGAAAAGATGCCTTGAGAGTACAGAATGGAACATTCCTGCATAGTTAGTGTCTCCTGCACAGTAAACCCATCCCAGACCCAGAGTTCCAGCAGGAGCTGTGCCACTATTGGCTGAATTTCCCCTGTGGCTTCTTTATAAAGGAGGAGTTCCTGGGGTTAGCAATAGACAAAGTTGAATTCAGTCAGTTTTGGTCCAGAAAAATGCAACCAGTTTCTGGAAGCTTCCAGTAGGGTGTAGAGCTAGAGGATGATGATGATGACATAGCACCATGATTTCCACTGCCCCCTGGAAAGATCCACTTGAAGATTGAAAGGAGACAAGGTGACCCTCAAAAATTACTTATCAGTGGGAAAGAATAGACAGCATTAGTATCAGATGGGATGATACCAATATAAATAATAATTAATGGGTTATATTTTAGTTGCGATACACATTAACATCTGCAAAGGAACACATATTAATTAATTTGACCCCTTATATTTTATGTGTGAGGAAAGAACCTAAGAACAGCAAAGTAAAGTAAGACTAGAGTATCAGGGCCCAATTCTTTGCTATAGTGCAGTTGCTTTCTGCTACACCATTCGTGGACTTTGAGTTTAAAAAGCCTTAGCTTGCACTGATTTGCTGTAACAATCTGACCTGATCCTATGACTTCCACTTCCCTAAATTTATTTTATTTCCATTCATCTCTACTTCCCCATCTTCAAGCATCTGATGAAGTGGGATTTTCTCCCATGAAAGCTCAAGCAAAAAATAAATGGGTTAGTCTTTAAAAATACCAATAGACTCCTTATTTATTTAGCTAGTGATGAGATCCAGCATATGACAAATCCTCATATGGTGTAATGGCTTGTATACTCACCCTCCCTGTTGCAACTATTATAGAGGATGTGGTCAGGAAAGAAGCACGAGGCCACAATATTTATTCCTTCAGGTTATTCTAAATTTTGTTAAAGGCTAGCTTATTCCTGAAAGGTTATGTTGAGCAACTCTTGAGGGAGTTAGTGGGGTTAATCAGAGATAAAGCTGAATTCAGCCACTGATCCAAAACAAAGCATCTACCAGGATTGGTAACATGGATCTTTGCTTTCTTGCACTACGCTAGGAAGTCCTCACCCACAGTCAAAGAAAGTCTTGACTTCTGGAACAATGGAATTTCTGTATTTACTCAGACCAGTGCTCCATCTAAGTCTATTCACCTGTTTCTGACAGAACAAGGAGATGTTGCTATGGAGAAAGGTACAGAAAAAAACTCTCCCACAGGATAACCTGCCTACCAAGGAAAAGTCTTCCTAAACTCTATTAATTAGCCTCTAGCCTGAAGCATGAGACTATATATTCCTTACAATGATTTTTTTAAATATAATTCTGAATATTTTGATATCTGCAGTATCCATTCTTTTTCTAGTCCCACTAAGATTTTAATTTACATACATTTCATTTATTTAGCAACCATTTATACATACACAGAAAGAATCCAGATTTTAGTGAATGGAAACTGATATGTAGCCATAGTCACAGGGCGGGGAGATATTTAGGGTTTTTTAAAGCAATATATTATATACTCAGTACACTGATGATATTATAGTTCATCAAGTAAATATCTGTTTTGGTCTGCCTACTAATTTGTAAAGAGTATTAGTTACTCAGTAGACTGCAATGAATCATGCACATCTGTTATACTCTATTATGTTGCTTCTTTTTAGCTCCCAGATCACTGCACCAATAGAAGCCAAAGGATACTTTGGAGACATGATAGTCTGTCATGTCAATGCAGCAGATGTGCCTACACACTAAAGACTCAGTCCTGTCCTCCATGACATACTGTGCATCACTGCATCCTTCTAAAAATGTTTGTACATGGGCACAAACTGATTTTCCAAAATGCATGGTAATACACTCCCAATAAAACCCACAGAAAGTAAATGAAACCCATCACCTGCCATGACTCCTTATTAGAGGTTAGTTGACAGAACTAGGGAGCTCTTAAGTCAACTTAATGAAAGCCTGGTGTGGATATGGCGTTCTTAAGGTTGACTTAAGCGTCCGTAAGTCGATCTAACTTGCAAGTGTAGACATACCCTTAGTGCCAGAGAGCGACACAGTGTCAGCCCACTCACCACGAAAATAGGTTAATGAAAAATAATGCAAATTTGTTCTTTTTAACTATAGAATATTAAAAAATGGAAAAAAATGCAGAAATGTTTTTCCATCAAAATTTGAAATTCAGAAAGTTTCAACAAAGTTACTCTTTACAAACACAGAAAGTTTGCAAGACCGAGCCTGTACAACTCACAAAAAAGGCTCAAAATGTTTTCTTTACACATTGTAAAATATGTTTCCAGGCCCTAACTCTGAAACTCTGTAACATATTTCCTATAACTTCTCCAAAACTGTGGCCCTAGGCCTGCAAACACATACGTAATTCTTCCGCTATACTCTGCCTTTAGTAGACCTCACCTGGAGTATTGTGTAAAGTTCTGGGAGCCTCATTTCAGGAAAGATGTGGACAAATTGGAGAAAGTCCAGAGACGAGCAACATGAATGATTAAAGGTCTGGAACACTTGACTTATGAGGGAAAATTGAAAGAGTTGGGTTTGTTTAGTCTGGAAAAGAGAAGATTGAGAGGGGATATGATAACAGTTTTTAAGTACCTAAAAGGTTGTAACGAGAAGGAAGGAGAAAACTTGTTCTCCTTAACGACCAATGATAGGACAATTAACAAAAGGTCTTAAATTATGGCAAGGGAGGTTTAGGTGGGACATTAGGAATAAATTAACCACTGGAATAAGTTGCCTAGGCAGGTTGTAGAATCTCCATCATTGGAAGTTTTTAAAAGCAGGTTAGACAAGTACCTGTCAATGATGGTTTAAGAGGATATTTGGTCCTGACATAAATGCAGGTGACTGGACTTGATGACCTCTCATGGTTCCTTCCAGTTTCTAGGATTCTATGATCCTATGTTTAATGATGATTTAAGTGGGATTATTTGTGTGTTTAAAGGATGGAAAAATCCCATGCACTGCTACAGGCTGGGGACCGATCAGCTAAGTAGCAGCGCTGTAGAAAAGGACCTGGGGGATATGGTGGACGGGAAGATGAATATGAGCCAACAGTGTGCCCTTGTTGCGAAAAAGGCCTATGGCATATTAGGCTGCATCAGTAGGAGTATTGCCAGCAGATCGAGGGATGTGATAATTCCTCTCTATTCGACACTGGTCAGGCCGCATCTGGAATTCTGTGTCCAGTTTTGGGCTCCCCACTACAGAAAGGATGTGGACAAATTAGAAAGAGTCCAGCAGAGGGCAACAAAAATGATTAGGGGGCTGGGGAACATGACTTATGAGGAGAGACTGAAGGAACTAGGCTTATTTAGTCTACAGAAGAGAAGACTGAGGGGAGATTTGATAGCAACCTTCAACTACTTGAAGGGTTGCTCCAAAGAGGAGGGAACTAGGCTGCTCTTGAGGGTGACAGAGGACAGAACAAGGAGCAATGGTTTCAAATTACAGCTGGGGAGGTCAAGGTTGGATATTAGGAAAAACTTTCTCACTAGGAGGGTGGTGAAGTATTGGAATGGGCTATCTAGGGAGGTGGTAGAATCTCCATCTTTGGAGATTTTTAAGGCTCGGTTAGACAAGACCCTGGCTGGGGTGATTTAGGGGAGTGGTCCTGCTTTTTGGCAGGGGGTTGGACTAGATGACCTCGTGAGGTCCCTTCCAACCCTATGATTCTATGATTCTATAAAGTCAAGTGTCTATATATGTTTGTATAACTGGGGTCCATTGTTGCAATGAAAGAGTTTTGATAATACAGTCTGAACTCTTAAATCAAAGCTGTGCTTCTCTAATTCTATTAATAGTATTACAATAATGTTACAATCATATTATATAATATTAATAGGGTTGCTAATTATTTCCTTAAATCCTTGTATGTCAGCCAAATTCTTCCCATTGTCTTGAATTAAAAACACAGAGACTATGTTTCAAAACTCTTGAATATAAATGTATCACTTCTATAAATAAGAATAGATCAGAAATGAACTATGTATGCATACTGATTAGTTCCTCATTAAAAACAAATTTATTGATGGTAGTGTTGTCAATTAAGATCCCATGAAACAGACAGTGGGATCATATATAATTTAAACTGTTCTCACTTTGAAAAACAGACAACGGAACAAATAATTGATTCATGTACTGCAATTTTCATTCCATTAGTTAGAATATATATCCAAAATTGAAGATGTCAGTCAAATTAAATGAATGCATGTTTTTATAATGTTTTGTGATTCCTTTTTATTAAACTAAGAAAAAAAATCAATCACTGTTTTTATATTCAAATTCAACAAGGGTGTCAATCCTGTGGCAAGTTATGTGGCAATAAATATGCTTGTTTATTTTAGTCATGTTAGAAGATTACTTTGGACACTTTGATCTATTAAAAGTGCAAAAAATAAACTAGTTATAAAAATATCCATAAACATTGTTAGCAGTAAATTTCATAGAAACATAAGTTTATACAATATAGTCCTGATTCTGATTTCACTTACACCAGTTTTACACTCTATTGACTTCAGTGGAATTATTCTTGATTTACACCAGTGTCAGTGAGACTGGGACTAGACCCTGTATTTTAAAAGCTTTCATTCAGTTATATTAAAATGCAAAATGAATTATGTTGAAAGGCAAACATTCAGTTATTTCTCTGTGATCATTTGCTACTGAAATTCAGAACAGACCATCCTGGAGAAACACAACTCTCATTGCATTCACTGGGGGTATGTCTACATTAGAAAAGCTAAGTCGACTCTCTTAAGTCGACTTAACAAGGTCGACTTAAGTCGACTTAAAGTCGACCTTGTTAAGTCGACTTAAGAGAGTCTACACTAGAAATTTAAGTCAGCTGCCTGCGTCCACACAGGCAGGTGTTAAGTTAACAGAGAGCTCTGGCTGCTTGTCAGGGAGCCACAGCTCTTCTCCCAGGGAGCTGTGGCTTCCATCTTGCCCAGCTCCTCGGCAACAAAGGAACTGTGGCTCCCTTTTCCCAGGGGAGCCCCGGCTCCCTTATGGGGGGGAGGGAGGAAGACACGGCTCCCTTGTCCCCAGCCCTAGGTTGACTTAGGGAATTAAGTCGACTTAGGGCGTCCACACTGGTTTTAGGTTGACTTAAGAAATCAACTTAGGCGTTAAGTTGACCTAAAGAGCGGTAGTTATTAAGTCGACTTAAGGAAGCACTTAAGTCGACTTAATGAAAGCCCGGTGTGGACGTGTCCTTAAGCATCCTTAAGTCGACCTAACTTGCCAGTGTACACATACCCTGGGAGTTTTGTCTGCCACACGTGTAGTGGACCTGGCCTGTGCTATGTTGTAAACATATTTTAAAACCGGATAACCAAATGCTGTTTTCACCATATTAAAATTTCAAATAATTGCTCTCAAGTAAGAGTCTGGTACTGCATACATTTACATGTAGGCATCTATAAAAGCTATCTGCAACATTAGGCTGTTAGAGTGTGCAAAGTACAACAGACATCAATTTAAACTGTAGTGGCAGTCTTAATAAATCCCTCCTTGACAACAAGCAAGAGTTGAGGCAGAAAGAAAAAAAAAAATATGAAGGAAGCAATTTTTCAGATAAATCAAGTACCAACCTGATTAAAAATATTTATTTTTTTGGTCAGCAAGCTATTGGCTCACCTGTTCTGAAACTGTGCTCCTCATTCTAGTATCTGAGTGTCCTGTGACCTGTGAGTACTCCAAAAAAATTGGGGGTTACTGTCAAAAGCTTTTCCTAAAGCAGTGCTTTATCCTATTGTGGTTATTTGAGTTCCATAGAATATTTTGATTTCCATCCTTCTCTGACACCCAACAGTTACCACAATAAGGACCAATTCGTACATATCTAAAAGTTAGTGTATTTATAGAATATTATAGTAGAAAGCTAACTCTTATTTAAATGGATGGTATTTATTAGTATTTGTATTGTGGACGTGCCTGAAGGCCCTGTATTGGATTAGGTTTATAGTGTTAGGTGCTATACACATACATAAAAAAGGATATTCATTGTCCCAAAGAATTCACAGGCTAAAGGTGAGCTGTGAACACCTTATTCACAGTGAATAAGACAAAGGGGTTACTTGTAAAGTAAGATTCTACTTGGTGGGAGTTAGAGCATCATCCTCTGTCACAGAATTTTGCTATTGCCCTCGATGGATTTAGGCACTATAGGGGTTAGTAAATTGCTCTGATAGAAGAGTGTATGCATTGTGGAACACTGTGTGGCTCAAAAGCTGGACTCTTTCACCAGCAGCCGGTCTCTTTCACCAACAGCAGTTGGTCCAATAAAAGGTTTTCCTTTTCTATCATGATAAAAGATTTACATTTTGGAAGCAGCCTTTTATTGCATTGACATATAATCAACATAGAAGCAGTTTTCCCATTCTAGTTTTGAGCATATTATGGGGATTCAGCATGAATTTGAGAGCCTCATAATCAATACCTGAACCATCTTGCTATCGTTCAAATAAACTGAACACAGAAAGAAACTGTAAGAGGAAAAGTCGTATGCTTTTCCTTTTTCATCATTGCAAGGGAACTCCAGGAAGTCTGCTGCAAGGCAAATCCATTGGAGAAAGCAGTGCTACACTTAGAAAGAATGTATCTTGATGAATGCTGAGTCACAGCTGACATGAAGGTCTATGAAAAAGTTATATATGGAGATATAATCTTCCTTAGAAAAAGGCTGCATTATATGTCTACTCATTCTTTTCAACCTTACATAATAAAATGGGTAAAACAGACTAAATAGTACATCTACCAAATCTGCACTGTTTGAAAACAATAGGGCTTGCAGGTTATTGCACAAGGACATTCACAAAGTTTATGTATAACAGCAGGACTCTTCTAGTCTGAGAACATATGCAGTAAAGTGCTTAGTTCACAGAATGCTTTCGTGTCCATGGTATTATATTCTGGCCCTATGGCCCTGCAAATCATAGGGTGCATCTACACTTGTAAATTAAGTCGACATAAGCTTGCTTTAGCTGCTTAAGTCGACTTAAGGAAAACTAAGTTGACTTTGTTAAACCTAGTTTAAAGTCGACTTTAGGCTTAAGTCGACTTTAGAAAGTCGACTTAAGCCAGTGTGGATGCAGAGTAGCCCTAAGTCGACTCTAAGTCAACTTAGGGCTCTCCAGGACTCCCCCACTGCCTTCCCTGCTGGGGGGGGGGTGGCACAGGGTGAGCCTGGTATGCTCCCCCACAGGGCAGGGCAGAGCCCTGCCCACCCTGCCCCTATGCCCTGGCATGGGCAGGGTCCCTGTCCCCCTTTGCCCCATTGTACCTAGGTACAATGGGGCAAAGGCTGAGCTCCCTGGCACTTGGCAAAGGGTGCCCCCCGGCCACCGTGGACCTCTCCCAGGTCCACCTAGCCCCTAGAAGTTGACCTAGGCATCCAGTGTGGATGCTCTAGGTCGACTTTGTAAGTTCCCCCCTAAGTTGACTTAAAATTTAGGTGTGAACATGCTAAGTCGACGTAGCTAAAGTCAACCTAAATTAACAAATTCCAAAGGGGTAGCCGTGTTAGTCTATTGTAGAAAGACAACAGAGTCCTGTGGACCTTTTAAAGACTAAATAAATCTGTTAGTCTTTAAAAGTGCCACAGGACTCTGTTGTCTTTCTAAATTAACAAGTGTAGGCATAGCCATAGATAGTTACATCAGGGATTCCTGCTAACTTCTTCTACCATGGCTTTGGTTTTGTTCTTGCAGAGTTAATGTGACTTGCAGCAATAAGACTTCCCTGCCTTTAAATATGAAAAGGATGATATTCTGGAAAATTCCGTGGTGGTCCACAAGGGCCTGAAGGACCACGGAGTAGTAGCCCTGGTGGTTGACATAGTCCATGGCACAATGTTCTGGGGCTTGGATGGGGATGTGGATGGTGTCCACAATGCCCCCACAGTTGGGAAAGCGAAGTAGGGCGAGGCAGGCGAGGAGTTCATGTAGGTTGCCCGGGGTGACGAGGTGGGCTAGCAGAACCTGGTTGATTGCCCTGCAGACCTACATGAGGGCGGTCCCCACAATGGCCTTTCCGATGCCAAATTGCTGGGCCACGGAGTGGTCGGAGTCCAGGGTTGCCAGCTTCCACACGGCGACGCCCACTCATTTGTCTATGGGCATGGAGGGTCAGAGTCGGGTGCCCATGCGCTGCAGAACTGGGGTGAGCTTGTGGATGACACCCAACTGCTTGCTGGTCTGCTTGCTCATTCTAAAACTCTGCAGCCACAGGTCATCATCCCAGGTGGTGAGGACAATCCACTCCCACCAGTTGCTGCGGGCCTCCTGTGCCCAGAGGCGATGATGCACGGAGCACAGTGCAGTGACTGCAGCAGCAGCTTGCTGGGGCAGCAGGGTGGGGGGCAGGCTGTCAACTTCCTCCGCTCTGGCGAGTTGCCAGATAGTCCTGCTCCACAGCTGAAGAAGCCTTACCACTAGCTGGCAGGTGTTGCTCAGCTGGCTGAAAAAGTGCAGGAGAAGAGGCAAATCCATGACCTGCTCAGGTTCCGAGTTGCCAGGTGCAATGGGAAGGGGCTGAGCCCACTTCCTCTTTTGAAGGCATGGCTGGGGGAGGGAAGACCTTCTCTGCTGCTACGCTGCCACATTTCCCACAATGCACCCCTTAATCCCCCCCCCAAGTCTACTTAAGAGACTAGTGTAGACTCTCTACGTCGACTTGATAAAGTCTGCCGTAAGTCAACCTAGGTGTCTAATGTAGACTCTCTGTGTTGACTTAATAAGGTCGACTTAAAGTCAACTTAATAAAGGAGACTTAATAAAGTCTTAACTTTCTAAGTGTAGACATAGCCATAAACTTTAGGATCAGAAGGGACCATCATGATCATCTAGACTGACCTCCTGCCTATTGTGAGCCACAGAACCTCACCCACCCACTCCTGTAATAGACTTCAGTAACTCAGCCAAGACTTCAGAAGTTTTCAAATCATGGTTTAAAGACTTCAGGTCCCAGAAAATCCACCTTTTATACTAGTTTAAACCTGCAAATGACCCAGGTCCCATGCTGGGGAGGAAAGCAAAGAAACCCTCTAGGGTCTCAGTCAATCTGACCTGGAGGAAAGTACTTCCCAATCCCAAATCTCCCAATCAGTGAGAAATTTAGCATGTGGGCAAGGCCCACCAACCAGGCACTAAGAAAAGAATTCTCTGTACTAACTCAGAGCCCTCCTCATCTAATGTCCCATCATCAGCCACTGGAGATATTACCTACTAGCAGTCACAGATGAGCTACATGCCATTGTAGGCAGTCTCATCATATTATCCTCTCCATAAATTTATTAAATTCAGTCTTGAAGCCAGTCCCACTGCTCTCCTTGGAAGGCTGTTCCAGAACTTCATTCCTCGGATGATTAGAATTTCAAACCTAAATTTGTTGATGGCCTGTTTATATCCATTTATTTTTGTTTCCACATTGCTGCTGAACTTAAATAATTCTTCTCCCTCCCTGGTATTTATCCTTCTGATGCATTTATAGGGAACTATCACATTTCCCCTCAGTCTTCTTTGGGTTAGGCCAAAGAAGCCAAGCTCTTTGAATCTCCACTCATCAGGTAGACTTTTCCATTCTTTGTATCATCCTAGTAGAGAGCCAGAGGAACAGACTGTGGTTGAAATTCAGCTCTTTAAAAATGTATATACCCTTCAAAGGAAATATGATCAATCAATCAATCAATAAACAAACAAATAAATAAAACTTCATTCTTTGATTGGTTTAAATGAACTAAAATTACATTTACGAGAAACAGCATTGGCTCTGATCACAAATGAACCCACATAGGAGAAAACAGATTTTCTTAGAAAGAAATAAAAAAAGACAAATTAATTTTCTCCCCGTCCTTCTTTAGCAACCCATAAAGCATGTGCATCAAACACTTAGCTTTCTTCAGTTTTGGGTGTAACTGTTAAGGCACACAACCCAAAATGCAACACAATGGGGTTGCTTCTTCTGAGTTATGCACTTCAGAATGCTTTGAGTTGCTTTTCTCTTTTTTAAGCTACCACTTTTCCAAGGTCTCAAGACCTTTAGTGGCCTATAATTCTGTTAATGATGAATTTCATTCATACTATATTTAGCCAAACCTGCTCTGTTTTGTTCCCAAATGGTTTCCTCACCTGCTGTACTTTGTTTTTGAAATACCGTAAGAACTTCCCTGTAGTATTTTGAATGAATACTAAGCAGAGATACAAAAGAGAAAGAAACTAACCATATAGTAGGGAATTTTGCCCCATCTCAACCATAATTTCATTTCCAAATATATATGCAGCATTCCCACTGATGTTACGAGGTGATTTAGAGAGGAAGGATGGTCCTATGGGTCAGGATATTATCTTGGTCTTAGTAGGCCTGGGTTGAAGGCTCAATTGCACCACAGATTTCTTTTGTGACCCTGGGCAAGTCGATTACTGTTTTTGGCTTAGATCCTGAAAGATATTTAGGCACCTATCTCTTACTCAAATTAAACTGTGTCTCAGTTTCCTATTTGTAATATGGGGATAATATCACTTCCCTAGCTCCCAGGAGAGTTGTGAGGATAAATACATCAAAGATTGTGAAATGCCCAAATATTACAGTAATGGGGGCCACAAAAGTATCTTAGATAGATTTAAATGTTCAGAACTGCCTCTTTAATGGAACTGTAGATAGGTTTTAACCATTTTTTGAAACAAACCAAGGTTTGATTCTACAAGTCTTTACTGCCGAGGATGGATGTGAGTAACATCAATGTACTGGAGTTACTCTGTGTGAAAAATTACTCTCATGCACAAATGTTGCTAGGATATAGGCTAGAGCTATGTGAGGAAAAGTAATCCTCTTCATAGAAGATATCAGGATTTTGAAATCTAGTTTTATTTTAGTGAGGGCCAAAACCAAAAATATTAAAATTCCCTGTGAAAGTGAATTGAGCCACTCATGGGCAATTCATGTGGCTGGCTGTCCTGGATTCACAAACAGCAGAAGAACAGAGTCTTCAGCACCTTCCAAGGGTGGCTACTGATAAGCTGGGTGTGCAAGCTGGCAGGAAACCAGACAGGTTTCCAATGCAAACTTGCTTGGGTTCTGCTGGAACTTCGGTGAAACTGGACTATGACCACAAAATGTTCCAATTTCACGAAATCTGCAAATTCTGATAAAACAATGTTCACATCTGTGGAGATCATTAGGGTATGTATTGTGTTTACATTATTTTAGGTAGGAGGAAGTTGAGATTTAAAATATGTTTGTGAAAGTGAAGCAATGGTTTGTATATAAGCAATTAAAATGTCACTTTTTTAGCTGTGCACCATTATGTGATGTAATTGAATGGAACTCATTTCCATTTCTCATGAAATTAAATTAAATTAAATTAAAAATAAATGCATTTCATGCATCATGGCCTAATCCAACCTTAAGCTATTCAAGGTTAGGAAGAAACATTTGCTGCCAACAGCTTCTTTCATAACTGTCTACTGCATGTTTCTCACACTTCCCCTGTACCAGAAATAGGACCTTCGTAATAAAACTGAATTAACTGGACCACTGGTCTGATCCTATATGGTGATGCCTATTTTCCTATTTAGGGTAAAATTCACCCCCGATTAATCTTTTGGCTGATTCTTTCCAAGACCTGAATGAATTTCTACTGGGGTTACAAAGGGAGTCATGCTGTAGAAATGTATGTTAGTAGCATATTTCATAAATACTTAGATGACAAAATATCTTTCTTAACTTGGAAAAATTGGATGGTGCAGATATCTAAAATTTAGCTGCTAAATTTCTCTGGGGCAGACATAGACTCAGCTATAAATATTGAGTTAAAAATTTTGAGTTCTTTTCCCCCTCCACCCACTGGTCACTTCCTACAGTATATGAAGGCAGGAAATCTTTCCTGAAAGACTTAATTTCACTACATGAAAGCAACCGAAATGATCAGACACCAATATGGTAATTAACATAGCAGTATAGCATTTTTGCTTCCTTATAATTGTTCTATGAAGCATGTGTGGTAATTAGGAAAGTAATTCTTGAATGGATTTAAGAAAATTACTAAGACATCATAACTGTGAAGGACTCATTTGTTTAAAATAATGTAACACAACACTGCATAACTTCCGGAACAGACAAGTGACATGATTTTGCATTGCTGTGTATGTTATGCAGTAATTCACCCAGTGAAATGTGAATGTAAACCATTACCATTCTGATTTGATAGTATTTTGCATACACTTTTTACTAGGGTAAACTATTACTCATGATGCAGAGCACTGGAGAATCAAATCTAGATTTGAATATGTGGTTTATTAGTGCTAGATTCTGCCCTTCTGAATAGTATTGTTCTTCAACGACTAGTCTTACTAAAATAAATGTATTGTTCAGTGTTAGGGGTACAGAAATTTGGCCCTTAACATTTAGTGTTCTTTCTGTAGTTAAAAAGATGCACACTCATGCAAGTCTACATAGCCACTGTCATCTTCCTCCCTTGGCACTGCAGTCATATCCCCATCTAGGATCAGGAGTTTCTGTCTGCTGTCTCAGATTCAACCTTTCCTATGCCCAGTGCTCTACCAACTTACCTTAGAGGTCCTTTATCACTTTCACCCATGTATGATTCTGGGCCATTTCCATACCAACAGTCTATACGTGGTTCATTCTTCTACCACGTGAACATCACTTGTATCGATTAGATAACTGCCCATATCTACCTGGGTATTATCCATGGCCATTCCCTTGTCAAGCCCTTTTACAATATTTATTTATTCTAACATTAAAAATACAACTCAGTGAGAGCAGCTTGTGTTGCAGTATAAGAAAGGAAAAATACTTCATACAGTTTACAAATTCCTTCCCTGTATTTGTCATTTCAGCCTTTCGCCTTCACAACCTGCAGTGTTGCAATATCCAATATGCTGTGTGACCGATGTATTTTCTGTCAAAGACCCTATCCTGCAAATGCCCGGAGTATCCAACTGCCATTGACTTCTAGACTTTCTCTGTTCTTGCTCAGGCCCCGCATAAGCTGCTTTGGGCAGGAATCTCACCCCCCTTTTGTTAGTAGAACACCACGGGGACCTGTAACACTATGTAAATACTATAATAAAATGAACAATAATGACATTGGCCTAAATTCTGTTTTTGCCACAAGCCCGGTGTAGGATGCAGTGTGTAGTTGTGTTGTCCCAAGAACAATCAGAGACCATATTATGAGAAATTTACAATCTGGTTTGTGATTCTCACCCTGGCCTGGTATCTGTACATAATATCTGTTGTAGATGAGCTCCCTGGTGCACTGCCCCCTTCAATCCTGGCCTGCCTATCTGTGTAGGAGACCGGACTACTACCTGTGATATGGTTCAGGAGGATAATGTGGCTCTTTACATCACTTATTCCCTTGCATTGCAATGACTTTTAATACTTTGAAGGTATTTTGACATTTGGAAACATTCCACAAATACATGTATGTCTAATATAACAAACATTGAAAGTAATCTTCAGGTGATTATTAGTTTAAGAACATTTCAGTCTTTTAATGGGAGATAAAAGATAAAAATCAAAGATACCATCTACTTCTGGCTGAGAAAATGTTCTGCACTACTGGAATCAATTTAAACTATCCAAAATTTAACCTATTGTATTGAATTCATTTAGTAAACTGAATAAATCAGGATGATCAATTGTGAATTTCATAGACACTAACTCAGTTCACTCAAAATAGAATTATTTTGCTTCCAAATAAGATCAATCTGCACATTTATGTCTCTTAATGACTAAATCAAGTGGAAGAACTGACTGCATATCCATCAGGGATTGTACGCGTAGTTAATTAAGTCTGAAATAATAAATGCCTATTTCCACAGGACAGGGTAAACAGCCAATTAAAATAAGATGCAGTATACACTTTTTCTACTCATTAGTCAAAGCATAAAGCATTTTAACATTTCCGAAATAATTTACTTGTATTAAAATAGAGTGAAATACTTAAAACATTAATCGGGTACTTCACAATGCTGTAGTCAATAAGTTGCTATATGAAGGTAATGTAAATAATTTATGGATCTATTCAGTAGAAATATTCTGCAGCTTTCGGCCCTGCAGAAATCCACTGAAGACATGAAACGGGCATCTGGCCATGCTATTCCAAATCATGATTTAACTGCATGGCCGCTGAGCAACAGAAACCGCCAGGGACATAAAACTGTTTCCTGCTCAATAGGGGTCTGAGCCTGCCAGGTGCTGAGTCTCACTTACCACTGAAGGGAATGGCACTCAGAACCTGGCAAGGGCAGGCCCTGTGTGGGGCTAGTTTTCTAATTCCTTGTCACCATTTGTCATTAAGATCAGGGGTAGCACATTAAAGGTGTCAGATGATTTCCAAGTATGGAGGGAAACAGAGTCCCATGACCTACAGGGAGTGCAGTCCAAAAGATAAAGATAGACCAGGTATTGGGAAACAGCAGAGGGTGTGAGATCAAGAAGACTAGAGTGATGATGACCCCATGTCTTTTTTGTTACAGTTAAATACATCAGGCTAGATCCTCACCTGGTGTAAATCAATGTAAATTCATTGACTTTAGAGAAACTACGCTGTTTATACTGATTGAGAATCTGGGCCACTAAGTTCCTTTCCCTGATCCTTCCTCTAGAATTCATTGCTCCACAGTGATCCCCAGATTCAGTTCCAGTGTCCTCCTCTTCCCTCCAAAACTGTGACCCTTTTTTCTCCTTAAACGAGCAATTAATGTATGGGATTGGGACTGCACTGAGACACTGTCATGATAAGACCTTGTGTGTCTGTTAGAGTTCGGATCACCCAACTCCAGTCATGAGGAGCACAGTGCCATCCACAAACCTTGTACTCTCTCCTAGAAAGTGGGATAAGGTATGTCCTGAAGCATAGGGGGTCTTCTCTAATACACTAGTCAGAAGAACTGAGTCATTGCAGATTAGGGAAAAAACTGCACCCAGTAAAAATATGCAGTAAATTGATTGCCCACTAGAAGCAAGAAGGAATTATGAAGGAGTTTGTGACTTTGGGTGCATCTACATTTGTAAATTAAGTCGACTTAAGCAGGCTTAAATTGACTTAATTTATTCTCTGTCTACACTTGAGTTTCCTTAATTAGACTTAAGTAGAATTAAGGAAAAGTTAGTTCAAATTAGTAAAACCTTGTTTTACTTTGAACTAACCCTTAATTCGAACTAGTTAGTTTGAATTAAGTTAATGTGGCCATGTTAGTTCGAACTAAGTGCTTAGTTCGAACGAACCGGCACATTGACCTTAATGCAACTGACTAATTCGAACTAAGCAAGTGCCATGCATGGAACTTGCTTAGTTCGAACTAGCATTCTAGTGGGGCCATGCTAGTTCGAATTAAGTTAATTCAAACTAACTAAAATTAGTTCGAATTAATTAGTTCAAATTAACTAATTCTAACTAACTTTGGTAAGTGTAGACATAGCCAAAGAGATCCGCTATAAGAATCTGGCTCTGTATGGTCAGCATTGCTTTCTATGTCAAAAGATGATGAGAATAAAATAAGCATATTTAAATGAAACCTCTTTAAGTGCACCTATCAAGGATTTGGTCCTGCAGTCCTTTTAGAACCAAAATTCATCATGTACCCAGTGGGAGTTTTAGCTGTGCAAAATTTTCAGGATTGGATTACAGGTAGGATTCATGGAGATGAAAAAAGAGAAGACATTTTTTAAAAATGCTCACCATAAAGTTATTTGTTCTCACTGACTAGCAGTTGGCAGGTGGGAAGTAGTGATGAAAGAGAGAGGGAGGGTGCAAAATAAATGTGTTTTTCTTTTTATTACAGACAGGTAATGGATGATACAATTTGGCAGGATTTAAATTACGCAATCAACCCATAGGGCCAAATTCATTCTGGAATAATTCTGCTCAAGACAATCAATTTCCACCAAGGATCTGTTTGGTGCACTGCTTTTCAAATTGACTAGGCTATGGCTGGAAGGGAAGACACATGATGTTCAAAAAAATTTAGGCATCTAAAATGAAGACTGAGGAGTTAGGTGCCTAACCAATTTAAGCATTTTGAAAATCTCTCTAGGACCTAAATATCTTTGGAAAGATGGTCCTAGATTCCTGTTGATATAGAGTAGTACCTTATTCTGCTAGTAATCCTATTTGGTTTTAACAGTGTGCCAAATAGCCTTATGACAAATCAGTGACAAAGCTTGGAATTCCCATAGGGCTTCTCACAAGAGTAAGGTGTCCAAGTGTGAATCTGAGTTACAAAATCTATCCTTAGGTAAGATATTCAGTTTGATAATTTGCAGCTGGCCTTTGTTGTAGCTCAAAGACAATTCCCTTCTGTCCATCTTACCATATAAACACATGGTTTACCAAAATACGGCCTCATCATTCATTTAGTGAACTTTGGTAACTTTTTTAATGATTTTGAAATAATCTCATTGTCTTGAATCATCTCTCTTTCTAAAATGGGATGGGTATACTGTGTTTGGCTGTGTTTTTACAGTACTTAGCATCTCTGATTCAGATTGGTGACTCTGGATACCAAGACAGATAAATATTAAATAAATAATAATAATAGTAACTCCTCTCTTATTTTCAGGGGTCAAATAGGAGATAAGTTATTCTAGAACTCTCTGCACAAACACGAATATCACCTTGTGTAATCTGAATTATTGACATGCAAAACACAACAGAGATTTCAGCTTTAATTTCAACATTAATTCAAGTTTCTGTGTTTAACTCGAGCTCTGACTAAATTTAACATTGACTTCAGTACAGGATGAGCCTTTTTAAATCAATGTGCTGGTCCATTTATGTGAGTGGTAAATTTGCCCTTTCTTGGTATTGTAATATATTTTTTGAATTAATTACATTTCTGATTTCTGTATTGAGAGTGAATGAAATAGTCACTATCCTGATGTCTCATAAATGTCATAAAATAGTTCCTATCTTTCCCCTTTATAAACTGTTTCCCCCAAAATTCTAAGATTCTGAGAATGAAGTCATATGAACTTCAAAATCTGACACCCCCATTATCTGACCAGCAGATACAACAACATAATATAAAATGACTCAAGACAGTCTCGTTTTTCCCTTTACTTCTTCCTATTCACAAAAGATATGCATTTTCCAATGTGTGTGCACAAAACTTCATTCACAGTTTTGCACATCATTGACTTAGACAAACAACTCTCTTGATAAAGCAAGTCACGGCTGCCAGGCATTAACAATATACATATAATGGATTTGTACATTCCAATAGTGAGCACACAATGGATTTGTACATTCCAATAGTGAGCACACATTTTCAAGAGACCTTTTGCAGTCTGGACAGAATTTTCTTAAAATTTCCTTATTACAAAGTTGGTTACAACTATAACAGGTGAGAAACAATCTGAAAGAAAAATTGCTTAGAGCGTCTTTTACCATAAATCCCGGGTAACATCTTACTACAACTCAAATTTACAACTCAGTCAATATATAGAAACATGGCATTTAGACAGGACGGCTTTTTAGCTGTCTCAGTGCAAAACACATCTTCCATCAGAGTTTCAATTAAAAGTGAGAAACTGGCATATTGCCTTCCCTTATCAGTACATTCAGTCACACTCTTGATGGCAAGTGTTTAACATTTTTCTGTTTATATAAAGTGTGTACAAGATCTTCTTTGAGTCACACCAGTATCCTTCAATACAAACAGGGCTTCATTTACCTCCTGATAAAGAGAGCTTTAAAATTGTGTAATCTAGACAATCGTGACTTAAAATGTATTGCTATTAGAAACACTTTGTCTTATGCTGGTTGTGATTATTCTAGATAATTAATAAATCATTGAAAAGCAATGAAATCCTGTCCCATGTCCTCCTTCAGAATGAATTATACCCAAGTTTTAATACTGATCTAATCTACACTTCTGAAGTTATAAAACAAATACAGTAGCTCAAGTAGCAAGGACAGCCAATATTTATGTTTCATTTTCATTTTGGAATGCTGTGTTGAAAAATAAAAACCATAGAAAAACTGTAACCCCCAGAATTTCTGTTCTTCAGAATTGAAGGTCAGACATACCAAAGGGGTGACTGCCACTCTGCAGATTAGATAAGCAGACTGTGCATTTGAAACTTTGGTGATAGATCACCACTGGGCATGTTTAAAAGAAACAAAGGATAAATCAGTCCTGCAATGCAATACTAAGCCATTGCAAGGATGTCATGTAAGATAGCAAAAAGTTCACACTGGAATGCGTTTTGTCCAATTAGATACAGCGGCATTGCAAAATATGAAATTAAAGGCTAAACCATGAAACCATTTGTCATATTGCTGTGTACATATTCCTGAAAGTAGCCGTCAATGGCTTTACCCATTGTGTGTCCAGGGTTGCACAATCTTGTCCTTGTAAAGTCTTTTCCTCCCACATCTTGGTTTGAAGTATTCAAGGTTGTCCTAAAATGGAACTATACTTTCCCTTTCCCCTATATATTTCCTTTTGCATTATTGTTTGCTATTGATATGACAGTATTCTATTTAAAGTGGTCTGTAGCACCCTTCTGTAAGCTAGTGGACTCTTTCACCAGTCTGCCAAGAGAAGAAAGGCCCTTTTCTCAAAGAACAATTTATTATTTGCAAACCAAAGGCCTAAATAATGTAAAACCAATCAGCTCAACTGACAATTGCCAGCGACAGTGCCCTGGCCCTCTAGCAGCTAGGGGAAAAGAGAACACACCGCATCCTCTACAACCTACAGCCTGGGACCAGTTTCCTCTTACTTTTATGGGACCAGTTTCCCAGTTTCCTGGGACCAGTTTCCTCTTCCTTTTATATCCTGCCCAGCCATGTGACACGTAGGGATCCCTTAACCCTTTCCAGGCAGTTGCTTCACCTTGTTACACCTTCACTCTTGAATATTACCTACGGTTAACCTACCATGCCATACTGTCCATCTTCACTGCAACAAACTTCAAGATGAAACACAAGCCATGGTCTTAAATTTTCTGGTCCACTCCTGAACTAGGCTAAAAGGAGAGAATCCTCTGTGAAACATTTACAATTCAGTTTCATCCTAAAGCAGTCATATTTTTGACAAGGTTGGTGGCAGCTTAAATTAAATTTGGGACCCAATTTTAAATAGAATCTCAACCTCCAGAGTAAACAATAGATGGAGGCGACCTATTAAATCATCGTTTTTTAATTAAATTCTTTGCAGCTTGTGAGTTCTTTGAACTGAGCTAGGTGATAAATGCATTGTAATTTTAATAGGGTTATATTTTGTGCTCAACTCTCATAGAGCGGTGACACGAGATATATACTTTGTTACCACTAAATGCTGCATGGCATTTTGCTGATAACTACACAGTTGGTATATGACATGGCAGCTTCATGGAGGAAACAAAGGGTTATTTTCAATTATAGACTTTTAAAAATTGTGAGTAAAAGAGCATTAATGGCATTTTTAAAGCTTTGTTCTTCAAGGGCCTGATCCTATTCCCATTGAAGTTAGTGGAACGCCCTCTGAATGCCTCGAGTGTTCTTTGGATCAGACCGCTACTGAGGTATTACAAAACAAGTATTTACAAAACTGTGAATGTCAACTATATCTCCTGATAAGCTTCTTTAGTAAAGTAACAGAAATGGTAGAGGGTCAGAATAAAAGACATTGTGTGCAAAGGAAAAAATATATATAGAGAAGCATGTATTTTCTAATTAACCAAGGGCCCTTTCAAAAGTTTACCACTGACTTCTATAGGAGGAGGATTGTGACCGTGTGTGACACAAACCCATAGCAGGAACATCTATGCGCAGCAGGACACTCTATGGCCTTGCAAATTACAGTTTCCCTAAACTTGCAGTCTGCTTTCAGTCCTATCCCTGCCCCGGCCTTGCCCAACCCTTCTTCCAACCTGCTTCAGCCTTTCCCGTGCCACATTGCGACCTTGCTCCAGACCTGCATCTCTCGTCCACCCCTCAGACTTTTGGAACAAGTTCAATCTGGCTTTGACCTTCTGTCTGCTTCTGAACTCTGATTATAATCCTGAGTTGGCTTGTCTATGGACTCTGACCCTGGTTCTGACCTACAATCTGTTTCTGGACTCTAGTTTCAACTCTACTTTCAGCTCATTCCTGACAATGTCCGGATTTGATCACCACATCTTCTGCTGGACACCTTAAACCCATAGCCTGATGCCACATCCATTTCCTGGCTTCTTCATTAACATACTTTCCACTTCAGTTCTTTTAGTTTCCCCCTTTAAAGTGGGAAAACTAGTGACTTTTTAAAAGTGTGACTTTAAAGTGAACCCTAATCTCCCCCCACCACTGAATTTATCCTCTGCATCCTCATCACAGGATCCTCAATTAGACTTTTGTACAATGTGAATGATTTCGTAAGATTTGCCAGTAGAAAATCTGACATGATCCAATAACAGTTCATCATTTTCTAGACACACAAACATATGATATTTGAGGCGGAGAGATTTGTTTCCCACACAGCCCTATTTAATTTGTATGCAAAGTCCATGTGCAAAGTCCAAAAACCATGGTATTGTTTTCAGTAGAGGTTTTTCTGGCATTAGCTGCAGTAAAATGCAACATACAGAGTAACATTTTTCACAAGCCCCAAACATCCTACACTCCCGTCAAACTGATGTACACCACAAGCATTCACTGGGCTGTAGAATGGGAACAAAGAAGGTTGCAGACATACAATTTGTCACCCTGATTTTATATAATAGCAGGATATAAGCACAAAAATGGATTGGTTTGGCAGGTGAAAAGTAAAATTACAGGGAGAGGGGAATATTGTAGCTAACTCAAAAGCAGTCATATTGCCAGCAGAACCCTTTGCCATTTGACAGCTGTCTTACAAGTAAGCTGAAAAATGATGTTATAGCTTGTATCAGTTTGATCTCCACTTCAATAACTTAGAATGGGACATATTTCCCTACAAAATGGGTATTTGATCTGTCTTCTAATATCAGTAGGGTTATTATGAAATGCACGTGTTTGTGTTCCTGTTTTTTAAAAACTCTAACGATATAGCTGAATGACAGCATGGAAAGAATACCTCATTATCTGGCATAAATGAGTCTGCATTGTCCTTTGAAGGGAGATTTTATAGCTGTACATATGAGATTTGGGATTCTCTCTTGTTTTCCAAATATTGTTTGGTTGTGTGTTTTTCTTTCATAAAGAAGGAAGCTCATGCTGATAACTGGCTAAGTCCTGCTCCCATTTCATCTGCAAGAGAAGGGCTCAAATGCATCAAATAAGACACAGTTATTTCTCAACCTGTTTGTTAGAAAAACAAAACAGATTGTCCCAGAGGCGGATTGGGTTGAACGTTACCCTTTATTATAGAATCGTAGAATAATAGGGATGGAAGGGACCTCATGAGTTCATCTGGTCCAACCCCCTGCTAAAAAGCAGGACCACTCCCACTAAATCACCCCAGCCAGGGTTTTGTCTAACCGGGCCTTAAAAATCTCCAAAGATGGAGATTCTACCACCTCCCTAGGTAACCATTCCAATGCTTCACCACCCTCCTAGTGAGAAAGCTTTTCCTAATATCCAACCTCGACCTCTCCAGCTGTAATTTGAAACCATTGCTCCTTGTTCTGTCCTCTGTTACCATCGAGAACAGCCTAGCTCCCTCCTCTTTGGAGCACCCCTTCAAGTAGTTGAAGGTTGCTATCAAATCTCCCCTCAGTCTTCTCTTCTGCAGACTAAATAAGCCTAGTTCCTTCAGTCTCTCCTCATAAGTCATGTGCCCCAACCCTCTAATAATTTTTGTTGCCCTCTGCTGGGCTCTTTCTAATTTGTCCACATCCTTTCTGTAGTGGGGAGCCCAAAACTGGACACAGTATTCCAGATGCGGCCTCACCAATGTCGAATAGATGGGAATTATCACATTATTGCCTGCTCGTTCCATCTCAACACCATGAGTGAGCAAGGAGGAGGGGGCATTACAACCCTTTTATGCTTAAAAATATTCAAAAGCTTCCATTTTCAAGGACTCTCCAGAAACCCCAATTTGGTTATATTGACACCTAAATAATTAATATTAATAACTATGTGGTGACTATAATTGTCCCAGTCTCTGTTTACTCTTTACAGGTTTTGCATATATTGCACAGATGCTTTACTTATTATTTTCTACACCAGAAATTGCTTCATAGTCCTTAACAAGCAGGGAGGAGGGGGAAGAAAGGTGGTAAGCAATGTTCCCATGCAGGACCTTATATAGGAGGGGAAGACAGAGAGAAAAAAGAAGATAACATAACTTTTAACTAGAATTTTATTTACAGGACAGCAAATCTTGCCCATAGTAACCCCATTACCATAAAAAACAAACAAGGAGTCCTGTGGCATGAGCTTCTGTGGGAGAAAATCCCACTTCATCAGATGCTTTGAAGAATAAAGGCAATAAATAAATTTGTTAGTCTTTAAGAGTGCCACAGGTCTCTTTGTTTGTTTTGCTGAACCAGACTAAGGTGGCTCCCCCTTTGGAATTGGTCCCGTTACCTTAGTAGCTATCATTCAGGCCAAGTGCTCAAGTTAACTCTTTCCCACACGGTTGTGCAGGATGCATATGTAGTGCAGAAAGGTTGCCCACACAACTTATATCCTGTAGAACATATGTCCATGAGCCTGTGGAGAGAATTCCTGGACAGAGACTTGAGGGGTTAGTTAAGGAAAGATTCAGTGAATATGCAACTGATACACTGTATTTTCTTCAAGGCTTCTTCTTGACTTGAAGCTCTACTTCGTAGCTTGTGGGATCAGATTGAACTATAATAGTGACATTCATTTATGTCTTGATGCCAGGGCCGTCCCTAGAGGGGGCCGAACGGGGGCGATCGTCCCAGGCCCCGCGGGTACATGGGCCCCATGCTGTCCCGCTCCCAGCAGGGCAGTGTGAGGCCCGTGCGTGAGCCGCAGCCCCTCCTCTCACAGTCGCCCCGCTGCCTTTGGCACCCAGCCGAAGGCAGCGGGGTGGGGCGGGGCAGGGCGGGGTAGGAGGGCTATGCCCAGCCCCTGGGCTGGCTCTCCCCACCCCCAGGGCGGAGCAGGCAGGCCCAAGGGCAGAGCACATGGGGCCCGGCCTCTGGGCCGGCCTGACCTACATGGCCGGCTTCCTTTCCTGCAGCCGGCTCTGGCTCCACCCCCCCTTCCCTCCACAGGCAGCCCCGGCCTCCCGGCTGAAGCCAGCTCCCACTGGGGCCGGGGCCAGGGCCAGGACCGGAGCAGGATCCGACTCCCCCGCCCCCCGGAGGCGGGGCCCCGCTTTGGCCACTTGGCCCCAGGCCCTGCTCCCCCCATGGGACAATGCTGCTTGATGTGTAGGCAGGGTCTGGCGTTTCATCCAAGCATGAACATCCTAATTCTGAGGGTGGACCTTGCATTCATCAGCTGCAGGTGCTTGAGGCAGCTGTTTTCTGCTGATTTGCTTGTTGGTACTTGGGGTAAGGATGCTGAGGGAGGACGTGCTTATTTGTGACTCATTATATCTTTATTCCAAGGATAGGACGTTCTTGTGAACTGTCTCCTTTTTCCAATGATAATCAGACTGTGGGATGATAGAAACTTTTGGGTTTTGTGGGCCCTTGAAATGACTTGGGTTCTACTTCTCCATATTGCAAGATCCTGACAATGTTGTTCTGCTTTTCTAATGAAAGAGTTTGTCTAGTTATTTTTATTTATATTTACATACATTCTGTGGAGCAAATTTTTAAAGGGGCCTCGATCCAGACACTAAGTTTGCACCCACAATGAATTATAAGCACAAATAATAGGTTTTTAACATTCAGTTGAATTATTTTTTAGTTCTATCAGGTAAAATAGGTATGTAAATGGTTATTTACACAAGAAATTAATTGGTTTGAATCTTAAATAGAGGCACACAATTAGAAGCCATTTTAATTTCTTTTTTTAACTGATGGTTTTGTTTTATCCACTAGAGCAATTGAAAGCAAAGAGAGAGAGGTGAAGCAGGGAGATCTATAACAGAAAGACCCATTCAACCTAACAATTCTAAAGAGCTGATGATAGATCCACAGGTAGATGATTCTTCTCCCTTTAAAAATAGTTGGCAGACATTGCCTCTTTTTTGTTGTGAGCATGCTGTTGTTTGCAATACCAAACACTTTTCAAAAGTGATATCTGTTTTCAAAACAAAACTTTTACTTAAGTCTCATGGAAAATGTTCCTGGCTAAATTCAGATTCAATTTATATAATATGATCTCTTCAAGCTGCACCTAATAGTAATTTCAAAACAATTCAGTTAGAAGGAAACCACAGGCATTTATTTGAAAAAAGATTTATCTACATTCAACATTTTGGAATTTTTTTACCAGCTGTAAGAGTAACCAAAATTGAGTGTCATTGGATGGAAACAATTTGGGATTGTGGAATCTTACTTACAGGTCAAACAGATTATGCCAGCTCTAATAATTATGAGCTATATATTCAATCATACAAAAATACTGTGCATCAATGTAGTTGCACTAATTTACCCCAGAAGAGGAGCTGGCTCTAAATAGATCCAATTCCCAGTGCATTTGCTAGGAGTTGATAAAGCTCAGCACCTCATAGGAGACATTTCAGACACCCATAGTCCCCTTAAATCCACTTTTATTGGTATGGATTTATATAGATCAATTATTGACTTACTGTGTCTATGTTGATCAAATGTTGTGCACAGAGATGGGAACTTCATATAAAACAAAATGATAGGTTTTTGCTAAGGCAAACAGTTACTTCACAAGCTATTTCTGTCATTTATTCATTACACTGATATTCTGCTTCAGCTAGCAGCAAACTCCCTACAGGTAAGGTAACATTCAAGTACAGTGCTCACTTGTAGTATGGTAGATAGTTTACTGTGTAAAGTGGATAAACATGCTGTGAATTAGAAGAAGAAAATACCCTTTTCATTGGATCTGCATCTAAAGAGGAAAAGCTGTGGAGTTCCATTATAAATGATATAATGGCTTGTGTATGAATGATGAAAATGACTACAGAATTCATTAATATTTGGCTTTTATTTTCATTATGAAGAACCATTTTCTGGTTCTGGCCTTAAGCAACAATCCACTTTCATAGGAAAAAAAATTGCTTTCTTTGCTCAAAGAGTTGCATACATCACATACATGTGTGTGTAATGTGTACATGTAATATATATATATGTGTGTGATTTACTTTATTTTATTTATTTATTTTCTAATGGATTCTTGACACCTTACTGCTAGCTAACACAGTATGGGATAACCAACTTTTATTAACATATGTACTTCCATTCCACTGCTCCTTGTACAGCCTCTCCAATGTCTATAAAGGTGATGTTCCCGAATTTCTTAACTCTTATACTTCAAACCCATAGTCTTTTGACTTTCTCCATCCATGATGCTATAGCTCATGGATTGGTTATATTTACCATCTTTACCTTAACATGTTCCTTCTCAACGACCTGTACTGTGAAATCTGGATGCCCAGTCACACCCTATGTTTAACACTATGATTGTCTGTTTGTTTATAACATTTTCTTAATAAAAATTTATATATATATATATATATATATATATACACATATACACACACACACACACACACACACACACACACAAACTGCCAGGCATAGTCATAAGGTGGTCCTTGGAATAATGGGGACATGGATTCTTCCTCTCACAGGCCACAGATTATCACAGGAAAAAATATTACCGGCTTAGCGCTGCAGTAACTTGTATTCTATTGGTACCATCCAGAGGGCAGTAACTGGTGAATCTATACAACTGTGAATCGCTCATGCCCCTACTGGGCCCCAGGAGTTGGAGTCTATGACATATGGGGGACTGTATGTGGTCTGAACTCCTGCAGCAGAATGACATCTGCTCTCACCTAAGCATGGAAAGGGTTGCAGGATTTTCCCTGTAAAGCACCAGAAGGCCTTTTTGGATTTGCTTCACTTCTGCCAGCAGAAACATTTGATTTTAAACAGTTTTCTGCTTCTAGAAGAATGTCCTAATTTAACCCACTCTCATCAGATTTTTGAAGATATCATGAGTTAAACCTTTATTGAAACTAAATATGATTGATGTTTCCTGGCTGAATCTCTGGTAAAAATTACTATTACATTTCTGTGATTTTTTTATTTTAATTTCTATTCCACAGGGAATTTAATTGTAAAGCTGCCTATGACTTCACTCCAGTATTGAAGCTACCTACATGGATGGCTTTGGAATTTACAATTTCAGTTTTATTTCCTAAATCTTTGGTGGAGAATATTTTGTATTCTTTAGTGAAAGAGCTCAGACTAAATTTACAGCAATCTTTTTTATTCAGTAAACGTAACAAGATCAAACTGGTATTAGATATAAAGTACAAAACACTGTATTGATAAAGCGCTTTTGTGAAAACCATTCCTCTGTTTACTGAGATGTCATTGGGTACATGTACAGTGGTATAAAACTGTAAAGCCATAGATCAGAGCTACTAATTATTAGGGATGCTACTCAGAACTCGTAAAGGATGTCCTGGGAAACAGGCACAGATTAGTAACTATTTTCATTACCAATAAAAGCTGCCTTTATTCATTTTATTTTTGATACTTACATTTTTGGTTCTCTTCACATAGCCTGTTTTTAATTAAGAGCCAGACAGTGAACTCTTTACTCACACTTATGAATAGTTACTCCCTTGTGTAGTCTCCTTGATTTCAATGTTACTCCTTTGATTAAACACTGACCAGAGTGGGAAAGTGGATCAGTCACTGCTGAAGTACCGGTAGGCAGATTTATATTCTGCATCATTTAAAGACCTGCAAAATAGAGCAGATTGCTTATCAGTGACATTCCTTGCTCAGAAAATGGTAAGGTTGAAGAATCATAATCGATAGCAAGGGCTAAAATTCTGCCCTCATTTACTTCCATACAGTCTCATTGACTTTAATAGAGTTGCATAGATGTAAAGGTTAAGCAGGATTAGTCTTGCTCTATGAGTGCTGTGAAATAAATTCCTGGAATATGGTCATTCTACACAAAAGTTTCTGGAAACACTATGTGATAAACTGAGCACCTGGATGAAAATCTAGAGTGACTGAACAATAACAAAATCAATACTATAAATGATATATTACTTCTGGCCAATGATATATAAGCCATAACTCACAGGAGTAACTTGGTAGTTTAAAATATAGTTAAATACAGGTCCCAGAGCCATTCATAAAATGTATAGGTCTTTCCAGAGGTCAGCCTAACCCCACCACATTTCCTCAAAGTTTTTCAGTCAGCCTTAGATCTAATGAAGAAAATCATCATGTTGGAATACCCATTCCCTAATCATAACCCAGCAAGACTGCCGATGCTATTATTGCCTCAGTTGTCAATATCTAAGCAGCATTGAATTCTAAAAAATTTGGGATAAAAAGAACAGAACCCATCTTTTTACCTGGATTAGATTGGGTATGGGTGATTTATTAATTTGACTTCCTCATGAGGTTTCCTAAAATGACTGTTATTCCTATCTATAAAACACTGCACTAGACTTAAGTCCAATATCAGTTCTAAGGAGATTAAATACTTAAGCATTATACTGGCCTCTAAATTAAGGAGGATGTATAAACTCAATTTCCAGAGGATTCTAAATGTGATTAAACTGGATATGCCATGATTAAATATCTTGCTCTTATTCATTTCTGGGAGGATTAATGCCATTAAAACAAGCTGTCCCCAAATATTTGTTTTAAATAACTTCCTGGGATATGCCGTATTCTGTGTTTTAAAATCTTACCAAATAGCTTGGCAAACTCATATGGAAATTCAAGAGACTCTTCCTGAAAACACAGATATTCTAGAAATCGAATGAGGAGTGTGCAGGGCTCAACTTGCTCCGATAATATATAGCAGTTGTACAATCTGTGTCAAATTATAAGCAAACAATGCTTAGCATATTGCCTATTGTGAAATTGAAGCCTCTCAATTTTCACCTTCAGAAATACTGCACCTGGGGTCATCATTCCCTCAAAGGTAAACCCAAGATCTGTTTGAAAAACAACATTATAAAAGTCATAGTTTTGATTTCCTGCCAATAATTTTTCACCAGTCACACCTGTTCCTGGATTTCTTTCCTTCTGTGCCGGAAAAGCTTTCAAAGTCTATTTAGTCGGGATGAAATAGCCTTCTTATTAAAATTAGTAGATAATTTAGTCTTGCATTTTGTTAATACAATCTAGATTCATGTGATAACCATATGGTCTTGAAGATTTCTTTCTTCTTTACGAAGTAAAATAAGCATTGACTTTCTTTCATGTAAATCAGCCCTCAGAATATTAGTATCATGTATCTTCATGAGGCTTTGGGGGAATAGTAAAGGAAGAGGATTCTTAATTGTTTTTAAATGATTTTAGTTCACAGTGACAGTCCTGGTGACTGAAATCCTATAACATATGAACTATTTAGGAGCAAAATATTTTCTCAAAATAGGTACAGTTCTGAAAGTGGCAGTGAATGCTTCCCCTCGTTAGCATGTCTTTTGGACTCAACCCTAGTTTAAAAGACTATTAGCAAAAAGATAGCTCAGTCTTCATGGTATCTCATTTGTGAAAACATTACATATAAGCCATCAGATAATAGTGATTTCAGTCACTATGCCCTGATCTGTGCATTAATATTCAATTTAATTAACATTAATTTAATTTAATATTCTATTTTCATTGCTGGCCCCAACTTTTACTAAAACACTAATGAAGGAGTTACTTCTATCCAATCTAAATCGAACCCCATCCATACTAAGAAATGGCTCATTGAAAAAAGTTATGGGAAACATATCCAACAGGATGGAATGAGGGAGGCCGAGCAGTGCTGGGTACTCCTTGGACACTAAAGACAGCACCAGAGCTAGAGGATCCTACTTGTTATCTCGTTACAAGGTATGGCTGGTGTACTCTCCTGTATGTCCTGGGTATTCTGCCTTCCCAGTTCTTTTTTTCCCCAACAGCTACTCAAAATTTGGCTTTACTTGCATTGCAGTGAGCAGCTACCTTGATTCCTTTGCATCTTAGAAGCAGCAGCCAGTCAACCATGCATGATAACCTGAAGCAGCTGTTCCAGTCTATGACATGGGGTCTGGGCTCCAGACTGGGAGTTTGCGTTGTTTCAAGCATTCCCGTATCAGGCAATTGCCCAGTCACCCACTAGGCAAATCCAAACTGGATGCACATGAGATCTCAAAAGTAAGTTCAGCGCTGAATTGAATGACATACAATATATCCTACCAACTCACACAGTTCTGCTAATCTCAGTAGAGATCTACAGCCAGGTTTCAATTAACATGGTTCTCCTTTACAACAGTGTTAATCAGGAGTAAGTCAAATGAATAAGGAGGTACACTGGGATATAAACAGTTATCATCCTTTGGCCCACCAGACCAAGACGTACTCTTTGTTGTTCCAAAGTAACTATTTTGACATTAAAACAAAAAAGGAATCCTGTGGCACCTTAAAGACTAACACGTTTCTTTGGGCTCCAATCCACTTCGTCAGATACATCTGATGAAGTGGGTTGGAACCCATGAAAGCTTGTGCCCCAAGAAATTTCTTAGTCTTTAAGGTGCCACAGGACTCTCATTGTTTTTGCTGTACACAGACTAACACGGCTACCACTCTGGAATTTTAAAGACTAACAGATTTATTTGTTGCATGAGTATTTTGACATTAGTGGAGTTACATTCCAATTGAGAACCAGATTTGTCAGTCCATTGGTTTTATTGTAATTATATGATCTAGCTTCAAATTCTGGGATAGATTCTTTCAATCTCACTCATGTCGAATAGCGCTTTTTTGAACATTCCCACTGAACATAACTCATTGGGTAAATTACAACTCAATGTCTGAAAATGCCCCCATTGAAGTCAATGAGAGTTCTGTTTTTTATTTCATTAATGGTGGGATTTCGCTCAGTATGAGTCAGGGCATCATAATCTGGCTTTGCAACGGTTCTGCATTTAGGGTCTCAGATTATGACCTGTTACTCAAATTGCTGATGCACTGTTCCGAACAAATCACCCCACTGAGGTGAAAGGGCTGCCTGTGGTATCAGATGCTTTTCAAAGTGAATAAAGGATCAAAATCATGTGAAAACAGACAGACAAAACCCGAACAAATTTAATAACACAACAAAAATTAACAACTCAATATAATAGTCTCCACAAATTCCACGAGACATATGTGAAAATACTAACTTATAACCAAGCTACTCTGTTTTACATCAGATGAGTATCTATCTCACTGCTTGTTCTAGAACATGTGTTCTGCTTGAAAGACCAATTTTGTTGATTATGTGTGATAATAGGCTTTACAAATATCGTCAGGTTTTCACAATGAAGCCAACTCTTTGACATTGAAAGGACAATTGTATTGGGTAGTGGTAATGAGAAATGACAATAGATTTTCTTTTTCAGAACAAGGTCTGGCTACATCTGAGACCTTTTATCTGAAAAAGAATTGGATAGAGAAAGCTTGAACACAAATAACGTCATTGCAAAGAACAAGATAAAATGGTAACTGGAAATCAGAAATAAAAACTGGGGGTGGAGGGGCTGAATCTGATCTCAGTCCAGTTTTGCCTTCACTTAGCTCCATTGATTTCAAAGGATGCCTTCCTGATTTACATTTCTACAAGACTGAAATCGGGCCCTATAGGTAGAAATGCAACTTTATTCAGTTTTCTGCCTAGCCTTATCAATGAAGGAAATGGATTGAGTCTTGAGACATTCATAGACTGTCCTTTGTTATCTCTGTGGGCTAAAATATGTTAAAATTAGTCTATATAGACCAAATCTGTTCTCAGTTATTATGGATTTACACCAGTAAAGATTTAAGCTACATCCTCTCTTGCACTGAGGAAGCTTGGTGTCATGCTAAAGATGCATAACCCTACATCTCTCTAAACCAGATCCCAAAGCATCTTCCCTGTCTATGTCCTGCGGGACCCTGAGTGGGCCTGAAGCTGGGCTACCAGTGAATCAGCCCTGTATGCAAAAATAAAAAATAAGGCCTATGTTAACAGCTTTGTCTAAGTAATGCTAAAGAGAAAACAATCTCCATGATTAAGGGGTTTGTTAAAGTTCCTCTTTTGGCATTTCGCTTGGCAAGCGGCTTTGTGGTTAGCAAGCTTGTGCAAGTGTACCCTTAAGAGAACAGAGGGTGGGCCTATCAAAGTAAAGAAAATCTTCTCCCCCATCCCCCCGACATCGCAAGGTAACATTGCTGGATGAAGCAGATTTCATTGTATAAGAAGTGCAGATTTTGATTATCTAGCAATTTCCATGGCCTAAACTTGAAATTGATAAGGGCAGCACAAATGGCTAAGTAAAGGGTGCATGTATGGTATGCATGTACAAGTTCCTGACCAACGGAAAAACTCGTTGACTGGCCAGAACCCAGGAGTGCCAATCAAGAAAGAAGTAGTGACCGGTCAAAGGCAATTCTGAATGGAATGAAGGAGGATAAAGAGGGGTGGCTCGGTCCAGCCCCCTTGATCGATTCATCCATAAAACCAACTCGACTTGGGAGTTAGGAGGGAGGAAGACTGACATCAACACAACGGGGTCGGTGTGCACCGCAACTTCCTCACCCCCTCAAGTCTTGGCACCTGGGCTAACTTTGATCTGGTCAGTCTTAAGTAAGCCCTGAGTCTGACAGGTATAAGTGTGTTCCAGCTATGGATGTGTGAGTGTAAAAGTATGGTGGTTTGTCTTCTATGTTGAATTCTGTGCTGCCCAATTTAGAGCTGTAATTACAAGCTAGAACTTTTCTGCTTTATATTGTTGTTATGTGTATTGATATCTAGAGACCTACCTGGATGAACTCGGTCTCCTCATTTTTGGGATAGATCTTGTTACCTACTGTATTTATTGTGCAATTTTATTAGATGGTCTTCTCAACCGTTGAACTGTGGCTTATGTTTTCCTAAACTTGTACACTCATACCAAATTAATAAAAGTTACATACAAAGTAATTAATACTAAAAGAGGTGTCCAGAGTCTTTCTCCCCCTTTTTGAATCCTGCATAACATCTAGGTGGATTGTTTTATATACATCCACTATAGCAGCTCCTGTAACATCCTCTATAAACCCTAAACTTTGAGAAACAACTGTTTACAGCATCGTGTTGAGTGAAATGATTGAAAGGCAGGAGTTGAAGACTATTAAGAGAGAGAGTCAAATGCATTTTCATAAGCTCCCCCACTTTATAAGTTGGCTTCACAACTTTCAGCTGGATGCAATTCATTTCTTTTCAGTGCTTTGAAAGTATGTAAGCCAATGCATTTTTTTGTACGCAGGTCCAGATTTCAGCTTGCCTTTCTGTTCTCTGATTTCACTTATATGATTACTCCAACCAATGTATTACATCACAGGAAGCTGATCCTTATTTCATTTGGATTTTCCCTCCATAGCAGCAGTGTCACAGCTTCTAAAAGTGTTTTTCATATGAACATAGGGAGAAAAAACAAAGTGTCATGAACCATTTTCAGCTGCTTTTTTTC
Source organism: Pelusios castaneus (assembly GCA_007922175.1). Taxonomy (NCBI): domain Eukaryota; kingdom Metazoa; phylum Chordata; order Testudines; family Pelomedusidae; genus Pelusios; species Pelusios castaneus. The sequence continues at coordinate 16,793,368 of ML685770.1, forward strand.
TTACAAAGAAGGCAGCTGACAATATGCATGTAGATTGTGAGGTCGTTCCATGACAACACTAAATCTGAGTTTCACAAGTTTATTTAAAATGTCTTCAGTGTCAATTTATCTAATTTATTTGCATAGATCATGGTTGTTTCTAGCAAAGGGCCATACAGCTGGCTTAAACAACAATCTATGGATTCATATGGCAGAAGCTCATACAGCTGCCACTATGACACTCTCCTCCCCGTTTATTGGGTGTGCTGTGAATTGGAGGAGGTAGGCTGAAGTGTGCTGCTATAGCAGTCCCTAGCTATGGATGTCTTCTGGGGAATCATTATACTTGAGGTAGAGTTTAGAGCAGCCTTAAGGGTGCCCTAGATCTTCAGGGGGCTGAAAGGGCCACTGGCTGACTGTAGAATAATGTTGGGGTAGCATCCACCAGCTCCTTTATGGCTTTCTCATTTCTGCTGTTCCCAGTGGACAGAGCAGAGGATTCAGTCCCTTGTTTGCTGTTCTGTCAAGAGCAGTAAGGCACATGCAAATAGAGCAATGTTGTAAAATATAAAATAACAAAAATTACAGCTAACTTTATCACCCTATAGTTCTATCAAAACAACCTTGCTTTGTCTGCCAAAATATTATCATTTCTCATTGCAGTTTCAGTATAATCCCTTATCAGCGTTACCACTTCTCTTTCCTCTTTTATTTTGCCCAGTCTTCTGGAAAACTCTGATTTCTAGTATTTTGAATTCCCAGTTCTATTTTCTCAGTCAGTCATGTGTCTGTTATTCTAATAATATCATACTTGTCCTTGAAAATGTATAACTCCAATTCAAACTCTTTCTGAGTTCCCAGCATTTGTTTAAGAATTAATGGAAAGACAGAGACAGAAAAAATACACATGCCAGAGACAGATTTTCTGTGCCCCCAAACAGCCTTTGCTTATTATTTAATAGCCCTCTTCAGTGTTAATCATGGGGTATCATCCTTTCAGATTTAGGCATCTGCCCTGTACAACCAGCACCATCACTATTAACATTAAACAAAACAATAAATAATAATAATAATAATAATACACAAATATGTAGCTCTCATATAGTGCTTCATCAGTAGCTCTCAAGGGCAGTATCATTATCCCCATTTTACAGATGGGGAAACCGAGGCACAAAGTGGGAAAGTAATTGCTTAATATTACCCAGGTGGTTTCCCAAATTCCAGTCCAATGCTAGGTCTGAAAGCTTTAAGTATCTGAATAACCAAATTAATTTCCCTATTAGAAGACCAAAGATTTCCTTTCATAGAGATGAAACATAGAAGGTTCAATGACAAGACAGATGACTGCACAACTTCCTCATAAGTCATTCAAAAACAAGCTAAGCATGAAACAGACAGTAATACCTAACTTCCAGAAATCTCTTTCGGCCAGATTTTAATTCCTTTACTCATGCTGAGTAGAACATTATTCCATGAATAGTTAATTGATTTTAATAAATGATACCACCCATAGAGTAACGTTATTTAATATGATTCTGATCTGGTTATGATTAGAAAGTAAAAGAAAAATGAAATCTTACTGGGAATTTTCAAAACTCCTATAATTCTTTATTCTCTGTCAGCAGTGGTGGCAAGACATATATTGTTTCAATCAGTGTTTTACAATTTTGGTTAACGACTTTGATGCTCAGGTTTTTTGCTACATTGTAAATTATGAGTGTCTTTTCAGTTAAGATATTGGAGGTGCAATTTCGGGGAGAAAAGCATATTTCATGGTATTTTGGCCTTTCTAGATCCAGACCTGGTCTAACACTAATAGTTGGGGGAAAAAATCCAGTAACTTTAGAAGAGAAAAAGAAAAAAAGAAATATGAAGCCATGCAATGAGAAATGCAAGAGGATAAAATGAAAGTTGCTTCCTCATGGAAGTGCTTATATTATGTTTCTCCTTCTTATGCTTAGACTTTTAGTTCCTTCCAAGAGACAAGAACCATAGTGAAATCATAAATAAGCATACGTCCTGAAAAAAAAACCATATGTGCCTTTATAAAGGAAAAGAAAAAAGGAAAATCACAAGACATGGAACACAGTTAAATATCCTTGAAGCACGTGTCCCTGTGTAAAACCTACAGCTGGACTACATGCCTGCTCAAGCATTTGTTGTGGGGCAAATGCCTGTAAAATCATTAAGAATCACTGATATTTCTGCATAAGGGAGGGTTAAAAAATACTCAAAACCTTACTACTTATGGTTGACAGAAAATTAACTGTGTTACATATTCATATTTGGAGAAAAAGACTGCAGGAGACAACTGATATTCTCCCTAGCATTTTAACGAGTAGATTTAAATGGTTTGAGTGAATTGTTATATTTCCTACACCAGAGAATGATAGCACAGCTCTGATTAGGGAACTGAGATATTTAGCACTTTCATTCAAGCTATAAGGGTTGTAAAATTAATATGCACTGAATTTTAGCATAAAAGTCTATCAAGAAGTGAAAAGTTCTACAAATAGGAAAGAAAAATACCATGTCTATGTATTGATATGGAGAGAATTTTCCATTCTTGCTACTTAAAAATGTACAAGCCAGTGTCAAAAAAAAAAAAAAAAAAAAAAAAAAAAAAAAAAAAAAAAAAAAAA
>ML685770.1:16796088-16838468 GCA_007922175.1 Pelusios castaneus
CAGATTTTCAGAACATCTCAACAATCAGCAGCTCCCACTATTCTTGCTTCTGAAAATCTGGTCCTTTTATATAGGTGCCTAAATGGGAACCAAGTTATTTTACAAATTTGTTTCATAGGGGATGACAATTATAACTAGTTATTTTTCTGGCCATAGTGGACATTTACATTTCATCCCAAACACCTATCAACATGTCATGTATCAAGTTTTGGATAATCATTCATCATTTAATATATTTAAAGTGAAATATCCACTCTGACATAAAAAAGTATTTTTGTGGGTCTTTTTCCTACACACTGCTGATATCACAATACATTAGTAAATACATCAATTGTGCCATTATACATGGCACAGAGTTGGAGCTATACCAATAGTTCAGCAAAATCCTGTATATTGAATGGAGTTATATCAGGGATGGATTTGGTCCTAAGTCTTTATTCAGAGTGATAAAGCCTATAGTGTAAATCTGTGATAGAAAATCTACTATTAGAAGTTTTACAGAAACTTCTCAGTCGTAATATTAATGGATGCCCCTTCAATCCTGTTTTCAAACACAAGTCATTATGGAGACCACAGGACTGATCTGGCATTTGTCTCTTTAAATCTTTCAATTTCCTGCAGATGCACAGTAGAGGTATCAGTAAAGTGCACTTTAATTAGCCCAGAGGAAATCACAGTAGGGATTAAATGAGATGGCTTGTTATTCTTCTGTTTGTACTATCCGAAAATAAAAGCATGTAATTGTTGAAGCTGTTGCACTGTGGATATATAATAAAAGAATCTTTGGGCTGACAGAAACCAAGCATGAGAATGACTCTGTAGTCTGTTAGTTAGAGCTTTCACCTAACAAGCTTTGGAGCCTGCCTGCTCCATCAAATTTGTTGACTTAAGCATTTAAATTAATTTTGTTCAGACTTGCCTACAATATTAAAATATTAATTTTAATATATTAAATGGTTGTATATTGTAATTAATATTATGTAGCATTGTTAATATTTCTAATATGAAAATGGTAAACAATATGAATTTAAACGTATAAGTCAAATTGAAACAAATTGTTTCCACCGTATTGAAACAAAAATCATATGACATTATTGAAACAAAATGATGTGACAAGGTCAAAAAGAAATATTTCAATGGGCCTGAAATGAAGTGTTTTAGAATTCAATTTAAAATTTTAGCTTTGGATTCCAATATAGAGCAATAATTTTTTTGAAATGTCAGAATTTTCCAAGGAAGGGAAAATCTGGTTCCTGACCAGCACTAAAATTATGCTCCTGTGAAGCACCCACTGTCCAGGTGAATTTTTTGTGGACCTGTTTCTTTTTCACTAAGGTTGGTGCAAATCAAGAGTAAATGAATGGAGTTATATAAGAATATTCAAAAGGAGACTCAAGCTCTATACACTTAAATGAGATGCTGAAGTGACATTCAGTAGGGTCTAATCAATTACCTCATTTCAGAAATCATTTTGGAAGGAAAATCAAAAACATTCCGCACCTTGAGAAGAGCACTCAGGACAATATTTGAAAGTAAAAAGTTGAGGAAATGGTTTGGAATGGAAATAAGCTAGACTGGATCCAAACAAGGAAGACTTGCTTGATCAGCACCATGAGACCATTTGTGCCATTGACAGACAGGTACTCCCCTACAACTGTCCTTGAAAAAAAATCCTGCTTTTCAATGTCCAGTGAAGAAAGAGGAAGTCCTTCCATTGACTTCTTCAAGGACAGGATCAGGCTCTAGGAATTCATCCCCGGAAGACATTTAGCTGAGTTTATATGCATCAGCAGAAAATGAACTGGAATTTTTTCTGGATTTATCTCCTCTATATTTAAAAAGTACTCTTTCAGGCTCATGTTAAAATATGTATATGATGATAACGCTTACATATGACTTATCATTTTCAAAATATTTTCTAATTATTAATAAATTAATCCTCATATCATCCATGGGAAGTAAGTAGGCAAGTATTTATCTCCATTTATAGATTAAAAAAACTGAGGAAGGTATTTAAACAATTTGCCAGGATTTAAATGCAGAAGAGTTTGAATCCAAATCCTTGAATCAGGCCATTATACTGCATCTCACTCTGTAAAGGGTTTGCAAAGTTCTAAACAGAGGAAAGTCTTGGGGGAGATTAAATAAAACTCCACAAGAAAGCACCTGACTTCTTTTCCAGGAGAAAGTGGTACAAATTAAGTCTCCAAAAGAAAAGTATCATCAACAAATTCCCTAAAAAGGAACAGTCTTCTTAATGGAAAAAATCCTTGATGCTTAAAGAATCTATATTATAAACCTAATGGAATGTTGAGAATGAAGTGCTGCATTCCCGCTGTGTTTTATATTGGGCTTTGTCTTCCAAGTCCCACGGAGTCGGGTGCTGAATTATACCCTGTGCCAGCTTACAACTTCATTACTCAACACAGAAATTTCAGTGCTTGTAATGTTGATGTTATTTCTTTTTGCATTAAATGTATAGAGCTATGCTCCCAGTCTATGTTAGAAATATAGACCTTCGGGTTATGCAGTTCCTGGCTGCTGATGGCCATCTGGGTTAATGATCTACAAGTACTCTAGTCAAGAAATATTGACCCTAGAGTTTATTACTATTTAAAGTGCACGTCTACCCTGAAAAACAACCATATAAACATGAGTCAGGACATATCTCCTTCACTTGTGTAAATCCATTGAAGGGAACATGGTTTCCCAGTTGACACTGAGGTCTGAAATCTTTGGAGTTACCCAGGAATCACTGATGGCCTAATTTGACTGGCAGAAACTTTATTAATGGTCATAAAGTTGAGAAACAAAGAAAGAAAATAGCTTGACGTGACAATCACCCCAATACCTTTAGGTTCAATTTGCAGACTAAAAAACATGGGGTTTTTCGCTTGTAAATTGATCCCATTTAATATAGGAATCAGTGATTTTCTGATCATTGACATGTAAACCTGCAATGCCATTCTTACAGAATCACCTTTTTCAGCTAAGTACTCTCCCTGCTACCAACTCCATAACCCCAGTCAACATTGTCCCCCTGTTCCATTTGATATTCATCCACAACAAGGAAGGTCTGACTAAATCATTGACACTTATTTGTGAATGCTCAGCATCAAATTCTGGAAACAGGTCAGAAAGTCAGGGAACAACGGTTCATACTCTGTATATTACTAGAGCTGTCCAGAAAAAGACATTGTTTGTTCCTGCTGCCTTCAGAAGCAAAAGACTCAAGATGAACAATAAACAACCTTGTATTCATTATATGGTAGACAACATTGTACATGCTCATGGGATTTTGAGTTAACCATGTTCCTTTTCTTGTATACCACAACCCACATTACCAGGCTGCCTGTGCCATCATGGTAGCACTGTATTTTTGAGCATCATCTGCATACACTCATACTGATGCTTGTGTATGAACTTTACCCTCCTTACAAACTCTCCTTTCCTTACTGTGTAAAATGTAACCTGTGGAACTCTATGCCAGGGGATGCTGTGAAGGCCAAGACTATAACAGTAAAAAAAAAAAAAAAAAAAAAAAGAACTAGATAATTTCATGGGGGATAGGTCTATCAATAGCTATTAACCAGGATGGGAAGGGTTATAAAACCATTCTCTGAAGTGTCCTCAGTCTCTGCCAGAATCTGGGAATGGGTGATAGAGGATGGATCACTCGATGTTACCTGTTCTGTTTGTTCCCTCTGAAGTACCTGACATTGGCCCATGTCAGAAGACAGTATACCTGGCTAGATGGACCATTGGTCTGACCCAGTATAGTTGTTCTTATGTATCATCATGGGCTGTATTTAGCCCTGACCCATTATAACTTTTAGAGAGATAGCAGCTAAGGAGCTTCAGCCATGGACATTCTTGTTCATTGCATTGTGCCTCTATATCATGAATGCCCCACAGAACTGACTAGAGAACTTTCTCCTTTACACAGGGTCATCCTGGAATCAATTTTCTTGTAGATCTCAAAGGGATCAGAGAGACCAGGATCTCATTGTGCTAGGTACTTTGCAAAGTTATATTACATGACAGCCTTTATCCCAAAGAAACTATATGTGTTAATATCATGTGCTATAGTGGAAAAGCTGATAACAAAACAAAACAAAAATATGTACTTTGATGTACATTTTAATGAAATGTTTTTGTTTTGGAGCATTTGTTGTGATGTATCTTTTCTCAGCGTATGCAAATCAAGAGATAAATGAGCATCAATGATCAACCTTTCCTTTCTTTTTTTGTGGGCCTGAACAGTTATTTCAAGTGAGAATAATGAAAACACTTAGCCCTTTTTAAGTTCTGGTTTTACTTCAGCTAAACAACTATAGGAATTTAATGTGTTTCTTTATTCAGTGACACAGAGGTCACTGCTGTGAGATTTATTTGATTTCACAGTTTGGCTAATTAATTTGCTCATTCACCATCAGCATTGCTTTTGGAACAGTACTACCAAAGCAATAGATTAATTTACATGGTACAGTGCATCTGGAATAATTATTACCCTACAGAATTGTTATTGCTCAAAATCTAAAGGGAGAGGTAAAGTCCCCACTGTGATAAAAGAGTATCTGTTGTGGTTTTATCAACTGAAAACAGCTATGTAGACTAAAAACCAACCAACCAACCAAACAAAAAAATGAAATCTCTTGAAAATGTTAAGAAGCACATATTCCAAAAGCCCACAATGCTATTTTCCCACCCAGTTAGTTTATTAGATATAATTCATTTCAAGTTTGACTATCAAACTAAAAAATAAACAAACAAACAAATCTTGATTAAGCCACTACACTCATCAGGGCAAATAAACATTACACATTTCTTCATGACTCCCAGTTCTGTACACCTCCATTGTAAAGATTTGTTTAAATGCTGGAAGGGAGAACAATAAAAAGGAGTAACAAATTGGTGAAAAGAAAATTAAATGAGCTAAATAGTATAAAGCTGGCCCACGAATGAGAACAGGGGCGTGGAAGGGGAGGTGAAAGTCATTTAGATCATCTGAAGGATATAAAAACAAAAAGATGAAAGGAATCATTTAGAATTCACCAGCAATGTAACATGAGAGTTAATGACATGAAAATAAGAAAAGGCAAACTGAGAGTAAACATCATGAATCTCATGGCTTAATGATGAGTTCAATTGCTTTGGAAATGCAGTCTTTTCTCAGTGAAAGGGTTAGATGACATTTTCTTGAATTGCTTACAGCTAGATTTGACAAGGATATGGTGGATATACTGAAGGGAACAATTCTACCTTAGCTGGAAGGATTTAACTAAATTCTCAGATACCACTTCTCAAGGTCCTTTCAACTGGCTACCTGGACCACTTTTATGACTGACCGATTAACTATTTATACAAAAGGTCAGTGAAGTGTCTGGACCAGAGGTTTCCATACTATGATATATGTACAGGAGCTTGATTTTCAATCAATTCACCTCACAAAATCTTTTGAAGAAGGTGTTATGTGAATAAAGTTTGGGGTAACTGCTGAACTAGATTTTTTCCCAAGGTTTTCTCTTTTGAGGTCTGATTCTGACTCCACTTTCTTGTTCTGGGCAGCTACCACAAAGCTCTTCAGAGGATAATAGAAAAGGCTTCATGAGTCAGGTGGACCATCTCATGCCAGGGCCCTGGTATTTATATTCCATTCTGATGTTATATTTTTTACCAAATAAGAATAATTGGTAATGACTTCCTCTCCCCTCTCCCCCCACCCCACTGGAGCTCAAGAAAAATGTCATCTTCTGTCCCATTCAACGTCACTTTCTGTTTTACAATAAACAGCAGAGTGGCATGTGTGACAACCATGAAAACAGATTCAGTGGAAGTCTTGAGATTTTGGAGCTAGTCATTCTAAAAATCTGAGAAATCCTCACAAAATCTCAGTCCAAACTCCTTACCAGGCAGTTGTAATTAACAGAAAGAAAAGAGAGTGATGAAAAGAAGGTGGAAGTCTCATGAGTTTCCTGAGGATGATGGGAGCACTAGACAACAGGGGTAATGTAGACCAGTGGATCTCAACAACTGTGTCAGGACACATTACTGTGTTGACACACAACAGTAAGTGTGTCACGGACAGCCAGGGAGATGGCTGGATTCAGCCTGGTGGGGGTGGGCTGGTGTGCCCTGTAGGTCTGTGATATGCCATCAAGTGTGTTGCAACTCACAAAAGGTTGAGAACCACTGATGTAGATATAAAGGCCCCAATGATTGCACTTTTCTAATCAGCCTGGAGAGGGATAATGGGGGAGGGGATTGAATAGCTAATTAAGTCAAGCGAGCTAAGAACATGTTCCACCACTTGCTCTTAACAGGCAATTGACAACTCAGATAACATACAATTTGAAGCCAGTTTTAAAGTGCACGGGCAGAATGCTGTATACTCACCTCCAGTTATGATTTTCCTAAGTAACAAAATAACCACCACATGCTTCAGACCACATACTGTACTCACCTTTCCTTTGACTCTTAAGTTTTCCATTCAAATAAAAAAAACAAGGAGATTTATAAATAGGAAAGTTCAACTAAGTCAAATGGAAAATCTGTTCAGAGTAGTTTGACATTTGAGAGTCAACTTCATGCTCTGAAACTTATGCAGTAAGGCTGAGATTTCCAAAGATACTTAAAAGATTTAAACACATTATCTATATTGCTTTCCACCTTCCCTTTAATAAAATGGCTTTAATAAACTTTCCAAAGTGTTAACATTTATAGGGATATTTTCAAACCAGGGACAATAGTCTATTTTGGGGCTTTGAGAGCTATGAGGACATAGTCTTCCAAGCCAATCTTATAAAATACAAATTTACTGCAATGTGACAGAATTTCAAGTGAGCCAAGAAACTAGCATCCCCATGAAAGAAAAACAAACTGCTCTGTGACAGCCTACAACAGTCAGGAGCAAAAAAAAAAAGAAAGTAACAAAACAAGCATTTCTCTATCTAAGTGTCCCTTATCTGGTGAGATGTAAATAATATTGTAGCTGTTCAGTATCTGTTGGATGTCTTTAGGGGATTGTTATTCTCCTGTGAGTTCCATGGTAAAAAGCTATTGCTGCATTGGCCATCTGTAGTTCAAACAAATGACAAGGGTGACAAGAACCTTTGACAAAACAGATTGAGAAAACTATCTGGACTCATTTGTACTTTTTTCTCCCCCTGCCTCCACAAAACCTCTGTGATAATATAACCTGCTGGTAAAATAATTATTTGTGCTGTAAGGAAAGGTATAAAATCTGAGCATAACTCTCTGAGGGAAAGGGTTTACATAATAGTATCAGTTTATTTAATAAGTGGAACTTGCCATAATATCAATAGATATTTCTTGATCTTTGAGATTCACACATATGTATCTTAGGTTTGAGGAGACTCATTTGCAAAGGGCATTATAATTGATCTAATATTCCGGTGTTTTGGGTTTGTATAACACCATAGGTTCCTTGTCTTTACCCCATGTTATTACTATAAACTCCATTTTACTAATAGGATATAATGCAGTTGTAAGAAAAGCAACCAACCACTGTATTTTCAAAAAAGGTACACAGTCTTCACTCTCATGTAAAGTGATTTGGCCACCTGTTCATGAAACATTTGATACAGGGACAAAATATTACTTTATTTTACTAAAATATATGATTATTTCTCAGTGGCTGTAGTATTGTGTATATGCAGTACAATGCCTAAAAATAAAATGCACCTGCTTTGTGCAGAATGTGTGCCCATCTTTTCACTCCTTAGAAGAAATTCAACACTTCCTAGTCCAAAGTGCTGAAGTTTAAACACAATGGCTATGTCTGCACTTGCTAAAATTAGTTTGAATTAGTTAGTTTGAACTAACTAATTCGAACTAATTTTAGTTAGTTCAAATTAGCTTAATTCGAACTAGCATGGCCACACTGGAAAGTTAGTTCGAACTAAGCAAGCACTTGCTTAGCTCGAATTAGCGATCCCCATTCATTTCAATGGCCAGTTAATTTGAACTAAGAAATTAGTTCGAATTAATATGGCCACATTGGTTAATTCGAACTAGTTAGTTCAAATTAACCCCTTAGTTCGAATACCCTATTCGAACTTATTAGTTCAAATTAAGGAAGCCCTTAATTTGAACTAACTAAAGCCTAGTGTAGCCATGGCTTTATTTAGTTCAAATTAAGCCTCCTTAATTCGAACTAACTTGCCAGTGTAGACATAGCCAATTGGACCAATTCAGCTCTCAGTTACATCACTGTAAATGGAGAGCAACTCCACTGAGGGTAATAGGCTCAACCCTATTCTAAGTAAAGTGATATTAATGGGAGCAGGATAAGGCCAACTTCTTGTATTCTTGATTTACTGTGGTGAACTGGAAGCAGAATGAGTTTGATGAGTTGTAAGTACTAAGAGTTATATCCTGTCCTTGTTCCAGATGCAGGGAAATGGCAGGTTTTAGCCTGAAGCATTGTAAGTGTATATATCATGTGATTTTTTTCCAGTAGCTTTTAGAAAACTTAACTATGTGAGTAAAATGGGTTTGTGATAACTCCTGTTCATTGTATTAATTCAGTGCCTACAAATACTATCCCATCCATTTTACTCTGAATCATCCATTAGACTTAATACTGATTCTGAAAACTTGTCATATTTTTCATGGTTCTTTGCTTCTAAGTAGTGTATTAACAATAGACACTTTAAAAAGCCCCCTGAATGTTAGATATAAATACAATATTCCAGTTGCATAAAACTAATTGAAAGTGCATTATCTGCCAATGGTATATAGAGCTATTTACTTCTCTCTCACTGGTTCAATTCCAGAATTGCTCAGTATTGACCCAAATTTATGACCATTGAACAGATGCTCAATGGGCTGTGTGCAATGAATTGTGCTATCGCTCCAGTTCCGAGTAGACAGATCCCACCAACACAAATGGCACCTTAGCAATTATTTATGCAGTAGTTTGAAAAGATAAGACCTGATCCTGGGCTGCATTCCTGATGCAAAACTGCCTAAAATAGTTGAGAGGGAATCACCACAGTGTAGAAGGATACTGTGGTGGGTTAGATGTAAAACTCGTAGCACCTATGTTACTCCTTCCAAAGTTCTGATATTAGGGTGCATTTACCAGTGCCCTGGCACTCATTGGCTGTCACTTCAATCTCCTGTGAACAGCATAAATTGTTTGCAGCTGGTCCAGCCAGGTTACAAAACATATTTGCACCTACCTCTGATGACTAGGCCATACAATTATTATACAACCCGTAAATATTTATTATAGTTGACGATAGTCTTGGGAGAGGTCAGAGTTTGAATGGATATGAAGACTAACCTATATTCTTAGCTCTTAAGGTGTTCCTCCTGTTTAGAAAAGAGACACATTTGGGTACAGGCAGGATGATAAAGATTGCAATATCTCTACCCATGATCAACCTATTTTATGCACAATGAGACTATGTGACGTTCCCTGCCCATAATCTGGTCTGGTGTGCCACTGTACCTCCCAATCTCCACTCCTGAACCCTAATTCACTCTGATATGCTAGGTCACCACTCACTCCTGAGTCAGTCCACACCAGTATCCTGTGGGAAATTGGTCCCAGGCAGTGGGCATGTGCTGTCTGGCTACTTAGAGGATGGTTCCCCAGTGAGCACCCCGACCCCCAGATACCACACTGGGAACTGGAAACGACCCTTCCCCCAATCACTAAAATATGATTTTAAGCGAGTATATAGCAAATCAATGCAAAGTCATTTAACAAAGCAGTTGGAGTTATTACAGGCAAATAAAAGATAAAAGATGCATTCTAAACCTACATCACTACCTAATCTAACCTCATGGTCATGATTACTCACAAAATGTTCAACTGAAAGATGTTTTTACAGCCAATCTCTGCCTATCCCTAAGCAGGGCCCAGGTCTTGCTTGAAGTTAGAGAATGCTTCAAGATGTAGTTTCTCTGGCCAAAAGCCCCTAGCAGTTTAAAGGATCTATCTTTGTTTCCCATCTCTCTTCAGCCCCGCCTCTTCCTGGGCTGAGGTGATTGCCTTTGTTTGACCTGAGCCAAGGGGGAAGTGGCTACTGCGCTCAGGTCAGGGCACTGCTGGGCCGCTTGGGGGGGGGGGGCGGATGTGCAGGGCTGAAAGGGGGATCATAGGTTATTTTGCATGCTTTCTGGAGGCCACTGGTTGAGCTGGAGGGCCTGATGAATAGCTCATATGGGCTATCTATGGCCCACAGGCCCTAGTTGGCCCACCCTTGATCTAGAACCTTACAGCATTTTAAAACATCTGTATTCAATATGCACATCTAGACTAGGAATAAATGGAATAGGATTGTTTTAATTTGTCATTTATCTTCTTGATCAGATGCTTCTCATATTTACCAACAAATTATCTACTATCAATGTATGGTTCGTAGAGTACATGTGACATTATGAAAGATGTAATTATTGCTCTCTTCTCCTTTTGTTCCATGACTTAGTGACCTGCATTTCTTTATTTATCCAGCAATTGGATTTGATTTTTTTTCACTCCACATGCAAATGAAACAATAACTCCCCAATAGACGTATACTATAGTTAATTATATTCCTTAATATACTTATCATGAATAAATATGAGAAAGGTACTTACAATGCATTCCAAGCCTCATATCAATAGAATCATACAGTTTAAGGCCTGGTCATCTAGTCTGACTTCTTGCATTTCACAGGTCCTTACATTTTCTTAGTTACTTCTGAACTTAGCCCAATAACTTGTGTTTCAGCCAAAAACAAACATATCTTCCAGAAAGGCACCCAGTCTTAATATGAAGACATGGAAAGATGAAGAATCCACCACTTCCCTTGGTAGGTTGTGCTGATGGTCAATGACCCTCACTATTAAAAACTGTGACATTTCTTATTCAAATTTGATTGGCTTCAGTTTCCAACCACAGGTTCTTGTTACCCCTTTCTCTGTTAGATTAAAAGTCCCTTTAATACCCAATATTTTCTCCCGATGAAGGTACTTAATCCACTGTAATCAAATTCCAAAGGGGTAGCCGTGTTAGTCTATTGTAGAAAGATAACAGAGTCCTGTGGCACTTTTAAAGACTAACAGATTTATTTATCGCATGAGCTTTCGTGGGAGAAAATCCCACTTCGTCAGACGCTTTGAAGTAATCAAGTAATCTTTCACGCTTATTTAAAAACAAATAAACTACACAAATTGAGCATGTTAAATCTCTAAGGCAGCATTTCTCAACCAGTGTGCAAGTGTGCCATGGCACACAGGCGTGCCCTCAGGCCTGAGCAAGTGTGCCATGGAATTTTTTGAAAAACTACTCGAATTACTCTGGGTTGGCTCATGAATATTCATGAGTTCATTTAGAGACTATATAGTGGTGTTCCTCAAAATAATTAAAGGTATCAAGGGGTGCCACGGCAGAGTAAAGGTTGGAAATCACTGCCCTAAGGTATTTTCCTTTGAATCGTTTTTTCTTGCTCTTTTTATACTTTCTTCAACATTTCACTATCCTTTTTAAAATGTAGATACCAGATCTTTATGTGTATTCCAAGGATGGTCTCACCAATCTCATACCCAGAGATAAAATCACTTGCTTACCCCTACTCATCACCACCCTATTTATACATTCAAAGACTGCATTAGGCTCTTTTGCCACAACATTGCACTGGGAGTTCATCTTGCACTGCCTGTCCATTCTGACCCCCAATTATTTTCAGGGTAACTGTTTTCCAGGATGCAAGACCCCACTCGGTAGGTGTGGCATCCATTCTTTTTCCTTAAATGTACATCTTTGCATTTGACTGAACTGTGGAGTCAATTTACCCAGCAAGCCAGATCTTTCTGTGTAACTGCCCCATCGTCAACATTATTTACCGTTCTGCTGATGGCTGTGGCACACCCAGATTTTATCAGGGGAGATTTTAGCTTTACTTCCACATCATTAAGAAAATGTTAAACAGCATTGAACCTAGCATTGATCCTCCAAGAACCCTTCCGCAAACACCTTTATTTGAGGATGAACCTCCATTAATGAGTACTTTTGAGCTCATCTGCTGTTGTATGCTGTGTTCTAGTAGTTTGACAAGTTCATTTGACAATACCTGTTTTCCCTAAAACCTGTGCTTTAATTTTTTATTAATTGAACTCTGCATAAACTTTTAATTATTCTGCCTGGGATAGATGACTGGCTAACTGGCCTATAGTTACCAAGGTTATCACACACTCATATATTGTGTGCTAAGCACTGAAGCATATTTATATTGTCAGTCTACTTAAAATAAGGAAGGGCATGAACTCAGGGGTGGATTACTGCATGGGGGCATGGCTCTGGGGGTGGGGCAGGCCAGCGCCTGTTCACTCTGCCCAGTAGCAGGGCCAGCTGGCATGTCTCCGCTCCAGAGTGGCCTGCATCGGGGGCTGCACCATGCATTAGCCGGTGCCACCCCCAGGGGCAGACTGGCCAGAGAGGGGCCAAGGCAAGAGCGCCCTCTGGCCCCAGGGCCCTGGCAGGTGGAGGGGCTCTTAGGCCCCTTAATCAGCCCCTGCCTGACCTGAGTGCCTAATTAAAGTGAAGTGTAAAATGTTACATGTAACAATTTGTTTGTACTGCAGTGCATTTGCTATGTTATTCATTGCTTTGATCTCAGTACCTACAATTTAAGTACAGTAAATTTGAACTGCCACTTAAAATGAAAAGTTACATGTTCTTTCTTTTACTTGCATCCACTGTCTGAACCACATGTTATATTGCACCTCATCAGTTCACATATCACACTGCTGTATGCACAGAGACTCTAATTGAATAAGTGTTAAATAATAAACAATATATAATTAGTAGTGGACAAGATGTATTAGTAAAGGACAGGACTCAAACAATCTCTTCTGATAAATATATTGTATTTGCATTTAAACTATTAGAATATTTCACACTATTGTATTTGCATTTAAACTATTACAATATTTCACACTCTATTTTTATAAAGAAGCTAACAATATATACTTAAAGTAATAGCATGAACTTTGTTAAATTTGAAAATGTCCTTACTAGGCTAAGACCCAGGTAATTTCAGTTGTGCTCCATGAGTGCTCCATCCTAATTGTAGGATTGAGGCCTTAGATACAATATACGCACTACAGAATCCCCTATTTTATTAAGTGTTTTCTGGGCTTTAGCCAGACAATTCCCTTGGGCTGTAGTGTGGCGTACCTGGTTTAATTCAATACAACTCTGAAAACGTAAGCCATTGGTGCAGCTAGAAACACATATAGAGGTACATCGCATCTGTCTCAGGGTATGTCTACACTTGCAACTTAGGTCAACTTCAGGATGCTTAAGTCGACCTACAGAACGCTGCGTCCACACTGGGCTTTCATTAAGTCGACTTAAGTGCTTCCTCTAAGTTGATTTGTTAAGTCGACTTAAAGGCGGTGTGGATACCCTAAGTTGACCGAATGCCCTAGGTTGACCTAATTGGCCTCCAGGCTGGGGAGAAGGGAGCTGTGGCTCCCCGAGAGAAGGGAGCCATGGCTTGGGGGAAAGCTGCACCTCCCTTCTCACCAGAGAGCTGCAGCTCCCTTTTCCCCAGCCGCATCTCCCCCAAGCCGTGGCTCGCCATCGACCTAACACCTGCCACTGTAGACGCAGGCAGTCAACTTAATTCTAGTATAAACAGCAAACAGAAATATTTCAGTTTCAGTTTCACACCTGAAATTGTACAAACCATATACAAGACTGAGTCAAAATATTTATAGTAATGATAATAAATGATATATCTGAACAGAGAGGGCGCTGTCTACCCCCGAAGAAGCCAGGTATTTTTAAGCCACTCTACTGTAGAATGTAGTGTTTCTTAAACATGACACACACTTCAAAAATCAATCAATGCATTCATCTACTGAGATTTTTAAGATAGCTTCCATCACAGTTGTGTCTGAGTTGTGGGCCTAAACAACTTGTCTTTAATAAAATGGATGAGCTTTTGAAATGTGCTGAGCAATTTAAAAGATAATGATCTTATATTAGATAACCTCAATGTACTTGACTAAATTTTGAAAAGTGCCCTCTAACTTCTAAAGAGGATTGTCCGAATTTGTTGAAATGGTATTTGCATATATGTACATTTGCATTTTGCCTCCCCAAAATCCAACAAGAACAAAAACACAGGCCTTGTTCCTGCAAAAGTCTGTGCATGCAGAAAACTACTTTTTGCTTTTCATGTCAGTCTAGCTTTTGAGATGTGCAAAATATTAGTTGAACATTTTCCGTTTCAACTTGGAGAATGCTTTTAAAAATGTGACCCAGTCTTTTGTTACATAGCCCCCTTCTGATTATGATAAAATGAGAACTCTTAGAGTTGTTGACATCCTATTTTTAAAATCTCTACTCCCCAAAACGGCAAATTAATAAAAAATGATGTATAAATGAAAACTGAAAATGTTTGCTTAAAGAGCTAATTTTGTTGTCATTTATGGGTAGTGTTATTCTTCTACAATATACACAGGGTCTTAGTCATGTTCTTTTAAAATTAATAGTAATAATTCTATTTAATTTCTTTTCATAGCATTATGAATGTAACCCAAGAGTCAATTGCTACTGCATACCAAGAATTCTTGATGAATATTTTCTTAAATTTTAATATTATTGTGAGAAGGAACAAGAAAACTCGGTCTAATTAAAACGTAAACTTTCTCTAAAGGGTAAATCATGAGAATTTGGTTTGCTTAACTTATGGTGCAGTGACTCTTCACTAATAATGTACTGACATTATCTTTCTAATGATCAGTTGTCACATTTTTCTTTTTTAAAAACAAAGCTTTAGCGTGAGGTATTAGAAGTTAAAGAGTTGTGTTTTCTATAAATGGGAAATGTTTTATCCAAGAGTTCTTTGTCAGGTTGTTAAACAGAAATAACAAGGCTAATGAAAGAGGAGAAAAGATAAACTAATATAACCAGAAAAAAAGATAAAAGGGTGAAAGAGGTATGAAAACTCTCTGGGGGTTAGCTAGGAAAACTGTCAGGTTGCCCACAGAGAAAAAAGAAAGATCAAATGGTAAAAAAAACTTTGAAGTTCTGAAAAGTGGATAATAGTTTCAGGTATGTATCCAGATATTTACATATATGCATGCGAAGAGAGTAGATTGTATAAAAAATGACTAGCTGTGAAAGAAAATGCTAATGATTGTTGTGGCAGAGCCACTTAAAATAACAATTAAAATTTTATTTTAACATCTCATTTCCTAGGGGCAGATTGGATACCCATTGTATTACTACAGGTTCTGATTCCTTTGGGACTATTTGTGGGATCAAGTTCTACACAATGTGACCTGGCCTGTAGATCTGATCTCTATGATACTCTGATCGAAGTACACAGCTGTTTTTCTTTTGATATCATTCTTGAAATTATATGGAATTTAAATGTAGAAGTGTAAAAAAACTGAGGATATTATGAGTCAGATCCTCAACTGATGTACGTGAATGCTGCTCCTTTGAAGTCAAATGGAGCTATGCTCATTAACCACAGTAGGGGATCCAGCCTGGATGAAAGAATGGTAGCAGAAAATGATCATTTCAGTCCTCATTGGTACAACTGCATTGTGGTCTACAAATGGGTCAGTTTGTCTTTTCGCTATTATAGATGTCTACGCCTTTCCTGTAAAGGCTGTGATGAATAATATAACTCTATGGTCAATTTTCATGCTTTAAATTACTGGGCATTTTTGCTACATTCTTTCCTACTTCACCACCTAAGAGAAATCAATCTGTTGGTATCTAGAATTAGTTCTGGATTTATTCAGATGGTGCAGAGATACTTCAGTAAAACAATTCTTAAGCATGTCTGTCTGTTCAGGGCAATCACCATTTCTTTGTACAGAGAATGAAAGGAGAAGATTTAATGGTTTAAATAAATAATTAAAATTAGGTAGGTAACAACAGCAAACTACACTAAAAAACAAGGGATCACCTTTGGCTTGGAAGTTCCTGGCTTTTACCAGCCTGCTTCAAGACAGAATAGGACTTTCTGTAGAAGCGCACACTAGTTACCTGGGTTATGTATGTTACAAAAGTTCTCTTTCCTAATGTCAAATTAATTCAGTGTTCCAAAGAACAAGTAAGTGAAAAACAACAAAGATCTCTTTTATCGAGGGGCATAGGCCAGAAATACAATTTGCTTGATGAATACCAAGATACTATAGAATAATATTAAAGGATATCTTGTGTAGATTATTTTGCAGATACCCTGTCTGCTATATCTGTGGTTAGTTTCTGTGACCCTCCTCCCCCAGCAAAGCAACAGGTTATGTTGTACAGGTTTCCTTGATGGGATAAGGAGGAACCCCTGCTTGCCAATTCAACAACGACTTCACCTATGCTGAGCTTGAATTCATCACCACATCATGCAGAGAGAAAATGTGAACAGACTGAATGAGAAATAATGCTCCTGAAAATCCTTGCCGTTGCCAGAAGTATTGCTTTTGAAACAAATTCTGCATACACAACACAACAGATATAGTGAGCATGGTATCAGTTGAACATCTATTGAGATTTCTATATTTTTATTCATTGGCATAGTATCTGGGAATCTAAAATCTCTGTACAAGGAATTACTTTAAATTAGTTCTCTTGCTTCCCACTAATCACTTCAAGTTTTTTGAATCAAGAAGTGATTTTATATAATACATATCCAGTTTGTATCACTGTTCAACTCTAGGGGCTAGGTTCAGCCCTGGTAAAAGTTTCATGGCTCCAAGACTCAATATTCTTTTTTGTAATAGCACATACATTCTGTGTACCAAATGGTACCCCATCTCATGAAATGAGTTTAGTTTGGCCATTTATAAACCTTTCTTCTCCCCCAGTACAGCAAAACAAAACAGTGCAAATATATTGGCAATTATCTGCATATACAGCCTCTCTAATTACCTCCATGTGAACCAGCTTTTCTTTTGTACTGTATTTCTAGAGATATGGTTTGAACTTAAATGGACTCTGAGTTCACCAAAGCACATTCCTATTTTGCTGATAAAAATAAAGTAAATGTCAATTCAAAATTAAATTATACATCAAACTGTTGTAAAGCTAGTTTTAAAATGACTTTAGTATAACATTAATATGTGAGGTGTATTGGATAATTCCCCCATTATTGGCATTCAGAAAATCTCAACATTTTAGAATAAGCTACTCCTAATACCTCAATTCCATTACTTCTTATTTCAAATGTGCTGCTATGTTTTTTCCCTTTCTATGAGCAACAGCTTGTTGCAACTCCTTTCATTACAGTCATAACAGAATTAACTTCCTGATTCAAAGCCCATCAAGTCAATACAAGTATTGATATTTTCTTCAATGGGCTTTCAATCAGGACCTAAAAAAGTAATATCAAAAAGGTCATAGGATTATATTGACTCATATCTCTAGCTTTCAGATTGACATAACCAATCCCGATTCACTAGGACAATCCAGATTACAAAAAAGACTATGCAAATAATCTAACATTTAAATATGCCAAATATCACCTTCAAATGTTGTTTCCAGCTCTTACATAACACTAGATACAGAAGTGGTCCAGACTGTAATCAGCAATCATTAGGCTGATGTTTTAAAAGGTCATCTGTTGTTTCCTAGGGCACCGTGGAGATTAAATGTGTTTCCAGTGGCAAAAAAGCATTGTGGCCATCCTATACATTAATGCATCAAAATGCCAAGAGAGTGAAAAAAAAAATGTATGCAACTTTCATACTGGGCAACTGATTCTAGCTTTTAGAGAATCATGAATCAGAGTTGAGCAATTTGACTTTTCTAGGCAATCCAGAGATCACACATTTGATTTCAGGCTGTTAAAAAAGTGTTATGTGGTGGATTGGGTTTTTTGTTTGTTTGTCTACTTAATTAACTTATTAGTTGCACGTACATCTGCTGTCCATGAGTGAAGGGTAGACTTTTGCTATTAAAATTTTGCCAGAAGAGCTCTTTTTTCTAACAATCCCACAACTGTCTGGAATCCAAGTTATAGAATAAAATATTTTATCAGTTTCCCCATTACCACCACCTTTAATTTACCATTGTATGAAATACTATCCTGAAACCAAAATTTATTTTCTCAAAATTTTGAGTTATTTTCATGACTTATTTCTCTCAGGCTGTGTCTACACTTGCACTTTTAAGTCGACTTTAACTAAGTTGACTTAGTGTGTCTACACTTAAAATTAAAGTTGACTTAAAGAGAAACTTACAAAGTCGACCTAGAGTGTCCACACTGGATGCTCTAGGTCGACTTTGTGGGGCTAGGGAGACCTTGGGCAGGTCCACGGTGGCAGGGGGGCACCCCTTGTGTGCAATGGGACAAAGGGGGACAGGGACCCTGGCAGGGCAGAGCCCTGTGTGTGATGCTGTCTGGATTTAGGGAAGCATTTATGATATTATTTTCAATGGATATCTCAGAAATGCTATAATCCATAGGAACTGTCTCATGTTTGGTATCAATAGAAAGGTAGTAATTTGCTGGGAATGATTATATAGTTTATGTCTAGGATTTCTATTTCGATTCGAAGTTAGGAATTTGGTGTTATATCTATACTTTAACTTGTATGAATCTGTGAAAATACCTGAGAGAGGTGGGTGTGTAAAACCATTGTGTCCTTAATGTTTATGAATTTTCTAGGTAGAATGGTCCCAGGGAGTAACCAGATGAGCCATTAAGGACACAATGCTTGTATTCCTCATGTCCTTAATGGCTCATCAGGTTACTCCCTGGGACCATTCTACCTGTAAAAATCATAAACATTAAGGACACAATGGTTTTACACACCCACCTCTGTCAGGTATTTTCACAGATTCATACAAGTTAAAGTATAGATATAACACCAAATTCCTAACTTCTAACCGAAATAGAATTCCTAGACATAAACTATATAATCATTCCCAGCAAATTACTACCTTTCTATTGATACCAAACATGACATAGTTCCTATGGATTATAGCATTTCTGAGATATCCATTGAAAATAATATCATAATTGCTTCCCTAAATCCAGACAGCATCACACACAGGGCTCTGCCCTGCCCTTGGGGGGCATGCCAGGCTCTCCCTGTGTCCCTCCTGGCAGGGAGGGCAGTGGTGTAGTCCTGGGGTAGCCTTAAGTCGACTTAGGGCTACCCCACGTCTACGCTGGCTTAATTTGACTTTAAAAGTCAAATTAAGCCTTAAATCTACTTAAATCTAGGTTTAATAAAGTCGACTTAATTTTCATTAAGTCAACTTTATTTTGCTTAAGTCGACTTAAGCAAACTGTAGCGTAGATGCAGGGCAAATTAAGTCGACTTAAGTCAAGCTTAAATCAACTTAATTTACCAGTGTAGATGCATCCTCAGAGATTATTTCAGTACAGAGGCCTACCTGGTAGACCACTACAATGGGAGTCAGAAAACTTGGGTTTTCTTTCAAGCTCTGCAACTGACTTCTGGGGTGATCTTGGACTTCTCACTTCCCCATTCAGTGCCTCAGTTTCCCCACTTGTAGAAGGAAAAATAAGGATAACAATATTCATTTTGTTATAAAGTGCTTTGAGATCTACTGAAAAGTGCTAAATATGAGCTAGATAGCATGATTATCATGAATCTCTGACCATTTTACTTAGTTTTTGTTGTCTGCTTTCATACATGTTAAGTAGAATGGGAAAAAGACAACTTCTAAACAAATAATTCCTAGTTTAACTGCACCCATCTCTACTTATGACCCTGATCCTGCAATAACATCTACCTGGCTGGACAACATCACTGAGTTACTTGCTTTATAAGGGCCTTGAGTGGGTGTAGCAGTCTACCCACTCCCATGCTATTGCATAATTAACAACTTAACCTACAGCTAGAAACAGCTAGATCACAATATTTTCATGCACTTCAAATAAAAACAAATCCCACTCAACACTTGAGCAACTATCTTCACCAAAAAGCAACTCTGTTAAAATAATCTTAAATCCTGATTCTGCCATACTTATCAACCTTGAGTAGTACCTGAATTTAATGGGACTGCTTATGGAGAAATGTATTAATCAGAATGAGTGAGGGTGACAGAATTAGGCACTTAATGCTCGGTCATTTCTTTATGGCTACTTTGACAATTATGGTAATTTACCATTTTTTATATAATCTTGCTCTTCAAAACATTTCTCAGCCTTAGGTACCTAACTGTGTCCATTTAGGAACAGTGTATGAACTGTATAAAATAATACAGCATAATCTAAAGGAACATTATTACACAGCAAGACAGTCTAAAAAGGACTTTCTGAAATGACCTTTAGCAAACAGGTTTTCTAAAAAACAGAGATTCATTTGAAAGATTGTTCCCTATGCTCTAACAAAAAATTGTAAAGTGTCTGACTTCAAATCTGGAAATATTTCCATTCTATCACCAATTTACATAGAAATGGGTGTAGCTTCTTTTAGCCCTAACTTTCAATAATGTAGAAATTCTTCAGAAAGATCCACCTAGGAATGGTAGTATCTTCACAATTTACACAAGCATACCATCAAATCCTTGTTTCCACCTATACTGTCTTCCAGAGGTAGTAACTCTGGGAATAACTAAGCTAAATCCAGAATATACATCTTAACATACTCAAAACTACTTTAATCAAACAGGGCCATTACAGCAAAGAACTAGATTGCATCATGGAACAGACCACCCAAATACTCTGAGAAAATGAGTTTCAATACTGAATACCCCCTCTAATTGCATGTTACACCCCTCACTGAAACCCAACTGAGATAACATCAAACACCTATCACCCCCTTCCTGAAATAAATCTTTCCTACACCTCATGCATCTCCTACACCTCACGCATTTAAAAAAAACCCCAACCTCTCCAAGGTCATCATCAGAAGCAAACTCCCAACAAACCAAGCCACACCAACTTAAATAGTACCAGACCCTGCCAGAACAGCAGTTGAAAAACTTGCAGACATGTTTCTACTGATACAGTGATCAACATACCCCATAACACACCTTTCAAGATCCCCCAATCCTACATATTCCTATCACAACATGTGGTAACCTCAGCCAGCATAGTACATGTCCCAATAACAACTTTGTGGGTGAAACTAGATCCTCACAAAGACAAAAAATACCAGTACCTGCCAGTGAACACTTTTTACAGCATGATTATTGTAGATCTTACTTATCAATCCTCATCCTGAAAGGCAACTGTGAGAGAACAGAGAATAATAACCCTTTCAGCTGTTTCTGTGAGCCCTAGCACAGGGACTATAGCAGTGCAGGCCAATGGAGTTGGGTGTAACAAGTGGAGCAGGTAGCAGCTGTTGCCCTGATTAGGCTGTGTAGAGGTCTGAACTAATGAGGTACAGGGGAACAGCTGGGAACTTGGCAAGGGAGGATATATAGGCCAGAGCAGGCAGGGTAGTCAAATAGAGTAGGGAAGCATTGGGAGTTAGTCTGTCAGTTAGGGCATGCAGCATTATGCTTCTGCAGTGTATGAGGGTAGAAGCTGGAAAGGAATTGCATGCATGGTAAATAAATGAGTACAGATGAAGGTAACTTAGAAAGCTGAGTCCTTTGGAATCAAGGGAGTGGAACCTGAAGGGAAACAGGGGGTCTTGCTACAAAACCTACCAAACACTTTCAAAAGATAAGCTTGGGAACTTAAATCATAACATAGTTCAACACCAAAAATCATGGACTGAATAGAAACTCTTATTGCAACCATCTGTAGTCTGCTAACACTACCTGCTTCACCCCTTTCCTTTTCTCCTTGCATCTGAAAGAGTGTTAATCAGCTACTTTACCTTGAATGGTCCCTTGAAATGCATTAACTGTATTGCTACACAAAATGAAATCCCTGCAAGCTGCATGAAAATCTTTTAAAGACCCTATTTCCTCTTCAGGAAGTGGATTATCTATACTGATGATAAAAGGTTTCCCATCACTGTAGGAGTATCTTTACTTACATGCTACAGCTTAAATTGAAAAGGATCAGCCAAACCTGCATGCAGGAAAGAAAAGAAATCTGGACACTGATTTTCTATCATGAGGTAATCAACACACTTCTATCTAATATGCATACCTAGCTAATAATAGACACCTTTCACAATTAATATTGGAGCCAAATTATAATGCTGAATTGAGGACAAAAATTATTTTGTGAACTAGAGGCATCTAACATGCTTACATCAGAAGACAGAGGAGACATTAGATAGGGATCAAGGTCAGAAGGTGTTTCAGGCAAGAAAGTATTAAATAGTAGCCAGTTTTGGCACCTTGAATGAAATCCTGGCTCTACTAAAATCAATGGGAAAACTCCTGTTAAATAAGTACATTTTTTAAAGATCTGATTCTGATCTAAGTCTAGTTTTGTCTGAAAGTGTTTCCAGCTACCTCAGTAGAGTTCTGATTTACTGCTGTGAGTGAAATCAGCATCCGGCTATAGAAGTCCCATCATACACCCTCCTACAGAATGCAACTTAATAAACAAACAAA
This sequence comes from Pelusios castaneus, assembly GCA_007922175.1. Classification (NCBI taxonomy): domain Eukaryota; kingdom Metazoa; phylum Chordata; order Testudines; family Pelomedusidae; genus Pelusios; species Pelusios castaneus. The sequence goes on from ML685770.1 coordinate 16,818,563, forward strand.
TTGCCAGTTGTCTCCAGTGCCTGCAACCTAAACACAGAAGCATATGGCTAGCATATGAGAATGTGACATTTACTAGAAATTATGAAAGGGAAAATGGCTTATGTTTTTGTTTTTTAAGAGGACAAAGAGTATATTAGCAAAATGAATAGTGAAAAATGAATTGACTGTAACAAATCTTTTTTTAATAATGGAATCTAGTAATGTCTTGATTTTTTTCCCAAATATTGTCTAGTTAAAAACAGAGTTTCTTTCATTTTTGTGTAGCACTCTGAAACGTAGAAAGTGCTATTGGCATTAGCTTAAAGTACTACCTTTAAAATGTTATACGCACCTCTTGAGAGAGTCCTTATACCTAAGAGCATGGAATCTAAATAGGCAAGATAGAGAGTGGAAGAAAAGGAAATACTATTTCCCCCAAATTTACTGAGGGGAATTGTAGAACAGAATTTAAACCCTGACTCAACAAAGTATGTATCAAACTTTAAGCACCTGAATATTCTCACTGATTTGCAAAATCAGTTTAAATGACTTGCCCAAGGTCACCCAAAGACACTGTAGCAGGACTAGGAACTGAATTCTGTTGTTGTGTCCCCCATCCCAGTTTTTGAAGCAGAGGAACATCATTCTTTTTTTTTTTTTTTTGGAAAGCTCTGTAGGGTCCTGGTCCATGATGAGGGCTCCTAAGCATGACAGTAATAAAAATAGTAAATAACATTTTCATTTAAGGTTTATTGTTGTTTTTCCTCCACAGAGTATCCACATTTCTCTCCTCTTTTTATAATTGTGCAAAACTATCTTTATTGCTTAGCTGATCTGCTACTGTCTTTGAATTGGAAACCTAGGCCATTTGGAAATGATAAAGCTAGCACTGAGCAGAGTTAATAAACCAAGCTGTCAGTTGTACTGGTCACCTGAAGACTATGCTTGTTTATTAGGAAGGATATAGTTCATACAGACTGAGCTAGGATATGAAGGATAGTAGTGATTACTATCTATTGGTCTTTCTTCTGTAAGATATTCAGCAGGAAGATGTGCCAGACTGAGTACCAGGGTAGGAAATATCAAGAAACATTAAAGCATATGCATCTTTTATTCATTTTAAACTCAATCTTCTAGAGGAATAAGAAAACTGATTTCATTTAGGCTTCCCCTCCCACATTTGCACCTTTCCTCACTAGCTACACCAGAACACTATCTATCTGATTTCCCAGGATCTATTCAGTTTTGCCATGTTGGAGCCATGGTTCACAAGGTGTATGTTTTGTTGCCTTGATGTCACTGTTTATCATTAAAAGGAATCAGTAATGCTTGGATATACTGTGGGATTTTGCTGAAAAACAGGGTACCTTTCCTAGTGCCTCATCAGAACAGCTATTACGCCCTTAGCTGCTGCCTCAAATTTCCTTCCCTTGCTTTAGCTTACCCCAAATGATTTTAAGCTGCATGTCTCCCCACCTGGATCCCATCAGGAGTACCCCATGTCCCCATGGACAGGAGGGGAAGAGTTATTCACAGTGGCAACACAATCAATAAGGCCAAAGAAATATCCCATTATCACTGATGCAATACACCTACCTGAATCCATTACTTCTGCCTCTATTAACCTATTGGCCTCCTGCATCACCAGCTGCTGGACATTGCACACAGTAGTAGGATAAGATTGTGTTTCCTCATTAGCAGCAAATTCCCTAGTTGTTCAGGACTCATTCCTAAGTAGTTCTTCTGTGCAACTAAAGGGCATGCTGTGTGAAAGCAGCTTTAAAGCTCCCGAGGGCTACTGTCATATGGGCCACTGCTTACTAGTAAGATCTAGCTGCTCTTGGTATCCTGTGATTTTTTTACACCAGGGAACGTCACCCACAATGGGTTATGTTGGACTGCATATCACTAACTACTTCCATCACCTTCCAGCTCCAGAGTGGCTTATGTCTGCATATGCAAGACTATGAATACAATATCCTATATATTTGTGTGTTGCTGCTTATGTGTTGCTTTGCCTATCCTTGTCTCATATTTGCAAGCTGTCAAAGATGGCTTTTGGGGGGAAAAATTAAGTGTGAAATTCTGAAAATTCAAAATTTCAAGCTAGAAAAGTATTTTGCCAGCAGATCTGGGGGAAACAAACAAACGAAACAAAAGCCTCCACCTATGATAAGATTCCAAAGGGGTAGACGTGTTAGTCTAGTTCAGAAAACAAACCAGGGGTATGTCTACATTGGAGGCTCTGTTAAGTCAACTTAACAAGGTCAACTTCAACTTAAAGTCAACCTTGTTAAGTAGACTTAGAGAGTCCACAATGAACACTCCGGTCAACTGCCAGTGTCCACAATGGCAGGCACTAGGTCAATGGAGGAGTAGTGCATTGTGGGTAGCTGTCCTGCATTGCACCAGGGCCTGGAGGCCAAATAGGTTGACTTAAGGGGACTCCCCGTCCACACTGGCTTAAGTTGACTTAATACGGTTGACTTAAGCGTTAAGGAAGTGCTTAAGTCGACTTAATAAGTGCCCAATGTGGATGCGGTGGTTTATAGGTCGATTTAACCATCCTTAAGTCGACCTAAGGCTTCATTGTGGACGTACCCAAGGAGTCCTATGGCACTTTTAAAGATTAACAAATGTATTTATCGCATGAGCTTTCGTGGGAGAAAAATCAATTTTCAAAGCATGGGACTCCTTGTTTGTTCATCTATGATAAGAGCTTTTAAGGGTTTAAAATTGTGCAAAATGAATTAGTAATACTTCTGCTGTAAAATCTTGTGACAAATTATTTCACTGGATTTATACATCTGTACTTCCTGTGTGTTATAAGAAAGCAGGTAAGTATGCCTACTAACATAAGGATTATTTAACACATACTTCACTGAACTTTTATCTGCCTTCTGAAAACAATTTTATCCCATGCTGTATTGCTAATTTTTTTTTTCGAACTCGAAAATGCAATATTTTGGAAGTAAATAATCACAAGTAACAAAATGCCACATGGAAGCACTTTCATGTATTGTATTGCTACTATTATTTTTGATCTTTTCTGGTCTGCTCTGGGAGGAGAGGCGAACCGGACCTTTCCCCCTCTTTCTTAGATGCAGAGGGGTAGCTTTCTGAAGTGGATTACTTACATTATCTATCTGATTTTTAGAGAAAACTCTCTGTGGTTTGGGATTTGACACTTATATAGCAGCAGATAAGAGTGCAGTAATTCCCACAGAACTACTTCTGTCACAACTCTACCTCACTGGAACAGGAAAAAAGGAAAGGCTCTTATTCATGTGAGAGCTGAAGTAGTACTGGTTAAAGGATTATGTGCTATTAATCTTTTTATTTCATGGAATATTGTCTTCATTGAAATCAACTCCAGGTAACTTTTTTTCCCCTTGCATGGATCTGAAGGGTGAATAAAGATCAGTTGGTGTAATAAACAGCAACAAGACAAGCTTTTGTAAAATGGTGCTAAACATAGATCTGAACTTTATCCTGGGTAAACCACTAGTACAGGGGGTTAATGTGATCATTTAGGGCTAGGCCCTGTTTTTCATGAGCAGTCATTGATAGGGTGGTGTGGAGCAGCAGTGTCTCAGGGGGAGTGCCAGGAGGCACTCTGACTCAAAATGTTTCTTGAAGTTACCTAATATGCTAGATTTCAGCAGTCCAAGTAATATCTACCTTACAATGGCCCACCAGAACCTTACATTCCAAAGAATATGTTAAAAGTATTTTATCGACCGCAACAGAAAGTACAGCCAGAATTAGGCCTTTGAGGAGGTCTGGCTTCTTGCACTAATCCAGAGGGAGGAACTCTCTCTCAGCTCTCCCCAGAACTGCCATTTGGTAGGAGCAACCAGCCCTTTTAATCTGGCCTGCTGTGTCCTGATGAGGCTCTGCCTGCTTCCAAACTTTCTAGCCACTGGAGGTCCAAGTATCACTGGTTCTACAAACAACTGAATCTACGAGGCCTTTCTAGACAAGACCTGGAGGACCAAGCTCACTGTGTTTCTCTTCTTAAAGGACCACTTCCTAGGCCAGGGTGTGCAGCAGGTTCTCTGACAGCAGTCAGCAAATGCCTGGTACACCCCATCACCAGTGTTTTATGGCTGTGTGAGGCATGGTGGAAACAGTCCTTGGGTTACCTTAAGTAGAGGCACTGCAATTCTGCATGGTCCTTAAGCAGGCTATATAAGGGAAAGTGTACATTTTCCCCACCTAGTCTCTGCTCCCATATAAAGGTCAGGTACAAGTTGGCCATTCTGCTATGACTACGAATAACCATGTAGATTGTGGAAGTACTTGATATTAAGTGGGTTCATGTAACTGAGGACTGGATTCAAACACCAAACTCATTACGTACAGGTACCAGATTCATATTCTGTTGTCAGTCCATTGAGCCCTCCAATTCTGAAAGCCCATTCCTCATACCTATAAGTACAGGTCACCTCACCATTCTACACAGCCACCACAAAACTTGGGTTTGAAAAGCTTGTTTACGTTGTGAATCCCAGATTTCTTCTCAAGAACTGTAGCAAACTTCACTGCTATTCTAACATGAGGCAAATTTTAATGTCAGAATTAAAGTCAAATCACTCAATACATCTTTAAAGTAAACTCATTATCATAACCCGGGAAAATAGGATATTGATATATATACACAGCAATCCAAATGTTCCAATTTTATGGTCTTCTTTAGATAATTTCCCGAAAGCTGTCATTCTAAATTTACAAAGCAAACTTCCACAAAATGCTTACGTGGTAAAAATACAACAGTTTGGAAAAGAGAATTAATCACACACACACACACACACACACAAAGAGTGCAAATGTGTAAAATATTATATTAAGCATCTTTCCTCAAATACTGTATACAATCTTTCTCCCTTAAGCACGCACATCAATTTTGTCTTGTAAATATTCATCCATTGTAACTCTGGCTCTCATCTTTTTTCCCATGCTTTTGGGAAAGTAGATGTGAACTGGAATATGTATACTGTGTGTGGCAGTCTGAAGTTGGAGTGATTATTATTTTTCTCCATTTTTTCTTAGTTTTAAAGAAGCTTCTGCATCTGTTTCCATTGTTTCAGTTCACTGTGTTCTTAATATGTCTTCTGTATTCATATAAATCCGAATAAATCTATCAATAAACATAGGAATACATAAACTATCATATTGCAAATTCACTAAAGCCAGCCTCAAACAAAATCTCTCTTTTTTCCTGTAACATTGACATCCCTTTACACCTAAACTACCCTCTCACTTATAGCAAAAGCCTGATGATCTTTGTACCATGACTTGAGAGTCAACAAATTTAAGGGGTAGCTGTGTTAGTCTATTGTAGAAAGACAACAGAGTCCTGTGGCACTTTTAAAGACTAACAGATTTATTTATCGCATGAGCTTTCATGGGAGAAAATCCCACTTCGTCAGATGCTTTGAAGATGGGAAAGTTACAGAATGGGAGGAAATTAAATGCAGGGACATAGGATCAGGTCAGGCTGTAACAGCAAATCAAAATAGGTGTTAGGACTCAAACACGACCTGATCCTATGTCCCTGCATTTAATTTCCTCCCATTCTGTAACTTTCCCATCTTCAAAGCATCTGACGAAGTGGGATTTTCTCCCACGAAAGCTCATGCGATAAATAAATCTGTTAGTCTTTAAAAGTGTCACAGGACTCTGTTGTCTTTCAACAAATTTAAGCTTAGCCAGATCATAGGGAAGCCTAAGTCAAGTGTCAAAGGCTCTCAGGGAGCGTCTACACTGGCAAGATAGGTCAATTTAAGGAGGCATGAGTCGACCTACACAAAGCCTCGTCCACGCTGGCCTTTTATTAAGTCAACTTAAGCCCTTTCTTAAGTCGACTTAATAACGCCTCCTCTGAGGTCGACTTAAGCCTTAAGTCGACTTCTTAAGTTGACCTAAAGCCAGTGTGGATGGGAATTAGTGCTAAATGACCTTATTAAGTTGATTTAAAAGCCGTTAAGTTGACTTAACAAGGTCAACTTAAGTCGACTTAAAGCATTGAAACTTTATTAGGTTGACTTAACAAAGTCGACTTAACTTTGCCAGTGTAGACATATCCTTTAAGAATAACTCATTTCCAACCCAGTGATCTCTTAGCAATGTAGGCACTCTCAGCCAAAGTCCCCCAGCTGTATTAAACTGTCAAGACTGTGCCTAAGAAGAGAAGGACTCCAATTTCCCCTGCACCCAAAGTAAGCTAAAATCTATAGATTACATATAATCATCTTATTGAATTTTAGAAAGAGATCAGTAGCTTGTGCAGGTTACAGAACCCAGGTGCAAGTGTGATCCATCTGGTAATCACCTCTATGCAAGCTGGTAGCTGTGTTCTGCATTGATTGTAACTTCTGTGTGCTTTCTTCAAAGGGAAAGCCCCATAGATCCCATGGACACAGACTTATGTGGAGGTCTCAGTGGCTATGTCTACACTTGGCCAATAAGTCAACTTTAAGTCGATTTTAAGTCAACTTAGCATGTCTACACTCAAAAATTAAGTCGACTTAAAGGGGACCTTGCCAAATCGACTTAGAGCATCCACACTGGATGCCTAAGTCGACTTCTAGGGGCTAGGTGGACCTGGGACTGGTCCATGGTGGCAGGGGGGCACCCCTTGCCAAGTGCCAGGAGACTCAGCATTCGCCCCTTTGTACCTGGGTACAATGGGGGCTGAACAGGACAGGGACACTGTCAGGATATAGGAGCAGGGTGGACAGGGCTGTGTCCTGCCCTGTTGGGGGGCATGCCAGGCTCTGGCTGTGGCAGCCACCCTGGCAGGGAGGGCAGTGGGGGAGCCCTGGAGCCTTTTAAGTCAACTTTAAGTTGATTTAGGGCTATTCTGCAACCACACTGGCTAAATTGACTTTATAAAGTCGACTTAGCCAGGAAAGTCGACTTTAAATTTCCTTAAGTCGACTTAAGCAGCAACTTAAGTCGATTTAAGGAAATTGTAGTGTAGATGCAGATTAAATTAAGTCAATTTAAGCAAGTTTAAATTAACTTAATTTGTAAGTGTAGATGCACCCTGTGTTATGGACAATCGTGTTAAAGTTCATTATGTCTGAAGCAAAAATTCACAAGTGTGTAGCTCTCCAGACTAATTGTGGCATCTGAAGCAAAGAAGCAGGCAGGGAGCTAAAAGAACTCTGACTGTGAACCTCAGAGATAAGGGAAAAACACCCCTTGCTTCACAGAGGATGCAGATATGGCCTCTGTTGTTGATTCCTCCCTCCCTGTCCACCAGCTTCCCAGACCCTCTCTTGTCTGGACTGATCGTTAAGTAGTTTACCTTCAGCTGTGTTTCTATCTCACTCTCATCTTTGCCCCAGGTGTTCCAAGCTCTGAGAGAGCACAGCTATGGTACCATCTGAAACTGAGGAGAAAAGAGATGAACCTGCAGAGGTGAATGTCCTCGGCAGACTAATGGAACTGCAGCCAAAGCTGTCATCCTGTCTCTCCCTCAGGCTTCACATATGAGTTGAAATGAAGATTGCATCACTTGCAGAGAAATGCAAGGACATACTTCTTTAGGTTCGTTTAGGGCAGTATTATCCACACTAACTTTGGACTGCAGAATATTACGAAGCTTACGTGTGTTTAAGGTTTGCATAGTAGCTTTATTTCCAGTTCCACTGTATGAACATACGTGAACGCACTTTTAATGTTTTGGCCATGCATAAAATAAATAATTTAGAAGGTAAAACCTAGAGAATTTCATTAAGAGTCTATTGCAAATTCCAAATGATACTTCATGGATGGGAATGTGAATTGTTAGCTGAGTGTTACAGAAGTATAAAATCATGCCACAAATTAGCTATGGAAGTGGTAAAATGTAGGAGTCCTCTGCTATAGGTTATTTTTAAATCCTCAAACTACACACAGTAGCATGTGCAATAGAGAAACAATTATTCCACTGTGGCACACTTAAATTAAACTAGGAACATAAGAACAATGGCTAATTTAAAAATGTGCAAACTATGAAATTTCCTTATCATTTCTTCCTGGAAATAACTTAGATAAATGTTTTAACAAACAGCAGTCACTATGATGCAGAAGCATTGTGTGATTCTATGTCGCATATTTTGACACTTCGATATGTACTGAAAGATTTCACACTCATTTCAAGATGTGTGACATGTACACTAAGTGCCTCTTTTGTGATTTCCAGATGTAGGGACACAGAGTCAGTTGTGTTTAGCTTGAGACTCAGTGCAGCTGAAGAGAGAGGAGGTGATAGCTCTTAGGTACATTTTTGCTTTCCCAATGCTTTGTTGGCTAAAAGCCAAAATGACCCCAGGTAGCTTACTGGTGCCATTACGGACTTGGCATTAGTTGAGGATCAAGAAGAATGCTGTTTGCTTCCCTCCACCTCCTTCTGTCATTGCACTCCCTTTCTACTTCTGGCCTACCCCTCCCCTGTCAAAGGGAAGCTTCATGGGCCAAAGATATGTGTCATTGTGACAATTGCACTCAGGAGCTAGTAAGAGGCTAGTATAGAGCAGTACTATGCTAGACAATACCCTGGGAGGCACTCTGCCTTATGGAAACTAATTCTTAAAGTATAAAATTGGGTATTAGATTATAAACCATTGCTTGTAATTTCTGTGTGAGCAACATGCATTGATGTGTGAGCAATGTGCATTGATGGGTTTTGGGAGAAACTGTTTGCAATCTGCCATGTTCTGAGAAGTCATGTGCACTTCCAACTTCCATTGGCTTGAATGACTTTCATCCATGGGATGAGAGGAACCTGGGCAAGGGCTTTACATCCCTAGAACGCTGCACTGTACACTTCTTAGAAAGGTAGGGAAAGATTGGAAGAGACAGAGGTAGGGGTACAGCACATGGGAGAAACTGCAATCCTCAGCTGCCTCGTAGCTCTGATTCCTTTCCATGGCCCGTGGCAGGTTTCTGTTGTCTCCATCCACTATGATTCTCTGCAGTACATAGACCATTTTCCTTGGGATTGTGAGGTGGGGAAGGTTATTCTCTTTACAGGTTGTAGATACAGTGAGCTAAATTATACACGTCCTTTTGGGGAGCTTTTAAGTATCTATGATCTGAATGAGAAGGAGTTTCCAGGTAGAAATGGACAATGTAGTAAGAAATCGCCCAAATGCACATTGAAGCTTTGATTCAGCAAATGGGTAGTCCCACTCAAATCAATAGGACTCCTTTTGTAGTCTTAAGGGTTTGCATGTGCTTCAATGTTTTGCTTAAATCTGGGTCTCCCAAGATAGAATACATTTGGATAAAAATAAGGGTGAGATCTCTCTAAGAAATATTTTAGTTTGCTGGGTCAATAATATTTATTTTAAATATTCCCAGTTGCTATGATTACACAGCAGATTGCAATGGGTTTGATAGAATCAATGTGGGAGATCATCCAAATAATGCTCATTCTAAAATCTCTGCTGATACCCAGGCACTTTATCTGCACATTGAATGGCCAGAGTGTCATCCTGCATGTTGAATTTCCCTGTTTCAGTTCCTTTGAATCACAATATTAATGTTACTTAAAAGTATTTGTGTTTATACTTTTTCATTTCCAATCTGTTTCAAAACTGACAAATGAAAGGATGACATTTCTTCCATATTAAGATGAACAGTGCATTTCTTCTATCACTTCAGGGAATATGTTAGTCAAGTACTATCATTTTTGCAGTTCACTGTTTATAATATTAATATCTGTGTTATAAGAAGTGTACTGTTGAACTGTCAAGAATGATTTGTTGCCAGATGTTGGCATAATTTGCCAGCTGTCATATTTTAATCATTTTTATTTGCCTAAAATGTGACACTTTGTGGTAAATCAAGAAATATAGCAGAACTTCCCAATGTAGCAGCACCTAAGGAAAAGAAACTGTGTGTCCTACCACTGTTTTCAGGATTTTGAGGTGGGGGAGAATTCTGAAGTCTTAATTTGTTTGTTCATCAGGCTAAATCTCAATTGATCTGAACACATTTTTTTTTTGAGTAAGAAAGCAGGGCCTCATTCTACAAGTCTTTATTTAAGCAAGTGATCTTTATTTATGGGAATTGTCCTAGTGAAATGCATGAGATCTCTTGTGTGAATAAGGGTATAGTTATGGGCTGTAAGCCTTGATGCTTGTAAGCACATAAGCATGTGCATACATTTAGTATTGAACTCAATGGCTAGGTCTACACTAAAAAAAGTTAGATTGACTTTGTTAAGTTGACTTAATAAGGTCGACTTTAAGTCGACTTCAAGTCGATCTTATTAAGTCAACTTAAAGTGGTTATCCTGAATGGGGACTTAGTAAGTCGACCTAATTGCCCTGAAGTCGACTTAATAAAGTTGATTTAAGAGTTAATCCATGTCCATGCTGTGCTTAGGTCAACCTAAGGAATCGACTTAAGGGTTAGGTTGACCTAACCGGCAGTTGTCATTAAGTCGACCTAAGCTTTCAGTGAGTCGTCTTAAGGAATTTCTTAAGTTGACTTAATGAAAGACTGGTGTGGACGGACACTAAGTTAGGTCAACTTAAACCTTCTTAAATTGGCTAACTTGCAAGTGTAGACAGAGCCAATGAGATTGTGCCTATGCTTTAAGCTGAGTGCATGCTTAAGGGGCCAGAGCATTCAGCCCACTGCAGGCTTAAGACATAATTGAACATAGAGCAATAAGCAGGTGGGAATATAAATAATAAATCCTGTTAGACACACTTGATTTGATTTAAATATTAATATTTAAATACAGTAGTTCTTCAGTTACAAAATGAGCAGATGAAGAAGTGCCATAGATTAAATGCATTTGTATTTTAGGAAAGCGTTGATTTTGTGCCATTCACAGTCTTACTGCCAACATTAATTCAACTTGGTTTGGACAGGAGCATTCTCATGTAAACTATGAACTGATTCAGACATCATAAAGAAAGGGCAATAATAAAGAGTAATCAATCAAATCCTAAGGACAAGTTTAGTGGGCTACTGCAGTAACTGGATTTAGATCTGGATTCATTTCAAATTTTCACTCTATACACCTGAGACACAGTGATGCTGTAAGGACACTGGAGTGATAGTAGGTAGCAAATGTAGGCATGCATTTGTGATTTTTGTGGCAGAAAACAATGTAATTGGGGGCGGAATATGTAGAGACAACAGTAATAGACTACTTTTTGTGACTGACCAAAAGCATAGCAACATAAGACCAACAGAACTTACCAGAGTTGGAAAGTTACAATGATTTATGGGAAGAGTCTAAATGAAATAAATATGTATAGCTGGGCGATAGATGACAAAGAAACATTATTCACAAACACTTGAAGAGCGTATTTACTACAGATGGAGGGAAATGCTCTAAGGGATAAAACGAAGTGTAGTGAGATGAAAGAGTAAATAGGCTGAATATAGTCTGAAAATCAAGGAACAACTTCCTGGTAGTGAGATGTAGAATACGAGGCTGTGAATAGCTTGTTCACGGAAATTATGGGAGCCCCATCACGTGTGACTTAAAGAAAAAGGACCGGACTCAACAAAAGGGCATTACTGTACTGGCAAGGGTATTGAATAGATGAATATATTCTGTGTTCAATTCTTGTAATTCGTGGGCCACCACGTATATCTGTGCCATTTTTCATGTATTTGAATAAGATTTGTGTCTAGAGGCCTCAACCATGTTCAAAGTCCTATTGTTGGGGGCATGGTATAAGATAAGACAAGAAACATGACCTAACCTGAGGTACAGGACAGGTAAAGAATGGGACAAAATAAGTTATTCCCATTGTACAATTGACAAACTAATGCACAGAGTGATTTACCCAAAATCACACAGGTAGTCTGTAGCAGAGCTAAGAGTTGAATCCAAATCTCCCGGATCCCCATGCTGGCTAACCAGTCTTCTTTTTTGGTTATCTAGGATGGCTTTTACAAGTGTAATTAGGTGGCTATAAGTGTATAAGTGGGGCAAACAGAAGGAATATGCAAATCACTGTGTCCTAGGATACTAAGGGAGTTTCCTAACACTTTAACTATGTGACTTTTACTGCTACTTGAAATTTAATACACAATGCTTGAATATCTGTCCTACATGGCATCAGTAGCTCGTGTGTGATTGGAGCCCAGGATCCTATCAACACCTCACTGTAAATTCAACTGCCCACCAAACAAAACCACTAAATGAAAAGGCAGACATCAATGAAACAGGTTCAGCTTTGTTAGAAACAACCTTACCGTACTACTGATGAGGTTATTCAAGCATTTTCTTTTATCTTCACTATGTTTTTCTTGTTCATGTTTTAATCCCATGGTGCTAGCAGTCAGCACATTATTTGAAAGTGTCATGCTGGGAGATGGGGACCACTGGTGACAAGCAGTTCAGAAAAATGTAGTAGACCCTGGAATGTTACTATGGCGTGATTTTCCAATCAAAGTAGCACAGGGTTTATTACCTTCTGTGATTCTCTGATAGTCAGCAGCAGAGAATGCTCCAATGTGCTTTTAAGACTTGTAAGATACTCACCTTACAGGATTTCAGTGCTCTCTCCCTATATATTTGTTCAACATATTCCTTTAGCTGACTGAACAACAAATTTCTCTAACTCTTAGAAAAGAAAAAGGAAGACCACACACTGCTCATTAGGGTGCTAAATTTCCTTGGGCTTTCCCCTGTGCAGCATACCCTGTTGTTCATAATGTTACTGATGCATCACAATAGACAGCAGAAAGGGAAGAGTGTTTTATTTTACAAGACACAATCTTGGTATAAATATACACAGTTTAAAAGTGAGGCATTGTAGTGGTGATAAGAGCTGCATTGTACGGACTCCCTTGGTACCTAATCTAGAGCTGCTATAGTCTCTCGCAGAAAAAGAATGGGCCAAATTCATTCCTGATGTAACATCACTACCTTCAAGGGAGTTCTTCTATGCAATTTAAGGCCTTCTGGGAAAGGTATAGATCTAAGAGAAAAGGCATACCAAAAGATGTTTAGTCATTCACAAAGTGCACAGAGTAGATATTCAGGGTCGGGTGAAAAGAAGTGGAGAAAGATCCTATCTGAGATGTCATGATTCCGGTGCTGCCCTTACCATATGTTATTTTTAAAAGCATCCTGATAGCTGTTCTAAGTTACACCTTCCTGTAATGGTCACAAGATACCCAACAGCTAACCTAGGATTGGTGTAGCACATTGTTGTCCCTGCTAAGCCACTTCTTAATAACTGCACCTTCTCCTATCCTCCTACGTAGACCACAAGGAGCATATGTAGTATAGGACCTCAGCTGTAATGTCAGTACATGATCACACTTATCTTGCAAAGAGAAAGCTTTTGCATCAAAAGTGAACTGGTACTATCATGATGCAAGTCCATGCAAGGATCTGGTCCAATGCTTTTAAACTTAAGATTTAGGACAATCAATTTAAGGCTGAGATTTGTAATCCTTATTGCATGAATCAGTAAATCTTCCTCTATGCTCCATAACAGGGTGAATGAAATTAATGAGGTTATGACCTGCTATTGACTTTTATGCAGAATTCCACTGACTTCCCTATGTCTGACAACATACATTTCTATGGCAGTTCTCCCTGAGTAACAATGGGAGAATGTAGCCCATACTGTCCTTATCCTAAAGGGTATGGTTCTCTTTTTAAGATCCATCTCTTTAATGATGCCTATAGGATCAGCAGGTCTGCTTATGGCTGGGCAGATAATGAGATGGGACTATTCCTCTTCCCTTTAAATCCTTTTCCAACTGGAGCTGGCTGGAAAATAGAAAATCCTTCCTGTGAATTTTTTTTTTCAATTAACCCCTAACTCTCCCCAAACTAGGATGAAATATCAAAAATACCTTTATGCAGGAAGGGCTTTCAAGGAAAATTCCATTTTGGGAGAACTGAAATGGACTTTTGTGGCTTCTTCGCTGTCCTCCTTAAAGGCATCTGTCAATTTCCAAAGGGAAAAATGACAAAAGCCTTGCATCCCAGTTGCTGAAGAGGCAGGCCACTCAGCGTATGTCTGTATTGCAGTGTTAGCCCAGGTTGGTGAGACTTGAGTCAGGACACCCTGTGTTTGCAAGAACAGGGCTTGAACATCCATATTGCATATTGACCTTAGGTTAAGAATTTCTGGGACCAGGCTCCAAATCTGGGGCTCCAGAGTCAACACTGCAGTATGCAGACCCATGTCAAATCACCATATCCCAAGGTTCCTATTGCCATACCTTGCTGTGGCCTCTTTTGTCCTTGTTCATGGTGGTATGTGGAAAAATTTGGCAGGGTATAAGAACTTCCTGTAACATGGGCAGTCGTTTCCAATCTGTCTTGCTAGGCCATCCTTTGAGTTTGCACAGTCCCGGCAACCAGAGCTAGCAACTTGGAAGGGTCACTACTTGAAGAATTTCTTTAGCTTGTGCTTTCACCCCTGTTTCCACAAATAGGCAAAGCATCTTTGAGATGATAGTACATATTCTGATCATAGCGTCTGATCTACTGACATCTGACGAAGTGGGTTATAGTTCATGAAAGCCGAAGAAAATCTGTTAGTCTATAAGGTGCCACAGGACTCTCATTTTTTGACCTACTGAAGGTGCCTGATGGAGGAGGAGGAAGAAGAGGAGGAGAAGGATGATAGAGACATGGAAGAATCAAACTGGAGGCTACTGCTCATTACTCTTGGTGTAGCTTCTATTGCCCCCTATGTAGACTGAAACTTCTTGTATAGGGACACAAGTACACACTGGTGAATTCACATTGTCTCAAAGAGCTGGTATGACCAGAAATGAGTCCAGAGCTTTCTCATGAAGAAAGCACAATTTCTGGTACTTTATGAGCAGATTACCTCAACCCTCTAATGTCACAACACTCACATGAGAGCAGCCATGCAGGTTGATAAGAGGGTTACTATAACTGTATGGAATCTGGCTATCCCACATTGCTACAGGTTCATTGTTAACCAGTTCTATGTTGGAAAGTCAACCAAGGGGAAGGTGGTCACAGAGATTTTGAAGACAACCAGCTGTGTGATTTACCCAAGGTGTGGGCATAAACAATACCCTTGAAGTAACTGCTGGTTTTAAGAGAATGGGATTTCTAAACTCCACTGGAGCCAGTGATGGGACTCATGTACCCATAGTTCTGCCTTTCTCGAGGAACGGATGAGTACACATACTATATGGTGTGTGTGTGGGGGGGGGGGGGAGTTTGTTTTGTTTTGTTTTTGTTTTTTAAATGCAGGCTCTTGTGGACCAATTTATAGACACTGCCATAGGCTGCCCTGGAAAATTTCCTCATGCCAAGGGTTTTCCAATGATTGGGAGTCTACATTCATAGCCTGGGAAACTAGTTCCACTAAATAACTGCCATAAATGGAGGTCTGTCCCCACTGTTATACCAGGGGACCCACTGTGTAGCTCTTTTTGCTTGGGATCATGAAACTATATCTGTGATCTCAGAAGGCCTGGCAAAAGAAGGTTTAATTATACTCTCAGCAGGTGCAGAATGGTGGCTGAATATGCATCTGTGAATTTTCTCACTGGCACTCTTTACAGTTGTCTTTGGATTCCTGTGTCATCATCCACACCGTATGCATTATTTTAGCTTGTTATGGTCTTCATAATCTTTTGTGTAGCCAAAGATGAACCACTTGCCCTTAAATGGGGCTATGTCAGTAATGGATTGCTGAATCAGTACACTCAGTCGGAAAGTGCACCTATTTATCACAGCTGGGCAAGATGCACCTGGGCAACACAAATCAAAGATCCTCTGTGCCTTCATAGTACAGACCTATATAAGCAAGTGGAAGAGGCAGAATGGTACATTACGAATGAGAGTGTCTGATCTTTATAGTGAATCAGGTACTATCACATCATACAATGAAATCTGTGTGTTGAAGATTGCCAGCCATTGTACTTATGAATGAGATGACCGCATGGGAAATGTCTCTGGAGGCTGAGTGGTAAGAAATTTGGATTTACAGTGCAGTTGGAGGCAGAAAAATATACTGAAAAACAGTGTTTTGCATACTACTTCCCAGTCATCCCTTATTTGTTTATCTTTACTATTTGAAATATACATTACATAATAGGATGAATTGATGTGGGTAACATTTCTTAATAAAATAAAAACCTTTATTTTTTAACCTGTCTTAGAAATGCATAATATTAAATTTTATTAATTAAATATTAAATGGCCAGCTGTCATTAGCATAGGAATACATCTGTAATAAACTGTTATGCGGGATTTTAAAAGGGGGAGAAAGACCCTGGACACCTCTTTTCTGTTATTCACTGTTTATGTGACTTTTATTAAGAAATACATTAGTACAATGAAGTTCAGGAAGTTATGCACCACGATTTTGTTGTTAGGATATTGCACAGTATAAAACTCATGCAGAAAATACAGATTTTAATCTCTAATTAACCACAGTTCCGTTATTATAATAGCACATATTAAAAGATGCATGCAAAAAGTACAGAAATCAATTTCCAAGTCTAGTTCAAAATCAAGCTCGTTGTGGATTTCCAGGAACCTGCGAAGAGGGCAATAGCAAAAAAGGGAAGTTGCCCCTAAGAAAAGCAGCACAGAAAGTAGCACAAAATACATAATATAATGTATTTGAATTCACACAATCTTTGCTGAAGCCAGCTCATACCTGCCAGATGCAGGGTCTACTTAAGACTGGCCAAGTCCAAGTAGCCTAGGTGCCAAAGGGGTGAAGAAGCTTCTGGTGTGCACCGACCCCAGTTAAGTCGACGTAAGGCCTCCCCTACCTCAGTATTCCAGGCTGGGTGGTTATATGGAGAAACGAGTGAAGGGGGCTGGTCTAAACCAGCCCTCTCTCATCCTCCTTCATCCCATTAAGAACCACTCTCAACCGGTAACTTCCCCCTTTTTAAGAGGCAGGCCCTGGGTCCTGGCCTGGCAACAGGTTTATCCTTGGTCAAGGGCCTTCCATATGACCCCTCCTCTTAAACATTTTGCTGTCCTTAGTACTTTCATAATTTTAGTCAAGAAATAAGTGTTAACTCGTTAAAAAATTTCATAAGCTGCTGCTCTCAGCGTTTCTATATCGAGGGGATTACTTCGCTCTTGGGACGACCACCCCTCATCCTCCCAAGGGAACAGCTTGCTTAAGCAGTTTCAGTCACAAGGCTTCTAAATATATAATTGTCATAATTAAATTTTGCTGAGCCTAAACCTTTTACAAAAAAGAAAAAAAAATCCTCAGCATATCACTGATATGGTATGGTAAAATCGGTCAAGCTGAGTAGAGAATACAGAATAAAATAGATCACTGTCTTGCACAAAAAAACAACTCCAAAACTCTTAACACAAACCAAGTGCATGAAGAGTGAAACCAGTTCCAAACAACAGATCCTGTACTTCGGTGTGTCCTCTGGCTTCCCATTATCCTTTCCCTTTTTATTGTGTTTAACACACACTTGATGCTGCTGCGGGAGGCTGGAGTTATTCATGGAGGCAAGTAGTGGCATGGGAGTTAAGGCTTGTAGGGGGAAGATGGTCAGCATGAGGGTGGAGGATTGCATGGGGCAGATTTGCCCTGTCTAGTTGCTGTCCAGTTGCTGTGGAGGCCAGCCAGCTATAGAACCATATAAAGTGTTCCTAGTCTGATTAATAGAGATGGGACAAAGGAGGACGTGGAGATGCAGCAGGACACAAGAGAACGCAGTCTTTTGAACAGATCTTTCTGCTGGGCTTTATCTTTCTCCATCAGCCAACATTCCTGCACCAGAAACTGTGTAGTAGTCCTCTCCCCATGCACTGAAATTCTGTCTGCTCACTCTGCAGCCTGTCTGTGTTTTACCTCTTGCCTTTCCACTAGCCACAAATCTTTCCCCCTCTAGTACTGTGCCTGCTTATTGGCCCTGTCCAGAATGTCCATCATAAATTGATCCTGGAAATACTTCCATTTGGGCTGGTCCATGACTGTTCTGCATTCTAGGGACCTGCTTCAGGGAGCTTACACTGCTGAGAGGGAAGGACCAGCAGGGCTCAATGAGGCCAAAAGCAGACATCAAACAGCATGTTATTGTTGAGCACTTCACAACAGTTTGAACATCCCCAGGCAAAATTCCTTGTGGAATTGCAAGGCCAAAGCCTTACACTTTGTAAAACTGAGCTCAATCCATTTTGAGAGGGGAAACCTCAGCTCCCAGAGGCTTCTTGAACAAAATTCAGTTAATCCCAGTGAAAAGACTGCACAGACAAGGGGAAGTTATAATCAAACCTGGCTCTAGGCATAAGGCGAGGAGATAAAACAATTCCTTAGGGCTCTGAGCAGTTCAAGGGGTCCTCCTATTCACTTTTTATTATGTGTTGTGGGGGAGGAGGGACAAATATTCCCGCTTCGGACCCCCAATGGGCTAACTCTGCTCCTGGTTACATTTTTTTAAGTGCAGGTTCTTTGACCCTCTAGGGGGCCAATGTAAGTACAAGAGTCATTTTGGCAGCCTCAACCAGTGCTTGCAAGTTTCCTTCCACTTTTGTACTTGATTCAGGGGCGATAAGCTCACCGTCCTGGGTGACCAGTCTGTTGTGTGAAGTGCTGGTAGCTCAGTGTTTGATGCTAAACCTTACCATGGTTAAACTCCATGCAGGAGGGACAAGATGGCAGCTTTTCACCATCCCTGGCTTTCTGGCAGTCAGTCTTGAGCCACTTAATCCATTTACCTGCAGTGGCCACTACTCTCATGAATCCCCAGTGCTGCCATCTGCTGTTGTGCTATTATCTCGTGTGTGTGGTCATTCCTGGAAGTCTTGCTAAATTCAAATTTTCTCACCTCACCAGAAATTAATTGAAATCTGGCAATGATCCTATGACTAGCTAGCAGTGTGCTTAGTAAAGGACTTCCTTGTATCAGAGACCATTACAAACCCCTGGGAGGCTCACTCTGCTTGCAGCTTGGTGCTCAGAACAAAATGGAAGGGTTAAATCCTAAGCAGCTGTATTGAACCAGGGGTGTTGCTTCCATTTCCTGGGAGTCTATTGGCCAGACTTGGGATAGAACTGGGGTAGGCAAAAATGGCTCACGGCTAGGCACCAGCAATTTTACTTTTGGTCACCAGAGGGTGCTCCTTCATTACATTTCTGCAGAGGAGCTAGGCAACAGGCTACTAAAACTGGTCACCATGGCAACCAGAAATGTAGCTGTGTCAAGGCCTGGAATAGAAAGAAGGAACTGCCCCATGGGATTGTAGGATAGTGTTGGTGGATTCTCAGGACCCAACTCTGGAGGCCTAGGCCTGAGCTGTGCCTACACTGCAAAACAACGAAGTTTGAGCCTGAGTCCCAGTGGGGCTTGAGTTCAAATCCTCCATGCCTGCAGGGAGCTGAGCCTAAGAACAAGTTAGACAGAACTGTGTGTAAAGGGAAGGGGGCTTTTGGGCTTGATCTTGAATCTGAGTCTATGGTTCCATTGCAATAAAAATATGCCCTCAGTCTCCCTACCTTCTCTCCAGTTTTGGAGCCACAGAGGAAGAAATCCCAACCACTCAGCCTACCCTCCATCTCCAGATAGCTATCTATCTGGCCTGGAGCCAGAGACGAGACATAGAATCAGGAGATTCAGAGTCAGCAGCTCTCCAGGAAGACTTTCCTCTGACAGAAAGTGAAGCTGACAAGAGCCTTCCAGGCTGGGAGCTGTCATTTCAATTTTCCCAAGGGAAAATCAGTTTTTTCAGCAAAACTCATTTTTTCATGTGATTTTTTTTTTTTAAATCATCCTTTTGGAAACATTTATTGCAATAAATAAATAAATAAACAGATACATCAATTACCTTCATTTCCTACTTCTTTCCTGTCTATCTTTCTTCCCATTTAAACAAACAAATAAAACTCAACTAAAACATGAGTACCACTACAACAAAGTTGTGACAGTTCTTCATTATATATATATATATATATATATATATATATATATA
>ML685770.1:16838568-16861405 GCA_007922175.1 Pelusios castaneus
ATATATATATATATATATATATATATATATATATATATATATATATACACACACATTTGTTTGTACATATCCCACCATTCATTGGTTCATGTCCAGCACCAGTGGAGCCCGAATCCTAATATGGGCCTTTTGTTACAATCATAATATAAATATTTACTACTAATAATGATAATAATTCTACGTGTCTGTAAAACCCATATAAAGATAGAATTTTGTTCAAAGTTTTGGTAAAAATCCTGTGGAATCCTTGTTATCTTCTATGGATTCACAAAGTCCCTGTAGTGAAAAATCCTGTGTGATGCAATGTATATACAAAGGATTCAGGTATCTTTGCCTGAAGACAAAAGGTTTATTTTATTTGCTTTGTGTCTCAAAGAAACTGGGACAGTTTAATTGCTTTCATACCAGAACTTTGCACATATATTTTAAATGAATTCATTTTGAGTGTTTGCACCCAGTCATTGTTCGCTTTCTTGAGATTGTCTTAGACATAAATTTAAATAGATGTTATCTTTGGAGCAGAGATTATCATTTTACTATATGTTTCTATCATACCCAGTACAAAAGGGCATCCATTGTCACTGGGATCTTCAAGCGTCTGATGAAGTAGGATTTTCTCCCACAGAAGCTCATGTTGTAAATAAATTTGTTAGTCTTTAAAAGTGCCAGAGGATTCCATGTGTGTAACTGTAATAGAAATAATTATAATAACAATAATCAATAGATTCATAGGATTTAAGATCAGAGGAGACCATTAAATCATCTTCAGTGAGTTCCTGTACGTCACAAGATATTAAATTTCACCCAATTGCCCCAATATTGAGACCAATAATTTGTGCAGAGCTAAAATATAATTTCCAAAAATGGGTATCTACTATTGGATTCCAAGATATTGAGAGATGGAGAATCCACCTTTCCTCTTGGTAGTTTGTTCCAAACATTAATCACCCTCATTGTTAAAAAATGATGCATAATTTCTAATTTGAATGTGTTTGGCTTCAACTTCCAGCCTTTGGTTCTTGTTATGCCTTCCTCCGTGAAGATACTTGTACACCATAATCAAGTCACCTCTGAGTCTTCTCTTTGATAAACTAATTGGAGCACTTTAAAGCTCTCGCTGTATAGTATGTCTCCAATCTTCAAGTACTTTTTGACTCTTTTTCTGCACATGTTCCAGGTTTTGACATCCTCTTTAAAATGCCAAAACTATAGACAGTGTTCTAGTATTGGTCTCACCAACGTTGGATTCAGAAGCCATCACCATCCTACTCTGAGCCCTAGTCTACACTAGCCGTCGTTTTTGCCGGCAGTCAACAGGAGATATGCAAGGTACGTAAAATACCTTGAGTATCTCCCGCTGACTTCTTAAACCCTCACTACATGCTAACATTAAGCCAACTGAAAATGGCGTCTGGTCGGAGTAGTATTAGTGAAGTTACTGATTCTAAGTGTTATGTCCATCACAGTGTTGATCTACTGCACTCTGAAATGAATGTGTCCCCTTCAATTGATTTCAATGTACTTTTGATCAGGTACAAAATTAGGGAACAGAAATTAGCCATAGGCCTGTTGCTGAAAATGGACTCTCCCAGGTTCCTCTCTATGCCTACAAGAACTCCATAAAGACAATGGAATTCTGCATGAGGCAAATCCATTTGCATGATCAAGCCCTATATCATCTTTGTATCCAGTAAAAATACTTTGGATTTTGAAAAATGAATACCCTAGGGAACCTGCTTCTGAATAAGTTAAGGCCAAGAATTATTTCCTGAAATTATTTAGTGAACAGTTCTGAATAAAGAATACATTTGAGAAAATTGTGATGTCTGTGGACCATTCACACAAAGAAAAAAGGAGATCTATTCAATCAGGTAAGTAACTTGTTACAATGATTTGCCCACGCTTTGCTTATGACTCTGGTAATAGGGAGAACAAGTTCTGTCAATGGTTTCTTTTACTACTGTAGAGAAAGGTGTGTGCATTATTTCTGTAGCTATGACACTGATCTATGGTAACGACCCACTTACCCACAAGTTATTTTATTTTGATCATCTTTTGAATATCTTACATTTCTCACCTATTTTTACATTAAATTTTAAAAACACAAAATTGTTGACATAGACAGAAAACTGAACTAAACACCAGGATCTTTAGGGACATTTATTGCTAGCTATAAAAATGATGTGTCATAAAAAATTAGTGACTATATTAAAAATGTCAGTATATTTATTATAAAAATTAAAAAAGCAAAAGCTTTATAACTAATGTACCTGGAGAGAACTTTGTTTTTTAATAAATTTGGTGATAAAAGATTATTTTCGACAGCAATGTTTATCATGAGCTGCCTGGCACAAACTAGCTATTTGTGGTACTTAATAAATGATGATAAATGCATCTCTTTGTAGAATATCTTAAATACGTGTTATTCAATCTTCTTGAGAAATTGTACCCAAGTCTAATTAAATGTATCTAATTAAAATTGTGTGGATAGGAAAGAAATTAATGGCTTCATTTGTACTATTTGTTTTTTTTCATTGTCAAGAGTACTGGACATAATTGCAGTGCAAAGAAGAAATAATCAAAATGGTCTTTTACCCTGTTGATTCCCTATTAGACAAAATGCATTGCAGTGCCTTCATGTCCTCTGTCTTTAAAGGCAAACAAAACTAGCTAAATAAGACCTTGACCAGGAGAGTTTTTTTTCCCCCAGAACTATTAGATTGAGAATATATTTATTGAACAAACTGAAGGTTAAGCTTCAATTAGGAATTCCAAATATATTTAGTGAGATATTGAAAAGCCATAATGCCTCAGCCTACATGGTTCATCAAAAGCTAGGAACAAAATAAATCATAATAGAAACAGAAGGAGTATTCAGATGGTATGCTTACAACAAGTGACTTAAGCTGGGATGAAATATTACTCCCACCCTGGATTGTGTATAGTTTGTGTTGTGGAAAAAATACCTTTTATTAAAAATCTTTTATAACTGCTGCCAGACTCAAATGATACATGTAAAAGACTTGGTGAAATTAAAGCTACAAGTACATTTCTCTCTCTTTTTTTTTTTCCAGGATCAGTCTTACAGTTCTCTGGAGTCCTTTATATCTGGGCAGTTAGATAATGGGTCAGAGACTATGGCCTAGTCTACACTCAACAGCAATCAAAGGGAGATACTGAAGGTACATAAAATACCTTGCATGTTTTCCTTTGACTTCCCACTTACCTACATGTTCACAGTGTGCTAAGTTGAATGGCAATGCTGTCTGTTTGACTTAGCACTACTCTTTTTATGTGTCAAACTCCAGATTGACTGAGCGCGTCTTGACTGACCGCTCAATCAAACCTGGAAGAGTGAACTGACTGCAGCGAATTTGCTGCCATCAGTGTAGACAAGGCCTAAGTGTAGGCTCCTCTACTCCTGTTTCCACTCCATAGAGGAGGAGTTGATTTCCCTTCTGTTCCCAGTGCCAAGTGGAAGAAATCTGGTTGATGTGTTGACAAATCTGCAGTGCCTCCAGAGCTTAAGAGGCAGATTCACTGACCTGATTCATTCTTTGTTCTATTCAGACAATATAAAGACAACTGAATCTCTTGGGAGCCCCCAGAGGACACAGGGATGATGGAGTCAGCTTCTATGCCTCCTTCTCCCTGCTTCTCTAACTTGCACCAGATGGCTACCGTCTCCAAGGATGAATGTAATTTCCATACCCCTGAGGCAGTACGGTGGCTCAAAAGGATGCAATTTCATATCTAATGAACCTGAGAACAAACATTTTGATCTCAGACAAAGTCTCAAGTTAAAACATTTTATTTCTAATCCTAACTGATCATTTTGGCTTTGTGCTGAAAATTTTTTAAAGAAAAACTGGAAAGCAAAAATCTTTTATGAAAAATTTCCTTCATGTAAAAACTCAATTTGTCAATAAAAACAGTTCCAGAGATGTAGCTGTGTTAATCTGTTTATAGCAAAAAACAACATGAGTCCTGTGGCACCTTAAAGGCTAACAAATTTCTTTGGGCATAAGCTTTTGTGGGCTGCAATCCACTTTGTCAGATGCAGCTGATGAAGTGGGTTGCAGCCCATGAAAGCGTATGCTCGAAAAAGTTTGTTCATTTTAAGATGCCACAGAACTTTCATTCCCCCCTCCCCACCCCCCAGTAAAAACAGTTTAGATGGAAACTTTTCAGTTAGCCTGATTCGGGAAAAAGAATCAGCCAGCTGATGTTCCATGCTATACCTGGACACAGCAGAGATCTGTCCCTAGGGCACTATCTGCAGCCTGTATGAAACTGCAATACAGACTAACTTTCACAGCCTGGGTAAGCAGAAATACGTGGGTAATTGGCATGTGTTTAAGAGTCTCTGCATTAGAAACATTTGTTAGAGCTAGCCAGGCTAATGGCTTATTTACGGCCCAAATTAGAGCAATTAATCTGTACCTTTAAAATCAGAACAAAAAAGCTCCACTAAAATGCAAGGCCTTGAGTATAACAATTTTCTTGAAGGGTAGGAGACTAATCATACTTCTCAGTGAGTGCTTTTCTTTTTCTCTGCTTACCTACTTCTCCGAAATCCTGGCACATTCGATAAAAAAATCATTCTCTGACTCCTGACAGTGTGACAGCTTGGTTTGTCTTTCTTTTGGTTTCATTCTCTTCCCAGGAGTTCTAAGACAGTTACTAGTGCTCAAGTGCTATTCACACAGACCAGCAAAATGGAAGGGGGAGAGTCTTATTCAGGGGAATATATGAATGGCAAAAATATCCCCCGAACAACAAAACAAAAAACAATGTCTGATAAGTTCGTTAACACAGAGTTAAGGTTTCTCCATGACAGCTAATGTCCTTCCAGAATGTCAAGTTCAGCAAAACTCAAACTTCTGAAAACCCGTAAATGCAGAACTAAGGCACACACCCATGTTACCTTGACTCTGCCCCTAAAGCTGGCGATAGTCCCAGGGATTTATCTGCATTCATTGTGTGAGTGGTGGTTGGGTTGTAGGCTTGAGGTAGCAGGATGGGCCAGTTGGTTGATATGTGTATGTGGGCTGAGGAGCTGGGAATTAGGGTGAGGTGTCACAGAGCTGTGATCATATAACGACGAGATCACGATTTGTGCCCACCCCATGTCTGAGAGCAAAGGAGAGTGGAACAAGTACCGTGAGGAGCTGGTCTGCATCCTTTTATTGTGAAATTGTTTAGTTATCACCAGGAAGACATGACGGGAAGCAGAGATCTTGGCACTAGATTGGTCAGTAGTAAGGTGTGTAGAAAGTGCCAGAAAGGAAAAGCCTGAAGTAAGAGACCTATCATAACAGGCCAGGAAATAGAACTGGCTAAAGACAGAAGGCCTAAGGTGGAAAAAATGGCCAAGTCTGTTACAAAGCCAAATTAGCAGAAATCAGGCTGTGAACTTACATCTTCATAGAAACTGGCACAGAAGCTAACAAGAAAACAAGCTGCTACTGCAAACACAGGCATATCTCCAGTGCTAAGCACAAGAATCTGAAAAATGCATAGCTGAGATAGAAGGTAAAAGAACATCTTAGTAACAAAAAGATAACAGAACACCTTCATGAATAAAATGTTCTTTAGAATGAATTAATAGAACTGTTTTGCCCAAACCATCTAGTACAAGCATATGAGTAAGGATGCTCTGTGCCAAGAGGGTGGCAAATACCAGTGTCAAGGGGGTAGAAAGAAACTACCCACAATAGTGTATAAAAAAGGATTTCAAAGGGAACAATTTTGTCTGGCCTAGGGGATGAAGGAAAGTCCTGCCATCAATTGAGCTATTTCATTGCATAGAGAGCACTCGTATTTTAAGGGTGCCTGTAAGATTTAGTCAAATTCCAAAGGGGTAGCCGTGTTAGTCTATTGTAGAAAGACAACAGAGTCCTGTGGCACTTTTAAAGTGCCACAGGACTCTGTTGTCTTTGTAAGATTTAGGTCACTTATCATTGTGCTACATTGTAATACATTTTTTTGAGTCAACGTGGCAGCTCCATTCAGTGCTCTGCAGTACCACGATCAGTTCCCTAAAAATCTGCAATGCATAAACTGATGGGATCCAACTACATGTCTTGAACAAAATCTCCTTTTCTCAGGCTGGTACTTAAAATATATATATTCATGTTCACCAGGGGCGGGTACCTGCATGGAACGAAATTAAGAGTCACCATTCGTGATTGTCTATTAGAAAGGATTCCACCTTTCCCTTCCACAACAAGTTCCAAAATACTAAATATTTTTATAATTCAAAAAAATCAGCGTTACTTGCCATTGTGTTTGCCTCACTCTTCCAGTGCAGAAATGTCTGCCCATGATAAACAATGAAGGCGTGGTTTCTAAACATTCCAGAAGGTTGCCAAATATGACCTGGGATGTAGGATTAAAGATGAGTTTAGTGGCTTTTAATATTATTATTTGTTTACTCCCACAGAGTAATGCAATTAACATACAATGTGCTTTCTTTCTTTGGCAGATGCTTTGACTTCTGCAGAGCCAGGCTTCGCAGTGGCCAGCAGTGGACCTGGAAAAAGAGGACTATGGAAGAGCTATCTGGACTAGGGGCCCAAATGAGTGAGGAGCTCCTGGCCTTCAAGAGGACCAACGAAGATAGGCACACATTCAAAGAGGAGAGAATGCTAGAATGTTTCTTTTAAGAGGAGAAGAGAAACAAGTAGTAGAATTGGCTCTTTTTGGAGTAGCTCATCACTATGCAGACCACCAGGGTGGTTCAGCAAGCTCCGCTGACAGCCCTGGAGCTGTCCAAAATAGGGGCTCCTGCGCCAACTACGTTGTGTATTGATGTCCAGGTTCAGGTAGCAGGTCAACTGCAGTCTCCTCCATGGCTGCAAATCTTGAATCCAGTTCTGGGTTTGGAGAACATTTACCACCCCATTAAGCCACTGCACAAACATCAACCCCTGTACAGGACTGTGCAAGGAGATTGAGGCAGAGTCCAGGGGGCAAGAGGACGAGAAGTGTAAAAACAAGAAGCTGTTACCGGTTCGAAAATTTCAGTGCCCTGCGGTGGATGTCCCAAGTTTGCAAGATAGAAATGTTCTCCTGCCATTCTTACAGTTGCATACTTATTTATTTCTCTTCTACCTGCACTTCTGTATTACTACATATCTATATCTATCTCTTCACTTTTTTTATGCTTTAAATACAGACTGGATTGTCTACTGTGTGCACTTACCTGTCTGGGATATTAATATAATTCTCTGTTAACTTTAAAATATTCTATAGCAGAGTTGGTTATTTCTTAGTGATTTGTGTCAACTGATGTAAGCAATGTATGGTGCAGTAGTGCTTTTGATTGGGGTTTTCTCTGCAGTTTATATGTGCTCCAGGTTTTTCATGTGGGCAGTTCCACGCTGTTACTTTTGGTGTAATCCCTTTCAATGTAATGAGAATTAGTGCTTTACAGCAAAATTATTTTTATTGGGGTGTCCCTTGCATTTTATGCGTGATGGATTTGTTACGTACACGTTTCACAGTTCCGTATTTTGAGAGGGACGAAACCATAAATAACGTGTTTCTTTCAATGGTGCATAATCACTGTCAAACATGAAGTGCAGGGTAAACCCCAATAAAACTAATAGTGAAATACAGTACAAGTTTAAGAGTATATTGAAAGGGGAGAAAACATAAATAACAATTCCAAAGGGGTAGCCGTGTTAGTCTATTGTAGAAAGACAACAGAGTCCTCTTCCAAAGGGGTAGCCGTGTTAGTCTATTGTAGAAAGACAAAAGAGTCTTGTGGCACTTTTAAAGACTAACAGATAGTCTTTAAAAGTGCCAGAGGACTCTGTTGTCTTTCTATAAATAACAATGTAACATTGCACTTGACCTGTAATGCACATTTAATTTGTGTTGGTGTCTCCCCTGTATTATATATATATATATATATGTATAATATATATAAGACAGGATTTTGGTGAGCACCCTTGAAATATCCACACTTAGACTATGTCTACACTTGGCCAAATACATCAACTTAGCAAGTCTACACTCAAAAATTAAGTCGACTTAAAGGGAACTTTGCCAAATCAACTTAGAGTGTCCACACTGGACACCTAAGTCGACTTCTAGGGGTTAGGTGGACTGGGACTGGTCCATGGTGGCAGGGGGTCACCCCTTGCCAAGTGCCAGGGGGCCCAGCATTACCCCATTGTACCTGGGTACAATGGGGGCTGAGCAGGACAGGGACAGTGGCAGGGTATAGGAGCAGGGTGGGGCAGGGCTGTGTCCTGCTCTGTGGAGTGGTGGGGGGGGGGGGGCACGCCGCAGAGCCAGCCACCCTGGCAGGGAGGGCAGTGGGGGAGCCCTGGAGCCATTTAAGTCGACTTAGAATTGACTTAGCCAGTGTGGAAGCAGATTAGCCCTAAGTCGACTTAATAAAGTTGACTTTATACTAGGTTTTATAAAGTCGACTTTAAATTTCCTTAAGTCCTCCAAAGACACACACTCCGCAACCATCCTGCAACTGCTGAGCATGTAACTGAACCTGCTAGCAGATGCTGTATTATAAGGGTATGGTTTCAGGAGGCGTGCTAGCAGTGTCTCCCCAAATAACGTTAGACAGCAACATTATTAAGATGAAGTCCCAGCTTCTCCTGACAGGTACAGGCCAGGTCTCCTGAAAATCCTCATGTCATTCACTTTTCTAGTGCCACTCACATATTTAAGAGCCTAGCTGTGTGGTTCACCAAGGCCTGAAGAATGAGAAAAGAGTGCCCTTTGCAGTTTTCATATTTACTTGCTTCCTGGGGCAGACAAACTTCGGGTACATGGGCCATCAATTGCCTCACCACAGTTGGGAAATCCCATTCTCTGAAAACTGGCTATTTTTTCTGGCTCATGCCTGATACCAATCACATGGTTACATCACAGTAGCAATCACCTGGCAAACCTCTACTATCACAGCCATCACAATTGACTTGACCACACCAAATTGGCTTGCCATGGATATGTAGCAGATTGGGGTAGCCAGCTTAGAGAGGGTAATAGCAGACCTCATCTGTAGTGGTATGATCTTCCTCAGTCTAGTGTTCTGGTGCAGGTGGCTCACGGGAAACTCCTTGTACAGTTCTAGGAATGACTGTTTCCTTATGCAAAAGTTTGGAGCCACTGCTGGTCATTCCTGGGCTGCAGGACACCAAGGTCCCACCATGTTGTTCTCATTATGCTGCACCAGAAAGCTGCTCCATACATGGAAAATAAATTGCAGTTGTGGCAATCAATGGGTCTCAAGGACACTCTCATCTCACATTAACCGCCCCCCCCCCGCCCTCCCACATGCATCTTCTTTATCTCAGAAACTGTTCCCCAAAAGCCATCCAGCATCTCTTCAAACATTTATTCTGGGATCATTCACTCACAAACAGAAACAGCTGATCAGCTATATCTTGTCCATAGGTTGGAATGGGCAGAAATTGAGTGGGTCACACAGCTAGAAGGAATTTCCAGTATGGCAGGCTCAAATTACGCAGCCATTGGGAAAAGAAAGGAAAGTTCTAGTATGAGGGGCTGCTCCAGGTCATGAGTGCTAAGGCAAATGGGGTTGAATCCAATGTGCAATGGTAGTGTCAGTGTGGATGTTGCTACATGGGGTGGTGTGTGCATGGCTCTGCAGTATGGTCTCTGGTGGCAGACTTAGCTAACACGTAGGCACAGGCGAGCAAGTCAGGGCATTCCCTAAAAAAGATTAGCAATTTAGGAGACAATCAACGTTCTCACGTCTGATGTTACAAACTCCAGAGCCCTACTTCAGACAGGTAGAATGGTGAATATGTGAGTTATTGAAAATCGTGTGTTTTTCCTATTAATCAAAATTACAGAAACACCTGTGCTAAGTAGCTCTGTGCTAATCAGTTTGTGACACCCCGGAGGAGATCTATATACTGTGCCCAACTGGGCAGGTGTTTCTTACAAGCTGTGGGAAATCATTCAATAACTATCAGAGTATCTCATTCCTCACTTGTGGTGCAGAGCTGCAGCAACACATGGAAACATCCCTGAAGGGCTCTTCAAGGTGGCATTCAAAGAGATTGTTAATATCATTCCCAGGGCTAGGTAACGGATTTACAACCACCAGTTTGCTTAACAAATGTAACTTCTTTATATTTTTAAAAACTGTCCACAGTGGGTGTTTGGTTTTATTCACAAAGCCCTGAAAGTTCAAAAGGAGTTACACACCAAGTCCCGCTTTTGGGATCATTGCAATATACAAAACTTCTGCTGAACCTTAAAGGAACCTAAAACTCATTCAAGTCCCTAAGTTCCCATGTTTGTGCCTCTGAGCACGTGCACTGCTGTATTCTTCTAGGCGTCCAGACTTCTATCTCCTGCTTAAAACTCAGGGTGATTCACAAATTGGGAGAGGGCAGGCCTTCGACTAACTGACTCAGATGTGGAGCCTGACTTGGCAGGTGTGCTCAGAGGCTGCCTACTGGATTTGGGTCCCATTCAAAATTTAGCTGGGGTAGAAGGTAGTCGTGGTCAGGGCTGGATTGACCGACCTGTGGGCCAGGGGTCCCCCACCCAGGGGCCAGATCCCTGGCCCCTTATCACGGGGGAGGCTGGGGCCAGAGGGTGTTCTGGCCCCACTCCAGCCAGCCTGCCTGGGGAGGGGGCACATAGGGTCTGGGCCACATGCTGTGTTGTGGGATCCTCTTCCTTTGATGTGATTGCTGGCTGTACTACTATTCATTGGTGTTCCCAGCCTGTTCTGAGACGGGAACAGAGGTTCTGAAAGAAGACCAGGTTTCCTTATGAGCCAGTATTACTTTTCCTTGGACTTTTTAAAAGCACTCGAGGTAACACTACTGACTAAAGCAGGGACCAGATAAAGGGGAAATTGTTCTTTGAATCATCTCTTTTTTCCACATCTGTATTATGGAACTACCTAATATAGTTTTTTTTAATATATGACTTGTGCATTTGAGGCTAAGTGGCAGAAAATCATATATTACAAGTACAGTTATCTTTCCATATTTCCACTGAGTAGAAAATAGAAGGGATACCAAAAATATCAGAATATTCATTTCATCACCATTTTGAAGCAAGTTTAGGTTTCTGCAACATTTATCATATCTTGAGTTGTGTGTGTTAGTGGGAAATGGGTAGTAGAATTAATGGTAGATATTGCTCTGTAAAAAAAAAAAATAGGATGCTGCCTGAGTATTAACTAAAGGGAAAAATCAATGTTGTCTAAAGGTTGACTTCAAGAAAAGAAAATAATGCTTATAAATGTTTGTCTCTCTGCTTTCTGCAAATATAGCTTGCAATCCCTGTAAACTTTGTTATATAGCCAACCACAAAATTGTAAGCTTAGTGAGTCTGATGAGATCCTGCAGGTGTACTGAAATCCATATATATATCTTAAACCTAGTTTATTGATCAGGAATCACAAGTTTCACATGATTCCAGGGCCACTATAGTGACAGGCCAAATATGAAGCAGTGACTCAAATAGGCGTGTCTGCTTCCAAAAACTGAACCCTGCTATCATATTTTGTTGCTTTTGATAGTTCTACAGGGAACCATGTCACAGCATCAGACAATTAACACTGCCTGACACAAAGAAAGACCTCTCATCAAAGGTGGCCAGAGGGCAACTGCAAGCTGGTGCTGTTGTAACACCTCTCAGTAAGCGCAGCTTCAAGGAACCATAGGCTGAAACAAGAATAGCAAGAAAATTGTGAGCAGAAGAAAGAAGGGAATGGAGAGGAAGCCATCATTCCATCAGATATCAAACTAGTGAAATTACAAAGAGAAAAAGACATGGCTCCTGAATCCTTAGTTAGGATCCTAGAAGGAAATTTTTGGAGGCACAAGAGGGAGTCAGACATTCAACTCCCATTGGCTTTCCATGACAGTCAGGCACCTAACTGTCTTTTTTTGCCTTTTAAAATTTCTCCCCTAAATTTTTCATCATGTAGGAGTCTAAATATGGATTTTGAAACCTAACTTTGGGCATTCAAGTTTAAATATTTTGGCCACAAAGAATTGATTTTAAAACTGTGGACTAGCTGCTGAGGTGTTCACTGAGGGAAATCTCCCTTCGATAACAAGGGGAGTTTCCCTGATTGAGGACTACGTGAAAACAGAGGAAAACCAGCAAACTGAAGGCAATATCACATTATCAATTTTTAACACATCTAGTCCTGAATATAGACCACAAGATTTTGAGATTCTTAGTCTACACCAGATAGTGTCATGAGTTTTAGAAATGGATTCCGTGTACAATATTCCCTTTCTTTTGATGTTAGTATGTATGGATAAATGTAGAGATTCCAAAAGTGAAAGGAAGAGGGAACTAACAAAATAAATAAGTTATTAAAACAATCTACATCTCAGGGTTCCTGAAACACTTTAGGTTGCTCCATCCTTGCAAACAGAAGTCAAACTCAATCTGGTTGTGACTGACAGGGTTTGTGTAAAATCCCAGTTCTCTTCAGTTTAATACATGTTGCAAAGGACAAAATTACATGAATTATTGCTGAAAAACCCATACCGAATTTCAGGAATAAGTCTCCTTGTTGTTGCTGATCTAACTTAGACACTTTAAATTTGTATTCAAACCTTTACGAAGATATTCGTATAGGATGTTTAATTGCAAATAGAGACAAGTTGTAATGGAATTATATTTTCAAATACATCATAATTGCTCTGCAATGTTTTCCTGCTTAGGTTTTTAATGTTATATAGTCCTGGAGCCTGTCATCAGCAAACTTAATGGATTGATTTCTCAGCAGACATTAAAATGTGCTGTCATTTTTATTAGACTGGACACAAGAATCAGGGGAAAACCCACCTGGTAAAGTATGCACAAAGTCATTAGTCATTAGATGGACCTTGACTTGTTGATACTTACTCTGTAAAGTCTTAATTAAAATGCTCACTTGTTTTCCTTGCCCTTCTTTGATAAATCTGTGCTCTTGTATCTTTCAAGACTCTACTCTTTAGTCTGTTTCTAAGCATGGAGTTGGAGCATATTAATTGCCATCAGACCGTTGAGCCGTCTAGTCCAACAACCTGTCTCTGATAATGGCAAGCACCAGATGCTTCAAAGTAAGGTGCAAAAACCTTTAAAGTGGGCAGATATGGGATTATTTTCTCTTAGGAAAGTCTCCTTGAAACCACTAACGGGTAGAGGTTAATTTAAATCTTAAGCCTTAAAGCACGATGCGTTATATCTCTTCCATTTATTTTTTCATATTTACTAAATATGAGTTGAGTTGAGACAAAGAGAGCAGCTATGTAGCAGGTGAGGCGGTTCCTCCAGTTCTTGATACTGGTGCCTTTTGGGGTTGTTTCGATGGGTTTATGAGCCAGGGTTGTACCAGTGTCTATTAAATGCCTCTGCCTTTCTTACAACAGCATCTCTTCTCACCATGGCAAGTGCATGTCAAGTTTCTGTATCTCTCTGATTCTCTATTAATCCAGCACTGCATTTCCTTCATCACCTCAAGGACTATGTTGAGTTCTGATTAACACCTGAGTAACACCATCTTTTTGGCGTGTTTGATTATTAACAGAACAAGCGTACAGAAATATGTCAGCCAAATGTCTCTTGTTAATGATTAATGATTCGGTGTACTCCTAGTATTTTCAAATTGTCCTTCTCAGACTGAAGAAGGAAAATTGCAAGTCAAATGTTATCTGAAAGAACTTTGAAAAAAAAAAAAAGCTTTTAAAAATTATTAAAGATGACTTGTTGCAGAGAGAATATTTGATATCTTATCATGGGGAGAAACATACATCATCTAAAATTAGAGAAGCTTAGCCTTGAATTTTATTGGCAAAACCATAGCAATGTATAACTGATGAAGCCCAGTGAGATGTGACATGCCTTCAGAAAGATGCAATAAAATGGTATTCACAGGACTAAAGTTAATCAAACTGTATCTTTAAAGCACTTGTGTCAATCATGAAAACACATTACATCTTTTAGAAAAGAGTGTCCTCTGTGCATCCATTTAATATAGTCGCTTAGAAGAAGTATTTATAAATGCAGTACTAATAAAGGATTAGACTCTGATAGTCTTCCTGACATTGGGCCAGACCGCATGGTGAGATTCCAGGGATCAGTTTCCCTCGCTGTTACAGTTCAGGGTAGTGTCACACGCTGCCAAGACTCCAAAGATCGCCTTGCTTGGTGGCTATTGGGCAGGTTAGTGGTGCTCCCTGGTGAGGGTCAAAGGCCGCTTTTCTCAGCTACAACAGCTCAGGTTAGTGTCACTCACAGGCAAGAGTTCAAAGGCTGCTTTTCTCAGTGGCTATAATTCAGGGTACTTTTGCCCATTGGGAGATACCCTAGGCAGCTTTGCCTGGCAACTATAGTTTGTGGTAGTGTTGCCCACTGGCAAGAGGGGCCCACCGTACTCTGCCAGGTTCTGACCCAGGGTCTTTTGAAGCAGTGGTCCTTGCCCAAGGCTCAGAGCTAGAAACTCCTAAACACTCTCCCGGGGTCATTTCCTAGCTTTGTTCCAGGCCCTTCGAAGATGTCACAGGTTTGACTCGGAGTCCTCTAGTGTTCCCTTCTGATCTGTTTCCAAAGTTTCTCCCTTGGGCCACAAGAAGTCACCACCTTTGGCTCTCCTGGTCAATGGGATTCCAGTGGCTTGGGTATGAGGCTCAGTCCTGGCAGTGTGCAGCTGTGGCAGCTTCCTGGCAGACGGTTATGGCACGTGATTACTCCTCTTCTTGGTCAGTCCAGTCTGAGCCCAGTCACTTCCTTTTAAATCCTCCCTTCACTGGGAGCATGGCCAGCAGATGCAAGGGACATGGGGCCTATTGGGCCCAGAGCATCTCTTTAACCCTTGCCTTTCCAGTGTGGGGTTTGTACACCCTGTCACACAGGTATTAACCAGCAAGGCAAAGTTGGAGTTGACAGGCCTCTGAGGAGATTTTTTGAGGGCTCATAGACAGGTGAAAGGGAGGTGACACTTATAGGAACACAAGAATGGCCATATGGGGTCAGACCAATGTTCCATCTAACCCAATATCCTGTTTTCTGAAAGTGGCTGGTGTCAGATTTTTCAGAGGGAATGAACAGAACAAAGCAATTATTGAGTGATCCATCCCATCATCCAGTACCGGTTCCTGGCAGACAGAGGTTTAGGGATACCCAGAGCATGAGGTTGTGTCCCTGACCATGTTTGGTATTGGCCATTGATGGACCTAGCCTCCATGTTCTTATCTAATTCTTTTTTAACCCAGTTGTTCCCAGTTTAGCACTAGTCAATCTCTCTGTTATTGTGGTTGGAGGGTAACATGGTGATTCACATTCCCGAGCACCCCAAGAAAGTGCCAGAAGGGGCAAAAGGGCATTTCTGACAATACAGCTGTACCTAAAAATTGGGTTTATTGCCAGAACAGTCATGTCAGTTACGACTATGATTTTTTTTCACATTCCTGAAAAACACAGAAATGCCAGCAAAACATTTAAGTGTAGAACATGCCTTAGCCACTCAAAGTGGAAATAAAATAGATTTGATATAATAATAGACAGTTTTTGGTATGGCACTACTTACATTTCTGGATATTATTTATTGGGACTATTATCTAAAATAAAATACCATTAGATGTGTATTTTATAACTGGAAATAGCAAAATATTATTGCTCCAGCATCAGAGTCAGTTGTATTAAAAAATCCATCAATATCTGTTAATAACATTATGTCTCTTTTCCACGACACATTATTTTGATTTAAAAATTGGGCTGTGCTAGCACCATTCTTCATTTTAATTAAGCACAAATCACTTTTTCTTTATGAAACCCACTCCCTCC
Source organism: Pelusios castaneus (assembly GCA_007922175.1). NCBI lineage: Eukaryota > Metazoa > Chordata > Testudines > Pelomedusidae > Pelusios > Pelusios castaneus. The sequence goes on from ML685770.1 coordinate 16,854,376, forward strand.
TCCCTAAACACGTTGATGTTGAATAAGAATTGTATTTATATTTTTACAGGCACAAAGAAATCACCCTCCTCATCAAGATAACTATAGCAACAAGCTAAGGAAAGAGCACTGTTAGACTGTGATACAGGTGATAAGGTCCGCAGATAAAAATACTATCTGGCAAATAACTGAACCCAGAATGTGAAAGTCAATGAAGTAAACAGAATGCAAGACAGAGCTATCAGAAGTGAATCCAAGCCCCAGAAGCAACCAGCATAAAATATGATGCATGGGGCATCCTATAAAAGCTGCATAATTCTAGAATCAGTGAAATGTGCAAATTCTAGAGGTGTCGACATTAAACAAATTGACAGAAAAGACTATAATCTCTGTGGCATTCTCATGAAAGCTGATGAAAATGTTTCACCAGATGGACAATGATCTACTGCTCTTCTGCAGAGAGAATTAGTTTTTCAGTAGTCAGCTGAGCAGCCATAATATGAAATGCTTTAGCATTTTTCTGTCTTCACTTGTTTCAATGATATTTTCACACATCAATTACTACTGCAGATCCTTTTAACTCTATATGTATTGGCCACTATATATTGGTCATAGCTACACTAGGCATCTTTATTTACAAATATCTGCCAGTAATATAAAATGGCTTCTCTGGGGGAAATACAATGTGAGAAAAGTTGAGTGATTTTCATTTTTGGTGGATTAATCATTTGGGAATTAAACAGATGTTCAATATTTAATCTTATCGGGACAGAAATACTCTTCAGGCATAGCTTTCCACTGAAGGTATTGTTTAAGCCAGCGGTTCTCAACCACTGTCTCGGCACACATTACTGTGTCACCACATGGTGGTAAGTGTATTGCGAAGAGCTGGGGAGATGGCTGGATTTAGCCTGGGGTGGGTGGGCTGGTGTGTCCTGTAGGAACACAACACACCACCAAGTGTGTCATGACCCACAAAAGGTTGAGAACCTCTGGTTTAAGTTATGTGGTGCATGTGAGAATCACATGACTACAAACTGACTTGAATCGTAACTTTTCATTGGCTCAGCATATTGGTTGGGGTAGCCTTGGGAGGCAGTGTGACTTAAGTCCTTGTTATTGCGTGGGAGCTATCAGTGATTTACTGCTGGCTCATAGAAACAGCAAATTATGACTCCCCTGCGCTAGTTCAACTACACTGCTTTGTGAGGAGAGAGGATGGAATCAAAGTCTCTATTCCCCATCTCTTATTGCTTATTGGCTTCAAAGGCTGTGATTGTGTTGGGGAGGAAGGTTTACTCTTACAAGGTTCTGAGCTCCAAATCAACAATCACTGTCTCAAAGTGGTCACCCAAAAACTGAGGCACCCAAAATTCTCACTTTTAAAAATTTAAGCCACTGCTTCTCTCTGTTACCAGCAGATGCAGTCAGATGACGCTGTATAGGTCAAAATGGTTCAAACTGTTGAAATCTCAACGATACTTAGAATTTAAATAAACCAGAAAAGGAACACATATGAAAAAAATATGAATCTTTCCCCTCCCCTCATTTTTTTGACCAGCTCCATTGTATAGTCAGGCATGCACAACATTATATCTGGAACCACTTAAAAGCTTAATTTCAGCAGTCAGGGTTACCATTACTTGGCTTGGTCTGACCACTGTTTCCAAGAAAAAAGAATGTTTGGATCACTAGGAAACTTGGAGCTTAAAATGTATTTTATAATTAATTGTTTATTTCATAAATGAGTAGAACTGAGCAAAAACTAAAATTTTGAAACATTTAATTTTGAGTCAATTTAAAGCACATGACTCCCATGATGCACCATACAACTTTTATCAGCCTGTAGACTGTGGGTAATCATGGAAGTTCAGCCAAGGAGATTTTCCGGAAAGAGCATTTTTCATCAAGAAATAATTTTGATGGAAAATTGTTGACAAGCTTCAATAATGAGCAAACTCATGGGCAATTTCATAGCATATGGGTTTGAGCCTCAATTCCTTTTTTTACATCTCTGACATTTTCAGTTTCATGCTAATGATTTCATCTGAGAAGAAATCCAGCAGGATCTGAATTCTTTTCATCGTTGAAATAGCTTAAGGCTCAAACCTAAGATGAGTTTGTTTATGTTCTTATTTAAATTTGCCCTATACCACACTTCAGGTCTGTGCTGCCCAATCTCAATAATTTATCTGCCTTTCCTATAATTGAGGACAGAATACATTATGCTGTTTATTTATTTATTTTTGTAAAGAAATCTAAAAGCTATCAAGGTGTCACAAAAGGACAGCAAACTACATTTAGTGTCTTACTGGCCATCTGCCATCCTCTGAATGGTAGTCAATAATGATTTGTCAAACAATTAACACTGCTAATAAATAGTCACAAAGTAAGCTAATTTGCCAGCCACTAGTAGCCACCAGTTGGAAATTAATGTACTGCTGCGATTCAGTATTACACCCGATGCCTGGCCAGATGGAAAGGAAACATGACATAACAGATGATGATTAATGATAAAGATGACATAGAGCAATAATGAGTACTAAGATTCTGAAACATCTTTCCCTAACTGCTCACTATGTATATATAGATAATATGTGTATTATATGGCAATCTAAAGGGAACGATGCTGTACACTGTACAGGAATCTCAAATGAAATATATTTCATTCCATCTGACTCTCCTTCACAAGGTAGGCCCCAAGTTTGTGTTTTTGCTTACACTGATATTTTAATTTAGTCATTTTAGCAAAGAAACATGTTGTGTAGAATATTGAAGAAATCCCATAGCTATTAACAAGTATTTACAAATTATTCAACTACCACTGGTGAACTCTTGGATTCATTGATTTTAAGGCCAGAAGGAACTAATATATTCCTCTAATCTGAACTCCCCCATAACACTGGTGTGACAGGCTGCTCCCCAAATCCAGTCTGCTGTGTCACTATGACCCTTTGAACCCCACTCCTGAACCCCAATTCACCCTGCCCTGCTAGGTGACCACTCACTCCTAAGTCAGTCCACACCAGCCATCAGCATCTAATTGGTCCCAGGCAGTGGGTGTAAATCTACTAGCCACTCAGGTGTCGTTCTCCAAGCAAGCAGCCCCAGCTCCAGATACTACACCAGGAGCCATTGTCTTACAGAGATTGGGACCCACTCTTGATCACTGTAGTCTCAAATCCATACACTTAACAAAGAAGTGGATTGTGCCTAGCCTCCCACATCCACACCCTCTGAAGACCACACAGATTTAGATAAAACAAATACTAGTTTATTGATCAGAGTACGATTTCAAGTGAGAAAACGGCCAATCAAGGCAGAATCATAACTTAAATAAATCAGGGGTGACCACTATCAAATAAAAGGAATACGCTGCATACTAGTTTACCTAAACTGACCTCATAGTCTAAAATTATGCGCAAGATGTTCAGCTGTTCGGTGTTTTACAGTCATTCTCTGCCTATTACAAGGCGGGGCCCAACTCTTGCTTGAAGTTGGTTGCAAGATGGTGTCTCCCAGGCAAAAGCCTGCAACTTCTCCCCTCAAATTGTCTGTGTCTTCATTTTTACAAACTCCCTGCAGTCCTTCCGCCTCCGTGCTCCTGTGAGATTCTTGTCACTTCTACCTGAGCAAAGGGTTTACATTCCCTTTGTCGTATAATTCTCCAGCATCTGTGCTAGAGTTAGTCCTGAGAGTCTGAGCCCTTTAAATGCTTCCCACCTGTACACACATGTTGCTGTAGGAAACATGGCACCACGGCAATTATGTCGAATATGTTGTGAGCATCCACAAAGGAACCTGGTATAGCATATTTGGCATCAAATCACACAATTACATTGCAAAACTGAACAGAAAAGTTTAGGGGTGAACAGATGTACATCCCATCACAACTGGTCATAGAAATTCACCTAATAATTTGTTCACAGAGCCAATAACTTCTGAATGAGCTAGACCATACATTTAAAAAAAAAATCCAATTTTGATACAAACACTTCAAGTGATGTAGAATCCCCCATGTCCCTATGTAAATTGTAATAATGGTTAGTCCCCCTCATTGTTAAAAAATGGGCACCTTATTCTTAGTCTGAATTTGTCTACTTTCTACTTCCTGCTATTGAATGTCTATTATCACTTTGGCTGCAAGGTTAAGGAAATAATAGACATTCAACAGAAATGATTTCTAGATAGATATTTATAGGCCCTGATCAAGCCACTTCTTAACCTTCTCTTTGATAAGTAGATTAGTAAATTTTGTTGCAAGAACCCTTGCATTCTGTGCTAAATTTAAATTATTGTATCCCCACGAAGCCCCCTTCATTTCTAATCCCCCCATTACACCTTCAAACACAAATAACTATAGTTCATATCTGAAAATACTCATTAATGTTAAATTCATTCCTACTTATTTCATCAAACATTATTTTCAATTCTTTGGTTTGTAACAATGTTCTCCTAGTGACCTTCCTCGTCCCTCAGACTCATTGTTGTCCCAGAAGCTTGATTTAGAACCTCCTTTCTGCCTTGTGTGCCAGGAGAGAGTTTGTAGCCAACTTCAGCCAATCATCTTCTCAGCTCCCCAGCCCCTGGCTTCTATACTGTTTGTCTACCTAACCAACTGGGCAGCATATTCTTCAGGTTCTACCCCTGCATACCACCCGGCAGTAAACTGAATTTCTGCTGACTGACTCCCTGGTAAACTATATGGGGGAATACACTATAATCCAACCAACCAACTCCCCCTTTGTGGAATAGATGTCGTTGTGTAAGAATGCAGGGTATGGCTACACCAGTAGTCATCCAGTATATTGGTAGGTAGAATTCTGAACTTACGGCACAGATGAAGGAGACAAAAGATGCAGCTCACAGCAGGCTGTGGTTACTGAGCTGTATGATTTGCAAATAAACAGACTGTACCAGTTAAATAGAAGCTGTATTTCCCTTACTGAGAAAAACATATCCCTTTTGGTGAAAGCTGGAAAACAAGAGGTTGTAGCAGACAAGGCCTGACAGGACAAGGAGAGAGATAAGAACATGACAGGCACCTGGTTGCAGCAAAATGATTAATTCTACTGCAAGAATCACGCAAAATCAGGGAGTTTACAGGGTTCCTCCCTTCCCTCCCAATTGAGATGAATGAGACAATTCATACATCGTGAAGTGTTATTTGCAGATAACACTGTATCCGTTTATGCCTAGTTTACAATTCTGGTACTATTTCAACAGCCACAAAGGCTAAAAACTTATGTTTTTAAATGAAACTTCAGTTTCTGGAATATAATTCTGTGGCAATGAATGAATGTCCCAACAAATACCTTAACCAGGGAATACACAAAGCCTTGGTTATTTTGGACTAACCTCGGAGATAAATTCAAAAATGTGTAAAGTGAGTCTAAGCTGGTGTCAATTACATTTTCTCAAACAGATACCCAGTATCTATGGTGCATCAATTTAAACTCCCTCTAGAATCCCTTCGTCTTCTTTTGGTTTACTTAATCTCACACCTATTTTTCAAACTGTAGCTTACACTATTCCTTACATATCATTTCTGAATAATAGCCTCTGACTGAGTCTAAGGGATTTTAAGCTGGTGTCATTCACAGAGGGGCTAGAAAAGAGGAGTGTATTAAGGAAAGCAACTAGTAGGATGATATAAGAATGCCGATGTTAAAAAGTTCATCTGCTTTCCCTGGTCTCCTTTTATCACTTCTCAGCATGTACATGTGTGATCCTAAGAACACCTCAATGCCAGTTGTCAATGGGGTCATTCTTCTGTAACATCAACTCCTATCAGTTCTGGCACTCATGACACCCACTATGCTGCTTAGTATTTATCCAAAACAGATAGCGGGAGGTATTTCATAAAGGCTTATGTCATGTTGATGCTCACCATCACTGTGAGATGGATGGATGGATGGATGATATTTAAGGAGTTAAGTCTTTGTGCTGAAAATATGTCTTATAATCTTTGTCCCAGGCAAATTTTTCAAACAGATTTTGATCGCCAACCGAATGTAGATTCCTCTGTCTGCCCATTCTGCATATAGAGCCAACAGGGAGATGTGAAATCAACAGGAAAGAGGACATCTGAGAATAAACAATGGTGAGGGGTGCACTTGGGGAAGTCTACTGGATTATGACTGTGGAGCAAGGACTCCAAGGCAGTACATGGGAAATATGATTAAATTCATAAAAATGGATCCCAATCTGTCCTGCTTGGAAATGCAACAAGAAAGATTTGCTCAGAGAAAACTGCTTTTAGACAGATGGCTCGGTGTTAAGAAAGTTTAGACTCAGAGGCGTCAGATCTTTAGTTTTATATGTAACCTGGCATTCTTCTTACCCTTGCTCGTTATCTCCTAAGTTTTAATCTTTGTTAATAAACATATGATTGTTTCATTGTGAATATATGTCAGTGGTGTAATGTTAAAAAGAACCTCCTCCTCGTGGTGCAGATACACACCATATGTAAACTGTTCGTTTGGGTCAGCAAACCTGGTCATTTCTGTGAGTTTCCAGTGGTTAAGGGCTGGACGCAACAGAGGATGTTTCAGGGGGTAAAGAGGTCGGTGTGTGCCTATTACTCACTTGCATGGAGAGAGTGAGGTCTGCAGAGTGGTGAATTAGAGCATGCACAGACAAGGCTGTTTCACACTAAGGACAGGTAGCGATGAGGTGCCTCCCAAACCTAGGTACATCTGAAAAGCATCATAATACAATACAATAAAGACTCCTTTTCTGGTTTCAGGGAACCTAGTGAGGATAACTGAGCATTGCTAAATTTACAGGTGTCATCTAATTATATTATTAATAAATAGTCATAATAATCTGGGCTGTTAGCATCAGAGTCCCCATTGCGTTAAGCACCATGGAACACAGTGGGAGACTCCCCACCATGAGGTGTTCACATACTAACTTGACAAATTCCAAAGGGGTAGCCGTGTTAGTCTATTGTAGAAAGACAACAGAGTCTTGTGGCACTTTTAAAGACTAACAGATTTATTAATCGCATGAGCTTTCGTGGGAGAAAATCCCACTTCGTCAGACGCTT
>ML685770.1:16861805-16876029 GCA_007922175.1 Pelusios castaneus
TGAGCTTTCGTGGGAGAAAATCCCACTTCGTCAGACGAAGCGTCTGACGAAGTGGGATTTTCTCCCACGAAAGCTCATGCGATTAATAAATCTGTTTGTCTTTAAAAGTGCCACAAGACTCTGTTGTCTAACTTGACAAGCTAGATAAAGGATGGGAGGGAAAACGCCTAAGCTCTCACCCACTCTCTGTTTTACTCTTCCTCTGTCTCCTCTCCATGCTGTTCAGTTTTCTCTTTACAGCCATAGATCAGCACCTTAGAAAAGTCACTTCCTTTCAGTCAGAAATTGCCTGGTGAGAATAGAAAATTGCACGCTGCAGGGGGGGAAACGCTAACATGTATCATTTTTCTCAAGCCCGTGACTTTATAGCAGCCTTATTCATAATATATTTTTCCTCTTGTCGATCAAAAATATGTAAATGAAGAAAAATACATGCAGTGGGCAGAATATATAAGGTCTTTGAAAAACACCTTCAAGCAAGGAGTGCTTTTGCTCATGTAAAAAGCCACCATAACTGCAAACCCTTTGGCGTAATAAAATAAGTCTGGGTAGAAGTAACTTAGGAAAGTGACTTAAAAATTCAGACTACCTAAATGTGTGCTTGCTCCGTCTCTCTCTCTCACAAACACACAGACACAGAGATAATTATGCTATGTGAAATTATTATGGCATATGAAGGCAAAGACGGATGAATTGAAAATTATGGAATGAATTTTTGTAAAGGTGCTTGTTTCTGGGAAGAGTCAAGAGCTGTCTCCAAAATCAATCCATCTTCAAAGCGTCTAACGCAGTGGGATTTTCTCCCACAAAAGCTCATGCGATAAATAAATCCGTTAGTCTTTAAAAGTGCCACAGGGCTCTGTTGTTTTTCCATAATCAATGTTTTACCAAATATCAAAACCAGGATGTTTAAAAGGGGAGAAAAATGGGAAAAACTGAAGCTCAGCTGACATAAGTATCTGAATGAAGATGTCAGTTGTGAGGGGTGTGACCTATCTGGATCCTGGATCCAAATCCTTGTATATGATCACAAAGTGGAGCAGAGCCAACAACAAAGGTGACTCCTCCTTGGCCCTATGCCATCCTCTCTTATAGTGAAATGATTGCTGTAACTTGCTGCTGCTTAAGGCAAGAAGCAAATTACTGCAGTCCCCCTGCTCCTGAGAAATAGGTGAACAGGGACATTATTGCAACTAAAGGCTGGTCTACACTACAGAGTTAGCTTGAAGCAAGACAGCTTATATAGACCTAACTATGCAAGTGTCTACACTTAAATTTAAATTTTGCTTCCGCCAACTTAATTGTCCTACTACATTGACTTACTATCTCCACCTCCATGAGTGGGGTATAGTACAGGTCAATGTAGTTAGGTTGATGCATTGTCACCGTAAACACTGCATTGCTTATGTTGACTGTTACTGACCTTCAGAAGCTGACCCATAATGCCCCACACTGACAGTACAATTGATATAAGTGCTCCTCATAAGGATGAGCACCATCAACATAAGAAGCAAAGTATAAAAACCCATAAGCCACATGATTACTGTGGTGGATGTATGCCAACATAGGTCAACCTACTGTTGTAGTTTAAGAAGGGAACAATATCTCCTGGTGCAACCCTATCTAATTCTTGGTCAGGAAAAGCAAAGATTACCAATTGTAATAGGAAAAAAAACCCCATAGTCTCTATTCAGTCCTGAGTTCACACTGTCAAATCCACATATGAATTCCAATTCTAAAGTTTCTCTTTGAAGCTTTAATTTGTTATTCATTTGCCTGAATACAGCTATTAACTGATGAGTAATGGAGTGATCAGGGAGATTGAAGTGTTCCCCTATTGGTTTTTTAATGTTATTTCTGATATCAGATTTGTGTCCATTTATTCTTTTGTGCAAATATTGCCCTGTTTGTCCAGTGTATAAGACGGGGGAGGCATGTGCAGTGTCTACCACAATGGAGCTCTGATCTTTGATTGTTTTTAATGCTAGATATTAATTACTATTATTGTTTTTATTTGATTCTCTAAAACAGAACTCACACAAGAAGAATGCCTATTTTTATAGACTTGTTCAGATAAAGAGATGCCTCAAAAAACTAGAAAGTAGCCAACATGACACCATTACTGAAGAAAAGACCTAGATATGTGTTTTTTGAAAAAAACCATGCAGATCAGAAAACATCACATCGTTTTATGGTGAAAGTCACAGAAGGTTTTTTTTAAGAGATCAGAAGGGAAGCATAGAGAAAAGCACAGTCAATATGATTTAAGAAGAGAAAGATCATGCCTTGCTAACTTTTGTAAATTCTTCAAAAGCAAGAATTCCACAGAAGCCGTAGGGTTTGGAAGCACCAAATGTTCAGCTGTTCATAAAGACATTACCAAAAGCATATCTTGGGATGTCTAAAATGAGAAATCACATAGTAAGTAACATGTTAAACTGACGCCATTTTGACATGCTTTCTCTCCAAAGAGCAGAAGTGATGATTGTCTTCAATAGAATGATAGCTGCCAAGTGACAAAGAAGCAATAAATGGAACTTCATGAAGCTGAAATGAATGAGTGAATGAGACAGAGTATTTTCCAGGCTGTATTAGGAAAATTCTTGAGTTTTATTCTTAAATTTGCTTTTGACTGAACTAGCTGCATAAGTTCTTCAGCTCTTTTTATTGCTCAGTTCATCCATCTGTAAAATGGCTATAAAATATATACTCACTATGCTCAGAGGCTTCCTTAACTTCTGTATGTTGCCTTGAAAGCCTCTGGTGACAGGGGCTGTATTATCTTTACTATATATCTGTCTAGCCAGCTTGCTGATTTCTCACTTCATCTCTAAGGCTGGTTTCAAGATTATACACTATCTCTGTATAGGTATTTGGCAGTACAGTTCCTTGCCTTTATTTGAGTATGGTACATCCCCCATAGCCTCACTCTCTTTAAGGCTTATAAAGACCGTTTATTGGGGATGGTAAGCTGCATATTGCACTTCTCTTCTCTATATAGGTATCGTCAAAGCTTAATTACTATACCAAAGATGACAATCAGGTTCCCAGTGTTTTTATTCTCTAGAGTAGTCCCACAGAGAATTCTCTGTCAGCATCACCTCCAAACATTCAGCCAGCCACAGGCAGTTTTGTTATGCTATCCTGGGGATGATTGGGTGAGGAAAGAGGGGAGCATAGAGTTGCCCTTATTTTCCCTCTGGCACTTCTTATTTTAGCTCCACAGTTAACTCTGAGGGCCTTTCCTAGGTCTACTGGGTAACACCATCTGGTTCTACTGACTTCTAATCCTCAGTGTCATGTTGTGTTGAATTTTACAGGAGTTAGGATATTCAGAGTTTCTAGACCTTCTGTACCTTTTATGTTAAAATAAAAAATAGGCGATATATTCATAACTTCTCTGCATACTCTGTTTATGTACCGTGTAAAAAGTTATAGGTATTTTTGCTACCTTGAATAAAATATCTTTAAATACAAAATGTGTTTGGTGCAATGCAAAACAATAAAAAACCCAGAATGGACTTTTGCAGAAAGGTGTCATTTCTTTTGCTACTTTTTTCTTTCCCTTTTGATCTATTGCTCTATAAAATTCCGTTAATTAAGATTGAAAAAAATTAAGATCTAATGCAATACATATTTTACAGATATTCTTTCTGAGTGAAAAGCTTTTAAATCTATATGCAGTAACTCTTTAACAAACAAAGGTGAATTAAAATGCTTATTTTTCTAAATAATACAGTCCAGTCTGATGCCCCCGGAACTAAATGTAAGTCTATATTATTGGATCAGACCCCAAATGAATACATGCATGAAGTCAACATTTATAAAATCATAATGGAGCTACACTGATTCACACCAACTAAGGATCTGAGCCACAGATTTTAAAAGCAAACTAAAAGAAAATGTATTTCTCCATTGTTAGTTGATGATAGCCCAGCCAGCTAAGCATTGAAGGAAGATTCAAACCTTTAGGGCCTTGTGGTGTTGTTATTCCTTGTAAGGTATACTCACAATTTAGTTCCTGCAGGGAAGGAGCTGATTTTCAAGTAGACATAGGCTGAAGCTACAAGTTCTGGATTTTGAGCACCTTGAAGTATGGGGTGTGCAGATCTGAAGCTTTGGCAGGCACAATATAAAGATAGGAGAACTAACAAGATTTTTGATCCAGGTCCTGACCTGAATTTTGAGCAGTCTCCTCAAGGTTCAGGGACATTTGTAGTTTTGATTTAGTTCCATTTCTATTTCCAATTATTTTGTTTATAAATGGATTTATTGGTAATTTTTAAGTTTATTTATGTAAAGGCCAATTTTAGCCAAGATGTAACTCCATTGATTTCAGTGGAGTGTGCTAACTTGCACCAGGTTTCAGATTCAGTCAGATCATCTGGAAGATTTGATATCTTAACTGCTTTATTAATATTTTTTTCAAAGTGTTATAGATCACTTTGATTTTTCAAAATGTATGGCACAATTGCATGTACGTATTAGGCACACACAAACTTTAGAATTTTTTCCTAATGTTTAGAAAAAGTCTTAAGTTTTTTCTCTGCCACACAGCCTTGCCACTCTTTGTAACCTGTCACATATGTTATCTCCTTAATAACAAAGCATTTCCAGGACCTCGATCCCCCATGTGTTTTGAAGAGAAAGCACATATGCTTGTATGCATTCGGTTATCCACAATATCCTTTTGTTAGTTTTGGATATTCTTTAACATTTTCCTACACCCCTGTTTAATTTAGAAATAAATAATTTGCTATGCTTCCATGGAAGAAAAAGCAAATTAACAGTTTATGACTTGTAGCTTTTAATCTGCTGAAGTGTGAAACTCTGCTCTTAGCTAAAACATAGAATCAAAGGAGTGGAAGGGACCACGAGGGGTTGTTTTGTCCAGTCGCCTGCACTTATGGCAGAACTATGTATTATCTAGACCTTCCTTGACAGTTGTTTGTCTAACCTGCTCTGGAAAATCTCTAATGACGGAGAGTCCACAACCTCCCTAGACAATTTATTCCAGTGCTTAGTTAAATTGACAGTTAGGAAGATTTTCCTAATGTCTAGCCTCCCTTCCTGTAATTTAAGACAATTGTTTCTTGTCCTGTTCTCAGAAGTTAAGGAGACAAATTTTTAATTTTAAGGATAACATAATAAAAACTTTTCCATTTTCCAAAGTGTGCATGGTTTCTTTTAGCCCCATTATTCAAATGAATTCATTGGAGATGCATTGCTAAAATCCTACCCACTGCATCAGAAAAGTGAAGAGATACAGTCTTAACTAATTCTTTTTGCCATTAAAAGTATCACTCAAAATTTTAATGCCTTGCATGCAGTGAATTAAGAGAGGTGGGGTTTTTTCCCTCCTATATCAGTTTCAGGAATCCTTTTTTTCCATCCTATATCAGTTTCAGTAATGATTGGTAGGTCCTATGATTGAACAACCTTCATTTTTAACTTAGATATGTTTGCAAAGTTCATGTCTTGATCTCTAGAGTTGTTTCTCAAAACAAATTCTCACCTTTAAAAAAAGAAAATCAATTCCAGCACCAGAAAATTTATGAACAGTCATGTTACAAACAAACAAACAAACAATCCTATGTGCTCATATGATGGAGGAGGAAAAATTGCTAACAAAATAGAAGCAATAAGGAGTTTTATAAGTAAATAATATATATTTTGAAAAAAAAATATTTAACACTCTATGCAGCTTTCCATCTGAGAATCTCACAGTTCCTTATAACTATTATTCAAGTTTCACAGCTACACGTTGTGGATTGAATTTTACAGTTTAATAGTGACACACTTAGATGAGAGCCAAACATTTCAATTCTGCACAACTTTGGGGTGCTCAGCTGGCAGCTTGAGACATTGAGGCCTGGTTTTTAGCTCCCGTTGATTTCTGTTGCAGTTGTGGGAGTTCAGGCCCCCCCCCCGCCCCAAAAATCCAGCATAAAATGCTTCAGAATAATATACAGATCCACTATCAGTGGATACTTCTGCTATGACAATCCTATGGCAGAAGTTTCCTCTTAACCCCAAACAGGCCTGTTCCAAAATCCACGGAAGATAGTTCGTCTTTTCATCAGTTTTGAACCAGGACTTCGAAGCTTTGCACTTTGATAGAACTGTCCATCCGATGATTTCAAAACACTGTGTGCATTCATTAATTAAGCCCAGCAGTTCCATTTAGAGAATGGAAAATGTTATATCCATTTGATTAGGTCACTTTCTCAAGTTTATGTGAGAAGTCCACCATAGAACCTACGTCTCCTGATTTCTATCTTGTACTTTAGCAACAAGGTCATTCATTTTTGCATTTATACAAAAGGGATTTGTGAATAACAACATACTTAATTTTAGTGACACAAGAATGGCTTGGTTTCTTATTTCCATTAATAAATCCATTTATAAAGAATAGAGATACTTAGCTGAATGAGGAGGACTGAATGCTTCATAATGGTAAGGTAGTCAAAGAAAATACATAGCAACAAATGTCACACAATCTGAACAGAAATTATATCCTGTGTTGCAGCAAGGCACAAGATGTAGACGTACATAATTGCCCACTGAATGATAGTGAATAAAGATGAATAATCCTAGAGTACATGTGAAGAGGACTAAGTAATGTCATATGATGATTGCTGGATGTATTGGGAAGTAAAAACAAACTGAACTCTGATGATCATTTCTAACATGCACAAGTGAGGCTGAGAGATTGCTGGCTGGAAGATATATAAATGAACAACAAACAATGGTTGCTGAACAGAAATGAAGAGAACAAGCTAAATACTATCAGACAAGTTTTGTTTAGTGGATAGCTGGTGCATGAGGATGAACAATGTCAGAAGAAGACTGCTGAGGAAATGTAAGTCAAACAAAGATAAATAATAACAAAGGATTACTAAAGAGACTGGACTGGTGAATGAAGACAAAGTCAGACATCAACAACTAACCCGGCATTAGACAAACAAAGCTGAATACAGTAAGATAAGACAAGTATACAGCATAAGTGTTTTAATGTGATGCAGGTGAAAAAAGACGCCTTTGAACTATAAGAAAAAAGAAAATAATCTTCTGTACCTATAAACAAAAGGCATTTTATCTTGTTTTTCTGCATATACCTCTGCCTCACTCCTGAGCCTGATTAGCTTTTCCGATTCCTTCCTCACTCGTGCCATTGGACTGAGTTATTTTCTCACTTGTGTGTTGGGCTTGAATGGGAAGCAGAATTTGACCTTAAATACTGTACTTTTTCAAGTGTTGTAACTGTTAGGATTTTTATGTAATGCCGCTGTATGGAATGTACGCTGCTGTAAATGAGAGAAGAATTTGGCACAAAGCATTTGAGATGAAAATGATAAACACCAAAGTCTGATTCTTTCTGAGGAAAAATGAAAATAAATACTGTAATTCTGAAGGCTCCAAAACAACCTAGAGGAAATTCCCTGGTCAATCACTAAAACAAAATTTACCAGCCCTCTTCCTCCCTCCAGACAATTAGTGGTTGTTTATTTACGGTTTCCTGTGGTAAATAAAAATTAGGTGTAACCCCTTTGGGGTTTAAGAGAGCGTGGTCGTATTAAACCTTTGCCCTGTGAGAGAGGCGCTGATTATGCTGGAAGGACAGAGTGATGTTTGTGACAGAGGGGATGACAGGAGGGTGTGCCTGCAGCTGGAGGAGAAGGGCTGCAGCCAGAGGCCCAGACAGGAGAGAAGCAGCCCAAAGCTGGGGAGGGACAGAGAGCTGACCGGCGACACCCAGCCTGCGGCACCGTGGGCCTGCAGGGCCCTGTACTATTTGGTAGCCTGTTTTCCTGCTGCCCCATCTCCCCTGTTGTTCTCTCCAACCTCCCTCTGTAAATAAATCTTCCCCGTTCCCATATTCACTGTGCTGTCCCAGTGTGTGTGTGTGATCACTCCGGCGGGTTGGAACAGGTGCTCCTGGGGTGGAAGGGGACTGTCCCTGCTGCGTTCCTGCACGCGCCTTTCCTTGGCTAGAGCCGCCTGCAGAACAGACTCCATCTTGGCCACTAGGGCGCTGCATAGGCATCCTTTGGATAAAAAGAAAGTAGGTGTAAAATATAGATACATTTACATGAATCACAAAATAAATAGCCACCTAATCTAATACAGTGTAATGAAGAATAAATAAGTGACTGATATAAAATAACAGAGTGAACATAAGGAGCAAACAGTCCTCAAAACAGAAGTGTAGTTAGTACGGACTTCACTAGAAAGAACCACCGAACTGCTTCCAATTAACAGCATTACCGCTGCCAAAGGGCTTGATTTTGCTTCTCCCCTTAAATAATATCTTAGCCAAAGGGGAATGTTATTTGAGAAAATCAGGCTATTTGCAAATTAAGGAATGTGCTGGAAAAGGAATGTGCTGGAAAAGACTGAGATCATGAGAACAGTTTATGGGGGGGGGGGGGGGGGAGGGCGTGGGATGCATTACTTTGTGGACTCATCTGCATGAGTTTGTGATGCTCCATTTTTTTGGAGGAAATTTGATGTCCTTCGCCAAGCAATCAGACACGGAAACATACAGGGGAAGAGGCAAGATTGTCCATTGAGACGTATACAATATACAATACCCCAAATATATACCAGTCACTTGCATAAGCCTATGGGGCAAGTTTTAATGTCATTCACCTGAAAGTGGTTGCTGTGGCTTAATACTCACACCCAGTTTTTCTTTACTTGTAGTTATCAGTAGATTTCCATTGCAATCTAGTAACAACAGGAGAAATAAATATTTTAGCTAAATTAAATGAGCTATACCCTCCATCCTCTTCTATAGCATAGGCAGGATTAAGCTAAACATGGAAATCAATATATAAATCAAGGATGGCCAGAAGGAAATATTCCTTTATGCCAACATCAGGACTTATCAACTGTTCACACTTGTGCACAGAAAATTATTCAATAATATATATCCAGCTGCCTTATACTGCACTCTTCATTTAAAGTGATGTGCAGCAACAACAAAAAAATATGGTCTATAAAACAGATGAAACAGAAACAAAACCAAATGAGGATTCTCGTTTTCTGACCTAAACAATGACTTGCATTTTATCATATTAATTAATTTCACCTTCCATTTACAGAAGCCTCTCACTGTTACTGCTTTTGATCCATTCAGGTCATTCAATGAAATATTCTGCTTTTTTGATAGAAGCATTACATTCACAGTTCTACAGAAACAGAGAATTTAAGGGCAGAAGAGGCCATTGTGATCATCCATTCTGACCTTTTGGACAAGAAGTCAGGCCAGGGCATATTATTAAGTGCCAAAAGAATATATAGGTCACACGCCCCCTTAAATCATCCTGGCCCATCTTCACACTGATATTGAGAGATCTTTCCATGCTTAGGGGAAGAAGCTGGAAACCTTGGAGCAGGAGAAGGAAATAAAGGTAGGTAGTGAGGCAAGTTTCATTGGTGAGGTGTTGGAAATGAGAAGTGACGTTATAAGAAATATCTGAGTTGTTGGTCTTACCTTAAAGGTAAGGATTGAAATATAAATTTGATGTGGTAGTCAAGGAGGAGCCAGTGGATTTTTCCCTCAGTATGATAATCTGAGGTTTCCAACAAATCCCAAATTCTGGCCCTATTAGTTAAGGGATTGATGCAAAGGTGATTTCAACAGGAGTTAGATCAGGGACTAAATTCACCATTACATATTTATTACTGAAGACTGAAAACTTTGAGGCACAGAGAAATGAAACACAAAATATTTGTCTTAAATTTTGGTGTTACTCTGAAATAAAACATGGTTTTAAATCCAGACCATCACTGTGAAATAGATCTTAATCTTGAAAAAAAGGATTTTTTTGGCAGATACCAAGATGTTGAAGTTAATTTCCTACAGTAACTGCAAAAAATTGTGTCTTCCCTGAGTCTAATCCAGGCTCATCAAAGGGCAGCATGTACATACTTATCAGGAACACAGTGAAGACAGCATTTAAACTTCTCATGATTGGATGGAGACATCCTTGCCAATGTTTTCTTTCAGTTTCTCATCGTTATGCTGTTTATCTTCTGAAGACCTTCCCCTCTTCTCCTCACCACAGCTGACATCTATGGTGAACCTTTGAACTTCAGATTCATACAAAATTTTTAAAAGGCTGAAGACATTCTAAGCTTCACTGATGGGAGGGAAGATTTTTTTCTCTATATGCAACTTGACTTAGGCAGAGTGAATCTTAGGGAGATTTCTGTTGTGAACAGAACACAAAATAGTAGAAGAAATTGGGCCAGACTCAGGACTCTTTTATGTTGGAATTAGTCAGGAATAAGTCCATGAAAAAAGAGAACTCTGACTGAGTGACTCCTGAGTTACTGGGTGTAAATGAATTCAGAATCCAAATTATCTTCTCCACTGCCCTGTCTTCAATTCCTGCAATTTGTTTAAAATGGGTATTTTCCTTGACCTTCACCTAGCTTAGAAACAAGGTGATTGCTCCCAAATCAGAGTGATTTCCTCTGCATGTGTAATGAATCATAGTCATACAGACACAAACACCATGGCTATCAGCAGAACGGAAACCACAGCCACGAGAGCTAGACATGAATCCCTAACCAAAGGTAAGGACAAGCTTTTACAGGTGGCTGAGTCAACTATTAGTGGGAACCATGATGATTTCTTTCAAGTCATGACAAATTCTCCCTGTCCAGGTATGTTTATACTGGCATTTGTATTCAAAAACCAGACCATGGACATGCTTCTGCATGGTCCCCATACCTGCCCCAAGTGTTCACATTATACTGTGCTGCGCACAAGTATAAAGCTGTTTATGCACATATACCCACGCCCACACTGACACTGTAGTTGTGTGATGTTAGCACTTCCATTTCAGTAGTATCCCAAGGCTCTGTGCACCAGCAGGAGGCACTTTAGGAATGACTGGGGTTTATGTTATTAGTGCTTTCCTCATCTTCACACATTTGCTAATAGCAATTCCATGTTGCCCCCACACTGTTATTCCCTGCCAAACTGGGTGGAAGACATGGAGCTTCAGGATGATATTTTTTCTGCTCCTGGTCCTTATTGTGGGACAAATGGTCATGCAGTGGAGTAGGCAATCTGTGAGATGCTGGTGGAATTTGGGCAGAAATTTCTGACCTGTCAAAGACTGCTGACCTTAAGGCTCAATGACAATTCATTCAGCTCACATGACACAAATATGGTGAGAGCCAGCATTGCCCCAGTGTGTCCTTAAGTGCAGTGTCGTTTCTGGTGCATGAGATTCACCCAAGTGTGGTTGGGTCACATTGTTTTGGAAATCAGAGATGACCAGCAGTGGCTTCAGAAGTTCTGAATAAGCTGTCTGAAGGGCTTCCACCAAACTTCCAGAGCCAGAACACTTGGTACAGGTAAAACTGGTTCAGAGTCAGGTTGCCTGTGCCTTGTGGAAGCTGGCTACACCAGACAGATAGAGGATTGTTACTTACCCATTTTGGGAGGTGGAAGGTCCACTGCCAGATTCATGATTGTGCAGGTTTTCGAGGCAATTAACACTGTGATTTACCCACAAGTGATTACCATTTGAAAAATTCCAGGAAAAACAGCTGTATTTCAGAGGATGGAGTTTCTGAATTGGACTGGGGACATTGATGAGACCCATATCCCAATATTTTGTCCACTACAAGGGGCAAATGAGTATCTGAACCAAAAATGTTACTATTCACTCATTCCAAAAAGCTTGGTGGACCACAGAAGTTGATTCATGAATACAAACATGGGAAACTTTAGAAAGGAACATGGTGGTACTTGAAGAGGGAATAAAGGACTTTAGTCCCCACAAAATAATATTTTTCTGTACGGTGTGTGTCTGTGTCCATTACAATTTTGGGGGACTCCTCAAATACCTTCCTGATTTGGTTCATGAAACCATACCCCGGCATCAGTAACCTGGAAACGAGGGGCTTCAGTTATGGGCTCAGTAGCTGCAGAACAGTCATGGAGTGAGTGTTTGGCGGGTTGAAACTCATTGACATACCTTTCTCCATACGAATGTGGCAAATGCCATTAGTCTAATCATTGCTCGCTGTGCATCCCATCATGTCCGTGAGAGCAAATGGGATTGATTGCAATCTGAATAGGTTCAGAACAAGCCTGATTTAGAAAACTCTGTTCAGGCATCCATATTTGCACATCCAGGTATGCACTGCTTCTGGTTCCCAGCAAGCAAAGGAAATCAGGGATCCCATATTGGCACAGAGGGAATGATATGTGCCCATGTCAAGAGACATCTTCACATATTGTACAGCTGCATCTGGAAAAGCATGAGGGAACATTGGGACAGACTTGTGGCTCTACATAGCTTTGTGAGGTCATTAGCCATTTCAGGAGATATCCACAGTTATAATTGGCTATACTGTCTTCATGCAACACTGAATACATTGCAGCCAATGATAATCTAGGATATCTCCTGAAAGAAGTTTTCAAATGGACAGTTGATGTGGTACTGTGACTCCCACAGTGTGCTCATTCCTTTCCTGAGCACTCACAAGAGTCCCTCTGCAAAGGTGGGTGCTGGTGGAGGGTGAGGTCTCAGTGTCCTGCAAGCTCCACGTTCTCTTCCTAGTCACTTGTGTGGAGGATCCTTTTTAACAGCCTCAGCAACAACTTGGGAGGGAGCTGGAGAAAGAGAAGGCAGCGGTTGCTGTTGATGGACTGGTTCATTGGCCTCAGCAGCAGGCAAAGCCTGAGCTTGTTCAAAGAACCTCTCCGTTAGGAAATGCTCCTGTTCCCTGTGATGTATCTTCTGCTCCATGAAGCAGTTCACCAGTGTCTCTTTCTGCTGGGAAGCACATTCCTTCTGTCTATCCCTATAAGCAGCTCTCCCACAGTCCTTCTCTGTCTGCTTCTGCTGTCTGTTGGATGCTGGTCTAGCCCTTCTTGTGGAATGGTTTCTTTCTTGAGAGCTGAAAAGCCAGAGATCCTGCCAATTCAAAGAGAAGGGTGGCATTCGTATTATCTTTTCCTTTGGAAGAAGCCAAGAAATCCCCTCACATAATATAATTTCCCTGTAGAAGGCCACAATTTCAATACTTTTGATACTTTTCAGCGTTCTAGGAATGCAACTGTTAGATCGTTCTTGTCAGACAACTTTTGCAGCACGTGAGGAAGGAGCAAAAGCTACTAATAGTAAGAAAAGTATATTAATGTTTATAATTGAAAATGTTCATAGTCTCTCAAGGATGGGTGGGGCTATGTTACCAACTTGCAATTTCTTTTTTAAATTTCTTTTTTGGAGAATACAATCATTTTCAGGATACAAGAATGGAAAAGAGAGCTAGCTTTCCAGTCCTGAGGAGAAGATCCAGCAGCTATGGCAGAGAAATGTTTCTGCTAATGGCCACCCCTCTCCGTATTGCTGAATGGGGTTGTTTTGTTAGCTGTGAAGGTAGTGCAGTTTTTCTTGGTTTGTCATTGAACCTCAAGACCCAGCGGGGGCTTCTGATATACCAGAAATTTGCTGAAATAAGCTTACAGGACTGGGAGTCAATTTGACTTGAAATTGACTCTATTATTAGCTAGCACACAGAGATTCCATGCTGAGGGAGATGACCACCAATTATGGTACGGTTGTGGAGCTATGGCTATAATCCATGTCACCATCCTAGACTTGTTAATGATGGTGAGTGAGTATACTACAAAGGTACAGGATAAAGAAACACATTTTTTATTACTGAGCAGTACATGACTGATGAACAGATTGAGTTTTCTGGGATTATTTTTTTAGTGACCTCTTATGCTAAATTTCAGGTAGGAGGAATTTATATATATAACAACCTCAGAAATCTAGGTTGTAATGATTACTTCACTGGTACAGGTAGTAGTATGACATTTGTTTACATTTCTTCCCAAATCTTTCCTTGCCCAGAGGTGTAGCCTAAGATAAAAGTCAGATTAGTCTCGATGAATGATCCCATAAAGCAGTCTTCAGGCTTGTAATATATTTGTCTCTAAATAATTATATTTTGGTACCATGCCATATAGGCTAAAACCTAGGAACAGTTTTTTAACTTAGATAGCTATAACTAAGAACCTAGATAGACAACAGAGTCCTGTGGCACTTTTAAAGACTAACAGATTTATTTATCGCATGAGCTTTCGTGGGAGAAGATCCCACTTCGTCAGACGCTTTGAAGATAGGAAAGTTACAGAGTGGGAGGAAATTAAATGCAGGGGAGTGTATGACATAGCATCAGGTCA
>ML685770.1:16876429-16968870 GCA_007922175.1 Pelusios castaneus
GGAGGAAATTAAATACACTCCCCTGCATTTAATTTCCTCCCACTCTGTAACTTTCCTATCTTCAAAGCGTCTGACGAAGTGGGATCTTCTCCCACGAAAGCTCATGCGATAAATAAATCTGTTAGTCTTTAAAAGTGCCACAGGACTCTGTTGTCTTTCTACAATAGACTAACACGGCTACCCCTTTGGAATTTAAGAACCTAGATGTGTAGTTAAGTAACTAAATCTCCATGTTAGGTACCAAGGGCATGAACCTGCCCCATTGAGTAAAGGGGGTTGTACCATTCACTTCAGCAAAGAACTTAATCACATGCTTAACTTGAGTCTCATTGACATTAAACAAATCATTTAATTCTGGCAATTGTTACTGGAGTAAGATTTCATGTGGGATGTGGTCTGCAGGGAAGGGGCAAGCAGATGGTGTGACAGGCTGCTCCACAGATCTGGTCTGGTGTGCTGCTATTACCCCTCGAAACCCATTCCTGAACCCCAATTCACCCCGCTCCGCTGGGTGACCACTGACTCCTGAGTCAGTCCACACCAGCCACCAGTGTGTAATTGGTTCCAGGTAGTGGGTGTAAATCCAGTAGCCACACAAGCATTGGTCCCCTAGCAAGCACACCCAGCCCCAGAGACTACACTGGGATCCAATGCCTTACAGTGATTGGGATCCACTTCCAATCACCTTAGTCTCAAATTCATCCACTTAACAAAGAAGTGGATTGTGCCCAGCTTTTCACATCCACACACACTAAAGATTACACAGCTTTAAATAAAACAAATATTAGTTTATTGATCAGAGTACGATTTCAAGTGAGAACATGGCCAATCAAAGCAGAAACATACTATAAATGAGTCAGAAGTGACCACTACCAAATAAAAGGTATAAACTGCATACAAATCTAACATCTCTACCTAAACTGGCCTCAAAGTCCAAGATTATGTGCAAGGTGTGTGGCTGTTCGATGTTTTACAGCCATTCTCTGCCTATTCCCACGCAGGACCCAGGTCTTGCTTGAAGATGGTTGGTTGCAAGATGGTGTCTTCCAGGCAAAAGCCGGCAGCTTCTCCTCCCCCAAACAGTATCTTTGTTTTTACAAACTCCTCACAGTCTCCCCCCCTTCTCTGTTGCTGTGAGCTTCTCTTCACTTCTGCCTGAGCCAGGGAGGGCATTAGCATTCCCTTTCTCATGTAATTCCCCAAAGTCTCTGCTAGAGATAGTCCTGAGAGCCTGAACCCTGTAACATGCTTCACATCTGTATACATATGTTGCTGTAGGAAACATGGTACCATGGTAAATATGTGGAATATGTTGTGATCATTCACAAAGGAAACTGGTATAGCATATTTAGCATCAAATCACACAATTCCATTGCAAAACTGAACAGAAAAGTCACACAGATCATGCCCTAGGGCTGCACGGATGTGCATCCTGTCACAGATGGTTTTCCTTGTTGACTGATTATTGGCTTTACCAAACCAAGGATAGTTGAGTATAGGGAGAAGGAGCAAGTCAATGGCTCTGGTACCAAATGGTTCCATTCAAAATACATGCAAATGAATTCTGGAGTTTGGACCTGATGCAATGAAGGATGTTTGATGCAGTTACATATTTTGTCTTTAGTCTTCTAATTCTTTTTTTCATGTGCTGTGTTCATTGTAGTATCTTAGGCTCACACCATCCTCTAATTGCCTTGTGCTTCTTTGTTTGCATCTGTTTTCTACTTTTTGCTAAACACTTTATAGGAGGTTATATTGAGCTGAGGGTTAGACCTTGAATTTTTTCTTTTTGTCTGTTAAATAATAATTAGAAAAAATTCAACTTTCATATGGCTACTTTTATACTTGAAATATTGCAAGCGTGGTTGGCATTGTCTTCCTCTTTTTATTTGAGATTTAATGGGTAGTAAGTCAACTGAAAATAAAATAGCTCTGTGGAATATGCAAGGGGTTAAATGGAGTACTGGAGACTAGAAGTGCCTTATTTGAAAAAGGAAATTGAAAAATTGAAATCTAGAATGATTTGATTTGAAGAGACATCCAGAGGTCAAGGAGAGTACTAAGTTCAGCAGGAATTGAGTGCTTTATTTCTGTTATGCCTTAACACAAATCCCCTCCCCCCCCAAAAAAAAGGACTTTTAAAAATCATGTACTAATACATAACACTGATTCCTCATGAAATATGGGGAAGAGAAGACTCAGGCCAATGGAGCAGTCTATCAAAAACACAGTATAGTTAGAAGAAGTGTTAACATGTTAACAATTGCTAGGGAACTTCTATGAAGTTGCTATTCTCTTACCAGCACCATGTGATCTTTGCAATAGCATTGATCATGATCAGGGAGAGAGAAGAATTATTTAAGTTCAGTGCCAATGTGGACACAAGAACAAACAGATCTAAACTGGCTATCAGGAAGTTTTGACTTTAAATTACATGCAGGTTTCTAACAATAGAGGAGTGAAGTTCTGGAATAGCCTTGCAATGGGAGCTGTGTGAGCAAAAAACCTAGCTGGCTTCAAAACTGAGCTTGATAAATTTATGGAGGGGATGGTATGATGGGACAGCCTAGTTTGGCAGTTGACTGATCTTTGACTACCTGTGGTAGAGATGCCAATGGCCTGTGATGAGATGTTTGATCACAAATCATAATGGAGTGCATTATGAAATATTACAGAGAATTCTTTTTTTGGGTGTCTGGCTGGTGAGTCTTGCCCACATGCTCAGGATTTAGCTGATCACCATATTTGGGGGCATGAAGGAATTTTCCCCCGAGGCAGATTGGCAAAGGCTTTGAGGTTTTTTTCACCTTCCTCTCTAGCATACAGCATGGCTCATTGCTGACAGATTCTCTGTACCTTAAAGTCTTTAAACAATGATTTGAGGGCTTTGATAACTCAGTCATAGGTTAGAGTTTTATTACAGGAGTGGGTGGGTGTGGTTCTGTGGCTTGTATTATGCAAGAGGTCAGACTAGATGATCATATTGATCCCGTCTGACCTTAGAGTCTATGTCTGTTGAGATATGAAGCAGGGTGTCTTCAGTTCATTGGTGGTAAAGGGGACTTTGGTATTTCCACAGACTCTCCTTGTGGTCTCATTTAAACCTTTTAAAGCAAAGGATACAAGTTCTAATCCTTGCAGATCTCTAAAAAGGAGAGGACTCTGAAGGATGAGGACAAACAACTACTCAAAACTATTTGGTACATTTGAGAGGATTGATTGAAACAGTGTTGAATTGTCCATTGCGGCTAGGTTTGGTAAGCAGGTTAGTAGTAACCTGAGGTCAACTGTGGTAAAAGAGAGAAGTCACGTACTGTCAAATACTATAAACATTGAGGTTTATTTTCTCTCTCAGAGTCATCCATCAGTGCAACACAAGATGTGCCATGTTGTGGTGTGACATTGAATCAGTTGACAAAAAGCAAGTGTAAGCTCCAGGTGGTTTGCTTGGTGGTTGTTATCGCAGTGTGGGAAATGGCAAGGGTAGATCCAGGAATCAGATATTAGTTCAATGGTGAGTCAGGGTCGAGAAGCCAAGCCAAAGGTTAGAACCAGAGTCAGAAATGAATCCTAAACCAAAGGGTGATAAGGAGTTGTGGTCTGAGACATAGTCAGGAGTCAGAGAATCAGAATGGTTCTGGGAGTTGAGGTTGAGGCTGGATCAGGTACAGGTTGCAGCTGGGATGTAACAGGAACAGGGTTGGGAGCAAGGCAGAAGCAGGGCTTTGTGCAAAGATTGGTGTAGGAAGAGAATTAAGAGCAGGATAAACATAGCTGCAAGCATGGTACACAAAGAGCAGCCCTGGGCTGCTGTATGGCTCACTGTAGTAAGCTGCTGACTCCTCTGCCCAGTCTGGAAGCACAGGTCTTTGGAGAAGGTTCATGAGGTCTAGTAGAGCTTGCTGGATTACCTAGCAATGAGGCTGGGAGCCAGCTGTGTCCTTGACACCAAGTCTTGGTGGAGTTTTGTTGTCCCTACTTTCTTGATGGTTTTGCCAAGAACAGCATGGTTAGAAATGGAGTGATTCTCAGTGTGATTCTCACTCAGCAGAGTTAACTGAAGAGTGGAAAAATTATTCTTGAGCCCTTTACAAGTTCTAAATAGAATTTACCTTTGGCAGTGTTTGCATCTCTAATTAGCCACTCGTCACAAACTTTCGTTTGTACAAAGGTTCCTGGAAAGTGAATTTCAGGCCTGTAGCCAAGATTCTTTTAATCATAAAACAAAGTTAACTTACTGATGAAAGAAAAAAGTGTACAGGCAGTGGAACCAATTTTTTTGGCTATTCAATCAGTAATCTCAAATGGTGAAACACAAACATCAAACATTCCACTGAAGTTTTGCAGTGAACAGTTCACAATTAACTGACTGACTTTTCATCAAGCAATAATAAATAGTGAAAAAAAATCATAAAAGTCACAATCTGTCTGCAGACTATTGGTAAACAGAAAAGGATATAATCACTAATGAGTTATTCATTGCAAATTTCACATCCTGGCAAAATATAATTAAACATTGGTTTCCTAAGAACCTGGTGCATTCTTTAGCTGTGTTGGTACGTTGCCGTCTTTGAAGCAGATATTGTTAATTGCATAAATAGTAGGTCCAGTTGTTCAATAGCTCTCAGTAGCAGGGAGTGCCACAGTTCAGTGCTTTATTTTTGATTAAAAAGAGACAAATGTCTGACCACTAACTGATGTAATTTACAAATTGAGTTCATTTATACATGCGTATGATGATCATTTCCTTCTCTTTGGTTGATTTGGTTATGGAGGGAGAGCTTTGTCAGGAGAAGCATTTTGCAATGTGTCCATAGGGTTGGCAGACTCTAGATTAGACCAATCTCCTCTGGATGCTCCATTCACATCTGAAACTCACTAACCAAGAACAATTTTCCTCTGATGTGATAATGATTTATTGCAATTAATGTCTTCCTTTTTTTCCTAGCTTCTTTTTCTCCTTCCCTCTCCACTTTAACCCATGAGCCTGCCAACTCACTGAAATGCATTTTTCCCTATAACAGTACATTATTTCCATGATAATTTCATGTCACACCAACATTATTCTCTTTCAGTTTTCTAATGGGTATTTAAAACACAAATAACGTACTTGAGGACAAGTTGACCAAAGTCAATCCAACTTTGCAGTTATAGAGACATTTGCTAAATGATAAAAAAATTAGAAGACCAATGAAGAAATAGGAGGAGTCTAAGTAAACCCTTGGTGAGCTTTGCAGCACTTTAGAGCACAGGTTTGAAATGAGCTTTGTTTGTTTGTTTTTTTGTTTAAAGACCTTTATCTTTATAGTGAACAAACAATTCAGATGGTATCTGTTGGCAGAAGACTTTGAGAGAAGCAGGGATCTAAATGAACTATCTATATTCTTGATCCAGCTTTCATAAAATTTTCAGCTGTCTCAAATAGCAGCCACAAGATTAATTCTATTCTCCTAGATAATTACTAGCTAACAGAATATAACTGAATTTAAATCTGCCTCATTAAAAAATGTAACAATTGTTTCTTCTCCTTTTTCCAAGTCACTCAACAAGTACGGTTTAATGTCCAAAGAGCAAAATTCTATAGTTTTCTTTTAAAATTTTTACAAACACATATAAAACCCAGCAGATTTTGACTGCTGTATAGCCATTAGAGGGTTTTGTTTTTAAAGCATGTCATTTGGGGGTAGGTTTAAATACAAGCCAGTTTAGCAGGTCAAACATGGAAATCAATGATCCTAGTAATTGTTGGAAACCTCAAGAGGCTAGGGAACAAACAGATCAAAATTTATTAAACTGGCTATTAATTTGGGGTCCCTCAATTTTTGGTTACCCAACTGGAAACATGTAGGACCTCATTTTTGATATACTAAATAACTGCTGCTCCCATTGACGTTGGTAGTTGTGAGATCTCAACCCACCTGATAATCAGACAAGCATTCCAAATCAGTAATCTTTTTGGAAAAAAATTAGCCAGGAAGGATTGATACAGCTGTTAAATAAAAAGAATTTAGGGCATGGCAGGGCAGTTTATATGTATATCACTGTTATATTAATATCAACATAATTAAATTAAGGGGTTGGCTTATACGGTTGTTGATTTATAATGAAGAGGGAATGTTCGATACATTAGATAAATACCATCAATAGGAAGACAGAGTTAGAAAGCGTTGATTGAAAACTAAAGGAATGTTATTTCATCATCTCTGAATTGACATTGTGCTTTACCGTGTGTCCCTCTCTCCAAGGAACCATGACTGCAGAATACTTGATAGCACCATTAAGCAGCTGTGTAACACTCTAACTGAAACACAAAAGCTCATGCAGAAACACTGGAATTAACTGAAGAGAATACAAATTAGTTAACAGGTTTATTTCTCACACTGACATAATAAACAAATATTGATGGTTTCCTGTGGTGTAATACATTCTTATTCACTGCTTCATGACTCACTCAGAGCTTCATCATTTTCTCTTCAGTGCTTCTAAATGGGTGATTTATCCCATACTTCTTGAAATATTAGTCTGTTTATAGTCTTCCGATAGCTAACAGATTGTGCATCATTATAGTAACAACGTGGAGGCTTGCATTGTAGGTTGATGTGTAATTCACCTTTAACTTTTTAAGATTTTAAAGAATAAAATTAAACAAATGTGTTGTAGTTAGCAGGGAATGTTTTGATTGTCAATCTTTTTAATGTCTTTATAATAACTTCTATGTTCCCAAATACATTCTGTTTTCTGAAAATTATTAATTGTTTGGGCATAAATCAAAATTCAAGTTCAAGGCTGTGTTCTGCATAAATAATGGATATTGGAGCTGAGTCCAAACTCTAATAGCAAAACTTAATGTTTTGCAGGGTTTGAAATCAAGTTGCAAATTTTCTAAGTAGCTCAAACACTCTCAAACTTTGTGAAGAACATAGGCTGTATGGAGCTATACGTTAGACATGGGGTCAAGTGCAAAATTCTAATCTGAAATTTGAGTATTCCAGAGTCTACATGGGATTAAAGTCCCATAACACATTGGCAACTGGTCCAGGTCAGCTCACTCAGGCTCACAGGGCTCAGGCAACGGGGCTAAAAATTGCTGTGTATACATTTAGGCTCGGGCTGAGCCTGAACATTTACACCTCAATTTTTCAGTGCCAGAGCCTGAGCCTGTGAACCTGAATCAGCTGACCAGCAGCAGGTATTTTGTTCCCGTGTAGATATAGTTAAAGACCGAAGGCGATCACCTGGTAATCACCTCAAAATTCCATTGACTCCAAGAAGAAATTAGGGTCTAAATGTGTGTTAAGGTGGAAAACATTATTTCTCGTCATTCTCTTTTTAGTTCTATTTACAGAGAAAGCTCAAAGAATACTTTGTTATATGACATCATATTTTAATCATTCTTTTTAAAGTCTTGAACTACTTAAAAGTATCATGCATTTGGGATGAAATTCTGATGTATTGAAGCCAATGGGAAGTTAGCAAGTGACTTCCCATTTTGTCACAAGCTCAGAGAAGTCAATTGAAAGACTTCCATTGGGGGAGTGACTTGGCTGGAGACAATCAGCCTTGGTCGGAGGCAATCGAAATTTGTGCAAATTGCTTCTTCTGTAGCTTTGGTGTTTCAAACATGCCTGTGAGTTAAATGCTTAGTACAGTATTTCACAAACTTCTATAATACAGAAATATGGTTTTATATCTAATCATGTAACCTTTCATCACAATGTGCAGGTTTATGTGGTCCTATTAAATAATGTAATGTAACATAACATTATTCAGCAGATCTACAAAAGTAACAGAGTTATGGGGTTTTGAACAACTGCTGGAAATAAAATTTTATAAAATCTTGTGAGAAATTATGGAACTTTCATTAAATAAAAGAAATCAGAGAAATCGCTCAAGAGTAAAAGTATTTTGCTTTGGGTCATCAGTCTGGGGGAAAAAAACCAAACCTTTCATTAAAAATCTCTGTTTTGCAGCATTAGTTATAGATTTAGCTCCAGTGATCATAACTGGAAAATTATATGTTTCACTAAATGGAGTATATATCACACTCTCTCTATATATAGGTATTGTGTAGTGTTGGTGGTGGGGAGGTTGTTTTTGTTATTGGTTTTTTTTTTTTTTTTTTTTTAAGTATTTGCAAAAGTATAATAAAAGGTTGGAGCATGATGATTTTTATTTCAGGAATAGCCCAGCTAGGAAGACAAAGGATAGTTGAGTCTAAGACCCAGAATTTGTAACTCCCACTGCACTCCCACTGTAACTCCCATTACAGGCTCTATGGCTATGTCTACACTTGAAAAGTTAAGTCGACTTTAAAAAGTTGACTTAATAAGGTCGACTTTAAGTCGACTTAAAGTGGACCTTATTAAGTCAACTTAACAGAAGTGGACTTAACTTTTCAAATGTAGATGTAGCCCCTTTTCGAACTTTTTAAGTCAACTTAAAAAGGTCCAACTACACACTACTCCACATCTCCACTGGCTTAAGTCAATTTAATAAAGTCAACTTAAGTGCTAGTTCGAATTAAAATGAGGTGTTATTAATTAAAACTAACTTCTCCTTAATTTGACTTAAGGAGAAGCTTAAGTCAACTTAAGGAAAGCCCAGTGTAGATGCAGAGTAAATTAAGTCGATTTAAGCCTCCTTAAGTTGACTTAATTTCTAAGTGTAGACGCACCCATAGGTTTGAGTCCTGGGGCAAGAGGTTCGAAGCAGGGAAGGGATGATACTAGGGGTAGAATTTTCCTATATGTCATCATCTGTCTCCAAACCAGAGGGGAAATACGTGCAGAATTAATTTTAACAGTATCAATATTAATTTCCACAGGTCCTCCTTACACTAATGCTAATTCCCCCTATGGTGACAAGGCAAGCAAACCATGACATCACTATTTTCTCCTCCACACAAATACCCCATGCCACACTTTATGCCTCATTAGCTATGGGATTTCTCCATGGACTGCTTGACAGCTATAGTAGGACATATCTTCTGCCTATTCTACTATTGGGCAAACTGAATTCTTTAATAGGATAATGGAAGGAAAGTGAGCTGTAACTTTCAGAGTTTCCTGGTCCTGCTGCAAGATTTGAGGGGATGTGATCAAAGGAGAACTGGCAAGCTATTTTCTTTAATAGTATTAATAATATTTTTAAAAATCAAATAAATCTCCCTTAGAAATCACAGTTTTAGGAAATGTAAAAGTGTCTGCACGCTCTCCCTGCTGTGGTACAAGTTTATTTAGTGAACTATTCTTTTCTCTGAATAGTGATTGCTGGACCTAGATGCCAGGCTTCAGAAAATATTTTGGCAGCAGCATCTTCTGACTCCCTGGGAGCTATTTCTACCAATTGCACGGGTAGCTTTCACTTTGCCGCTGGATCTGCTGATGGGTTTTGTGACTGTTCTCCTGCATGCTGCCTTTTATATTCCCATTCATTTGTGGCTCTGGGTAAAGTCTTGGTGATATCTCTAATCTCTGCAGAGGATCTGTTTTATATCTCACCTCGCCATGCACAGTTTAGGCAGAAATCTGTTCTAAAGACTTTGAGTCTCACATAGCTTACTATGATTTCACATAAATCTGTTTCCTGGCTTTTACATCACTCACAGGCCTTGGAATCAGTCACAGTGCAGTTTCTTTCTCTATTTGATCTAAGTATTCTTTTTGAATGTCCAGCTCTCTTCTGTGTGAAATAAATCACATTTTACGCAATGTTATATGATCCATCTCTTGGAGATGTCATGTATATCTGAAGAAAACAATATTCACTTTATACACGTTGTGAACAGGTGTAGTTATTCTCCAGGTGGATAGGCTCCAGAAACATAATAAGAGGAATAAAATAATATTTCAGGCCGCCTACCCATGTGTGACAAAGAAGTACTTTAGCCTGTAGATTCGATTAAATAACCAGTAAAGTAGTTAAGTTAAATTATAATCAGACTTCAGCATTATGATACTGTTGTCACGAAGGACAGCATGTTAACGTTATTGTTTCAGGCTGTCTGCAGACTCAGGCAGACAGACTGAATCAATTCAAACACTTTTGTATTTTGAATATTATTTTCAGACACAGGCTAAAAATTTGGGCACAATCATTCAACAATTTGAGAACAACTTGCAAAGATGCAGCAATATATGTGACTTATGTTCCACTTAAAACCATCTTAATAACTAAGGGTATGTTCACACTGGAGCCTTAGGTAGACTTAAGGAAGGTTAAGTCTATCTACAGGCTCCTGCGTCCACACTGGGCTTTTATTAAGTCGACTTAAGCGCTTCCTTAAGTCGACTTAATAACACTACCTCTTAAGGTCGACCTAAGGCTTAAGTCAACCTTATTAAGTCGACTTGTGCCAGGGTAGACGGGGAGTAGCCCTTAAGTTGACCCAATTGGCCTCCAGGCCCCCTCACAGAATTCTGGCCATTCCTCCATCGACCTCGCACCTGCCAGTGTGGACACAGGGCTGTGGATTCTCTAAGTCAACTTAACAATGTCAACTTTAGGTCAACTTAAAGTTGACCTTCGTTAAGTTGACTTAACAGAGCCTCCAGTGTAGACGTACTCTAAGGGTATATCTACGCCTAAAATACTACAGTGGTACAGCTGTAGCACTTCAGTGTGGACACTAGCTATGCCAATGAGAGGGGTTCTCCCATTGGTTTAAGCAATCCATTTCCATTAGAGATGATATCTAGTTTGATGGAAGAAATCTTTTGTAGATCTGGGACTGTCTAAATTGGGGATTGGGTCAGTATAGCTGCTTCTCTCAGGGGTCTATATTTTTTGAAATCCGGAGAGATAAAGAAACAAGTAGTCTGGCAGCAATTTTAAAGACTATCAAATTTATTTATTGCATGAGCTTTCATGGGAGAAAGTCCCACTTTGTTAGCAGACTACTTGTTTGTTTTGCTGAACTAGATTAGCTTGGCTCCCCCTTTGGATCTTGAGAGAGATAAAGGTAAAACAATACAAGTTCCTAGTGTAGACCAGGCTTAACTGAACTTCCAGTGACTAAATAATTCCTGTATCATGTAAATAGGTCTCAATTCTTAGTTTTGGTATGACAATCTATCTATCTAGTCTATCTATCACAGTAGGGTTTCTTTATGATCATAGAATAATAGAATCATAGAAGATTAAAGTTGGCATTGACCTCAGGTGGTCATATAGTTCAACACCTTGCTCAAAGCAGGACCAATCCCAACTAAATCATCCCACCTGTGGCTGTCTCAAAAGGGCTTGGTCCTGTTAACTTCAGTCATATCTCATTACAGTAGATTGATCATTACAATGATCATGCATCATTGAGTGAGCATGAGGCAGATATGTCCTTGTCTGACCAAGAAGAGTCTTACTACCAGTTTTTAGAAATTTGGGTACTCCAAGGTACTTGCTGTGCTCCCTGACCTTGATTTGTCAATTGTACTATTCAAAAACAAAACATATTTTTCCAGTCTTTTCTCCATTTATTTTTGTCTCATAAGAAAGATGATAACTTTTCAAATTGCTAATAATATGGAACTCATGCGTCACCAAGTCCCCTTTCTGTTCCATTTCAAGTTAATACTCCTTGGTATGCTTTACATTCAACAGCTAGATGTTTTTAAAAGTTTGCACAGAGACTAATAGCACACTCAAAGGCCAAACATTAAAATATCAGCTTGCCAAAATCATGACATGGACTTATAAATCATGATATATATATATATATATATATATATATATATATATATATATATTTTTGAAATACAAGCCTCATGAAATAAAAGTCTCATGAAATATCTTGATTGCAGTGACTTGGTCTTTAAGAAATCCACTAAAAATTTCAAGACTTGTGATAGAATTGCATCACACTTGAACAGCTGTAGATCTCTCCTTATCCAGATTGAGGAAACTGTGCCTGAACAAAGCTGAATTGCAGGATCAGGGCCAAAATCAAATGTTGTACTTATCAGCTTAAATCATTAACACCTATAATTAGAGTTCGTCAAATGAATCATTGTAAATAAATTATTCCATAAACTGAGATCTTTTCTTGTTCCTGACTTGCTGTGACCTAATCCTGATTTTTGGCAAATGTATTCTTGATTCAATGAATAGTTGGGACAAACACTTTTCTGCATATGGGTGTTCGTAATCTGGTCACTTTGATTATTTTTTGCTTATAGTATAGTATTGGTCACCCAAGTCAATTGCATTGTGCCTTATCACTTATACATAGGTGACACTCTTCAACTGGAAATTAACAAATAAACAATAGTAAATACCCCTGTTCACATGTGAATAAGTGTTTTTATGTCAAAAACACCTATATCCCAAATAGTCATACATACAAGGAACTTTTTTAAAGAGTATTTGCAAATAGTGAATACTGAAGGGAATGAACATAGTGAAAACTAAGCAGGCCCTGGAATTCAAACAATTGTCCTTGAAATATGTTTGCAGTATGTAAGCAGCTCTTCTTAGACTAGTGGGTCCCCAAACTTTTAACATTGTGAACCCCCTTATCCCTGTTCATGCACCTTCCCCACCCCCCAGAAGTAGGGGATGGGACTGGGAGTGGGGTTGCTGTTGGGGCCAGGGCCTGAGGCTGAGGAAGGAGTTGCAGTCAAGGTTGGGGGCTGAGGCCAAAGCTAGGGCCACAGCTGGAAGCAGAAATGCAGCCTGGGGACAAGACTGGGGGACAGAGTCAGGGGCAGAACCGGGCTGGGTGGTGTTCTCTTCCCTTCTCCTCCATGGGGTCTGGACAGAGTGCCGCTGCACCTCCCCAGACATTCTCCCATGTATTTCCTAGGAGGACCAGCCCTCTCAGTTTGTGGACCTCTGATTCAGATGCTTTTTGAGCCTACTGAGAACTTGTTCTGTGTGCATGACCCCTTGTAAAATTACTTATTACATTTGTGTGCCCATGCATATCTGAAGGAAAGATTGAGCCCTAGGTGTATATTCTTATATTCTCTGATTGAGTGTACTGTGACTTCCATTAAACCAACCCTTTTTTTGTGGGGGTATGCACTGGTGCTGAGTACTGGACCTTTTTTTCACAGTGATGCGGCCGTGGCTCCTGCCGGTGGCCCCAAGTCCATGGCTAGGGCCGGATCCAGTGGCCCCGGTTCCCAGCCAAGGCCAGATCAGGCTGAGTACTGGGGCTTTTTTTAAAATTATTTTTTTAAAGCACTGCATTAAACCGCTGCTGCTTTTATCAGCAAGCAGCCAATCACTCTGTGCAAACTAATTCCCACCAAAAATTCCATGGGCCCCCCCCCTATTCATTGTAGGGCTTAGCTCTCAATTGCTCTCTATCCAAATAATCAACTATTGCACATCTGCTATTTTACATTAGCTGGGACCTGGCTTCTTGTTTCTACCCTCCCCCCTTCATTTTTTAGTTCAGCTAACATGGTTACAATTATGCCAAATTGCTGGGCCACAAAGCGGTCGGAGTCCGGGCTTGCCAGCTTCCACACAGCAACAGCCACTCACTTGTCTATGGGCGGCTCGGGTCGGAGTCTGGTGTCCATGAGTTGCAGAATGAGGGTGAGCTTGAGGAAGGTCTGCTTGCTTATCCTAAAGCTCTGCAGCCCCAGGTCGTCATCCTAGGTGGTGAGGATGATCTGCTCCCACCAGTCGCTGTGGGCCTCACGCACCTAGAGGTGATGAGGCACAGAATGCAGGGCAGTGACAGTGTCAGCTTGCTGGGGCAGCAGGGCGGTGGGCGGGCTGTTGTCTTCCTCCGAGCTGGCGAGTCACCAGACAGTCCTGCTCTACAGCCGAAGAAGCCTTACCACTAGCTGGCAGGTGTTGCTCAGCTGGCTGACAAAGCGCAGAAGAAGAGGCAGATCCATGACCTGCTCAGGCTCCGAGATGCCAGGCACAGTGGGAACGGGCTGAGCCCACTTCCTGTTTTGAAGGCATGGCCAGGGGAGGGGAAACCTTTTCTGCTGCCACACTTCCCACAATGCACCCCTCCAACCCTCCCAACTTGACTTAAGAGTCTAGTGTAGACTCTCTACGTCGACTTGATAAAGTCTGCCTTAAGTTGACCTAGGAATCTAGTGCAGACTCTCTACGTCAACTTGATAAGTTCAACTTAAAGTCGATTTAATAAAGGCGACTTACTAAAGTCGACTTAACTTTCTGAGTGTAGACATAGCCCTTGAGTCCCAGGTTCATCAGGGTCCTTTTACTATTATCAGGATAAGTTAGCCAATGATTTTTATGAAATGCTTTTGTTGATGGCCTTCCTAAAATATATTGGGAGTGGAAGGGGGATTTGCACCTGAGAGGAGTAATGCTGCTGTTTCTTCTGTTAGCACACAAATAGGGGACATGAAAAGGAGACATCACAGTGGTTTTCTGTTAAATGTGATACTGATTTAAAAATTCCTTTCATGACTCATATAGTGGTGCCCAATCTGAGAACTTCATATTTATCTAAACTATTACTTTTGTATAAACTCTGGTCAATATTTGAATTCTTGACAAACAACATACTGTCTATTCTAAAATATAAACCTACATCTTCTGGGACACTAACTTTTTTTGGCAATTGGGCACCCTTAATATGACATTCACTCCTGCTTGCAGTTGAAAATGAGGAGACTCATTCAGATCTGAGCTTAAGGGATACTGTTTAAGATTATATAAAATCTAAAATTAGTCCAACCATTTTTCTTATTTTTATGATAGTTTTTTTCTATGTAATTAAATACAAATTAATGTCATACAATCCAGCACTCCTGAACAGCCCTACAAAGTAATGTGCTTGTGTGCTGGAGGATAAGAAACATGGCAAGGAACAGATTTCAGTTTCAAGATTCCAAAAGTTCATTTACAAAAAGTGAGGTAGGAGAAAAATGAATGTGTTCCCCCCTATGCTGAATTCTATGCTTCAGAAACAGAAGTGATTTTTTTTGGATGAAATAGAGCTGACAGCATTATCAAGGCAAGACTTAGATATCCCTCCTGAGAGATAAGCAATAAAAAGTGCCCTACAAGCAATATTACCTACTAAAGCACCATGACCAGATGGATATACAGCTAAATTTCACAGAACATCTAGTGATAAATTACTTCCAATTTTAGATGAGGTTTATAAACATTCTTTAGAGACAAAAAAAAAAGTGTCCTTATTTTAATTAACACATGTTTCTGTCTTCTTGAAGTAAGGCACAAATCCCATTCAGGCCCTTTAAAGTTCCACAAAAATTACTGCTATAAGTTTAGAGAAAGGCCTTTTTACCTTGCTCAAACCAGATTTGTTCTGGGTAGCTTCTTAACAGATGGTACCTACTATTTAATGAATATGATAGACCATTGCAAATGGAACACTAGATATACAAAGAAAGGCCTTCAATAGGGGGATTTTTTTTTAAACACCATGTTCATAGAATATTTTCTGAATTAGATTCAAACTGCTTACAGTAAACAAAATGAGTTAAGTTAAAGCTCCCAGAGATACAGATATTTCTTCTCAGTCAGAAACTCATTTAGGACCCCTAATATGTTTCCCTTTGCTTGTTAGTTTGTTCTAGAAACCACTGCTAGAGCAGAATACAGAACTAACGCGCCACACCAAGCAAAATATTTAGGGAGAAACAGAAAAGTGGATATCACTCCGTACTGGATGATGTATATATGAAAATAGGCTACCTACAAAGGTATAAGAGAAAGGAAGGCAGTGTGGCAAAACAAAAGATTTGAAAGCATTTAGCAGCAGAAAGAAATAAAACTATAGCAAGCAGCAACCAGTTACAGAATGGCTACTTAGGAGTGTAGTCATTTGACTCTACCAAATTTAAAGGACAACTCCAGAAAGGCATGCTGGGAAAAAAAGTTCTTACAGGAAAGTAACCCTGCCTACAAGGGCTAGGTAGGGGGATCGGAATGACAATCCCTATGCTGATCTAGCAGAGAGTTTAAATTAAATAGTAGCCTAGAGTATAAGGAAAATTAAGGAGTAAATTGTTGCTGTTTAAATGTATTTTTGAATATAGCCTATTAACAGGATATTTCTACGCAGCGTGAGTATTTTGAGGTTTCTATTTGCAGGGACATTCAATTATTTTGATCCTTCTGCTATACATTAAACAAGATACAAGAAGATAGACTTGGTAGACATGTATTATCATTAGTGGAGCATAATCATATTGTACCTGGTTTTTTATTAGTCATGAAGTATTAAAGACAAATAGAGCACTTCAGAAAGCTACCTAAAATAGGCACCCAATCATGTCCTCATTGACTCTAAGGGAATTATCTCATTTTTATCTAATTAACTTGACTGCAAGAAGAAATATCCCTAAAATCATTCAGTGTAATTCTTAAAGGCTGGCTAGAATTCAGGGAAATATCTTCAAGTTTTTTCCAGATAGAATTGAATGGCTAGAACTCAAGGTTGCTGATTTGGGGAGCCTTACATCTGCCCATGATTCAAAGAAAAAAATGGAATGTAATGGGTGTGTGCCTTGATGGGTTTTTATAAAATTGCTCTGGTGTTCTTGGTAAATGTTGTGAATCACCCTGGTAGTGAATTATTAATTCCTAAAGTCATCTTCATATTTGATTAATACCAGAGGCTTCCTATTCTGCTTAGGAATTATTATAGTGCACAGGATATTTTTCATTTTTTAAATAATATTTAACAGGATTTGAAATTACTGGCTTTCAAGTGTCACATAATTACCTGATGCAGTATTGTTTCTGGTCTGTGACCAATACTTAAAATATGGCAGGGAAAAAAATCTCAGGCCAATTATATTAGCCAAAATATTTTTTTCTAGCTTGCTATAGCCCCGAGGCACTGAAGGAGTTTGATAAACATTATCATCTGTTTTTCCTCTGAACTTCTGTTCCATAAGAATTTTTTTCACGAAGCAATGCGGAATGACTTAGGCTACATTTAAGTAGTAAAGGGCTAGAGTGTTACTCTCTACCATTTGCCTGTACCCATAGACATCCATAGAATGATGTGTACTTCCCTATGGGCATAACAATGTGTTGCACCAAAATATTCTCATTTGTATTAA
Organism: Pelusios castaneus; assembly: GCA_007922175.1. Taxonomy (NCBI): domain Eukaryota; kingdom Metazoa; phylum Chordata; order Testudines; family Pelomedusidae; genus Pelusios; species Pelusios castaneus. The sequence goes on from ML685770.1 coordinate 16,893,460, forward strand.
ACGGGCAATTAGAGGCTTCAAAGTGGTAGGTGTTGCACAAACATGTAGTAAGAGGAAATCTCTGCCCTGAAAAGCTTACTAGGCAAAGGAAATGTCATCTCCATTTTACATATAGGGAAAGAGATTCAAAGATTAGGTAATTTTCCTGAAGTCACACAGGAAACCAGTACCAGCGCTAGGACGTGTTCTCGTAACCCCGGCCCAGTGTCCTAACTACAAGTCCATTTTAATGTCTTCGATATGCTATGTTGAAATGTCATCTGCATTATGTTCTGCCTGGCACTCAGGGAAATATCTCCAGGAAAACTCACTAGCGACAATCTAAGTTGGAAGGAGTGAAAATTACAAGCAGGAGCTATGGCAGTCCTTACATACCATCGTGTTATATTTTTTGTAATTTTTTATTAACTTGTTTAGGTCATTCCAGTTGTAAGCAATTTTTTCTGACACTAAGATACTATTTTACTTCCTTTTCCCCTCCTCCCCCTTCCACACCCTGTTTAATAGGTATGTATTTCTGGAAAGGAAAGCATTGGGCTGATTCTGACCTCACAATAAGTGTAAATCTGAACTAATCTGAACTAAAATAAAATTCACACTCTTATAAAGTTTGTTCAACGGATCAGAAAGGCCAAAGGGCAAATTGGAGTTGCAGCTGGCAAGGGATGTGAAGGATAGCAGGAAGGGGCTCTACAAGTATGTCAGTAACAAGAAGAGAATCAGGGAAGGTATAAGTCCCTTACTGAATGGGGGAGATATCCTCGTGGTGGATGATAAGGAAAAAGCTGAAGTACTCAATGCTTTTTTTACTTCAGTCTTCACAGGGAGGATCAGCTCCCAGGCTACTACACTGGGTAATGCAGAATGGAGAGAAGAAGAGCGGCCCTCAGTTATGGAAGGTCAGCTTAGGGACTACTTAAAGAAGTTGGATATGCACAAGGCTATGGGGCTGGATGAACTGCATCCAAGGGTGCTGAGGGAATTGGCCAATGTGATTGCAGAGCTGCTGGCCATTATCTTTGAAAAGTCGTGGTGAAAGGGGGAGGTCCTGGAGGACTGGAAAAAGGCAAATATAGTACCTATCTTCAAGAAAGGGGAAAAGGAGGATCTGGGGAACTACAGAACAGTCAGCCTCACCTCAGTCCCTGGAAAATCATGGAGCAGGTCCTCAAAGAATCCATCCTGAAACACTTGGAGGAAAATAGAGTGATCAGGAACAGTCAGCATGGATTCACCCAGGGCAAATCGTGTCTGACCAACCTGATTACTTTCTATGATGAGATGACCAGATTTGTGGATGCGGGAAGAGCCATCGACGTGATATACCTCGACTTTAGCAAGGCTTTTGATACAGTTTCCCACCGCATCCTCGTCAGCAAGTTAAGGAAGTATGGGTTGGATGAGTGGACCATAAGGTGGCTAGATCATTGGGCTCAGTGGGTAGGAATCAATGACTCAATGTCTAGTTGGCAACCAGTAATGAGTGGCAGGGGCGGCCTTTGCCTATTGGTGGCCCCAGGCAAAGGCTTATTGAGGGGCCCCTGATAGGCCCCCATATCCCTCCTGTGGCCCCAACTCCCTGCCACCGGCCCCCACCCCTGCTGTGACCCCAAGGACCTGCTGTCCCCCCAAGCTGCAGCTCCCCACTGCTGGCCCTGGACCCACTGGCCCCAGTTCCCCACCACCAGTCCCAGCTCCTCCTCCTGCTGCCAACTGAGGCAGACATGGCTTTTGGGGTAGGCGAAGTAAGCGATGGGTCCCCTTACTGCTCGGGGCCCTAGGCTTGCGCATGGCTTCGCCTACCCCAAAAGCCACCTCTGATGAGTGGAGTGCCCCAGTGGTCAGTCCTGGTTCTGTTCAACATCTTCATTAATGATCTGAATGATGGGATAGATTGCACACTCAATAAGTTCACGAATGACACCAAGCTGGGGGGGGAACGGCAGACACGCTGGAGGGCAGGGACAGGATTCAGGGAGACCTAGACAAATTGGAGCACTGGGCCAAAAGAAATCTCATGAGGTTTAACAAGGACAAGTGTAAAGTCCTGCACTTAGACAGAAAAATCCCATGTACTGCTACAGGCTGGGGACGGATCGGCTAAGTAGCAGCTTTGTAGAAAAGGACCTGGGGGTGATGGTGCTCGGGAAGCTGGATATGAGTCAATAGTGTGCTCTTGTTGCCAAAAAGGCCAATGGCATGTTGGGCTGCATCAGTAGGAGTGCAATGTCAGCTTGCCACTGGTAAGTAAACCATTTTGGAGCTGGAAAATCCAGAGTGGATGCCATTATCATGCAGGTGTGTGGAGTCCTCAACCACTTCCTGGCACACACAATTTTGACTTGCAATGTGAAGAACACAGTGAACAGATTTACCAGAGGCCATGCATCACACTGATAGGGCCCTCGTAAGCCCAAGTCTTTCCAACCTTTTAGCAAGAGTTGGGGACCTCCTTAGATAGAAGGTTGCTGGAGCAGAAAAAAAGCCTGAGTCAGTTTCATCATCATTTTTTTTTTAAATATCAAAAATCTTTTCTTTGCATTTTAGTCTCTGGAAAATCCAGTTTGAGCCAATATTGGCAAGCCTCTCCAAGAGGTGCTACCTCTTTGGAAGTGTTTACAACCTAAGTGATTCACTTTCATCACCCTTCCAATTGCTTTTGGTTCTCGGAGGAGAGGTACCGTTCCCCTCACCTGAGCAGCATATAATTCTTGACCCACAACCATATATACACTACTCATAAATTTAATATAGTATGGTCCTCAAAGGTATTGTGCAAGATGAGATAGGGGGTTGTAATATCTGTGAGAACTGGCTCTCCTGTGCCCCAATCCATTGCCTTAATTATGAGACCATAATTTCCCCAGCATCCGGTGCTGCCATCCCAGCACCTGGCATTCACTGTAAATTCATTTAATTTAATTGAAAACAATGAAGAATTCTAAGATCATTACAGGTAATGGGTAACCTTTCAGTCAGCTTCACTGTCATTTCCCCCCCCCCGCCCCCTTAGAGTGCACTGGATGCCATATAGAGAAATCAGAGTTTATCATTCTATCCTAATTGCTGACTCCTCATCCCTCCTTCCTCAAACACAAATGTTTTCTCCATTGAGAAAACAAGTGTGCTATCAGTGAGCAGGTTAGAACTTTATTAGACAAGGTCAGGAATTTCTTCAACATGCACCTGTAACTGGAATATCAATATAGCAACATTTCTGACTGAAAAGGAAACAGGAAGGATCACAGTAAATGTCATATCCCAACAGTTTACTCTGTACGCTGTTTAGTCTGTTTTCTTTTTATATTTCCATTTAATTATATCAGCATTATACAACGCTGTTAGAGAGTATTATTATGCTTGCTTTGATATTCCCAAAGCCAGCAGAACATTTTGTGGTTGTTGAACAATTATGCAATTAATTGCTCAATAAGATTAGCAATTGTGTTGCTAGGGAGATAGTCAACATGATTTTTTTTTATTATTAGTTTTGTAATTCAAAGTGGGTCCCAAAGAGTATTGTAGTTTCTTCCTTGTTTGCTGTCATTCGTGCTCTAGATGTCAAAAAGGGAGAACTTTGTTCATGTTGTGCTGAGAGCATAAAGGCTGTGCAACAGAGGACCATTTAGCATATTGATATTTTCACTTCCCCCGTCATCTCCCTAAGCAATGTTTTGGTTTTACAAAAAAATTCTCTTAATCATGTTATTTTTAATTGTTAGAATAGTAATAATATTTCATATATAAATCCACCTTCCTTATTTTGTAACATCCCGATTCAGGCTCTTTATATATAATTTTTCTTTTCAGATTTTTGCGTATAAATACTATTATAAGAATTTCTCTCAACTCAGTAACAGAAAAATAATGTGATACAGATTAGTGGATGTCTGTGAGAGCTTGAAAATGTCTTTCAGTAGCAGAATTTGAGCCAATAAAAGATATTACCTCATCCTTGTCTCTCTTGCCCTTCTCCCCTCCCCATATATGTTGTAGTGATTCATTTTAAAATTTAATCATATTATTTATCTGTCCTATTTTCTGGTTGGTGGTATAATAAAGAAGTGGAACCATATGGATGAAAAAAAGGTAACAGAAATCCTAGAAACAGTGATTAATGTCTCTTACACACCACCCATATACCAATTAGCACACCATGTTTCACAGCATGCAGCCTCATAAAAATAAACCCTCCACAATGTTATTCACAAAACATTTTCATCTATCGTTAACGTGAAAATTGAGAGCCTACATCCCACAAAAGAGCGGTTATTCACTTGGATTTCTACACAAAGCTTTGAAAACTGCAAAATTTTGCTTCCACGTAAGCTCACTTCCTATTAAAGCAAGCTATACTTGCAATTTCACAGAGCAGCCCCACTCCCAGAGCACAGCAGACACACGCTGGCCCGCACTGTCCCCGGGGGCGGACCAGCTGGGCCCCAGAGCATGACCCTCTGCCCACTGTGCTGACAGGGTCGGTCAATGCAGGGACCTTAAGGGCTGCAGTCTGGGGCCCCCTATAGGCCAGGGGCTGAGGCTGCAGTCCCTATGGTCCCTGCATTGATCCGGGCCTACTTCAGGGTTGTCTGAAGAGTGGAAACAGAGCCAGAAACTCAAGACTCATACAGACATCAGAGGCTAATTGACAGCTCAGAGGAAGTGTAAACAGCTACAACATGCTGAATAGGGGAGAGCGATAGATTAGAAATGTCCACATAACAGTGGCTGCCAAGCATTGTGTGAAAAAAAATACATCCCAGTAGAGCTGGTTGGGAATCATTTTTCATTGATAAATGCTTATTTGTTGAAACTAAAACTGTTTGTGAAAGTGGGCTGACTTTCACAAATTTCCTGACCCAAAACATGTTGCTGACTAAATTTTAAAATTGTTGAAACATTTAATTTTGACATTTTCAAAATTTTTTAAAAAGCCAGTTTTCTGGTTCAGAACAACTTTTTGTTTGGAAATTTAAACAAATTAGTCTGGAAAAAAAAGTTAAAAGAAGGTTGAAATCATGAAATATTGTGTAATCAAAACAAAATGTTTAAAAATTGGTCCTGATTTGCCAATATTTGATATTTTGACTTCTATTCCTAACTTGAAATGGAAAAAAAATGGGGAAAACAGCTCTGTATCTTGCCCAAGCTTTACATCCCATCTCTAGGATATTGTCTTTCAACATCAAAAGAACATCAGGAATGCAATTATGTATTTCTATAGAAAACATGGCAGTGAAGAAAAAGTGAGATTCTTTCATTGGGTAAATCTGCACAGCTTCCAACTCACTTCAAAGGAATCTATCTGTAAAAAGGACAGATTATGGCCATTGGAATCAGCTTTAAAAATATCGATGACATAACACTGGAAAAGCATCTGTGAGGCATTTATTAGACCATGAATAGAGCACTAAAAGTGAATGGAGGTTACAGGGGAAGAGTAGAACTGAAGCCAGTAAAATGATGGGAACAGAAGACCGTGGATTGAAGGAGGAAAATGGATATCTATAGAAGCAGCTGGAAATGTGGAGGAGAAGCCACTGTAGCTGCTTGACTAGGGCCCACTGCTACATCAAGGGAAGAGGAGAGGCAACAGACTGTATGCTTTTTGGAGTGGGAAGAGATATTTTATAATGTGTTGTACAGTGTCTAGTGCATTGGTGTCCTGATCCATAGTTGGGGGAAGAGGAGGCTCTGTGTGTTACATTCACAAGACACTAACAAACACATTTGATAAAATAAATAAAATACTCTTTTAGGGAACCCTGTGCTAGACTGGCTTTTTCCAGGTTGACTCTTATGGCACAATTCTCTGCAACGCCTCCTTGTCTGCAAACAGGATCACGAAACTTCTTGCAAATTAAAGTGACAGCCCAGAGTTCCCATACACATGCTGTGCTCTACTGCAATACCACTACTACTATGAGCTGCCCCTTCTATGCGTGACACCAGTCATAGTTGCCAAACACAACTTGGAGTCAATAATGGAAGAGGCGGAGGGTAGGGAACCAAGCAAGGCAAGAAGGGAAGACAAAATAGTTGGAGGAGGAAGTAAGCGTACAAAAAAGAAACAAATATAAACAAATCACATTAAAAACAGTTCAGAATACACATACTGTTCCCTACTATAGTCCTTACCTGCAAACCATTGCTTTGGCCTTGACAGAAAACAGCAAGGCAAAACCAGCTGGGGCCTTAATTGGTAGGAGCACTTCCAGAGTAGCCAAAGCACAGAATGCTGTGCCGGAAAGAAGGAGTAGGGGTTAAATGGGGCTGCATCCTCCCCTTCCATCTCTGATGAAACTAGGATCCACGTTGTGCTGTTTGCTACCCAGCCTTGCCACCTGGTCAGTGATCTCAGACATTGGGAGCCGCTGCGAAAACAGTCAAAGCAGAGACTGTCAGACATTCAGAGACCATTCTACAGTTTTAACTGGACTCTCTCTCCCCCTTAGTTGACTAGCAATTTGCTCCAACACTTCCTCCTCTCCCTCTCTCATGGTCTCTTTGCCTTAGCTTCTCTCCACACCTGTCTGTCTTACCCTCTTCTTCCTGCCCCTATCCCTCTTGCATCCTTTCCTTTAACCCTCTCCTTCACTTTTCCATCTAGTTGACCCCTCCGTACTAACCCCGACAAAATGTGGAACTGACATGACATTTGGTGCTATCATGTCTTGTGTTACATTCCTTTGTAGTATCCTGTATACATCTTAGAATCATAGAATCATAGAATAATAGGGATGGAAGGGACCTCACGAGGTCATCTAGTCCAACCTCCTGCTAAAAAGCAGGAGCACTCCCACTAAATCACCCCAGCCAGGGTATTGTCTAACCAGACCTTAAAAATCTCCAAAGATGGAGATTCTACCACCTCCTTAGGTAGCCCATTCCAATGCTTCACCACCCTCCTAGTGAGAAAGTTTTTCCTAATATCCAACCTTGACCTCTCCAGCTGTAATTTGAAACCATTGCTCCTTGTTCTGTCCTCTGTTACCATCAAGAACAGCCTAACTCCCTCCTCTTTGGAGCACCCCTTCAAGTAGTTGAAGGTTGCTATCAAATCTCCCCTCTGTCTTCTCTTCTGCAGACTAATTAAGCCTAGTTCCTTCAGTCTCTCCTCATCTTGTCTATTCAGATTGTGGTGTGTGCTTGGGTATTGTGTTAGGCATTTGTGGTTGATCCATAGACACTATTCTAATAAACATAATTAATAATAATAATTGTTCACTGGGACTTTGTATGCTTATGAATGCAGATTTGATTGGGAGGCAGGAATGTTACTTCCCCTAATACTTCAAAACCAGATTTCAGCGTGAAACTGCAGAGCTCCAATTCTTAAACTTGATACCATCACACTGGGTTTGAATAGGGACCTAAAATGGCTAACTCGCTATAAAAGGTAATTTCCCCTCTTTTAAAATTCTAATTGATTGGTGTTTAAAGGCCCACAACCACACTGCTTGAATTAAAACAACTTGTTAGATTTGCTGAAGTAGATTAACAGACTGACCCTATGGAATGGTTTGAACTGACCCTTCTTGCTCACCATTCTCTGCATGTGTATACATAGCTAATATATTTCGGTTTCCATTTCATGCATCTGATGAAGTGGGATTATACCCACAAAAATTTATAGGATACATACATTTGGTAGTTTTTAAAAGTGCCACATGACTCCTTGTTTGTTTTATCTAGCTCTATGTTAGAACCCTCTCAAGTTCTTGCTTCACTGACAGGAGTAGAAGACCTGAGACCATCAACAGGCAATACAACAGGTTTATTGGGATCTTTTTCACACAAGCATCCATTAGGACCCCATAGTCATTCACACCAATACATTTCCCCTCCCAATAAATTTCCGTCCCTCCCCAGTAAATTTTACTGCCTCTCCTTCCTGGTTTACTTCAGTTTCTGAAATGTATTTTAACCAATCATTTCTTTAATATTATTTCAAGATGATTTACTGAACCAATCCTAACATATTGTAACCTAATTCTCTACCTAATCATACTCCACTCCTTAATTGGTGCAATTAATTATGACACAGACAAATAATCAAGGACTCAGACAGAAGTTATCAGCGCAATAGTTAGCATGATGACCAAACAATAGAAAATGTAGATTCTACCACCACAAATGTTTGCAAACTGGACAGGATGCTATCAACTTTGTTTGGAATGTGTGAATGTGACTGCACGCTTCCCAGCTTATGGCTGCCCCTGGCGCTTTGTGCCTTTGCTTAGCCAAAGTTTTTGATCTGGTTTTGATTCTGTAGCTAGCTAAGGGATACAAACATAATTAAAAATCATAAGTTTTACAAGTAGGCCTAAATATCTATAGTCTAAAACTATGACCCATATTATAGAATATTTTGGGACTCCTTTGAAATTTTTCACTGCCTACACCGATGCAGAGGGACTTTCCTTAACTGTGCAGTTTAGGGCCTCAGCCTCCCTACTGCCCATGTTAAGTCATAACTTATGCCATGGCAAATCCCATTGGGCCAAATTTGGTCACTCTTACTCCTGTTTAGTACCTTGCGTTGCCTTCAGTGGGACTAGTTATGGAGGGATAGTGGAACCTGGTCCATACTCTCTTTTGGAATATTTTGTTACTTTAGAAGATTTAATATAAGCAAACTTGTGTGTGTGTGTGTGTGTGTGTGTGTGTGTGTGTGTGTGAGAGAGACAGAGTTTGAATTCATGTTGAGCATTCATGAAAATGGAATTGGAAAAAAAAATAACGTGTTATGTACATCTGTACTATTCTCCCATATCTGTTGTGATTTGGGAATCGACAATGAGACAAAAAAGAAAGGGTTTGCTGATTGAAATGGATTAATTAGACATTATTGTACTGGACTGTATTGTTGAGGAAGCAATTTAATTAGACTTTTGAATACTTATTGTTTTGTGCTGTGAGGTGGAGATTGCTTTTATTTATTTTTATGGTACCACAAAAGAATAGAAAGGGAAGGAAAGTACGGAAGGACAATCTTGTATTACACTTAGAGATTAGTACAATGCAGAGATGAACAATGCAGCTGCTTCAAATGTAAGAAAAGAAATACAAGAGGCAGTGGTCTACTTTACTTCTGATTCCTTTTGGTAGGACTTATTGGACTGAGAGAGTGTTACCTTGTTAATTTTTATGTAGATCCTTTCAAGAAGAATGTACATCACAGAGCAAATATTCATATGATGAGTGGAAACCTTGTTTAGATGAGTTATATCTCCACAAGACTGTCTTAATGACAAATGAGTCATTTCACTTTGGCTACTTGATTATGCCTTGTATATTTGTTTATTAGCATGAAACCATTTGTTCCTGTTCCTGTTTTGCATCTGTAGAAAAGTAAAGTTGGCAAATGGTTAATTATGTAACAGATCTCCTTTGAATCGTAATGATAGAGAGGAACTGTTAGCATCATTTTTAAGATAAATTGGGTTACACTTTCTTTCAGTTACTTTTAAGCTTTTATAGATTACAAAAGATAAACTATAAAAATGATTTTAAAATCATGGACTCCTGATTGTAACTTTCCCTAACAAGGTCGCACAAGGTGAGTAAGGAAGGAAGGTCATGGACCTGTTAGTAGAATTACGTCAATAATTTGTAATTTGTAAGTCGTTGCTCCCCCTCCCCATCCTCCTGCCCAATTCCTATTGGGAGGCAGTTTCTGAACCTCACATCTCTGATGGTTAAAAAGCACTTATTGACATGATTCTACTAACATGTCCATGACCTTCCTTCCTTCCTTACTCGCCTTGTGCGACCACATTAGGAAAAATTACAATCAGGAGTCCATGATTTTAAAATCACTTTTATACTTTATCTTTCGTAGGCTAGAAAAGCTTAAAAGTAACTGAAAGAAAGTGTAATGCAATTAATTGTGAAGATAAGGCTCAGCAGCCTTGAGGCTCAATTCCAGTTTGCCATATGTTTCTTAGTCTCATGCTTCCCTGGCCACTGTCAGGGATCAAAAAGGGATTTTTCTTCCTGATGTATTCTGGGAAGTTTTTTAATCTGCTTCGCTGACACATCTGGAATGGCCATGACTGGGGATTGACAATTGGGTGGAGGTTGGACAAGGCATTAAGGAGGCACCGAGCATTCTTTCTCTCAACTGGAAAAGGAACTGACATCAATCCCAGTTTTCAGGTTTGGTTGAGCCTCACTTGGCCAAACTAAAATTACCCAAGACACGTGATTCTTTGAAAATGAAAGGAGTAACTTGACTTCTTTTTCACAAAAATGGTTTGTGCTCAGCCATGGAAGACATTGTATAAAAGGAAATGTCTGGGATAAGAGCAAGTATTTTCAGATCAACATTTACCAGCTACTGGATTAACAAAGAGAATTTCCACCTCTGCACTCATTTAAACAAGAACATAAAAGAAGAAGAAAGTACAATGCGTAAGAATAATGGTCATTAACTATACTGCAGGCTATCCAACGGTGAAAATTACTCCCTGTACAAGGCACTGATTTACATGCTTCTGTGTTACAAACCCTTCTGCACATTTCTTATCTTGTGGTATTTAAAACCATGTAAAGTGTTTGCATGTCTCCTGATGCCCTGTTGTATAGGTGTTTTTCCTAGACTGACAGCTAACACTATCACTCTACCATTTTTTCAAGACTCATTTCTTTGATAGACAGTAGCCAGTAGGTAGTTTCCATCCTGCTTTAATATTGGCTTAACAACTAGAAGAATTTTACCATTTAAAATATTAAACACATCTTCAAATATTAAACAGTTAACATTTTTTTTCTTGATTGTTAAATTTGTATTGAAATTGTCTGGAAACTGTGGTGCAGCCTGTACCTATGGATCTGGGCAAAGCTGGTGACAAGGGCTATCACTTATCTTATCTACATATATAAAAAGCAGAAAGTACTTGTCAAAAAGGCTTTCAGAACATTGCACAGAGCAAAATAGGGAAAGCTTTTCTTTTTCAGGATATGTGAGTTTGTGATTGATCCAGTGGGAAACAAATCCATGCCAATGACCCTAAAGGGCCAAATTGATCAAAAGAATAATGGACAGATTGTTTGTTTTTCCAATTTTAACAAATGAAAATAATTAAAAATGGGAAAGTAGATAAATGACAAAATCTACTTTTAGTGATTAGTTCTGGGGGCTAAATGCTTTCCCCTCTTCTCTCTGCTCACTGAAAACAAAAGAACAAATAAAAGAACTTTGTGCAGAGGATTGAAGAAGAGCTAATCAGGATGGGGTATAAGGACACTCTTCACCACGCTTTTAACATTCCCCAGAAGGTGCAGCAGCTCCACTGAAGTAATTACAAGAAATGAATTGTAGTAGCAGCTGGTCACCTTACATACACCAGAGGTGGCTAGGAAAGGTATGGTTAGGACTGTGAATTTATGTGGTGATGGATCTATTTGCAAAACTAAAACCAGGCCTGTCCCAGCCATACCTGAATCCCATTTTTGTTGCTATGGGGAGTGGGGTTTCATGGCATGTAGGGTGTCTTTATAGTCTGTTCTTTCCTTTCCTATCTCCATGTTGGTCCAGTGGATTTAGGATCTTACATAAAGACAGAAATGAAAGAGGGAGGTAAACAGTTGTACCTGAATATCTGTATTTCTAAGGGGAGGAAAAAGACATTTCATAAATACTGAACTGTAATGTCATTTTCTGTCTATGTCCACTTTCCTATATTGGATTAATTTCTAAAATCTGCTCAACCCATTCAAAATACTGAAGTGTTAAATTAACGAGTTCTGGAGTTTAATCAGCAACATCTACTATTTTTTCATTCAATATGATATTGGCATTTATTATTTCACAAAGAACTAATAATAATTAGTGGGATGGAGTTTATTACAGTATCTACTCTTTAAAGCAGATTTGAAGTAAACAGTATTGTGCTTGGAAAAGTTCTTCGATAGATAACAGTGGAGATTGATGTCTTCAGTATACCCATGCATTTACATAAGGTTCCTCACAACAGTCCACCAGTTTGCTATAGCCTTGGCATAGAGAGAAATATCGCTTTTGTGGTGAGATGGCTGGCATAAGCTGCCAATTAGTGTCAATTTCATTGTTTGTTATGGTCATCAGTCTCTTAGGAGCTGGACTGAGGCTTGTGATTCAACTCACAAGGCCATTGATTAGTCATCAGTTGTCATTATTTTTAGCTAATTTCCCTCAGATTTGTGTCAACCTTCTACAATACCGTAGATTGTATACTCTGTATTTTCTCCAGAAAAGCAGATTGAATGTTAAAATATGAAAGTGTCATTGAACAGTTTCTCCATTCTTTGATTGAAATGGAAGAATCTGAAAACTGAAAATTCTGAAAATGTCAACCAGCTCTACTAATCATGTTGTTTAGCCCTCCAAAATACAGTAAGTATTTGAAAATGGGTTTATCTTCTGAACAACAAAAGATAGCTTTTTATTCATTTGTTTATTCTGAAGATTAGTGGAACTAGTATGGTTATTAATCATGTGTCTTGCAAAAGGATTTGAAGAGAGTCAGAAAGGACTGGAAAGTGGGAAAACCCAGAAGAAAATGTTTTCTATTTTTGTGAGACAAGAGAACAAGCTGGAGAGTGGGAAAGGTTTCGAGAAAGGACAAATCCAAGCATGATCTTGAAAACTGTAAGGGAGAAATAATGTATTGGATTCTTAAATGGACTAGAAGCCATTGAAGATTTCTGAAGACTGAATTCTTCCATCAAGCCAAATACACAGCTTCAAGCTATTTAATTTCTTTCCATTTTTTAGAATCCGTAAGGAGACAAAACACCATGTTTTTATCAAATCAAGTTTACATTTTTAAACTGAAATCCCTAAGTGAGTCTGAGGAGGTAAGTTCAGAAGTATATTGGAGTCACCTTATATAAAAGTATACACGCATATGTAGCACATATATAGAAAATACTGTATTACTATATGAAGAATACGTCTTTCTCTTCTTGACTCTTCCATTCACATGGAAAATTCAGTGCCAATTTTTCTTTACTTCATGTTCTCTTATCTCTTGTAAAAGTCAATATGTTACTATTTTCTGTATGTCAGCTAACACTGATTGGAGTGCTGCCTTTAAAGGCAGGTCAGAAAGTCACTGGGAAATAAAACAACCTTTGCTAGAACGGAAGAATGCTAAATGTCACAGAACAAAAGATTTAGCTGCATTTCAGAGAACTGTCATGCAGAATGTTTAGACTATAGTCTTTAGGGGAACGTGCTCTTAATCATATTGTTGTTTAACAAACTTTGCAGTATTAACATACAGATAGTGCTGTTCTCTTCTAAATTACATCACCTTAGCTGTACCTTTAAGCCAGAGACCCTTGTACTGAGGATCATGCAGAACTGCACTCTCTAGAGAAGCACCTACTGACACTTTGAGGAATGACCCTGAAAACTCACAGTGCACATGGGGAGCAGGTGCATTTCTGCATCCATTTCTAGAGTAAACTCCTCCTTCATGCTGGCCCTTTTCCATGGGCTGGTGGAGGTGGGGCATATGCCCTTCTCTTCCCTGCCCCTTCCTGGAACTTTGGACCACTCCAAAGGAAGAATAAAGAAACTTTAAAAATGGCTTTAAATGTATTTCAATAAAATGTTAGACCTGGGAATTCTGAATTCTCTTCAGTTGCCTTATTCATTCCTTATTCTGTGCTATTAATAATCATTCACAGAGCAATATAAATGTACAAGGTGTTTTACAGACATAGAGTAAGACATGTCCTTGACCACAAAGAACTTTAATTTATGGGCTCAACTCTGAAACACTTATTCAGACCAGATGTCCTCATTCACAAAACTAGTCTCATTCAAGTAAATAGAAATGTATGATTTATGATTGCAAGTTCAGATCCTAAAAAATCACCTCTGCATACTGTTCTTTAGATGATGTTATTTTAGCTCCAGTGACAGAGCAACCAGTTAAGAGCACCTTTAAGTGCTTTGGACAAAATGGAAAATAAAGCATTTGCCTATTTATAATTTAAGATCTGATTTTCTTTCTAATGTTAACTGGATCTCAATTTTCAAACCAACATTTTTGGGGGTTGTAAATAATCAGAGGCAAATAGTGAATGCAAAAATAAAGGTCAGCTTTTAAAAACTAATTTCTTACTGTGCATCCGTGCCTTCCTTAATACCTTCTTCATGCAAGTTTAAAAGCCACAAAGTCAAAATTTCAAAATGTAATGACTACCTGATACATCTCTTTAACAAGTATGTTAAATGTTTGCTAAGCCCCAAAGAGAATATTTTTTTAACAGCTGAATTAAATTCAAAAGTAGAACAAAATACAAATTGGATTATTTCAAAGTATTTGTAATGAGTTGTGTAGTCTTTCAACTCTAGAACAATGGATCACATCGGACTGAGTTTGGAAATGACAAAGTCATTACCATCTGATTGTTCAGTGTGAAATAAATTGCTTGTGTCAATTTATGGGGTCAGTTGTGAAACACTTATTCGCACCAGTTGTCTTCATTCACAAAATTAGTCTAATTGAAATAAATAGAAATGTCTGAGTTATGTTTGCAAGATCAGAGCCTAAAAATCACCTCTGCTGTTCCTAATACAGATATAGTCATACCCAAAGTCTACTATTAGTGACATTAACTGATAACCATCTCAGCATAGAGGAGCAAGATTGAATGATCACTGAGAATCTGGAACTTCTTGTCTCACAGGTGGTTGCTGAATTCTCTGGGTCAAAATGAAACTGATGGCAGACACAAACATAGATTCCTTTATGTAAACATGCTGCAGGTGGAACTCCTGCATGTTGGACATGTTGTACCGGGCATGGATATTCAGTTTAAGTATGATCAAAATCTATTAGCAGTTACCATACGATATCTAACATATGTCCTTGCTAAGTGTTTTTGAAGAATTCAATTTCTACCTTTAAGCTCTTAGGGTATGTCTACACTAGCAATTTAAGTCGACTTAAGGACACTTAAGTCGACCTAAATTATTCCATGTCTACACCTGACTTTCATTAAGTTTACTTAAGAAATTCCTTAAGTTGACTTAATGAAAGCTTAAGTCAACTTAATAACAACTGCCCATTAAGTCGACTTAAGCCTTAAATCGACTCCTTAAGTCGACTTAAGGATGGTGTGGATGGGCAGTAACCCGAAAGTCAACTTTATTAAGTCGACTTAAGGCCAGTATGGACGCCTATGTCCAATGTTAAGTCGACTTATAAATTTTGACCTAAAAGGAGCCACTTTGTTAAGTCGACTTAATAAGGTCGACTTTAAGTTGTCTTACAGTCGACCTTATTAAGTCAACTTAACAAAGTTGACTTCACTTTTTCTAGTGTAGACATACTCTTAGAAATTTTCTACAGTGCACAAACAGGCCTTTAGGTTTTAACAGAGCATCTACTAAGCATTATTTTACAAAGGTTTCTTGGTTATTAGTCTATGAGTTTATGTATCTTATTTATATGAAGTTAAAATGAAATTAAAATAATAAAACAGTATGATTGCTTACTGTGCAACTTTGTAACTTATTTGATCAATAAATAATACTTAATAAATACCTATGAAATTAAACAAAAATATTTTTAGTCTGTTACTGTATTCCAAGTTACACATGGATGTTATCAAGGGAATTAAATCCAAGTTTGTTTTTTTTTAAACTTTGATCAGCACAATAGTGTAAAGAATTGTGACTGAGAAGCATAGTTATTAAAATATTGAGCTGTGCAGTCCCCCTTTTAATGGGAAGAATATATTTATCATATTATGATAAATTGAATTTACTTTCTAATTTAACATGGAAATCAATAAAGCTAAATTTTTAGTAGCTTTCCTTTATTTTTTAATGCTACCAACTCTGCCGGCACAAGTTTCTCAACCTCGGTGATATGTAAGTGGCTAAATAAACAAATCAACATAATTCTAGTTTGAAATCATCTACAGAAATATAGCACCACCCTTTAAATTTTGCTTGATGAGGAATCTATGAAATCTGAGTTGGGTACACTCAATACAATAATTTTCTCAGATGTGAGAAGAGATGTTCATATATTGTTTGTTGGAGACTCAGACCTGAATATGAACACTTACAGCTTTTGGGTCAAATCTACAGCCATACCACTTTACACCAGCTAAGGATCTGTTTCCCCAAAATGTATTTATTTATTTCAGAACAAATCTGGCCACCCTACTCAAAATGATTATAATACCATGAGTCACAAGCAGTAGTCTCATTGATTTCAAAGGGATTACTTACATCATCTGGTCATTCTCACTGTGAGCAAGGTTATCAGAATCTGGCTCTGCAACAGTTTTTAAGCTGCTGTTAGCCCCCAACGAACAAATCCCTACCCAACAGAACTCCACTCCCCTGCAAATATGAAATTCCCATCAAAGCCCGACTTCATGCCAAGCCTGGGAAAATAATCTTTGAAGTGTGCCCTGAGGGTCATTCTAACCTGAAAATAGAACATGACTTTCTAAGAGATGACAATTCTTTAATATTATTCTTATGTATAAATTTTTCCAAGTTAAAATCCTATGTAACCCCTTTGGGGTTTAAGAGAGCGTGGTCCCTTTAACCCTTTGCCCTGTAGGGGAGGCACTGATTATGCTGGGAGGAGAGAGTGCTGTTTGGGGGGAGGGGATGAGAGTGAGGGTGTGGCTGGAAGCTGGGCAGGAGAGGGGCTGAGCAGAGGCATGGTGAGGAGAGAAGCAGCAGAGGCCCTGCCCAGAAGCTGGAGAGGGACAGAGAGCTGACCGGCGACACCCAGGACAGGAGCCAGAGGACACTGTGCCAGGAAGCAGTTGCCCGAGGACAGACTGGAGCTGGACCAGTGATACGGCTGCCCAGGGCTGCGGGGCCGTGAGTACGAGGCCTGGGACTTGGCCTGGGACTTGGGGGAGGCTCTAGGTAGTTAAGTGGGGAGGGCGTCAGAAGAGGCACCGGAGGCTTTGCTGGGGACACTTGCTGGTGCCGAAGACGACCAGGAGCAACCAGGACTCAGCCCGGACTGGAACTGTGCTGGGATCACTGAACTCAGCACAGACGCTGTGCTCGCTCACTGTCTGCCCTCAGCCTGCAGCACCCCTGGGCCTGTAAGGCCCTGTGCTAATTGCTAGCCTGCTTTCCTGCTGCCCCATCCCCCTTGTTGTTCTCTTTTTTCCTCCCTCTGTAAATAAATCTTCCCCGTTCCATTGTTCACTGTGCTGTCCCAGCGTGTGTGCGTGTGTGATCACTCCGGGGGGTTTGGAACAGGTGCCCCTGGGTGAAAGGGGACTGTCCCTGCTGCATTCCTGCGTGCGCCTTTCCTTGGCCAGAGCTGCCTGCAAAGCAGACTCCACCTTGGCCATAAGGGCGTTACACTTGGTGGCCCGTACGGGGACAGTGCAGTACACAAACCTCTATGTCACACACCCTGGGTCCTCCTTCACAGTGAAGAGGGAGACTACCTGAGTGATTGTCCTCTGAGTTAAATAAAAGAAATAAATAAAAAGAATGGAGACAGGATTACTGGAAGACCTTTGCCGAGGGGCACGGATCTCAGTAAACCAGGCTGTGCTGGTGTCAGGGTTCCCAGAAGATATGGAACCAAATGAAATTGAGGAGAGCCTAGATGCAATGGGAATACTGGGAAGAGTGAAGGTCCACACTCGTATTTACAGCCGTGAAATGAAGAGCATGGTAGCACTATGTATTCACTCCAAACAAGCAGACCTTGATAAGGTGCCCAAAGAAGTGCAAGTGAGCGGTACCACCTGGACAATTCTGGGGCCAGAGCAGTCCTCTGCTAGTGCACCCCTGTCGCTGGAAGTGGATTCATTGGCACAGAAACTGCAAACTCTGATGGCAGATGAGAAGCGGACACGAGAGGAATTAATATTGGCATTAGGAGGAACTCCAACACCCTCAGCAGCTGGCCCGGCGGAATGGGCAAAAGAGTTGGGGAACGCTCTCAAAGATGTGCTGAGGCCGATGTGTGAAAATGCACCCTACAAGCGCTTACATTCTTTCTCAGGGGTTACACCTATATTTATAATTTAATCGAGAAGTGAAATATTTTGTCTTTGATTTCCTGGAAAGAAACATTTTACAGTTTTCTCTAGAGCTCTAAAAGTTGTTTCACGTCCTCTGGTTTTTAAAGACAAAAGTAAAATGAAACAATTTCAAAGAACCACAGAGGAAAGAAACCAAAGGTACTCTATCTTCTTATTTGTATATACTTTATCACTTACTTCTCAAAGAAGAAAATATATACTCCATTTTCTATAGGCCAAGGATGTGAGACAAAAAGCGCTTAGAAATTGTCAACAAAAATGCAGCAAGGGCCTGATCCCAATTCACAGAGATTCATTGGGATCCTTTCTATCAACTTTAGTATGAACGGGAACTGCCTCTAAAACATTTAGAAAGAGAAGATTATAGTAGTCTATTGAGCCACATTCTGCCTTTCCTCCATTTGAGCAGATCATGTCATTGAGAGGTCTAAGCATCATTGAAGCGTAGAACATGATTATGATGATCAGAGAGAATTAAACAAAACTGATCAGCCATAGTGAAGCTGCTGCTAAATGCTAGAAATCAGACATTTGCTGATGGTGAAGTTTCAACAGCAGTAAAATCTGAATCCAAAATGAAAACTGATTTCTAGCTTTTCTTCCCCATCCCATTCAGCTCTAATGAAAATTGTTGCTTCTGCTGGCACCAGTAACCATTCCAACACCACTACTATTCCTCTGCCAAGGGGTAATGATGGAGGAGAAATTCATGAAAACAGAGTCTGGATATATTTCAAGTGCAACTTGCTTTAATTACACATATACACACACTATTCCTGGAACAGAGCCAGTCACAAAACATCATACAGGTAATCTCTTCTTCCCAACATTGCCACCCACATACCAATGCCTAGTTCCCAGGAAGTTATTCTGTCTCAAGAATTCTATCCAAATAGAGAATAAAGCAGAAATCAGATTGCCTGTCAAAGCTTCTCTCAAAGGGCCATCATATAACAAAACGGACAATACAGCATTTATTCAAGGACCAAGAACTTGCTTGCATACCAAGAAAAAGAAAAAAGACCATTTGCAACAGTGCCATCTGGTGACTTCTGCCATAACACTATCTTAAGTTTGTAGGATTTCATTAAATTCAAAGTAGGTCAAAGTCTTAATAACTTAATATACAAAATACACAGAAATCACTACATTTACCCGTGAAGGGCAAGACATCTCTAAGGCAAAACATGGCGTCTACCTTTATAGCACATAGGAAGGTATTAAAATATCCATCTTAAAATACAGTTGTCTTACAGGAAGAAAGAATGTAAATTTCTCAAGCTATGTCTACACTGAATGTGGCAAATTTGCCTTTGTCAGATGCATTTTTTTCCCATTTGATTGAATGGCAGTTAAGACACAATCAATCCATTCAGAAGTCAATCTAATAAAACCATCGCCTAAAAAGCATAGTGCTACATCAACAGGAGCACATTTCCTGTTAGCACAGTACAATGGAGACAGCGTGCAAAGGGAAGTTACTAAGTTGACAGGAGTTATGCATAGCTTGCATAAAGTGAGTAACTCTTGCTGAGTGCCCCTGAATTTTGCCTGCAGAGTATATCAGGCATTGGAGCAGTGTAATATGGGTGTTTCATGCAGAGGAAAAGCTAGAACAGAGAATTTTAAAGATTTTTTTTCCTCAGTGATAAAGGCAATACTCATAACTATTAATAAGAATAACTGACTTTATATTCTGCTTGGTTATAGTTACTTTAATTTTCTTTCTCTTTTTGACATTTTCCTGGTTTTCATAACAAGAGTTACTGGTTATTAACTGTATGTGAATTCATGTTATGTTTTGAAATATTTTTATCCCAGTTTTTTGCATCCTCATTATGTTCCTTTTCTTCAGAAGTGTCCAGAGCCCATTAATTTCAGAAACCTAGTCTGAACTCCTTAGATGAAAGCATTTGACAGATCATTTTAACCTTCTAAATCTGATCCCCTCTTCTCACACACATATGGTCAGTTCCAGTTCATAATCCTTCTCTCACAAGTTTAATCTGACCTACCCTTCTTTTAATGCTACTCGTCCAAAGGCAAATGTCACATTAGTTCAGTGCCTCAAAGTGACATTGCTTCAAATATCCCTTGGACAAATACAGTCATTGTAAGTGCAAACAATACTGAAAATACTAGATCAAGAATGGTCTTCATCAAGGTGATGGCATCTTTTAATTTAATTAATGTATTAAATCATTTCTGTTGGCCAGTATTCTAGTAAAATTTTCCTGATTATGGTATCCTATCCTCTCCACTTGGAGTTATTTTGACCTCCGTATTTCATTACTACTATCTAGCATAAATTCTGCTTCTGCTCCATTTCAATCAGCTGTAAAATTTCTATTGACCTCACTGGGGAAAACCTCAGGTTCAGAATTTTCCATTTATTTAACAAATTTTAAAGATTACTCTCTTTACATCTTTGCTTAGTTTGATCATTCAGTGAGCTGCTCTGGCTGAGGCTCAGAGAAACCTTTGAAGACTTTGGAGAGAGTATTTATGTCACATAGGAAAATCTCTACAATGGGGCAATTTAGGCTGGATGGAGGAAAGCAAAAATGAAAAACAGAAAGCTCCAAAGATCCCCCAAGAAGAACAAAGAATAAAATTAATTAGATTATTTTACAGCAGTGTTTAATCTTTTCAAATTAACTGAAATCTGTTTCCAACCTCCTATCTCTGGTGATTTCTCTCTGCTATATAACCTCAATGGATTCTTTGTAGACTTATTTACCAGGATAGCAAAAAGCTCTCATGAAAATGTTCCACTAGCTGATTCTGTGAATCCTCATTAGTAGATTAATATCTAATTTACACTATAGCATCTGTCCAGCAAGTCTATATAACAATCTTCTATTTTAAAACACCAAATAATCACTGATCCTTATGAAAGGCTTAGTTTGTCATTTCCTAAAACTAATTCATATTATTTAAATATGTTTGCAGTACTCTCTGAAATTAAGACAAATGATATAAATAAAGGGTTTAATCAATGATTGTATTTTGTCTTTGGGTTTTATTTCTGAGGGGCCTGGTCTCAGAACTAGCCTCAATTTTTAGAAATTATTCAGATTCTCTTCAAAGACTTTACTTGCGCTTAAATAGTTTTATCTCATCTATATTAAATATTTAAACTTCGAACATTTAATAATGATGAATAAGATTAAGATTGGAGTTCAATGCAAGTTAAGAAAAGTTATTTTATTTCAGCTAGGGATGGCCTAAGCATTTTTTAAATTATTATTCCCATATTTCTTTTCAGGTAATAATGTTGCCCACCCTCTTATATTGAAAATATATCCCTTTTTATCTTCTTTGAACTACTTTTTCTACATTAGAGTTGGTGCTTGAAATATCTGATTGTAGCCTGTCTTATTTGCCTACCGCACATTACTTTTTATGCTGTCCTTTAAAAGATCCTAAGAATGAAAATAACCTCAGATCTTTTCATTTCTTAGCTCAGCAGAGGATGGAAGATGAGGGATTAATTGTCAAGTCCTGTTTGAGTCAAACCAATGGGATTCCTTCAGTGAACAAGTTCTATGTGTGAGTAAGGGCTGAACTATATGGCCCCAAATTATTCTTTTTTTGTTTGTTTGTTTTTTTCCTGCCAGGAGAAGGAACCTTTTATTTACCATTTCACATACTTCTCAGTTCCACCTCTCTCAAATGTATTTTTAATCTAACACCACCCAGTGACTTTCTAATGTTACCATTATTGTTTTTATTTTCATATCTCCCTTTGAAGCAATATTGAACTTCACATGCAGCCTATATGTACATGGATATTGCAGGTGGCAATTCATCCTGTTGGGGTTTTTATGTTTATATGTATTGTAATGCATGCATTTTTAATTTTTCACAGTAATAATAAAACATGTTAGCACATTAGATAGCAGAGAGGGTGAATGGAACACCTATTAGCTAAGTGGCTTTTAGTATATTCATTTTTCCTGTTTTCCCAATCCACCTTTCACAAGGTGTAGCACCAAATTACCTCCAGATCTTTCAACCTGTTAGTAATACAAATTTAGTCATTAACATTCTGAAATTTCTTTGTTCCTGTGATGCATGTGTTTGTTGTATGAAATCATGATTTAAAGTTTTAACTGTGTTCCCATAATAGATACTTCACCCAATTATCAGTCAATTTCTCTTAACAACTCTCCTGTTTTCATCCTTTCAGTCTTTTCTTCAGGCAAGGCCTTATGTGTTTATCTTACTTGTAATTTATGTAATGGTTTTCAATTGAACTATTTAATGACTGCATCACAGATACATCCTCCCAACATCCTGATAAGTAGTAGGGTCCATTTTACAGGTGGGTAACCGAGGAACAGAGAACCTAAATCAATGGCCATTGAAGGCAATGAAATCACTTCTATTGACTTCAATGGACAATAAACATTAAAGATGGGGTTGTTGTCAGAATCACTCCAGATTTCTCCAATTCAAGTCAAAATAAATTTTACCATTGACTTCACTGGGAGCTGAGCTAGGAAAACAAACCCAGAGCCCTTTTGAAAAACTCATCCTAGGTGACTTGCACAAGAACTTCTGTCTGAGATCTTGAAATGGAGTCCTACTACCTGGGGTTACAGTCCATCTATGAAGAGGAAACTCAGTAATGAAAATTATATATGCGTCAGGAATTTACATCTTTGTAAGATGAAGATGTTACCAAGACTAACCTATGCAGGTATTAAGCCAATAAAAGGACAGTCATAGCTTCTTCTTCTTCTTCTTCAATACAACTAGCTCCCAAAGAGATGTCTTCTTCCTTCAGTGAATTTAAAAAAAAAGTTGATATAAGGTATTTCTGAACTGAACAAGCAAAGCTCTTTGCTCTCCACTGTTGGGATAAATGGACCTACAAATTTACGCTAATTGTGAGCTCAACTGTAAAAAATATGTGCAAACTTATAAAATGTTGTGGAAATTTATAGAGACAAATATGAATGGAAAAAGGTACAAAAGGGAGACAGATTGAATTCATTTAAACACAAAGGTTAATGATATAACTCGAGGACTGTGTTGATATCATGCTTGGTAAAAACAGAAGTTGTGAAACTAGGAAGTTAAGGTACTAAAATTGGTATGTCGGCTATTAGGGCTAATTGATGGGCAAATACTAAGGACATTTCCCAGGGCTAGTCCTCTCATCACTTCATTTTTGGCTCCTTAAAGAAAGAGAATTTGGGGATTAAAGATGGAAGAACAGATGGTAGGGAAAAAAAGATAGAGGCTTTGGAGCAACCTTCATTATCATGTCTGCCACTCCCAAAGCTTCCTGGGACCCTGGGCCTTCATCACCATGATCCTTATAGATGTCCTAGCCGGTCCAAGTCAGAAAGAGGGACACAGATGACATTGCCACGCCTACTAGCTCCAGATGAAATCTAAACATTGCCTGTTATGGAATGGGATTGAAATGAACAACAGCAGCAATGACAACAGCAACTCCAGTGCATCCCAACAAACTTCTCTTTTATCCCAAAGGACAGTTATTACCACTGTGATACCATCTAAAAGACTGTCAAGCAAGGGTTTTTTTTTTTTAAAACCCTTTCCAGCTAAATAGAAAGGGAACAAGAATTGTTGTAAAAATGAAATCCTTAATTCATTCTTTATATTTAAAATGCTTTAACTCAGGGGCATCAAACATATAGCCCACAGGCCAGATATGGCCCATGAACCTCTTCTGTGTGGCCCGCGACTGTGCTCCACAAGACCACATTAGAGAACCTAGGCCTTAGTATTTTGATTCATGATATGTACAGCCCACTTGAAGTACATTTCAGTCAAATCTGGCCCGCCATAGCAAATGAGCTGACAGCCCTGCTTTAACTGTTTTTATTTCTCCATATCTTTAATAAAAGGTTAAAAGGATTTTCAGTTTGCCACAGTACTAAGCAGGTTGAGATTTCTAGAACTTGTTAAATGTTGGACAGTGAGTAGGATATGTTAAACCTTTGGGTGATTTATTCCAACTAAACTAAACTAAAGAGCCATAGAGCAGCATTTAAAAGAAACAGCTGTCCAATTCAGATGTTATGTTGAAGTTATGGGTTGGTGAGATGAATTTATAAAGCATGGCCAAGAAATTAATTTAAAATGTATTTTGCAATCATGTTAAATGGATACTAAAATGCTATGGTAATTTAGGATACTAACAGTTTCTCCTATTAAACACATAGCTTTTAGACATTTCTGGAAAGGAGATATACATTCATATTGGTAAACAAACTATATAGTGACATTTAATTCAGATTAAAAATTATGAATATTCATTTGCCAGTCTCAAGACAACTCCTTCAATGACTGATTTTGCCCTTTGTGGGGTATGCCCACTTCTTAAATACTGCATGCATATCTGGTTGCCCCATCTCAAAAAAAATGGAAATTGAAAATATTGGAATATTGAAATATTGAAGTAAGGAATCGAAAAAGATACAGAAATGGCCACAGAGATTATGAGGAATATAGAAAAACTTCCATAAAATGAGAGATTAATTAAACTGTGTCTTTTTTTGGCTTGGTGGAGATGATGTGATGGGATACGATTGAGAGCTACATAATCATGACTAGTGTTGAGAAAGTAAATAAGGAAGTGTTATTTACTCCTTATAACACAAGAACTAGGGGTCATCAAATTCAATGAATTGGTAACAAGTTTAAAATGAACGAAAGGATTTCTTCATACAATGTGAAGTCAATCTGTGGAATTCCTTGCTAGAAGATGTTGTGAAGGCCAAGATCATAATGGGATTCCAAAAAGAACATGGAGGATAGGTGCATCAATAGCTATTAGTGAGGATAAGTAGGGATTACCATTTGCCAGAAGCTGGAAATAAGTGATGAGATGGATCACTTGATGATTACCTACTCTGTTCATTCCCTCTGAAGCATCTGGCATTGAGCTCAATCATATCCCCTCACAGTCATCTCTTTTCCCAGCTGAAAAGACCCAGTTCAATTAATCTCTCATTTTATGGAAGTTTTTCTATATCCCTCATCATTTTTGTGGCCCTTTTCTATGCCTTTTCCAATTCTAATATTTCAGTATTCCAATATTTTCAATTTCCAATTTTTTGAGATGGCACAACTAAAATACTGGGCTAGATGGACCACTGGTCTGACTCAGTATGGCCATTCTTATACTATATATTCTTAAATACTTTCTTTGGGGTTGGGAGGGAATTTTCCCCCTGGGCAGATTGGCTAGGGTTCTGAGGTTTTTCACCTTCCTCTGTAGCATTGGGAATGGATCACTTGCTGGTGGATTCTATGTATCTAAAAGTCTTTAAATCATAATTCGAGGACTTTAGTAACTCAGTCATAGGTTAGAGGCTTATTGCAGGAGTAGGTGGGTGAGGTTTTGTGGCCTGCATTGTGCAGGAAGTCAGACTAGATGATCATACCGGTCCCTTCTGACCTTTGAGTCTATGAGTTGAGATTTTGCATCTTTGCCACCACATTGCTTATGTTATCCATAATAAAACAAACAGTATTGACACAAACTTAAATGAAGTTATTTTGCCCATCTTTAGTCATCTATCTACTATTGAAAAGGACTCATTAATTCTGAAAATAAAGATAGACCATTTAGACCATCTATAACCAGTATAATCTCTGGGAAAGCTCTGCACTGACACCCATACAGAAGAGACTGTAATCAAAATAATCGTTTGTTGTTTGTTCTGTTTTGTTTTTAATTTTCCCCCTTTCTCAGCTATAACATAGTCCTAGTGAATTGTGTTTATCATGATTATCCAACCATGGTGTCCACTAAGCCAGGACAAAGAACCCAAAGTGACTAAAATAGTGGGAGTTACATCCCAGAGTTGGTGCTAAGAGATAGAGCTATTAAAATTTAGCCTTCAATTTTTGTTTCTCTTGACTAGAAAATTTTACTAACTGGGGGTGGAGGCAAATTACATGACTCCCCATCCTTTTCTACTCTCCACTCACTATTCTTTTCTTGACCTATTTTTTAAGAAGGAATATTGAACTGTAGAGATTCATCTAGATCAGGGGTTCCCAATGCTTGGCCTACAAGCCAAAAGTGGCCTGTGCTGCATAGCCGCTGGCTGGGAGCTGGGCCACAGCTGTTTGATTCCAGCGTACATCTGGGAGGCTGGCTGAGGCCTCCTGCCTCCTCTCTGGTCCTGGCCAGGACTAGATTAAGGCTTGGCAGTGGGGTCAAGGGCTCCAGGGGCAGGGGTGGGAGTGGGAACGGTTGGCCGATGCGGCACGGCTGTGGGGCTTAATGGGGGGAGGGGCATGGGCCAGTGTGGCTGTGGGAGGAGGCCGCAGGCTGGCATGGCCATGGGGAGGAGGTGGTAATGTGAGCTACACTGCAGCTGGGGCCTACACGCTTGCCCACAAGTTGGCCCTGTTCATGGGCATCCAGACCTTGTTTATTTTTTGGTTTTGTTTAAACTTTTTTTTTTTTCAAATTAAAAAAAATCTTTTTGGCTTGAGCTTCATAAACATAATTTTTACAGCCCTGAAGGACCACCAGACTGTTTAATTAAAATTAATTTAAATCAATCAATTGAATTTTAATTATTTATAATTAAAATTAATTTGAATTTAATTAATTGGGTTTTAATTAAATAGACTGGTGGCCCTTCAGGATTGTAAAAATTATATTTCTGGCCCTCGAGCCAAAAAGGTTGGGAACAACTGATCTAGATCTTTATGGAATTCCTGAAAATAGAGCACCATGAAGCTACCAAAGTAGGTTTGAGCTTTCTGTGACCCTTCTTTTCATCACCCTTTAAAAGTTTTTCTAAGTGCAATTCTAAAAGTGAACATACTTAGCTACTGAAACATGTTCCTAGTGCTTAATGAGTCCTACATTCCTGCAGCTTTGGGGCAAAGCAGTAGATGGTGCACAGATACTTACACTGTTTTAATTTTTATTCATGTTTCTTCTGCGGTCCCTAAATATACAATTATAGGGACTGTGCCAGTAGTTAATGTCTTTATTTTGCTACCTTGATTTTGTCTGTCCCTGAAGAGTATCTATTTTCTCTAGGCTTTCCTTACTTTGCTTCATATCTGATTTTATAGCTGTGCTGCAGTTAGATCCTTCTTCAGTTGGAGTTAATGACAAAACTCTCAACGACAACAGTGACGCTCTAATAGGCCTTGAATCAATATTATACTGTAGTTCATATCATTTTGCTCTGTTCTGGCTAGTTGCCAGAAGTAGGTCAAGGAAATAGAGTAAGGCCAACATGCATATCAAAACTATACAGTAACACAAAAATCAGTTGGTTGCGTACCGTAATGGGAAGATCTTCCATGGTATGCCACTGTTCTATTGTGGTCCCTGCCATCCCCAGTTCTAAGAAGCCTATGCAAAAGATAAATTCTCTAAAAAGTTCCCAAAATAAAAAGTTTGTTCCTCTTTGCCTGGCAGGAGGAAGAAGCAGCTAATGTCTCCCCGCTGAAAGCATTAACTGATTGCATTGTTGCTTGAGCACAGCAGCTGTCCTTATGCATTTAGACTCCTAGTGACAACAAAATTGAGGCAGTCTCCCCTCCTGTCAGGCAATAAAATGATTTTCTCAACTTCTTTATTTCTTATGAGAACTTCTCCGATTAGGAGGGAATCACAGGAGAGAGAGATGTGGTCTGTCAGTGACTGCCCCTCTACAACTGCGCTATGCTGGTCACATGGGATAAGTCCAACTGATTGTAATGACAGAGCCCGCTTTTTAATGTTCAGAAAAGGCAAATAAAAAATAAGCAAGTAAAAACTCAAAATCCAGTGTGCCATGAGCAGGGATTTCCTTCCGGGTCCCAAATTTCCCACTTAGTTTAAATTTGTTCATATGAATGTTTCATCTGATTTAAACCCACACTACTAACAGCATTCCAAGTCATTGCTCATTGTTTTCTTGTATCCCACCGCTATATCTGTGATAGACCACCATTACCCAGCAAGGGGAGGGAGGATGCTCATGCATGTATATAACTATTTCTTTTCCATTGCTGACAAGAGTACCAGGTTCTTTCTCATTGCTGCTAAATCTAAGGTCGCCTTTCACTGCACTAACGTCTATGGATCAAAGTCAGACCT
Organism: Pelusios castaneus; assembly: GCA_007922175.1. NCBI lineage: Eukaryota > Metazoa > Chordata > Testudines > Pelomedusidae > Pelusios > Pelusios castaneus. The sequence goes on from ML685770.1 coordinate 16,921,604, forward strand.
GCAGCCCAAGTCCATTTATTTTGTGCCCCTTCTGAGGATTCCATACGCAGGGGCTGATTTGGCCCTAGGATCTGGGTTGTGTAACCCTAAGTTTGCTTCTACTCCTCCTTTGGTTCCTAACCAAGTTGATCTAACAGGATAGCAAGGGAGTCTCCATGCACTGAGGAATCTAAACATGGCAAGCCCAACACTACATCACCTTCTCTTAGTTCCCCATAATGCAGAGTACATGTTGATTGCATAATGGGGATAGATAGACAAAGTGCAGTCCTCATCAGTAATATCCAGATGTTGAAGAAACTGACCCAACTTATTCTGGGAGCTGAACCAGCCCCTGCAGTGGCAGATATGTGGTCTCAAGTATACCTGAAGTCATCTTAGCCCCTCCTCTTTCAGGTGCACCAATACTCTGCTCTGGTTCATATGAGGACCTGGGCCATCACCTCTATTTCTTTCTACTGCCTTTCATGTTAAGCCAATGCTGAAATATGGCTTTTAATCAAACTCCGGGTAGTTTTACCCTCCAGAATTTTAACCCTTTCGGAAGACAAAATAATTAAGGGGAAAAATAACAACAACAAAAATACTTGATCCATTTCCCTGTCTTCAAACTATTAATGTTTGTATTTCAGTGGCCATCCTATCTCCCATGAGGAAGTCTCTTGAACCTGTCTCCAATTGCTGAATATTGTCATTGAAATAAATGGAAGATGAGTACAATGGAATCACAATTTTACTTTATATATATATATATATATATATATATATATATGGATATATAGATATGCATTTTGGAAAACATAATCCCAACTACAGATATGAAATGATAGGGTCTAAATTAGCTGAAGGATCTTGAAGTAATTGTGGATAATTCTCTGTAAACATATTATGTGTACAGTGGCAATTAACAAAGCTAAGAATGAAGAAAGGGAATAAATAATAAGAGAAAATATCATAAATCCTCTATATAAATACATGGTATGTCCATACCTTGAATGAAGCATGCAGCTCTGGTCACTCCAACTCAAAAAAAGATATATTGGAAATGGAAAAGGTATAGAGAAGGCATCAAAAATAATGAAGAGTATAGAACAGCTTTCTTCTGAGAAGAGACTTAAAAAGACTGGGACTTTTCATCTTGGAAGAGTCAACTGAAGGTGGGTGTGATAGAGAGCTATAAAATGATGAATGGCATAGAGAAAATAAACAAAGAAGTGTTATTTTCTCCTTCATGTAAATCAAATACCAGGTGTCACCCAGTAAAATTAATAGCTAGCGGGTATAAAACAAACAAAAGGAAGTACTTCACACAACGCACAGTAAACATGTTGAACTCATTGCGAGGGCCAAAACTATAAAAGGATTTTTAAAAAGAGTGAGGTAAGTTTATGGAAGATAGGTCCATCAATGGCTGTTAGCTAAGATGGTCGTGAGCACAGCCCCATACTCTGAGTGTCCCTAAACCTCTAAATGCTGGGAGCTGAGACAACAAGGGATGGATCACTCAATAAATTGCCCTATTCTGTTTGCCCCTTCTGAAGCATTTGGAACTAGGCACTGTCGAAAACAGGATACTGAGCTAGGTGGAGCATTGATCGCCAGTATGTCCGTTCTAGTGTTCTTACATTCTTTAACCGTTATTGCATAGACACTACTGGGGCACATTGCAAACTAGCTCATGATATAAGAGCAATTTTTATAAAATGACATTCATGCATTGGATTTAAATAGAGTTTTAAACACTGCAGATTCAAAAAAAGAATTGAGGCAATGTTATTTCTACAGTGTTTAGAGTCTGATTTCAGCTGTTAAAACCTCAGTGTAACATCAGAACTTATTAGCATCCATGGAAGAAAAAAAATGATATGCAATGGTAAACATTCTTTGTTAAGCTAAGTATTGTACTTTTTTTGAAACATGCCATTTTTCTGTCCCAGTTTACAAAATAGGGTAATCTCTTCAGGGCCAGATTAAGGCTGGGACTTTAGGACTGCAGCCCAGTGCCCAGACTAACGGGGTCCCGGCTGCTCTTCAATAATAAATCTGGCCCCAGCCCTGCTGTCCAGTGTGCGCAGGCCCAGAGCTCTTCCCACCCAGGGCAGTATTCCCAGCCCCTGGTGCTGGCCCGCCTCACCTCCAGGTTGACCAGTGACCATCCGCAGGCCAGCCCAAGGTCCAGCTTCCAGCCCAGACTCAGCACCACTGTGCCGGCCCACATTGCAATGCTACTGCACAGTGCCAGCCAGCGCCAGGCCCGCCCTCCCTACTTCCCCCGCCTGGCCTCAGGCAGTCTGGTGGCTGCCCCAGGTTGCCCACTTCTGAAGATGGAGTGGCCCAGTCTGCCCCAGTGGGGTGCAGAGCCTCAACTTACTCCATCCACTCCAGCTAGGTGGCAGTGGAGACATCAGAAGGGTTGCCCTCAGAGGGTCACAGTCGAGCACCCACAAGCGGGTTAATTCAACCCTGAAATTCTTTAGTGGGGATGGTGTCTGAAAAGTAAGCTTTATCATCATGTTTCCTTCTGTGACATGCAAAATGAACTACCACTACACTTGGGCCTTTCTACCTCCTCCTTGGCTTTCTCACTCTTCCAAACTGCTTGAGAGTGTCTTGCACCAATCACATGGTCTCATGCCGCCAGTGATTCTACACGGACTGAGCATCTCAGCTCCAAAGTTCAGGCATTCCAATGACAGGCAAGATCAGTCCTCATGTTCATTCTCTCCTTCTCATTCTCATTCTCTCCTTGGCTTTTTGATTACACCGGTCCCATGGATATGGTGCCTTTTCTGTTATGAAAAGGGTTCATGCTCAGGTGCTGAGGGGATGAGCCTTATCTAAATGTCTCTATAGACTCACATTGCCATCTAATTTCATCAGAGAAACCTTTAAAAAAAGACCTAATTTTTTTTTTTTTAAAAAACTGGTAAGCTAAAACAGTGCAAAACCCTTCAGAACTTTTAAAGACACATCAGCTCTAGTTAGCTAGGGCACTGATATTTATTTAATTATTGTATCTGTGCATTTAAAACTTAAATTTAAATCTTATTTCTCTTTCAGAAAAGACTTCAGGTGTTAGGGGGATGGATATTAGGAAGTAAATAATTGACTAAGATCCCAATACTTCTAACAGTGTTCCCAATTCTTACAATTATTGTGATTCTTATAGTATTTAATGTTGTTGTTGTTTTTTTTTTTAAATCTCTAATTGTTGGGTAAAAGATTTATTGCATGAGAGTCTAAGTTTTTTTTTCTCAAAAAAGTACTTTCCAGCCTTCACGGTTGCACATAAAAGCTGAACCGAGGGTATTCTCCACCTCCAAAAGGCAAATGACAAGAACCCCAGATTTATTATTTAGAAAAAAACCTCATGATTTTGTAGGGCTAACTTATGAATTTTGAATGCTTAAGGTTTGCAGTGCTTCAATAAGCTCTGTGCAGGAGTAGGACCTGCCTGCATAGAGCTCTTAGCTGGGAGAGTGAAGGCAACTAAGGACAAAATTCACTCTTGTGCAGATGTGGACTAAGGCCCACTTACATGTTATTTTGAATGCTTAAATGAGTCAAAAACTGTACAGGTTTTGAACTGCTCCCTTCATAGTTATGAACTGCATTGTAACAGAAAATAGAGGGGCCTATCCTCTCCATTGAAGTCAGTGGCATACGTTACAGTGACTTCAGTGGAAATAGATTACAGATAGGCAACATAAGGCACTCTACCTCTACCCTTGATCTCTGGCTTTTAGAGCTGCATGCTCGTTAATTTCTGAAGGAACATTGATAAGGACAGAATGTTGGCGTTTGATTTTTTTTTTTAAATCAAATTCCTCTCTCCTTACAAAGATTTTAAGTGCTTAATTGTGTTGACCTGAGATCTTCAGTCAGTTTGTGTACCAGTTAAAATGATACATTGCTGCTTCAGAAATTCTCCTGAAGATGACAAACTCTTTATCTATAACAAAAGATCAGGATGAGAGTCCTTAATGACATTCTGAAAGAGTTCTATTTCCTTTCTGAGCTACCTGAAACATCTTTTGTATTACAAACCACTATTGTAAAGAATGATTCTCTTAATTCAGAAACTTCAGTATCTAATCATCCAGTGACATGCATATGCACAAGGAAAACTTAAGACATAGTTGCTAAGTAGATCAAAATGAGCTAAAGAAAAATACCTTTACCCAAAGAGAAATCGCAGATGTAATTTAAGACAATTTACATGTTCATAACATGCATGAATGCTAATCTTTGAGAAATCTCATGTAAAAAACATGGATTTAATTGTCATCTTTAGTTCTCTTAGTCTGCAATTGTAAATTAACTTTACCACTATAAAAAGAAATAGAGACATTTATTTTCTTAAGCGATCTGGCTTATTCAGCTGGAAACTAAATGTGAATTAATGGTCCTGTTACACTGAATATAAAATTAGTGCTAATGTGAAATGCACATAATGATAATATCAGTTGAAAGAGTTATAATCCCGGGGTATAACTCTTTTTCCCCATTAATACACTCCACTAGTCTTAAAAGAAATGCAATCAAATATGCTATCTAGCATTTGGGTGCTTTTTCAATAGATTCTTTAAAAGAGTCATGCTAACACTGTATGTATACTTAATCTTAGCTGTGGGAGACCGGATTTAAACCTATGTTATCCATTGGAATAATTGTACGATGATGAAGTTTGGATAAAACCTTTTTGATACTGATGGCTATGAAAGGTGCCCCTAATTCAGGATAAAAGTAAGAAGAAGCTAAGCACTTTTTTTGAATAAATAGCTGCAATAATAGGAGGCATCACTCCAAACACAATCTGATTCAAGACCAATCAGAAACTGACTGGTGTGGATGGAGTATTTCACTGGGTATTGTTTGATGGAGCTTTGTGTGATTGATAGCAGAAGTAGAACTGGTCCGAAATATTTCAGCAAAAGGGCTTTTTGGTCAAGACTGAAACCTTGTGTGGGAAAGGGTCAGTTTCAATGAATTTCTCATTCAAAAAAAGTGGAAAAAAGTTTTGAAATCATCAGAATGATCCATCCTGACATTTTCAAAATGCAAAATTCCTTTCTTAGGGATCTAAATGGGTTTCTAATTTGAAATTTAAGCTAAGTATACTAAAAAAGAAACAATCTAACTGTTGAAACAAAAATGAAACAGTTTATAATTATATAAACAAAATGTTTGTTGACGTAAACTAAAATTCTTTTCAGATTGTTTTTTTTTTTTTTTTTTTTTTGAGAGTTCAACTTTTTGTCTTGATTTGGGTTGGGAATTTTTTTTTTTTTAAAGTTTTAAAAAGTCTTGGAACTAGATGACTGTTACCCATAGAGCTTTACTCAGAAACAAGAAAGAAGGCACCAAAAAGTCAAGCAGATAGCAAGAAAAGGATTAAAAATTTGGCCTTAGGAGAAAACAGAGAGATGGAGCTTTTAGGGCAGAATGCTGGCAGGAAAGAGGCTTGGAACTATGGGTGAAGAAACTGTCTCTTGATGCTTAATTCCTAGGAAACAGAACTCTATGGACATTCTTTGTAAATAATAGGATTGTATCAAAGTAATACTTGATTCTATCAGCAATTTCCCTCCCATTGGAAACAACCCTGAATACTGGCTAATCACTCAAACTAAAAGGAGTAACAATATATAAAGTCACGAGTTTCCCATAAAAGGTTAGGTTAGCATGATAATTTGCATGTATAAGGGTACCTCTCTCCAGAGATATCTATGATTACAACTGTAATGCTGTAGGCACCAAACTAATACAAGAAGGTGGCTGACATTTAGACAAAAAAGTATGCAAAGAAGTATTAGAATCAGATCCTGGTCTTGTTTATATAATAAATTTCTGAAATGATTTATGGTGGTTTTTTCAACACTGAAAATGTTGAAAATGTTTTTCTAAAAGTTGTTTCCTAGTTTAACTGCAGCTATTGGGTATCAAGAAGGAATTAATTCAAAGAAGTCCTACAGCTTGTTGTATGTAGAAGATTAAACTAGCTGATCACAGTGGTCCCTTCTGGCTTAAAAAAGTCCATGAATCTTGGCTCCCCACTTGTTTTCATCTCATTCTGCTAACACAGTTTAAAACAACAAATTGCCTTCATTAGGATTGTACCTCACATTAGCTAACATAAGTCCAGAACACAGTATTTTTCTTACTACAGACAACTCTACTTTCTGAATAGTTTAGATGTCAGTTTAAGTTTGTAAAGTGAAATGCACTATATAAATATTTATTAAACAGAACAGCTGCAGAATATTGACTATGCCTGTACCCCCAGTACAGAGTGTTCTTTGGAAAATAAAATCTAGTTTAATTACTGGAAATGATTAATTTTCCTTCTTTTCATGCATTAATCTTTGAGAAATAAACAAATATGTAAGATGTTGTTTAATTTAACAAAAGTTCAGTTGAATTAAAAACCACAAACATGTCTTAGAAAATTAATCCTGCAATTTAGAGCCTACTCGCTTTAACCTTTGTAGTGCTTAATTAGGAACAAAACATGAGCGTAAGCGACCGAACTGTGATTCATAGGCCAAATATAATTGTGAAATATGGCTTGCTGTCATCTTCACCTTTAATGGGCCTACAGAGACTACAGGTTCCAGCATGCAATACTACATCTTAATCTAAACAGAACTGTTGCAGCATCACATGCTAGTACTTTTATTATCTCTGTTTGTCTTAAACTGGAATATTGGATGCTCAGAGTAAAGTGGTTTGAACAACAGCAACAAAAGCAACCCCCCCCCCCCCCAAAAAAAAAAATCTTGGCTAAAACTACTTTCTGTTGCAAAATGCAGTTCTGTCAAAATCGAAAAGCTTTGTGAAATCACATTGATTATGCCGATTGCCTTTTGAGCAAAACAAGTTAAAAATAGATCAGCCATTCTCAAAACGTCTTGGTTTGACACTATCAGAATGAATTGTTTTGGTTTTCCTTGTAAAAGTTTATTTTAACTTAAAAATCCTAATTGAAACAAAAAGTTTAGAGCAATATTTTCCCCAAAAATTTCTTTCATGGATAATTTTGAAATTTTCAGATTTTGTTCCAAATTAGAATGAAAACATTTTTTGAAATCTTGAACTCGTCCATTAAATGAAATTGTTGTTCTATCAGAACTGTAACTTGGACCTAATTTTCGGGTAGCTTGTGGCTCAGTACAAAAGACAAGAAAAGTTACAACCTTGCCTGAGAGTTTCCACAGATAACTTGCAGTACTTTGGAACTAAGTAAATTGCCTTTCATTGGATGTTTGGATGCCATGGTCTAGTTAAACCCCAAAAGAATTGTTTGATAAAGCAAGTAGCTCTGATAAAGTAGTACATGTCTCACATAAAAGGGGGGAAAATTCTCCTTTCACGTTCACATTGTTACCCAGGGTTTTCAGAACCCAAAGCAGCTCTAATTTAAGTATTTCTTTCCAGGCGATATCAGGAATCAATGGGGGCACATCTCATTCATCTGATAAATGATTGATACAGGCAAGCTCACTGTATCTAGAACTACATTTTAATTAAATTTTAAGCACACACACACCCATATGCAGTAGGTTTTGTACATTATAGTTATAGTTATCCATTATCTGAGATGGTTTTAAGTGATCACTAACCAAGTTTTTAGGAGTCATCTTTCCATCCAGCTGATCAGGAGTTTAGGTGTTAGCTCCTTGCCCAAGTGAAAATCCCCTTGAACTACTCCAAAGCAAATTCTTTCACCTAATTTTTTTATAGATAAATCTAACTAAGCACATAATCTATAGTGAATCCTAGTGGGTCAGTATAGTAAATGCTGCTGGGTCACTAGTTCTCCTAATTTTAATAAACTGTTCATTATCTCATAACATTTCTAGTAATAACAATAATATGTCAGGTGCATTTAAAACCAAGGTTGCTATTCACTCTTTTCCGGTGCTTTTTTCTTTTAAAAGGTGCCGGTATTTGGCCAGGGACCTGGGGTCACCGCTAGCGGGATCCAGGGCTGCATCAATGTGAAAAATGGGTGCCAGTACTCAGTACCCCGAGTACCATCACAAAAAAAAAGCCCTGCTCTTCTCCATACTTCTAAGCTATTAATCTTTTGTCCCATCCTACCGTTTTGATTAGCAAACTGCAAGTATGAAACTGTCTGACCTTGCCTCATGAAGGCCTAGGATTAGTCCTCACTATGTGGTATTTGGTTTTCAGCTGACTGTGATTAAACATACAAAATGGCTGATGGCAAGACTGTCAAGTCCTGGGATACACATAGAATTGTCAAATTCTGGGGTAACAACATGGCAAATTATTACTTCAATATTCAACGGGAATGCACATGACTCACGTGGTTTGAATGTGAGTTCTATGAAAGGAAGAAGAATAGAATATTGGATGGCTTAGATTGGAAGCCTAAGAACCAGAGAATAACATTTTTTTCTACAGTAAATAATGAGGAATATCTTCTTAAACATCAGGGACCACATTTGAGTTCTAGTTTGAAAATGATGACAAAATTAGGTCCTGGATATTTAATTTTATTAAATACCAAACTGCATACCATCGTATCTTGAAGAGCCTGTGAATCAATAAGGCTTGGCAGTTTTATTTTATTTAAAGCTGAGAGCTGCCATGTAGTGACCAAACCATAGTTAATGTCTTTAATTTAAAATAAAAAAAAAAAGCTAAAATGTTGGATCGACATAATGAGTTTATCTTGTACTTGCCTTTCAGTGTTTTTATTAAAATGCTTTATAGACAAGGTTTTATAGAGCAGGGTACGTTGCTATTTTTATTCCTCAGAGTGACTAGTAAGTCAAAGAACTAGTGATATATTTATAGAAGAAATCTTCTAAGAATTGAAAAAAAGCTTAATGTTTGGAAATGATTAGGAGTCCATATTTACAATGTAGTACCATAGATAAATTATTATGGTGGGCCTTAGATACAAATGTCTGCTGCTATGCACTGCCTAATATTTCAGAATCACTTTGATTTTCCTTCTCTAGGAGAGAAGGTTGATGAATAATTTATCCATCTGTTGACTAAGTTCTGCTTCTAAAATAAGGATTTTTAGTTACTAACTCTTTTTGTTTTAATGTTCTAAGCATGCTCAATCTCTGTATGCACGCACCATGTAAAGATTCAGTAGCTTAGATATTTTGGCTTAGATATTTCAAACATCAATAACAGGAAGATCCTTTTGGAATATTCTAATCAAACTACATTGCATTCAAATCACTGTCTCTTAGTGAGATCAAACCTGCTGTTTTCAGGCTATACGGCTACATGAAGATGACGTTGCAACAAAATATTATTTTTAAAGAGGAAACAAATAAGGTGATATCAATCTGAAAATCATATTGTTCTATTCAGAAGGATGGGAATATTTTAAATTCATTACTTAATGGAATAAACAGCAGCTGATAATCTTTTATGGTCAAGGTAACCTAGTGACACAGACCAACTAATGGCAATGTGTTAGTGGCTTTAGAAATCACAGACACAATTTTGCGCATTTTCCCACTTTGTAGACAAACTACACTGTGTAATAGTCTCCTAAATCATGAAGGTGCTCCTGAAAAATATGATCTTTGTCTAATGTCTTAGGCATTGAAGTTTAACAGTTATTAACAGTTTAGTGGCACAGATCCACCTTTGAATTCTGTCTATCACTGCTACCAAAGTAAGAGAGTTCTGGATGGCACTTTTTTTTTTTTAATCAGGCATAAACTGAAATAATTATATTTTTCATGCTGGGAACATTTCAGATGTTATTTACATATATGTAAATATAGCTTCAATGTCCTGAAAGTCAAGGGCAGCACAGCATAGCAGGAACAAGTTTGTCAGAAAATGGAATTTCTGTCCTGCAAGAAAGACTGGTGTTTTGAAATGTCCTTTTGATCCAAATCTGGATGAAAAAGTCAAAATTTTGAATTTACTGTGGAGTGAAAATGTCAAAATGTTTTGTTTCAGAACCATTGAAAATACCTTAATATAGGAATATAATATTATATTAAATGAATTAAAAGTTACAAAAGTCAAAGTGAAACCGGAAAGTCAGAAGAAAAAAAGGAGTTGAAATGAAATGCTCATTTTGATTAAAAACTGTTAAAATAACTGTCAAATTTCACTGAAACTGACACATTCCCACAAAATATTTTGATTTTGACAAAACAGAATTTTCCCATGGAAAACAGTGCAAACCAAACAGTGCAAACTTCTTTCAACCGACTGTAGCAGGAAAATTGCCTATTCCCATTGTATGAGCAAGTGAAGAATGCTAGTTTAGATTTGATTTCAATAGTCTATAGGACAGTGGCATCTGTAGTAGCAGTCTTTGAGTCAGAAAACAAGCTGTGAGGGACATTATAGTTAATAGTACAATAGCACCTGTTATTTCTACATACCTCTCTTGACCTTGAGGAAGAGAAAGTGTTGTTATCAAATCCCTGTGTTCTTTCAGGCAAGTTCACAGAATCAAATAATGGTTGAGGTGATACATTTCTAAATGTTCATGTCCAATAATTGTTTTCTTCCCCCCACCCACCGTTCTCTTTCAAACAAAGAGTTTGCTAACTGTACTCGTTTGTTTTTTTTACACCAAGCCACATTATTCTTTGTCTTCTCCTACAGCTTCAGCAATAGATCTACCACACTGGTATTTTGTGTGTGTGTGTGTTATAACATTTTATTATATATGTGTTGTACTTTGTGGATTTGTGCATTCCTTTAAAATCAGCAACTGTCATTTACTTCTCATGGTGGCTGGGGGGATGGGTGAGGAAATTCATGATGTGTTTTTCAGCACAGAATCAAGAAGTTGTTTTATGCAATCTATTCTTTTTGGTCTTGTCATATACTCTGCTACCATTAAACCACACATGTTTCAATACACAGTAATGTAAATTCTGTATAGAAATCATAACTATATAAGAGGTCTCAAGCGCAAATAAGAGATAAAAAATATTCTGGCTGCTTTTCTAAGCATTTTAGGGATTTTACCATGAGGGGTTGAGATGAAAATCTAATCTGAGTTCAAATGAGATCATTCCTTTTGGACACTAAGGCTATGTCTACACTTGTTAAGTCGACTCTGTTAAGTTGACTTAAAGTTGACCTTGTTAGGTCGACTTAACAGAGCATCTACGCTAAAGTCGACTTAAGCCGACCTTGTTAAGTCTACTTAACAGACCCTCCAGTGTAGACATACCCATCTACACTAGCTTTAAGTCGACTTAATAAGGTCGACTTAAGCCTTAAGTCAACCTTCAGAGCTAGTGTAATTTAGTTGACTTAATGAAGCACTTAAGTCAACTTAATAAAAGCCCAGTGTGGATGCAGAGTTCTGTAGGTCGACTTAAGTGTCCTTAAGTCGACCTAAGACATCAGTGTAGACGCACCCTATGAGATTTCTATCTCTACTTCTTCTATGTAGAGGTCATTTGAAAATAATATTTTACACTTTTTACAAAATTTATGGAATAATCTTTTTTTCTTTATAAAACAATACATATTTGATTTGAACAAAAAATACTGTGAATTAGTGTTGAATTCACGAGACTGTTCTAGCTTGAAAAAAAATCCGAAAAAGTCAGTGTTTTGTTAAAATATAATTGGGTCCAATAGAAGCTATTACATCATTCACCTAATCTCTTTAATATTCTGAAAGCAACATGGCGATTATAATACTGCATACATTTCTGAAATGAAACATTTTGATATTTTTTATTTGAAATAACTTTTGGTCTTGAATTTTAATTCCATTTAAGTTTTAAAAGATTTTTAAAAAATCTTGTAAAATGAAATTAAATGTTTCACTTAAACTAAAACTTTTTAACTTTCGTGTTCCTTGAAAATTTTGAAAAAAAAAAAAAAGGCAACTATCCCAACAAAATGATTATTCGCACAGCTCGAGCACATTGTGGACCAGGTCCTGAGTTGTATGTAAGAAGTACTCAATAGTTCTCAGAATAAGGCTAAACAAAGATGCCATTTGGTACTTCCTGATTTTATAATGGCTCACTGTCCAAGTGCAGATTAGAATGTTACTCTAAGGACTGGTCTACATAAAGAAATTAGGTCATTATAACTATGTCACTCAGGAGTGTGAAAAATCCACCACTGGGAGAACCTTTCCTCTTGGACAATAGGCGCTGCAGGAAGTACCACCCAACACACAGAGTGAAAGTATCCTGCAGCCATTTGATTGCCCAAGCACCCAATTTAACACTGGAGGGTCCCCCAGGAAGCTTGTCTGGGCAACCACATAGACTTTGGGCCTCCTGTAATTCTAGACCTCATCTTGTTTGCTGACCTCTGGTCTTTGCTTCCAGGCTGACTCTTGCCTCCTGATTTCCAGCTTGGAACTACCTCTGATTTCCAGTCGTGGTCTGATTTTGAATCCTGAATTCTTGCTTATAGAACCTCTGACCAAAGCTCTCTGATTACTCTCCGTGCCTTGTGTACCCCAGCTGAGCTCTGACTGCTCGGCTGGACTGTCTACATACACCCCAGTCCCTTGTATCTATCAGAATAATGTCTGTCCTGAAGTGATAGAGCAGCATAACTCAGGTGGTGTAACTATGGCTCTGCAACATTTTAAGTGTAAACAAGCCTTAAACTCTGCTGGCTGGCAACAGGCTACAGAGGCAATTCCAGGCTCATTCCCTATCTCAGGGATTGCCAGTGTGTAGGGATGTCTTGACTGCCTCCCCTCGCTGGGCAATGGAGCAATGGTAGCTGTCATATACTGCACATTTTAATTAAAAAGCCCTAGAAAACATGTAATTAACATAACACACATTAAATGTATTAAAACTGGGTAATATAAGTCTCCCTGCAAAAGGAGAATTATCATCAATTATCATCCAGTAATGTTGCTCAGAGATTGGTTTCTAGACCCATGCTATTTAATGTTTTTATCAGTGTCCTGGAAGTAAACATAAAATCATCATTGGTAAACTTTGCAGATGACAAAAAACTGGTGGAATTGTAAATAATGAAGAAGACATGTGACTATTCAGACTGATCTATATCTCATCGTAGACTGAGCACTGGCAAAAAATATATATTTTAACTATGAATGCACATATCTAAGAACAAAGTATGTAGGCCATACTTACAGGATAGAGGACTCTATCCTGGGAAGCAGTGACTGAAAAAGATTTTGGGTCACGGTGGGTAACCATGGTGGGTAAATATGAGCTCTAATTTGATGCCATGCCCAGAAGAGCTAATGGGATCCTGGAATGCATAAACAGAGGCATCTTGGACAGGAGTTGAGAGATTATTTTACCTCTGTAGTTGGCACCAGTGCTACCACTATTTTGATATTGTGTTTCAGTCTGGTGCCCACAATTCAAGAAGGATAGAGAGAAATTGGAAAGGGTTCATAGAAGAGCCACAAGGATGATTCAACAATTAGAAAACATGACATATAAAGTTAGAATCAAGGAGTTCAATCAAGTTAGCTTAAAAAAGAGAAGGTTGATGGGTGATTTGATTACAGTCTATAAGTATCTACATGGGGAAAAATACTAAATGGTTTATTCAGTCTAGCAGAGAAAAGTATAACATGATCCAATGGCTGGCAGTTAAAGCTAAAAAATTCAGACTGGAAATAAAAGTAAATTTTTGACAGTGAGGGAAAATAAGCATTGGACCAATTTAGGAGAGGGCATGGTGGGTTCTCAGTCACTTACAATTTTTTAAATCAAGATTGCATTTTTTCCCTAAAATACCTGCTCTATTATTATTATTATTATTATTATTATTATTTTGAGTAGTCTTCTGGCCTGTGTCATACAGTAGTCAGATTAAAGGATCACAGATGTCTCTTCTGGCCTTAGAATCTATGAAATCCTCTAAGGCAGCTCTATGCAACTCAAAGATTTCCTTAAACAGTAACTCAGTAAGCCAGATTTCAAGAAGCTTTCAACCATGAGATCAAGGTGAAACTGATGCCATGTAACCAAGGATTTTTAAAGCATATTATAAACTTTAAGTAAACTTCTCAAAAGTTGTGAGAGATGGACATTATATCCATTTAACAAAAGGATAACTGAAGCCTACATCTCACAGCCAGCCCATGATAGAGCTGGTATTATCACTGGGGAGCTAGATTCCCACAGAAACTTCGGGGTGGTGATTCTGAGAATCACCTCACCTAACTTCAGATGCCTAAAAAATAATGGAATTTCACTGGGTTAGGTGCTTAGGTTCCCTGTAAAATGAAAAGGGAGTAATAGCTGCCTCACAAAAGGATTCACAAAAGCCAGTTCACCAGCCATGCCTCATTGAAGCTAACTGGTGGGAGATGTAAAGCCATGGGTTGTGTGCTAAGCCCCATGGTGATAGATGCTTAAGTCTGGGTTGAAGAGAGGGACCCCTCACCCCTTTGGATTCTCAACTGAAAACCCTCTCTCAGTGTTAGGCTTCCACCTATGCTTTAGCAAGAGAAACTCCTATCTTCTGATTCTGGGGTGCAGGTATTTGACTGCAACTTACATGCCCAGTGGCAAGAACATAGACACATAGGGAACTTTTACTGCACAAATTCAATATCCAAATGACCCAGTTCATTCCCTAGCTCCAATTATGGGCTAGTTGGTTGCTCACCTACAGTGATATAGCAGGGATTGAGCTATGTCGAGTTGGGAGCCAGCTTTTGTCTAGTACGTTTTGTGCTAGAAACGGGAATACAAAAATGTAGCACTAGCTCATCCAGGAGGATGACTTTTATCAGCTCATTTTTGTCAATAAAGAGAGGAGTCAATCACTCTTGGAAAGCAGCTCTTTTCAGTGCTGTACCTACCAGGCCAGTACAATTGCCAAATAAATCAATAGCCCTGTTAATATATACGCTGTAAAATGCTGAACTCGGTAGATAAATTGTACAGCTGTAAGAAGGCCTTCAAATAAATTTCAAACCCACTCAAACTTTGTAGGCTTTCAATTTACTTAGGATAGTGAAATAATTTCTGTTGCACATGTGCTGTCCTTTTAAAACCTGAGGGGTAGCAGTAGTGCAGTATTACACAATTAAACCACACTAACACCACCTTAAAAAGTCTACTTCATGGCCCATTGAATGCACCAGAAAACTTAGCTGATACTTGTCAGGACAGAAAATGATCATGGGGTAATGACTCTGGAAGAAAGACGTGATGCGTGTAGGAAGAATGCAGACTAGCGGATGCTAGACTGAAATCGAGGCAGACTAGCTGCACATGACTGAACAACATTGGGTTTTCATGGGTGCAAAATGAGGGTAGATTTGGGAATCTAACTGCCATTCAAGATATTGTGAGCTCAGATGCTACCACTGTGCCTAAGGCAGTCTGGAATAGTTGATCCATCAGACACTTTCTGAGCTCTAGCTTAACTGATTCCATAAAATATAGTCAGTGAACTCTAGAGGTCTGTATATACTGCAGCTGTGAGGGTATTTCCCAGTGCAGGTGGAAAGACGCATTCTATTTCAGCATCGGGTATGCTAAATATAGCAGCATGTCCATAGAAGTATGGTTTGCAGTCCAGGATAGCCACCCACGTACAAACCCAACTGATCTCCTGGATGCCTGAGCACCTCTTACTTCCAACTGCCCTACTCTTCTTCTACAAGTTCTTTGAAGGACTTAAGTATTGTGGAGGGCCATGTTATGTTGCTATCTACCATTGTGGATCACAGACTTATTGCCACCAAATAATTCTCTTTCTAAGGATACAAGATATTGCCATTTGTCATTGATGAAACATATTGGCATATGAAAAGGTAGATTAAGTAATGAAATGATACATAACAATATTGTGAAAATGACATTCTAATTGCTAGTTAAAGACATATTTTCAGGTACTAAGTGCTAGGAATTTATAAAGAAAAGAAGTTCATATTAGCAAACCAAATCACTGATGCTGTGGAGAGCCCTTCGTTTTACCTTTCTGTCAAAAATGTCCAAGTGACCTTTTCTACATGGGAAATTTCTCCAAGGGAGACTTTTTCCGAGTCATTAAATAGCTCTTGATTTTTTTTCTCATGCTTTTAGGATTGGATAATGGTTAGAGCTAGCGAAATGCCAGGTCCCTATATATACCCTGAAAATGACATGGGGCACATTTGAATTATATACTGATGTTTTGCAACCTTATTTAATTTTTCAGAAAGGGTTCATATTTAAATGCATCTTGGGGCCATTTTCTATATTTTCTGTCTGTGTCAAACAAATCTAACGTCTTAAGTGTTAGAGCTCCAGTAATGCTCTCTCGGTAGTAGATGGCAGGATACCGACATTTTATCTTTGCAATGGAAGAGAGAGTTTGGACCACATTTTTGTTTATATTATGCCAAAAAGTAGGGACCAGAGCATGTTTCCACACTATCAGCACTTTGAAAATCTCATCTATATCCCTTTTGAATCAATTTATGTTATATCAATGAATGAATCAATTTATGTTATATCAATTCCAGGCCAAAATTTTCAAAACTGCTTATATAAAACGAGGCCCTTGAAACCATGTTTAAATCACAGATGTAAAAGTGGTCTGATTTTCTGAGCAACCTCTATGGGGACAGTGGGAGGGGGCTGAGCTGGACACTGCTGGAAACCAGACCCTTTACTAAGCACCACATTTGAAAATGTTGGCCCAGATGATGCCATTAAATATTCTCCCCAAAGATATATGCAGTAGGCCATATCCTACCCTCAAAAACACCATGCATTCTCCACTGAAGCTGAAGGAGCTGCACAGAAGCATCTGAAAATTCATCCCACTCTGATCTTGTTTTCATGCTTGTCATTTCAGCTAATATCAAAAGCATGTTAGCAGGAACAGAGTAAAGCTATTGGTTCAGTTCATTAGATCATTAGGGAAAAGGAATACTTCTGCCTCAGCTGTGCAGAGCAGTTGGAGTACATCCTACTATGCATTCATTATCAAAGATCAGGTCATTTTAGTTGCTGTACATTCCAGAAGAGGAGGGGATGACTTGTCTGTTGGGGAAGGAAGCCTTCTGTTCATGTGAGTGGCCAACAATCCCTTAGCATATAATACCAAGACAGGCAATCAGAGATAGTGCCCTTAGGCCTGGCAGATGGCCAAACAGGCCTTAAGCAAACCAGACCGCTAGGAAAGCCAAGGGTATAGCAGAGGCTCAGATATGCCAACAGCAAAAGATGTTAGAAGAAACACTGTAGCATATAGGCATTGACAGAAAAGAGCCAACAGACTGCCCAGGAAGGGCATCAAGTGCCGGAGAGCAAGCTTTCAGCAGTATACATGTGCAGATATATTCCATGTAGAGTTCCGATAGCAAAGGGCAGGTCAACACAAGGAACTGGTATAGCTGGAACCCCCAATGGCTGTGTAAAGGACATGTCCTGCTGACGTTTTGTATACTTGACACTTGAAAAAGGCGACATGGAAGGCCCTATGGGGACTTGAGAAATGACTTGTTCCAAAGAATATGGTAACATGAGTGGGATTCTTCAAAAGCTGCTCATTTGTGAGGGGAGCAAGGAATTGAGATTAAAGATACACACACAGAGGTCACCGGACCTTACATAATTATACTTGGCATACATAATTCCCAGGACCTTTAAGTGAAAATGTTTAATATCTACTTCCAACATATACAGTCCCAGGCACTACTGATGATCACATACTGCTGCCCGTGACCATAATGTAGTTAGGATTTGACGTAGTACTGCCACACTATTCCCACTACTGAGTTTCCAATCCCCAAGGCAAATGGAACCATTGGATATACATATAGGAAACCTCCTAAGATCAGTTATTTGATAAAGGTGTACTTCCAGCCCAACAAGAAGTAAGATGTGAATAAAGTTGTGATTTAGTGTTAACAACATTTTGCACTTAAGTGTGGTTTGGGATTTCATATCAAGTTATTGCTAGTGACTCCTTCTGTAGCAAACACCATTACCAACCTTTATCCCCTATTAAAGACAGAGAATAAGAAGGGGAAAGAGTTAAAACATTTGAAAAGTAAAGTACTAAGTAAGGCCTTCATTAAATGGCATCCCTTATTCCCTTTCCCTTTAATTGTAAAGTCTTTTTGAGGAAAAACCCCCTTTGACGGTCTTTTAAAATTAGTTAAAAATGGTATAAACTGCCCTTTTCAGAAAGCAAGTCATTATAGATAGTCTTGAGCCATTCAACCTTGTTTCCTTTAAGACAATGGAAAACAAATGCACACAAAAGAAGGGAAAAGAACAGCAAAGACAGAGACAGTTCGGTCTCTGTTGCTGATTTTCACTTGCAACTGTGGTGCTGAGAAACACAGGCCCAGCACATGGTCTGATCAGGCACTCCAAGAGGTGGTAAGCTTTTACTGGCATTGGACTGCTTAAGGCATTGTTTTTATTTTGTTTTTCTTGTTACAGACTCACAGCAGTGTTGCAAAGGTTGTCTTGGCCAGCTGGGCCAATCTCTAATTAGCTAGAAGGCTGGAAAAGAAAGTGAGAAAGAGCAGAAATAAAATGTGGAAGGAATATGACGCACAGGCAGAAAGAGACAGAAGGAACATTAGGCTGACATCCCAGGTGTGGGTCAGGATTTAGCTGAAACTAGTGAGGAGTGTCAATGTCATTTTGCTCCCCTTCCGTGATCTGGTCCTGTTGAGAGTACCTTATAGGATCAAAACAACAAAGATCTCATGGTGTTGTGGTGGACCTGGGGGTTCTGGGAGATGCTGAGGATGATGACAAAGTTTTCTCCTTCCAGTTTACACGTACCACCATTTCTTTCAGGCCCCACCCCCTTCCTGCCCATACAAAGATTGACAAAAATTTGTGGCAAGCTCTTCCCATTGAAATTAACAAATCAAAATACAATTTGGTGTCTTAATTGAAAAAATTTCCTCCCATTTCTAGACTCTTTGGCTATGTCTACACTGGCAAGTTAGTTCGAATTAAGGAAGCTTAATTTGAACTAATTTAAGCCATGGCTACACTAGGCTTTCATTAGTTTGAATTAAGGTCTTCCTTAATTCGAACTAATAAATTCGAATATGCTATTCGAACTAAGTGTTAATTCAAACTAGTTAGTTCGAATTAACCAATGTGGCCATGTTAATTCGAACTAAGCGCTTAGTTAGAACTAATTGACCCATTGAACTTAATGCAATTCACTAATTCAAATTAAGCAAGTGCCAGTTTGAACTAGCATTCTAGTGGGGCCATGCTAGTTCAAATTAAGTTAGTTTGAATTAACTAATTAAATTAAAATTAGTTCGAATTAGTTAGTTTGAATTAACTAATTCAAACTAACTTTAGTAAGTGTAGACATAGCCATTGTCTTTTCAGGAGCTCCCCACTTTAACGGGCACTTTCTCCTGAGTAAAGTTACACATTATGAGGAGTTACATTGCTGGGTTCTGTGAATATTTCCTCAAACAAATAATTCTGCTGCAGTCAATGGAACCAGTGTGGAAAAGGGTTTGTAGGATCAGGTAAGGGTCTAAGGTTACAAAGAAAATAGCTAGAAAAAAATGCTAAATATTAAAAATGTCTCCAAAAAGGAGAGGGAGCAAAGAAACAACAACGCTGTGTGTGTGTGTGTGTGTGTGTGTGTGTGTGAGTGTGTGTGTGTGTGTGTGTGTGTGTGTAATTCATTGTTTGTTTCTTTTATAATTAGGTTTTCTTTACTTTATTAGTATATAATCAAGAATAATTTTTAATGCCACATCCATCTCTTTTAAAAATATTCTGTCTTATAGAAAACTGTGTTAAATCTCTTCCTAATCATTGTGGTGACAGTATTTTGGAAAATTCCCAGACAACAGGCTTGTAAAAATGGAGTTATAATGTTTGTAATTCAGCGTCTCTCAGGCCTTCCATTCAGTTGTGTTTAACTCCTCTGCAAAAAATAATTCTCTTTTCTTGAATTGCATGTTTCCCTTTGCTTGACTTTCTTTGTTCCAACTGTGCCAAAGGACTGGGTTTTGAATTGCAAGACTTTTATAATAAATTTAATTGAAAAATGTCACCAACACCTAATGGAAAAAAGAAAACAATAACAACGCACACATTTTTAAATCTCAGTCAATCTCCTATGCCAAAAGGTGCCTACAATAATAAGGTGAAATTCATTCCTGCATAGAGAATAAGACCAAACCTTATTATGCACCACTTACACTCTATTCACCGTTCGTATGTATTCTGCTGTAAGCAGTGCTGTGTGAGATGATGTCCGTTTTGAGGAGGATTTTGGAATTTTGAAATGTTCTTTTTTTTTCCAATTTGGTACAAATTTCCCCACCCCCAATTTCTAAATTCTCCATATAAAAGAATCTGAAAGAAATTTTGTTTGGAAAAAATATAATAATTGAAGTAATTGCTTGCCGTTCTACCTGGTGTGCTATTGGGGAATTATGAACCTGGAAGCTCTGGGAATATTGACTCTTAGTTTCCCAGCTAAATTTCAAATCTCTTGACTCCCCCTCAGGATGTTTAGAATTCTTAGTTGCTAAGCTCAGTCTGAGCTTTCAGTCTGCCCCATCTTCTTCATCACACCTGACAGGCTGAAGGGGAGCAGAGAGCCTGGAAGCTCCAGGCTCCTAGGGCCTCAGCTCCCAAAGGACCCAGCAGGTGGATTGCCAAAGAGCTGGAGGGTAAGCTGTGAGAAAATCAGGACTGGTTGACAGGTTTTGAAACCCCCCAGACAGGCAGGATTACATCAGAGCCCTGCCTAGTATCTATCAGATCTTTGGCGATACCAGATTGTCCCTGTGCAATGTTTCATTTTTGACTAATCTGCATTCTCTGATGGAAAACCAGTCCCTCAGAAAATTTCTGTCTACCTCTAATTGGAACTAATATCTGCTTACCTATGACCAAACCTAAACAAAACTTTTCATTATGGTATTCTCCTGGTAATCTATGAGAGAGTGAAATGGATTCTTCTCTGACTCTGATATTATCAACACGAGATAGACATTTATAACAGGGAGGGTAATTAATAGGTGGAACAGTTTATCTGGAGATGTGAACATTTCTTCATTGCTTAGAGTCTTTAAATCAAAACTAGTTGTCTTTCTAAAAGACATGCTCCAGCAGTGATGCCAGCTTTTATGATTTTATCACAGGTCTCAGGGTATTTGGTGTTTTCGATAGCGCATCAGCTCAAGGAGCACTGTGCTGATGTGAAAACTCTGCTTTTGTTTACAGAAATGTGTCTCATCATCGTGCAGCAAACATAAACAGAGCATAGAGCATGTTTAAGCATAAAGCATGTTTAAGCATAAACGTATGCAAACATAAACCCTAAAGAACATAAGAAGGCAAATATAAAGAGCCTAGAATTATGATATTTTTTAAATCTCATGATTTTTAAAGACATTATCATGATTTTGGGCAGCTTGACTCATTCTTTTTGAATATTTGGTATTGTCAATACTAATCTAATGCAACTACAAGTGATTGAACTCAATGCAGGCATTATTGGGTGAAGTTGTATTTTGTGCATATGTAGAAAGTAGGTTCATAAGGGTCTGATCACAGCCTCTGTAAGTATTTTTTACTGATGGAATGATCCTACACGCATTGCACAAGCAAAATCCCTATTGATGTCAGTCGTCTTTACCAAGGAGATTTCATCTACTTACCTTTGTCAGAGCAGCTGTACTCTGTGAAGCCAATCAAAAGGAGTTGGTTATAAAAGCCTGTTGGCCAACTGGGAGGGGGAAGTATTAGCGGGGCAGATTGTGATTTTAGGGAAGGAATCTAATCCTAACTTGATGGTAAATCTTTGGAGGAAGGGGCCAGGTGCCAGGTTCCCAGAATGGTTGCCTTGGAGATGCTGTTCCACAAGACAAGTAGAGCTGGCTGAACAGGAGTCATAGATTTCAAGACCAGAAGGGACCATTGTGATCATTCAGTCTGATCTCCCCCATAGCACAAGCCAGAAAAATTCCCCAAAATAATTCCTAGAGGCTACATTCTAGAAAACTATCCAATCTTGATTTAGAAATTATCAATATTATAGACTCTACCATGTCCCTGGGGGAAGTTGTTCCAATGCTTAATTATTTTCACTGTTTCACCTTCTTGCTAGTCTGACTTTGTCTAGCTTCCACTTTCAGCCATTGGCTTGTGTAATATCCTTCTCTGCTAGATTGAACAGACCATTATTAAATAGGTTTTTTTTTCCCTTGTAGTTAAAGTCAGTAACCAAATGAGACCTTAACTTTCTCTTTGTAAAGCTAAATAGATTGACTTAAGGAATTCAGTCACTACAAGACATTTTTTTCTAATCGTGTAATCATTCTTGCAGTTCTTCACGGAACCCTCTTCAGTTTATCAACATCTATCAATGCTTGTGCCCATGATTGAAGATCACTGTATTCCCAGAAGTGTTCACACAAATGTAATAAAAAGTGTCTGAGAAGGGACCTGAATGGCACTGGGAAGCTGCAAGAAGCAGGATTACCAAGCAGGGGCATAGCTAGCCCCTATTTTCTGGCCATGCCCCTGAATGGGGTGGGTGGGCCCGGCCAATGGCAGCTTCTGGTCATGTGACTAGAAGCTGCCCAGGACAGTCCAGTTGCTAGGTAACAAGTGGAGCTGGGGGAGCGGGAGAGGCAGTGCGATCAGGTCTGCCCCCTACTGCACCCAGCAGTGGCCTGAACTTTACCAGTGGTCCCCATAGCCATGATGGTAAAGTTTGTACCACTGCCAGGCTCTGTGATGGGTGGACCTTATCCCCAAGTGGGTGGAGCCAGGCCCACCTATGGCTATGCCTGTTACCAAGCAACCCTAGAAGGGGAGGCTGCTTTTCCTAGGTCAAAGGGGACTGGTTTTTGTTTGCTTTATTTACTTATGTTTGTACAACAAGCCTACTTAAAGTAGACTAGGTGTGGCAGTGTATGGTTGCAGTCCTGCCCATGTCAGATCCCTATCCCGAAAACCTTTATATCTATATATACCATGTAGCCCCAGGAAGAACCAGGCTGACATTCAGATCCTGTTTACATTTTAGAATTGGTACATGGAGATCCATTTCTTTACTTGTGAACTGAGGAAATTAGATGATTGGTTATTGAGAGGTGATAAACATGAAAACTCCCAGCAGGATGCTTGCAGAATGAATTTCTAGGACAGAACCATAATTTTGTTTTGTGACAAAGAGTATATGATGATATTCAGACTCCCATCCCCATGTTATTCCTTTGTCTGATAGAAACAGACACATTTAGATTACAGAAATTTGAAATTACTATTAGCATGGGAAGGTGCCACATGAACTGCAATCTACCTGCTGTGTCTGTAAATTGATGGATACAGCACTACGACTGACTATTCAAATTAGCTGAAAATAGTTTAGCATATTTCTATTTTTAAATGTCATCAGCCATAAAATATGAAGCAACTCTAGCCAGTGTTCAGATGGCTTGTGGGGATGGGCATGCGATCAGATATCTGCTTTGAAAGCTTGGCTTGAGTGTGAGCTCCCAGAGCAGTGCAGAAGACTGGAAGCACCTCAGCATGTGCTTATAGGGTTAAATACAACTGCAGCTTAATAAGTCAGTCTCTTCATTTTTAAGTAGACAAAATAAACTGTTCTAATTTTGAAGCCCACTAGTGAATGTGATTGTCTTGTGATCACAAACAGACATTTTAAAAATTAAGCTCACTTTTGAAATTATTGGGTTTTACTCTGGATCTCACTCAGATGTTCCTCTATTGACTACAGTGGAATTACTCCTGATTGACTCCAATGGGGGAGAAGGATCAGACCCAAACTACTCTTAATCCATCTGTTGCTTTTTCAAAGGTCATTCAATGTTGCTATCTAGAATTGTCATTTGAAACACTGGAGAAGATTTCAGCATCTATAAACAAATTATTTTGGACATGATATTTGTTGGTTTTGGATAGTCCTGATATCTTTTTTTGATTTAAAGGAAATAATTACTTATTATCCATTCTTTTCATGCTTGTAGAAATTCATAGGCTATGTCTATACCGGCAAGTTAGGTCGACTTAAGAAGGCTTAAGTTGACCTAACTTAATCCTTGTCCACACTAGGCTTTCATTAGGTCGACATAAGGAACTTCCTTAAGTCAACCTAATGAACGCTTAGGTCGACTTAATAAGAACCACAGGGTATTCGAACTAACCCTGCTCGGGTTGACCTAACCCTTCCTTAGGTCGACCTAAGGCCAATGTGGATGCATAAGTCCACTTTCTTAGGTTGACTTAAGAGAAGTTAGGTTGATTTACTAAGTCCCGGTTAAGGGAAACCACTTTGTTAAGTCGACTTAATAAGGTTGACTTTAAGTTGACTTAAAGTTGACCTTATTAAGTCAACTTAACAAAGTCGACCTAACTTTTCTGAGTGTAGAAATAGACTCATAGACTTTAAGGGACCAGTATGATCATCTAGCCTGACCTCCTGCAAAATGCAGGCCTCAAGACCTCACCCACCCACTCCAGCAATAGGCCACCAACCTATGACTGAGTTATTTACCTCCTTAAATCATGATTTAAGCCATAGGCTTTCTGCATGCACTAGCCACATGTATTAAATATACTAAATAGACGTAAGCATCAGACATGCCTTAAATCTGCAGTAACTCCATTAAGCTTAATGGGGTTACACCAATGTAAAACTGGTGTGAGATTATAATAATCAAGATCACAGCTGCAATATGGGTTCTTCTAAGAGATCTTTTATTAGTGTAAGAGCAGTGTCTCCATGTGTGACTGATATCAATTGCAAAACTCCACATTTCTTCAATTGTAGCTGGTATGAGGTGCAAATGTACTGTACGGATGCCATAAACATTTATTACTGTCAAATATAGCTTCAAAGTATAGGTCTACATTTCTAAAGTCTTTATTTCATTAGCTCTGGGTTTGATTCTTCACTCTGAAGGCCAGTTGTTAGCATAGGGACCTATGCTTTTTAAAATTTTCATGAGACTTTTGATGTTCTCTAACCTGCTGTGCAGCTAAAAATCTGACAGCGACACCTTTTGTTTCTGGATTAGCAATAGCTCACTAACTCAAGGTTCATCTTTAAAAAAAAAAAAATCATGTACAGATTTCCCTTCCCCAATCTTTCCATTACATTTTGCCTCTTTCCTTTCCAATCTAATAGTTCCATAAAACAAATAGATCAGGGGTTTGCAACCTTCAGCAAGGGGCATGCCAAATTTCCCCCCACACCCTCCCAGTGCTGCAGCAGCAGGTATGTGTCTATGTTCCCATTTCTCACAGGCTGGTCCCACGTGGGAGATGGGAGGAGCAGAGTCGTGTTGACAAGAGGAATGCTGCTTGTAGTGGGAGTATCACAGCTCTGGCCAGGGCACCATGTGACACTAAAACTGGTCATGCATGCCACCTTTGGTACCCAGGCCACAGATTGCCAACCCCTGAAATAGAGCAACATATTTTTTTTAGATGGAGATTTGAATTTCAGATAATACATCTTCCAGGGACATATTTAAACTCTGACTGTAATCCCATATAGGATTTCATGATGGGCTAGGAGAAGACTGCTGAGCTATGTGTCAATCCATCTTTACATTATTCACCCTTTGTCTTGCTCAAGTTCAAAGCTGGGGAAACTCTCAAATTGCACTGTCCTTTTTTAAGTCTTCTTAGAATTCAGTCTTATGATAATAATCAACAAGGAGCCAGGAAGTATCAAAGTTCTTTAACTGAATCATATATGAACTGGGGTTAGTTATCTATTCTTAACTTTTATGAACAAACTATAACTCACAATATATGGTAATGAGCAATTACATTGCTGATCAGGGGGCTGTCCAAGGCTAAGTTTTCAAAGAAACTGAATATTAGTCCACTTAAAAAAGTAATATTTTCTATTTCGTTCAGATATGCAAGGAAGGTTGATTAGGAAAGTGTTTTTTCTGCATTGTGTAGTATTTATTGCAAACTCCTCTGCCTGCAATTCCTTCTTTTCACTTGCTCTTGAAAGTGTGTCCACTATAGGAAGTTCTTCCTTGGGCCTGTATTTTACATTTAATGTGTGGGGTTCTTTTGCAAGGTCGTGCTGATTTACAGAAGAATAGTGTTGCTTCTCACAATGGTAGCATGACTTCCAAAGCTTTATAATCTCTACCTCAAGAGATTTCTGCCAATAAACATATCCCTGAAATTGCTCACAATCAAGCACAATTATGAGCGTGCATTTCTTTTTTTAATCTCAGTATAGTTCTGTACTGTTTTCATCAAAGCATATACCAATGGGTGATTAGTCTGCAGAAAGATGTCTCCCAATCTATTTGAGGACATCTGTTATAGGCAGGAAAGGGTCTACTGCTATTCAGGCCTTTCATGTCTATGGATGAGCATGTTGTTTTGAGCTTTGACATATGGGACCTGTTCAAAATAAATACTAATCTTAATAAGAATCTGTTCCTATTCCTCTGCTCCCTTGTATGTGAAAAAAAGTTATTTTCCCTCTGGGCCTTCTGTGAAGGGGAATGGGTGCACACTTGTCATCAGTAGGAGCATACAGAAAGTATGTTTCATGGAAAGACTGGTGTTGGTAAACATTTTCTACATATTCAGTTTTTTAACAAGGAAAGGGGACACAACACTGGTCTTTTTGCTGAGTGTGCACTTTAAACAGTATTCAGTGGTTGAGAGGGACTATAAACTGGTGTGAGACACCGAGGAACTTTTTGACCCGCACCCCCACACCCCAAGGCTAGTGTGAGGGAATCAGTCCATTCATACAGGTATTCATAAAGCTGTAAAGCTATTATCAACTAATGCCACTTCACATTTTGGGCCAAACCTATTTATTTCAAATGATTTATTGTCACTTATCATGGGGATGAGTTTGACTGTCTAATAAATGAAAAACTTTATCAGATTTTTATATTTATACTACAAGATGATGAAAATCATTGTGTTTTTCCTTCACCCTCAGACTCCAACTTGAAGACAGATCTATTGTTTCAATTGCAACAAAACAAACATCTTTGATACCTAGTGATTGAATCAGTCAGGATACTAATATTTGTTATTTTAGTGACTAAGGATTTTTACTTGCTCTGGTGTAGCATCATTGCTCCAGTAAATGTGAGGAAACAGTAGAACTTTAAGACTGACATTTTTCCCTTTGAAGGTTGGTTTATATCTATACTGTATGTAGCAGAGACAGTCAGGCAATCTGAGGAAACTATGCCTAATACTGTTGCTAAATTGATCAAAGAGCACCTTTGCAAAACATTAAAGCCATTGGACCCCACGTGATTTGAGTATCCCATTCAGATCCTCTGAAGTGCCCTTAACAATTAGTCACTGATGTAATGGCTCTAAGTGAAATTCCCTCTCATTGAAATCAATGGGAATTTTGCTACTGCCTTCAATAGGGCTAGGATTTCATCCACTATATAGAGGCAGTGGTGATTACATATATATGAATACTCTGCAATTATATGGCTGGGCACAAAACATTTCAGATCTTTTTCAACATTTGAGATTATTTATATCAAATAAATCTGCAGAACCTTCCAACAAACCACGATATACTTTACTGGTAACAGAAAAAAAAAACTCTCTTAAATTCAGCATTAATTCTTTCTATGATTGCATTTTATTCACTGGTATAAAAATATATATAGTTAAAATATGTGGTGGATTTTTTATAGGGTCACACATGAACTTTTCATCTCCTGATTGGCACCACGGTACACTTGTGTATTGCATTAATGCTAAAAGAAATCATGTACACAAAGTATATCCCAAAGCAGCAAGATGAAAATATACTCTAAAATATTTTAAAAATGATATGGTTGGATCATTTATTTCTTTATTAGAAAAAACAGAATTAAAGCTGATGTTTTAGAAAATGAAACATAAAATTATATGGATTTTCCAAAGAATTATAAGGAAAAATAGTATCTCAAATATTTGGCAGACCAACTGTGAAGACACTCCTTTATTATTATTGTTAATAATAATAATTAATGTATATATTTAGTCTCAATGAAATGCTTGATTTATTGACCAGCACATGAAAAAACATTAAAAAAAAAGTCTCTGAGAATATACTGGGTTAGTGTATATTGTATCATAAGAAATGTTGTCTTGTCAAGGGCCTTATCCACAAGCTGTAGGATTAAAGTCAAAGGAATTGTTTTCATTGAGTGTAAGAAGTTCTGGATTGGATCCTAATTTCCTTTATACAATTAGTTTACTATTTCCTTCTTCAGAGAAAATAATGTTGTAAAGGTCAAAAGAGTACATTACAGGTGAATCAATGTCTCAAAACAACCTAAACTGTGGTATCCTGATGTAACTAGGTGTCACATGTAAATAAATATTTGGTCATAAATTGTAAAGTATTGTTATTATTCTTTGTATAGATTAAAATGAGGAACATAGGATAAATCCACTTCACAAACAACTGAAACCTATTCCCCTTTTGTTATCACATTCACAATTTACAAATTGGCCCAGGTCTTTCATGTTTGTCATACAATTAAACTTCTTGTATTGCAGCTCACTGTTTGCAAAATATAATAGGTTTCCCTTGTTACAATCACACAGTTATATTTTTGCACCACTCCATTCAATTTATTTATATGTATTTATCCTCTGATTTTAATGTTTCATTAGTATAATATTAATATTTACATTTGCTTAATAATGTACAATTTATATTCTTCCCCTCTCCCCCCAATAATATAGTCATCAAGAATGCTGGCTGTGGCTGAAGCGTCAAGATACAATTTATTGATTACTTTCCATAGTCCATGACTGTACCTGGCTTTAATCACTAAAGAGCTGAGGAAGCAAGAATACAACGGAGAATCATAACTCCAATTGTTACCACATGGACTACCAGCTCAGATGATTTTGTTGCTTGGGAGCTTAAATCTAAAAAAATACAAAAGTAAAACCACTTCAGGCAAGTAAATTCACATGCAAGAGTACTTTGTCAGATCTATTTTTCAAAGAATTCAGAATCATTCGATTTTCTCAACAAAAGATCATACAGGAATGTTATGAATTACAATAATTCATAATCAGACCATGCAAAGGGCTGAGGATCCTCTGTGCCCACTTCATAAGATTGGGACCATGATGCTTTGTTACTGCTAATGGATATACATAATACTTTTTAAAGCAGCATTGCCCAGGAATTACGATAATAAAATAACAAAACTGCATCTCAACAAGAGAAAAGGAGGAACCTTTCCATGATAGTTGGAGCCTTCTTTGAAGATAATTTAGGAGGATAGCATTGCAAATGCACCCCCAACTCTATTACCAACACACCAGGGCTAAATCGTGCCTATTAGGCACATCCTGGTGTTGAATAAAGGTTATTTATTTTACACGGAATGTTGGTCCCATTCCCCAGGACACTGGAAAGTGAGATACTCTGAAAAGTTAGGCCCTATGTCTACCCTTGAAAAGCTAAGTCGACTTTATAAAGCAAATTGAAGCAAGCTTAAGTCGACTTAATTTACCAGTGTAGACGCAGCCTAAAAGTGCCACAGGACTCCTTTTTTGTTTGTGTAAATTGCTGCAGTTTAATGCGAAAAGGGGAAAGTAGAGACTGCTTCAGGTTTATCTAAAATTAAGCAATGCTATTGCTAATATACAGTGATTACAGTCTATTTAGCCTTCCTTTTAGAGGTGCCCTGCTTTCATGCTAGACAATAATATTCAGAAAACAAAAACTTACTTGACATTTTCGTAATCTTAATTTCCTCACTACTGCTGCCATCTCCACCATCTCTGACCGTTCTGATTTCTATCAGATAATCTTCTTCAAATGGTACCAGAAGCTCAGCAGAGGTGTTATTTGTCTCCAATATATGTGTTTTGCTTTGTCTATGTTGCCTATAGAAAATCTAAATATAAAGGGATTAGAAATACAAGCGGAACTTTATTTTTGTGGTTCCTTTTTTTAGGGTCTCTGAGAGAGCAGTATTTCTCATCTCTCACACACATGGAATTCTATAGAGCATTTTCAGCACCCTGCAGCATTATTGAACAGAAACAGAGACCACTTCAGAAACTTACAATCATTTTTGAGTAGATTCACCACACAGGGGCTACTGGCTGCAGTGATTGACTTACAATGACAATCTTTGTCCTAGCTACAGCACAGTATTAACAAGAGCCAAACTTCTATTACAGTGTACGGACATGGAAGATATTTAAAGATTATTATTCATGTATCTTTCTCACTCAGTGTCGAATTACTGAGGACAGATTTAAGGCCAGATCTTATTGAGGCCAGACTTGAAAACAGTTCGGCTTTCATAGAGATATCCAGATTAGGGATTTATTTTCAACAGTACTCATTACCCAGCATGTCCCCATATGACGCTTATGGCCCCATTTTCAAAACAGAAAAGAAACCATCATGCTGAGCTCCTTTGAAAATTTGCCCATTTGTTTCTGATCCAAAGTCTGTCAAAATCAATAGAAATACTCCCATTGACTGCAATGTAATGTTTATCTACAGATGGAAAAAAACAATGACATAACCTATAAGTGTGTATAATAAAAAAGCTCAAGAGCAGACAATAATTTGGATAATGTCAAGTGGAACTCCTAGCACACAGTCACTGTATTTAATATTGTTCATGTGGTGTTGGTCTATACTTAGCTCTTTTGGATTTGATATCACTGTGCCAGTTAACAGATTGCTGGACTATTTTACTGGTACATTAGGGCTAGCCAGTGATAAATTTAGGTACGAATCCTGCATGCAAGAATAATCGCCTTTTCAGGAAGCCTTTCTTCTTTGCCCATACAGCAGTGATAGTAGACTTTGCTCTTTACAGGTTTTTGACATTTTTATGCTAAAAAGATCAACTAAAGAGTGAAATGGACAGAGAAATGGAGTTAATGGGCATTTAAAAATAGGTTTATTGCAGTGAGTACTTAAAGAAATCCTAGAATGTTGAAATATAAGAGATCTGTTGCCTGGAAGCAAATGGTTAAATCACAAAGGAGTGAAACAGAGCTTAGTAGTCTAGTGTGTCTCTAGAAGTGTGCAGCTAGTCAAGTAACATAACTTACTACAGAATTAACAGAGCATGGGTTCCCCCTCTGTTTCAGAAGTCTTGTAAGTTTTTTTTTAACTTTGTTTTGTTTTGTTTTTTTGGACGGGAGTTAACCGTTCATAATGTTGAGATGAGTAAAACAATACCATAAAGGTCCTCCAAACCCTTAATTATGTAAGTCTTCACCCACATGAGTAAGAATTTTGTAGGACTGGGGCTGAAGGCCAGTGTCTAACTTCTTCATGCTGGGAATGAAGAACCTTTCCTTCTTGAAACTGGATCATGGCAACCCATCCCTCTCTGGTCAAAACCACTGTGAACGGGCTTTGTATGAAATTTACCTTTTTAAATGGATTCATGAAAATGATTTTCATGTAGAGCTCATTGACACTTTTGTTTTCTACAGGTCTAGCCTCTGATCAGTGTGAAAATGCATTTACGCATTGACAAATCATGACAGCTGATATGAGATACCCCAATTTTAATAACTATATCACTGCCCATCATAAATCACAAACACTGAAGAAGTCATTATTTTCCACTTAATGATTAGTCTCAGGGAAAGTATAATTGTCATGAAATATTTGCTCTACTTGTGGTGCCTCTATTATAACCAATATGTGTGATTAATTGGACAAAGAAATTACTTACATTGTAGCCTAGCACCTCTGATTCATTTTCCATTGTTTTTACATGTTCCCAATTCAAGCATATTTTTGAATTTGTCACTGTCCATGTAATGTTTGCTGGTGGTTAACTTGGTGCTTTAAAAGAGAAAATCGCAAGATACAATTGGATATCAATTTGCATAGTATAATTGAATGAACTGCTGACATGAAAGTAACCAGTGCATGCTGATCCAAATCAAAGGAGTAAAAATATTTTCAGGTCAGTCACCACTATCATGTTTGTTAGAATACTAAAGCTCTATGCATAACACAAATCACTTATTGAGAAAAGTGCATTCTTGGACTATAGGGAGAATCTGGTGCTCTTTCCCCATACTAAGTTACACTGAATACATTTTGTTAAATTTTAAATACTTACAAGAATTTAGAAGTAACGTACTACAAAATGCTTTTCTTTCCTAACAAAATGATAACTCAAGGGTTGAAATAAGCTTGATATGAAAATTTGTATTTGATAGATCAGACTGCCAGATTTTAGTAAAGAGAGTAAATGTACAAAACCACAAATAACACACATTAAGCACTAGATCCAAGATGTCCCAAAGCCTCAAGGGTATTTAGGTGACTGATTCCTGCTACAATCAATTGGCGTTAGACATCTACTTACCTTGAAAAGCTTGGTGTCTAAATTCAATACGTAGGCACCACTAAGATCCTCAAAATCCTGCTCCAATGCCAACACTGGAGTGCCCCTGGCATCTAAGTTTTCACCTTTGGACACTCCAACACTGGAGTGCCCCGGGCATCTGAGTTTTTACCTTTGGACATGTGCAAAAATCACCTCAGTCCTGAGACCACAAAACTTCCTGGTGCCCTTGACATGCCAGGATTCTTGAATGAGGTATTCCTGTCTTGCTTGTGAGATCCAATCTGGTACATGTGCTCATAATCCTCTGTTTCTCGATTTTCATGAGAAAGGGACTGACTAAGTGTGATGTTCCTCTCTGCAGTCTGGACTGGTGAATTGCTGTATCAT
Source organism: Pelusios castaneus (assembly GCA_007922175.1). Taxonomy (NCBI): domain Eukaryota; kingdom Metazoa; phylum Chordata; order Testudines; family Pelomedusidae; genus Pelusios; species Pelusios castaneus. The sequence continues at coordinate 16,954,281 of ML685770.1, forward strand.
CCTAATCCCCCACTCCTGGGTCTCATCTCATTCTGCCTCACTGTGTGAACTTCAACTTCTGGGCAAATCATACACAGTCTCCTGAAAATATATTGCCCTCAATGAAGTGGGATTTTCTCCCATGAAAGCTCATGTGATAAATAAATGTGTTAGTTTTTAAAAGTGCCACAGGACTCCTTGTTTGTTTTGCTGAACTAGACTAACACCGCTACCGCTTTGAAACCCTCAAATCAGTGGGTGAATGCCTCTAGCTAGCCACTCATGGGATTATGCAATAGTATGACATAGTCAAGCACTTCTAGTCCCAGATGTGATGCTACAAACTGCTGTTTTACTATGTTCAGTGCTGCCCAATGCACATTGCAAGCTTACATGTTCATCAATTTATCAAAAAAATTGATATGCAGCAGCTTTGTCACTTGAAATCTAGTGTCTACACACCTTAAACAACATACACTGCTTTAGCTAGAGCAAACACACACATTTATTAAGTACAAAAAGATTTTGTGATTAGAAGTCAGAGGCAAGTGGACCTGATTTGTTCAAAAGTAAATAAAAGGCAAATTGTATTCTAAACTAAGCTTTCACTTTCAGCAACCTTGCAGTCTTAGGGTAAGTCTATACTGACAGCAGCAAAATTGCCACCCCCAGCATGATCTCCTGGGTTCGATTGAGTCGTCTGTGTAGACGCGCTCAATCGAACATGGAACTAGAGCTGTAACACTAGCTCCGTAACTATAGTAATACTATGCAGACTGGATGCCATTTCCGGTCGGTTTATTGCAATGTGTCGGGAGCAGTTAAGAAGTCACTGGGAGATACACAAGGTGTTTTACGTACCTTGTGTATCTCCCGTTGACTGCCACCAAAAAGTGCAGCAAGTGTAGACAAGGGCTTAGATGATTCTCACCATGGTCTGGTGGGTCAGCCTCCAGCCAGGCTTCCCTTTCTGATCAGCATTTCCGTTTCTTGGTGGTATTTGCAGATGAAGGTAGAAGAGAGAAAGAGAGAACAGCAAAATGTCTCTCTTTTTAAAAAATGTTCCTTTGTTTCCCCCCCTTTCAGAGTCAGGTAACAAACAATGCCCGTGTATGGCTTCCTCCATACCATTGTGATCTTTTATGGATTTGTTTGTTGACATCTGGGCCAGTCCTTTGTTCCTAGAATGTTGAGTACTCTTGTTCTGTATACATCCTAAGGAGGTGCGAATTGCTTCTCAGCTCAGTAGAGTTTTGTCTAGATCTGTCTCAAGCCATGAGACACATATTTGGAAATATTACATAGCAGAGGCTGATAACCATACATGTAATATTATCACAAACATATCACTGTTACAACAATGTTAAATGTGCCAGGAGGATTCTAAAAACATCTTATATGACACACTTTGTATTAAACAATACACAATTACACTATAAGAGTGAAAATGAATGATACACCATCACACTATATAGTATACATGGGGGTGCAGTGTGTCACACTATGTTTAGGAGACTAACTCCAAGAGAGGGTTTATGACTAAGAATTCTGAATGGGGAGATGCCTCCCTTTTGCCTGAAGTTAGGTACCTAAATATTTTGGAGTGAAGAGGGGGGGTGGGGGGATGTTTTAAGCCCTCTCCCCACTCCTTGGCATTTCCTACTGGCTATATTAGGGAGCTCCTCACTCAGTTTGCTGAACTAAGCTATATTTTTGTATCTAGACCCAAGTGCAGAAGTGCTGTTTGTGCTATTGAAAATCTATCACAAAATAAGTGGAATTAAATCTTGCAAGTTTTAGAGTTCTTTATGGACATGTAAATTTGAAATTCCATCTCTGAAGTAGATCTGATACTTAGAATGGTAGACTGTATCCTGGTGTATGGTGTATTCTTTTTGGATAGGGAACATATCTGGGAGGAAAGTATTGAGAAATTCGGGGATTGAGATGAGATTGCTTACAATGGCATGTGGCCCATCTGCACCCACTAGCAGAAAGTATCTCCAACAGCCAGCTATGGGACTCTAGATAGGAGGGTTTTGAGTTACTACATTGAATTCTTTCCCAAGTATCTGCCAGGTGGGTCTCACTGATATGCCCAGGGCATAACTGATCATCATATTTGGGGTCAGGAAGGAATTTTTCTCCAGGTCAGATGGGCAGAGATGCTAGGGTGTTTTGTTTTGTTTTTTTGCCATCTTCTGCTGCATTGGGCACACACCACTTGCTGGTTTGAACTGGAATAAATGGTAGATTCTTTGTAATTTGAAGTCTTCAAATCATAAATTGAGTGCTTCAGTACGGATCTATTGCAGGAATGAGGGTGAGATCCCCAAACTGTGGTGAAGGCCCTCTTTCAGGGCATGGAGAAATATCCTGGGGGTGCAGCAGGGCCTGGGACAGCCCCCCATTATGTGGCAGAGAGGGAGCAGATGCTACTGGTCCTCACTCTCAGCCCCGAGACCCAGCTCTCACTAGCCATGGCTCTACTCCCAGCCCGGCTGTAACTCTGCTCCTGGCCTAAGAGGCCATGGACACATTCTATTACTGGATGAGTGCTGGGGGATGAGGAAAAATTTGGAGGCCACTGTCTTAAAGTCTATTAATGTAGATGCAGATTGACATTAAGAAAGGAAGGGGAAAATGGATTCATTAGGACCACCAGGACTACTATGGTTGGAATGATTCAGACCTAAAATGAATATGTTAATTTTCTGGGATCCATTTTTTCCCCTTTTAAATTTATATGTTGCTGTGCTGTTCCCATATCTGACCTTGATGCTTAACATATGCACATTTTAAGGAACAGTTAATTTGTTACCAGTCTATAATCTCCTTTGTCTCTTACTGAGATGGGGAAAAAAAATAATTGTTACCTTATGCAAGAAAACTACTTTGTTTGTTTCATAATTGTGGAGCGATTTAATCCGTTTTATCATTAGAAAAAGAACATGTTGGTGAACTACCCAGGTGTAACCCAACAGATGTGTGCATATTTCAGCTGCTCCCTCATTGAGAAACAGTGTGAAAGCTGGGTGAATACTGATTTTTTGAAACACTCGTGAACATATATTTGCATGAAAAATGAACTCACATAAGTGGCATTTACAACCTCTTATTTGTTTTTATCAATATTTTTACTAGCAATTAATTGTTTACTGAAATGAAAGTGTCATCAATTGTGTATTCTAACTGGTATTTTCATGGAAGTATTACAAAAAGTTGAGTAAGTACCCTCCAGAGAGTGAACACAAAGGTCTTTATTGTGCTACACAAGTCTAACCTTATTAGCTCGTAAACCATTAGCATTTGCCTTTCACCCAAAAGGTGCATGTTTGCTTCACAGGAGAGTTATCTAAACCTTCCTCTGTATCTAAAAGTTGAAGATATCCAATGAGAGAGCACAAATAATACTATGTTACTGAGATGGCCAGTTATACAACATGAATAGCAAATTTCAAATATCATTGTGATAACTCAGATCAACAGATGCAATCAAGCATTCACAAAGTCTATCATGCACAGACTGAAATATCTTCATAGCTAGTGTTCATCAGATATCTTGTAATAATGAGTATGGACTCAGTTCAGCAAAGCATTTAATGATGTGCTTAACCTTAAATCAATGGGATTGCTTGCATGCTTAATGTTAAACAGGTGCCTGGCTTTGTAGAGATTTATTCTTTAAGAGCTGAAATCGTTCCCACATAAAGTGCAAAGTCAAAAAGGAGATAAATTAATTTGTGCCACAGAGAATAAGATGGACCTCCCTGAAGGTAAATAAACTCGGCCTAATGTGTACCAAGGGAGAAAGGGAATACTGCTTTCCAAGAAGTGTACATTACCAACAGTGATACCATATAATTTGACTAAGAGACTTCATTGGGAATTGTACTTATTCAGACAAAAGCTAAATTCTGTTTTGTTACACTGCACATCTCCAAATAAGTCAATGGATTTGCAATGGACATGAGAGCTAAATTTAATACATTTCCTAGCTTTTGTTTATTGGAGAATAGAATACATTGACTTCCTTAATTTTAACAAGATTATTTCAGAAATTTTGGAAGAAAAGTGGTTGTGAAGAGAGAGACACTGGCTTGATGTTAATACCCTTCTGATAGATGTAATCAGTTTATACTTACTTCACATATTATCTATTCTCATAAAAAATATTTCCCTCTTTCAATACAGAGTCTGAACATTTAATATATATTTTAAAATACTTAATTTTGTATTTTTTTTGTAAAATGGTCCATTAAACATACTTCTTAGATTGACATTAGATGCAGTCAATATAAAACAAGCATACAATAATTCCCTTCCTGTCCTGCTATCAGGTTAGAATATCTTGAACCTTTTGCTATTTATGTAGAAAGAAGAGTACTTTTTGTTATGTATACTGAATCATTTCCAAAGACTGTCCATTTTCCATTAGGCAAGTGACCTGCCAAGAAGATACCAGCCCTGGACCACAGACTTTCTGATTCAATTTTGCTTCATGGTACTTTTATTTAACAGTTGCTCACACTATGGATCATTATTTATTTATTTTTTTAAATCTTATGTTGCACTTTTAAGTAATATCATGATGATGGCATTTGATCAGGAAGAAAAATGTAGAAATGATAAGAGAAAAGGATTGTTAAATTCTTCCTTTATTGTCTGTATAAGGCCTGATCACATAGTCAGAACTGAAAAGTAGCTTGTAAGCAAAGCCTAATAAGAGAAGTCAAAGCATTTAGAGCATGACCTGAATTTAGGTCACTTAAGTTTAGAAGATGTTTTAAAAATCTGCTCTGTGTGTGTCTGCGAGAGAGAAAATATTTTCTCTTCAGCACTAATTTCCTCTTCCTGTAAGCTAACACTGCTTCTTGGGATAAAGGAAGGTAATGTATATTTCTACATGGGAAATAATTGAGTCAAAATCTAGTCATTCCACTAGCCTTAGAAGTTTCAGAGATGTCTAACTGAATGTGATCACTGAATCTATGAATTCAGCCACACTTCCTGTTATGGTGTAGATTCTGGCAGCCTTTATGCAGCAAAACTAGATTGGAGGGAAAGGAGATCTCAGAAGGCACTCCTTGCCACCCTACTACAGGTATGTAAAGGGTAGCTAGAATGGAGAACTGGTGTTTCTTCCCTTCAGCATAAGGATGCAGGTTGGCAAGCCACCATGCATCGCCTAAAAACCAGAGGGGTAACAGATACCTCCAAAACATATGGGCAAGAACAAAAATTCATGGAAGTCACATTTGCCAGCCTAACATACAATAGTATGGCTATAGTTTTGATGCTATCCTTGATGTGATAAATATACAGCCCCTGTGATCTTAGTTGTATTTAATAATTTTGGTTTATATAGCAGAATAAAAAAAATGCAGAACACAAATGAATTTTCCTGCTCTATCAGTCAATTAGAATCACAGTGGAATTTTGACACCCTCACTCAGAACTTTTGCATCATTCTTTCAGGCTGCTTCCCTAGTAACTTCCCAGTTCCTTTCTTCCGCACTCACTGCTGCTACCATGTCCTGATGGGTAGACATCAATGGACAAAGCTATGACAGTGTGGAGATAGCCAGTATTGTGGAATAGAATGGTCACCAAGTGGAGAACAAAGAGATACTTTCAATATTCCTCTTCAAGAGTTGGATTCCCCTAGAAAATTGGCTAAGAAGGGAAATTCCATGAGAGAAATCCAGTTTCTCCTCAGTCATCCAAGTGGTGTTTCCCCTGCAATCCCCAAAATGGAAAGAGCCAAGGGGCTTGCCTTCTGTGCCCCTGTTTCCCTGCACTACCCAAAAACAAGGCTCCAGTGGAGCATAGTACTAGGGATGCCTTGTGGTCCCAGCTGCTCCTGAAAATGGGATTCCCCACAATGAAGAGGGCTGCAATAGGACTGGAAATATGGCCTGAGGTACTATCAACCACTCCAGAGACTCCCTGAGGGGCTGGGAAAGGGGATCATGTATGCCTTACTCCATCCAACATGGGGTTACTTACTCCATTATTTTGCCCTCAATATCTATTTCAAAGGCAGATATCACAAAATAAAATAAAAAAGAGTCAAAGGCTTTGGGTCAGATCCTTTGCCCTCTATCTAGCTACTCTGTCGCATTCTGTTATTCCTCATATAGCCAGCAGTGGCCTGTCCACTCTTAGCTCCGCCTCTGTAGCAGACACAGCTAGGAAGTCATGAAAGCATAGCCGGAGTGTCTTCTTGTGATAAATATTAAATTATCTAAAGTGCTTAGTTTCATTTATTATTACTATTTATTACTTTATACTTTCATATATAAAGCACATGTCTTCTGAAGAATATTGTATTTTTAAATACTGAAAATAGGAATTTATTGTGAAAATACTGTTAAAAACATATAGTACAGATTCCAGGCAGTACTGGAATACATTATTTTAGCTTTATAGATCCCCCTGTATGAGCATTTTTTTAATCTGTAGAAATAATATGTAATAGGGGGGAAAAAAGAAGAAGAGCTGGAGTTAAGATAGTAGGGTAAGAGGAATTTAAGTAGTTAATTTAAGCCTTTGACAACAATATTTATTTTGACCTCATCAAGATGTGATGTGTGAGGTTAATATTCAGATTCAATTTTAATCTGCCATGTGGTATGCACATGCATGCTCACTATTGATTGAGCAATAATTGTTCTACAAACACATACTATTTTTATATCTGTTTTATCCAATGACCATTGAAGTTAATGACTTCCACTGGAATTTGATCAGTCTTAAATCTTATTTTTACCATAATTCCACAAATATATCCCTTCTCTGTAGATCTGAGTAGTAATGCTCTGTCTAGTATGTGTTTACTGTTAGCTAATAAGTCTCTTTCACCACTTTAGAGTCTCAATCTTACAAGCTACCTGACCGTTCCTGGACTGTGCTTGATACGTCCAGGAACTTCTCAGCATCTTGGAAAACTGAGCCTTAAAATATCATCAGTTATTAGGTTCACTGGACAGTGGTCTAAAAAGGAAGTGACATGTTTTGTAGTAATTCCATTACAGTGGGAAATATAAATGACTGAATAACCTACCTTCATATGAATCCATTACATATGTTTCTCTCATTCTGCTGAACAGTGGAAGACAGCAATGTAAACCAGTAACTTGTAACAACTGTACTGCAAAAAAAATCCAGACTAAAAGTCTTGATTCCAATATTGTTGTTTGCCATGTGGAACAGCTTTTCTTTATTGACTCACTATCTCTTTTGAAATCTCATATGAAAACATGCAGAATATAATTGCTATTCACAAGTAAATGTTTATCAATGGTTGCCACATGGCAGAATCTGAAATGCCATAGTTATTGTCTGTTCTAAAAATGGGAAATTACAAAGTGAATCACATACAGGTACAAATAGAATAGATAAAATAACCTGCAGGGGTGAAATCATGGTCCTTTTGATATCAATGGAAATTTTACCACTGACCTCATTAGATCAGTCTACACTATAATTAAACCCCCTGGGCAGCCAATTCCAGCTTACTTGGGCTTAGGGTAAGGGGATGCTTAATTGCGGTATTGATGTTCCGGCTCAGCCTGGAGCTGGGCTCTATGACCCTGAAAGGTGGGAGGCTCTCAGAGGTCAAGCTGCTGCCCAAGCCCAAATATACACAACAATTAAACAGCCACTTAGCCCAAGTCTGTGAGCCCAAGTCAGCTGGCAGAGGCTAGCCACAGTTGTCTAGCTATAGTAAAGTCATATCCATTGTGGCCAGGATTTCACCCAAGAAGTTCTCATTGGCTATATATAGAATTGGCATCTCAGATATAACACTGTAGGAAACTGTTGGTAAATTTTGATTTTTAATGTTGAATACTATTTTGTAAATGAATTATTTAATTCTATGAAGCTATTTGGGATCCAAATATTATCATGACCACATAAAACAAAGATGCATTGTAATAAGGTTAAGCATTTGTTCTTTTATATTTGTTATGCTTTTTATATAGCTTATTATACAAGACATTAAATACTTACGTGACTTCTTAGTAGTGATGTTGACTGGAGCACTGGGTGGTCCTGTGCCACCAGTGTTGTAAGCTCTTACTGTTGCAAAATATAATGTGTTGGCCTTTAGTCCTGTAATATTTTTTGCTGTTACATTTCCATTGATGCTAACTTTACTAGCTGCAGTTTCCTTGGAATCATCTGTCCAGTATAAAACCTGAATATTAAGAGCAAAGAACAGGCAGTTCATTGTTTTCCCACCAATTACAGTCTTGATTGGAAAAAAGACAAGCCAACAGCTAAAGTTTTGAGAAAGACAGCATATTCTGTAATTGAAATTCTCATGAAATAAAATTAAGCATGAATATTTATAGTGAAGAAATAAAATTTCAGATTCTGAATACAAATTACAAAAGCAAATGAGAAATCCTTAGCTTTATAGGTGTCCAAAACAGAAACCTTGATAAGGTGAGAAATTGTATAGGCTTGTCTGATTTTATAATTTGAGCATATTTGAAGAAAACTTTAAAAAGACACAATGAGACAAGGAGGATTTTAATTATGTTTCTTGGCTATGTCATTTTGATTCAATAGCAACTATTTACTTAGACCTCTCTTGCTATACTGGATGTTTGATTTAGAAAGGCTTGCATATTGTATTGACCTGTCACTTTGTTTAATACATATGTTCATAAGAATAAGACAACAGTATTTTAAATATTTCTGCAGTCTGCATTTGATTTACGCTAGGCTTATTTTATCTAGAGAAGTGTTTTCTTTTTTATAGTGCATGTGAAATGGATTGGGTTGACAGGATTGAGAGCTCAAATAATATTGCAGTATATTCACAGAACATATAGATCACAAATAATGGTAATGTAAAAAACTTCTCCTCACCCTTCAACAGTGTATATCGTGAAGGCACCAACTCTAAGGACCAATTATTTCAGAATTCACACTCCATGAACCCCATTGGTATCAATGTTGTTGCTTGTGGTGTACTACAAGGTGGACTTTGGATCAAGCCTTTAGGACCATCTAGAGACTGCTGGTCAACGTACTGTTATTGTAAGCTGTTGTTTTTTATGATATGGGCAGCTATTTGCTAGAAGCTGGATTAAGAATACCATATAAGCAACAGAATAACCTTTGGATGGTAACAACTTTCAGTTACTCCCAATTTTAAATGGATTTGTACTGGTGACCTGATGTTAAAATGCTGGCTGTGGGTCATCTACATTCCTCAGAGCCATCAAGTGGTGGATGATGCTAAAATGCTATAGTTATGGTTATGGTATAAGAACATGGATGGATGGATAGTTAGGTATCTGTGGTTTTTAGAATAAAATGCAAGTTCTTTTATAGTACTCATTGCAAAAGGTTATATCTAAGTGTTGTTCATGAAGGTTTATTTTACTTTAGTCCATTATAGGAAGGTACAGACAGAACTGCAGCACTGGACTGAAAATACTTGGGATTATTTCAGGTGAAATGTTGCTAATGAGAGTTGGGTGAAGGTCACTTGTCCATTAACTCATTGTAATGGAAGGCAAGCTAGAATATGCATGGATTTTAGAATAGATATGATTGCAGTGAAGTCTGAAATTAACATCTTCCAACAAAATAGATAATTAATGTTATGTGCATCACCTCATAGCCAAGTACCCTTCCTGTATGCCTGTTCCGTGCAATGGCTTCCAAGAGATTTCAACTTCAGAAGCTGAAACACTCTACACATAAATGCCTGTTGGTACACTCTGTGGTTCTAGGATCATAAGAAAGAAAATGCACATCTGTAATATATTCAATTTACAGAATGTATCAAATAATTAAAAGTTGAGAACATCAAAAGCGCAAAGACTACTAAAAGCAGGAAAAGGTATTACGGTCAAGGCACGAGGCTGTGACTCACAAAATTTGGTTTCAAATTCCTGGTTCTAGCATAGACATCATATGTAAGTAAGTCAGTAAGGGCATAATTTTCAGCACCTATAACTTGGCCAGATTTTCAGAAAAGCTCAGATCCAATTTAAGCACCAAAATAAGTGGCCATATTTAAAAAAGAGTTAATTTTGGTTGCTAAACTCTTTTGAAATGCCTGGCCCTAAATGCCTCTTCTAGCCTTCCTTCTGAATCCACTCAATGGGAGCTGTTAGATGTTAAATGACTTTGAACTCTGACCCTGAGCTCTCGCCACCTCAATCCCCCATCTGTAAAATGGGGATAATGCTTCTTCCTCTCCCCTAAATAATAATAATAATAATTAATAAAATATTTACCATCTTCTCCTAAGTAGACAATGGAAATGGAACTCAGGATCCCTTCACTTTCATTATTGTAGACTCCTACTTTCACTTCAAAAGGGGAGAGAGGTGTAATGCTTTCATTTCTGTAGACATACTTTGATGTTTCTACTGAAGCCACTACTACTTTCATCCACGTTGTTGAACCAAGAGGCTGAAACATAATGATGTAGCCAAAACCTTCCCCATTTTGTAGTTCTTCAGGAACTGACTGCAGAGGTAGGGAAAATCAATCAATAAGCGTGTGAAACTATATATGGTTTTAATTGAATCTTCAATTTATCAATATTTTTCAGTTGTATTGATTTGGCTGAATGTGTCTTAGCAAAGATAATAAAGTTTGCTCCATCAGTCAATTTAATATTGAAATAAAAATCAAAACGATAAAACAATTGAGGCCCTCAATTGAGAAACAAAAGATTTGATCAGCCCCATTAAAGGAATGCTCTAGCAAGTGTGAAGTTTTTAAAATTAAAAGCATTTCACTGAACTCAGGTTGTATATGAATCTTTTTCACCCCATGGGGACTGAAATGCTAATTTTTATCATGTGTTAGGAAAAAAGAATTGGAAAAGAGAAAATGTATATACAGAAGTGTATGATAATTGCATACTTATAAGCACACCACTTTCCCCTTCTATTTCTTACTCAGAATTGAGAGAGTTAACTGTAATACATTAAGGTGATGGTAGGGATATGTCAGAGTTTAAGCTACTTGCTAGAGCATTTAATTTGTTTTGAGGCTTCCATGATCTCAGATTTAATCTGGGTGGTTAGTCAGCACATCACAGTAAACAGAAGAGTTGTGCTCTGTTTTGTTGGCTGGTTATAATTAGTGTCTCCCACAGCTGCTCTTCAGGCCAGATCATAGAGTCCAATATGTTAGGTTTCAAAACATGGACAATTTGATGTGGAGGTATTGGAGTTGTTGTTATTTTTGTTTTTTTCATGATGGATGAACAGAGGACAGGAAACCAAAAAGCAGAGAAAGCAGCATATGGGGAAAAAAATAAAATCAGTGTTGAAGTGACATGGATACACAGGGTGCCTGATACACAAAGGAAAAAAAACACCTTTGTAGCATTATAAGAAACAAAAAGCCCTTTACGGTCTGAACTTTTATTCCATGATTCCTGTTTGCTCACTAATGAACTGTAAAATATTTTACTGGAATCATCATGTGCTCTTGTATTCTTTCCATGGAAACAATTCTTTCCAGTGTCAAGACCATAGAAATCAAGAGCTGCCATTTGTTTCTTGACACTGTGTTGTCCGCAGTAGGTAAAGGATGGGAGAAGGAAGGCTCCTGGAAACTTAAAGTGGTGGCCAAAAATAATAAACTTTATTAGTCTCCCTCTTTGGGACACAAAGGGTTAACAGTTGGGCTGCTTGCTGGACTAAACTCAGAAGTCAGCTTCACAGATAACAAGATAGCCCCAGGGGATTACTTCACAGTTTAACATACCATGAGTTACACAGAGATAAACGTTCAGAATAAACCCTCCTCTTGGACTCTTTTGATAATTCAGACATAAAGTATAACAAGACAGAATCCAATACATAAAACAATAAGCATAACAATAATCCCCAAATCTACACCAATTGTAATACCTTGGGTTAAAACTGAGGTAGAAGAGTTATTCACATTCAATCATGAGGAGTAAACGTGGGGGGGTAATTCGGGTTCACATACATACCAAACTCGGGGTCACATACGTACCAAGACTATCAGGCAGGCAATTAGCAACAGCATGACGTCTTAAGGTGGAGGTTGAAATCGACTCAGGCCGGCACTCTCGGGGGAACTCCTACTGCAGGGTGATCAGGCCTAGCAGTTAACTCGAGGAGACTCCTTCCTTGCTCCATGCGGCATGGTAGCTTTTATGGCCTAGGCCACTGCTTCCTGCCGAGGGCTGTGATTGGCCAGGTTTCGCTGCAGCAGGAATTTTGGGGCGAGGGCTGCCCGGTTCCTCCTGTCCTTATTTGGGCAAAGGAATTTTCACCAGCTCTCTAGGTTCCGGGTCAGAGCCTTCTACACCCCTGGGGGAGGGGGGGCAGAGCAGCCATGATTGACTTGCCCTCCAGATGCCCTCACATGGGCAAGGGGGATGACCCACCCCTTTGGGAGCTGGCTTAGAGCGAATCAGGGTCCGAATAAAGCATGTTGATAGTCACAAGCCTAGCAGCCAGGAGTTCTCTACGTGCAATAAAGCATGTTGATAGTCACAAGCCTAGCAGCCATGAGTTCTTTAGTGACCTGGGGAGAATATCTGGTACGTGGCCTGGGGAGAGCATCTGATAAACAGTTTCGCTACGACTTATATCACAAGGGAGGTGGAGGCCAGTTTATGGGGTACTCATAACAGCCCCTTAACATGTGTAATAGAAAAAGAGTTTATCTAAGAGGGTTGAGTGAAATGTCAGTTTAAAATATGGTCAAACAGGTGAATTTGGGTTTGTTGTGGTAACCAATTATGGAAATTGCACCATTCAATGAGCCTTTTCTGCTCTAGAATTACACCCTATGTATGAATTCAGGAATCTTCACTATTTACAAAGGGAAGTAAGCACAGGGTGAACACAGCGGCAGAATCAGACCATGCTTCCCATCATCCTGAGCCATAGAGGAAGTTTCATCATTTAAAGAAAGAGAATTATGAATTTAAGAGCCAGATTGAAGTCCATTAAATAAATGGGAATCTCTCCCCTTAAACCATGTTTCATCTTGTAGAATTTCATTAATACTCACTTCCCTAGCTGTATCCTACCCAGGAAAGGGTGTGGTCTACATACCTTATACTCTGAGTTGCTTCCTCTTTTTAATATATCTAGTTACAGGTTGACATTTTTAACCCAACTAAAACATTTAGCAGTATAACTTCCATTAATTTCAGTGTGAGTTTTGTGTCTAAATCCCTTAATCAGCTCAGAAAATCCAAGCCACATTTTTTATCGGTAACAAAAAACCCAAAGTTAAAAAAGAAGTGTTTTAGATGTCTATCAAGGATTCCAGGAATGGTGACTGGAATTCTAATCCAAATCATATCTTATAGCTTGTATTTCTTAAGCAAGAGATGTCCTTCAGACATATGATTGATCTTTAATTCTCTAACACTAAGGGTGCGTCTACACTGGCAAGTTAGGTCGACTTAAGGGTGCTTAGGTTAACCTAAACAAAGCCGCGTCCACACTGAGCTTTTCTTAAGTCAACTTAAGCATTTCCTTAAGTCGACTTAAGAAAAGCTTAAATCGACTTAATCACACCTCCTTTTAGGTCAACTTGAGCCTTAAGTTGACTCTTTATGTCTACTTAAAGCCAGTTTAGACGAGGATTAATGCTAAATCGACTTTATTAAGTCAACTTAAAGCCAATATAACGGCTATCTCTGCTGTTAAGTCGACTTAACAAAGTCGACTTAACTTTGTAAGTGTAGACATAGCCTAAGTGTATGCATTGAAGGCCTCATCTCCTTTAATACATGATAGGGTATGCCATGTCAGCATAGTATTCCATATTGAAAAACATGCAAACAAAAGTTCGAAAAATGTTTAATTCAGAAAATGGCCAAGCAGATGTGTGTTAAGCAATTGTCTGCACAATGGAGATAAGAGAGTTATAAATATCTTCTAAACATCTTTAGAACATGCCTCTCAAACTGTTTATTTTTATACATTGTTAATATCAAAGAAAACATAATAATATCTTTCTGAATATTTCCTTGCTAGACAGAGGATAAAGTCCTGGCCCCATTTAAATAAATGACAAAACACCCATTGCCTTCAGAAGGCCCAGAACTTCACCTATATTCATTTCTCAAACTATTTTGATCAATTAATTTAAAAGTTACTTCCCATGTTATGACAAGCTTAGAGCAGCTGCCTCCACCTCCGTTCACATGTGTTGGTACCACTACAGGAACTAAAAATCAAAGGACATTTGTGACTTGCAATTAACAGCAGTTGTTGCCAAATGCATGATTGCAGTCTCACATTCCAGCTGTTTTTATATATAACAATTCCACATTTCATAATGCAATGCATGAACTTTGATACTACAATATACGCTTTCAGTTTTCTAAGACTGAGGTCACAGATGTGTTTGATACATAGGTATCCTGGTTCAAAACATTAAAACACCTAGTTACATCAAGTATCTGACATTAATATGCATCAACAAATTAGCAAAATGATGTTTCATTCAGTCTGTAGCTGATTTACTGGCTAATTTTACATCTGTGCAGTTGCAGGAAAAATTATCTATCTATCTATCTATCTATCTATCTATCTATCTATCTATCTATCTATCTATCTATCTATCTATC
>ML685770.1:16968880-17001433 GCA_007922175.1 Pelusios castaneus
ATCTATCTATCTATCTATCTATCTATCTATCTATCTATCTATCTATCCCACCACTTTTGTGCTTGCCATTTGAGAAACAGTCAGAAGTGCCAATGGTGCATATATATGTGGGCCTGATTCACCACTCCAGGTTTATGACACTATATTTCCAGAGTCCAATTAAAGAAGTAAAATGGTGATTCAAGCTGAGGAGCATACTTCATAGAATTCCCAAGTGAGAGTTGGGGAAGGAAGGCAAGAAAGCTAAGCTAATTCCCTGCCTCTTGCTTCTCATCCCCAATTAAATAAATCTGTTCTGCAGCTATAAATGTTCAATACGTTCCAAGCAAAAGGAAGTTGGTTTTTGGCCTTTCTGTGAATCAGATTCTCCTACCTCACAATGGGCCAGATTCTGACAACATTACTGTTACAGAATAGTACTCTACAAGTAGCCCCCGGGAAGGATTCTCCCCTACACTATGGACCAAGGAAGCAAGCCAGAATTCTTGCAGTAGCCAAAAGAGCATTCCCTTCATTAGCATCTTTGCTCTGAGAGGCACAGCATAAAAATCACTGTAATTAACTTCAATTGGAATAGTTGTGGAGTAAGGTGCTATTAAACCAGAATAAAGGTATCCAGATCTGGGCTTAAGGCCCAAATTCTGTCACCTCTACTTTTAGAAGTTCCTTATTCATGTCAGTCTTCTATGGGACCTATGACATAAGTAAGCTACTATTCAATATCAGAAAGGTAGCAGCCATGTACATTGATGTACTTTTTATTGTATTGAATAGATACATGATCATACACTAATTACAGGACTCCAATACAGTTCTAAACCTTTGTGAGACTTCATCCTCTATTGACATTTCATATATAAATCACAGTCTGTCTCCAAGAGATCCTATTCTTTAGCCTAAGCTTAGCTTCAGCCTAATGTCTTACACACAACATTTCAGAGTACTGTGTGTCAAGCCATTTATTTTTCTTTGTTTTTCCATATTTAGGGATTTTGAGACTCTATTGTTACAAAATGACTGTATTTAATGGAAATAAAATAAGATCTTTTGTATCTTATAAAGGGTTAAATATTATCACTCACATCCAGTGTCACTGTGTGCATCAGAGTTAAGGCATTTAAGATTGGAAGGAAGGGGATTAATCTAAAGAAGTAAATGAAGAAAAAGACTTTCAAGACAGAGTCAACTAGCGATCCATTGTTCCATGAACCAGTTGATACTCAATTAGCACATGTGTTAAATGAGTTCAGTGTTTACTATATATGCATGGGGAGAAATTTATACTACTGCTCAACAGAGCCTCAACTGGGTCATAGTTGAGAAACAGATGAAAATTTACGGTTGAGTGCACCAGGCTCAATTAATTCTTAGCTGCATTTTAATGAAATAAACAGTGGCTCATTTGCAGCCACAAATCCACTAATGCACAATCAAATTTTAGCTAGCAAAATAGCTGTTACAACAAGCATTTCTACTACACTCTTTCACTTCTAGTCTTCTGCTGCCACTGCTTATTCTTGCTGTGAATTCATATTCTGTTAAGAACAGAATGCTAGGTGGTGTCTAGTATATCTCACGCTGCAGAGTATTCAGTCCATTCATAGAGTAGGTGGAACATTTTACAGATTAAAGAGTTTAAGGCACTAGAATCTGATCCAAAGCCAATAGAATTGATGCGAATCTTCATACTGGCTTCAATGGGGCATTGGATCAGGCTCTAGTGAATGCATTGTTGACAAGTTGTTCTTTTCTCTTGTTTCAATTCCACCCCAACTCCCTATTTTAAATGGTGGTGGTGGTGTTTTGTCTTGTCTTGGTTTGGCTTTTTGCTTTGCGAAGTGTCATCTCTTCACATCTAGTATGGTGCAGCCCCTTGGCAGAGTTATTGAAAGCTCTTACTGATTGAAGGAATCTTGAATTCCAATATATTAGTCTTCACTGAAGAATCATGTGAACAACAGCATTGCTAATAAAGGGAAGGAATCTAAAAAAGCACCTGACTCCCTTAGATACTTATGGAACCTCTCCCTGAATAGGTATTTTTGCATTTGTCTCACTATAGGTGGTGATGAATTAGAATCTTCCTTGGGTTAGACTGAGCCTTCATGCTCAATCCGGTATGAAGTACATAGCAGTGCTGTCCCAGTACCAGTTCCAACTAGTCACAATTCCTCCCTTGATCTCCATTTGCTTGGGGTGAAGAAGATAATTTACTATACCCCTTCTTGGACTGTAGAATACTTGCCTTGCGCTAAAGCAAAGCTGACCTGTATCTTTATTTACCACCATCACCTTACTGATTGGGGATAAATCACCTACTCCAGCAGTGTTTGGGGCCCAGGTTTTAAAAGGCATGTAGGCTCCTAAGGCAATGTCTACACTACAATTAGACACACACAATGGCCTTTGCCAGCTGACTTAGAATTGTGGTCTTGGGAAGAGGAGCTGTTTGAGACCCAAACCCAGGGCTATTTTTGGTGATGGTACTCAGGGGTATGTTTATGCTTCACACAAGAAAATGTATTTCATCATTGAAACACTAATTTTAATAGTAAAAATTAATTGCATCATTAATGAGAGATTAGAGTATGCAAAGGTTGTGGAATGTAGCCTGAGGCCTA
This sequence comes from Pelusios castaneus, assembly GCA_007922175.1. NCBI lineage: Eukaryota > Metazoa > Chordata > Testudines > Pelomedusidae > Pelusios > Pelusios castaneus. The sequence continues at coordinate 16,971,502 of ML685770.1, forward strand.
GTAGAAGTGGACTTTTCTTAAAGTTTGAAATGGATGCACTACGAAGCTTCAGCACCAACTGTCAAGTATTTTCTTAGATTCTACAATTGTATTCCTTAATAGATTTACCTCTTACAATTACATCTCCTGTTGCAGATAGACTGTCTATGGTTGTTTGTACCATGCAAACATATTTCCCAGAATAATGTAGCTGAATATTTCGTATCATCAAATCCCCAACAGATTCCTAGAGATAAAAGGAAGAGGAAGATAAAACTAATCACTCGTAACATATTTTCTAACCGGACATTTTTATGACTTGCTAAATATTAATAAAAAATGCAGCTTTTAAATCAAAGCATTCATTTCTGTCATCAGTTTATATCAGTTGGACACTTTTATTATAGCTTCACAAATAACTTTAGCATCTTTATGAAATATAAGAAAGCAAACTGAATAGATGTAACTTTTAGAAAGGAACAGTGATTTGACAAGAGTATAAAAATGGGAATTTTGAAAGATGTTTATGTGGTTTAAGGACTGTGGAAAACAGTTTGATGAAGGATTGAACAGTATGAAGAACTTACTCCTCCAATTCTTTCAAAATGATTCACTCCTCTTGTAAAGTCTATAACATCTCCATTGAATGACCATGTGAATACAACATCAGTGGAAAGGTCATGAGACACCTGACATGGTAGGACTATGCTTTCTCCAACTGTAACATCCATTTTAGAAGGTGGAACAGTAATTACAGTCCTCTCTGTTGAGAAAAATCATTCCTTATTATAAACAACTGTATAAAAATATCAGTATGTGTTTATGATAAAAAAAGTATTTAAATGATTTTTGCAACATTTCTAAAATGGTTAAAAATTGACCTAATGTCCCACTACTGTCCCTTTTCAAGAAACTGATCTTTATCATTTTGATGATTATAGAGCATTATTTATCATTTGTAGCCTTTTGCCAAAAGTACTGTGATGACAATGGATGCTATGTCCGTCTTAGAGAAGAGCTGAAGATATGCAACATACCAAATTACTCATCTCCTATAGTATGCTTATTGATAAATGTCATACTCACTAAATTTAACTTAAATTCAAATTAAAGAGCATTCATTGTTAAGACTGCTACAACCTATCCTAGAAGATGTTCCCACACTCTCTCAAACCCTGGGAGGCAGGCCTATCCTTGCTTACAGACAGCCCCCCAACCTGAAGCAAATACTCATCAACAACCAAACACCATAAAACAAGAACACTAATCCAGGAACCTATCCTTGCAACAAACCCCGTTGCCAACTCTGCTCACACATCTACTCCAGTGATACTATCACAGGTCCCAACCACAGGGGTTCAGTCACCTGCACATCCACTAATGTGGTATATGCCATCATGTGCCAGCAATGCCCCTTTGCCATGTACATCGGCCAAACCGGACTGTCCTTGTGCAAAAGGATAAATGGACACAAATCCGACATAAAAAATGGCAACATCCATAAACCTGTAGGAGAACACTTCAATCTCCATGGACACTCAGTAGCAGACTAGAAAGTTGCCATACTTCAACAGAGAAACTACAAAAACAGACTTCAGAGTGAAACTTCAGAGCTGGAGCTGATTTGCAAGCTTGACACAATCAGATTGGGTCTGAATAGCACATTACAAAAAAGTGATTGTTCTATTCACACATTTTCTCCCTTTGATCTACTGGTATGAATAGGCCCCATCTGCTCTCAAACTGACTTTGCTAACACTTGCCCTCCTCCATTCTAGCATGCGTATATATACCTCTCAACTGTGGTTTCCACTTCATGCATCTGACGAAGTGGGTTATAGCCCACGAAAGTTTATGCCCAAAGACATCTGTTAGTCTATAAGGCTATGTCTACACTTAACAAAGTTAGTTCGAATTAGTTAATTCGAACTAAATAATTCGAACTCATTTTAGTTAGTTCAAATCAACTTAATTCGAACTAGCAAATTTTAGTTCGAACTAAGCAAGTGTCATGCATGGCACTTGCTTAGTTCGAATTACTCAGTTGCATTGAGCTCAATGTGCCAGTTAGTTCGAACTAAGCATTTAGTTCGAACTAACATGGCCACATAGGGCTAATTTGAACTAACTAGTTCGAATTAACCCTTACTTTGAAAAGTGTAAGCAAATGTATTAGTTCAAATTAAGGAAGCCCTTAATTCGAACTAATGAAAACCTAGTGTAGCCAAGGCTAAAGTTAGTTCAATTTAAGCTTCCTTAATTTGAACTAACTTGCCAGTGTAGACATATCCTAAGGTGCCACAGGACTCTCGTTGTTTTTGCTGTACATAGACTAACACAGCTACACCTCTGGAAAACTGAGAAATATCAATAGAGAGTTTGGCTCTAAAAATCTTATATAATGTCAGTGTAGGTACACTAGGTGATTAATTTCACCTTTATGCCTAGTCTGATTAATCTTTAATAAACCTGTGAATGTGCATTATATTTCCCATGTGCCAAGTGCCCTCCTGTCCTTCAGATTTTCTTTGCAACACATATCCTTCACAGAAACCTTGATATGTCAATACCTTCTAGGATGTCTGAATACCACCTGGTGCCTGAACTGTTTGCCTACAAATCTTACTTTTCTGGATTGGCTGGTAAGACAGTGGGGTAGGTAATTGTCACTATTCTGTAAAGATATGTGTACAGTTATAGCACTTTATGAACACTAACACTATTTACTAGTAAAAATATTTTCTCCTTCTGAAAAAAATATATAAAAGTTATAAATTAAACCAATAGGGTTGTGTGCACGTTAAACAGGGCTTTCTAGTAAACATTCAGAAACCTATGGAATATAATAAAACACTATATACTTTTTGTCAACTTTTAAACCATTTCATAATACATGGATTACAAGCCATAGTTAGGCGACTAGAGTAAATTTGGGATTTTTTCAGCAACTTTTTTTTGGTCAGAAACTACCAATTCATTAAATCTAAGCATTTCAAAGAAAAATCATTGATTCTGACAAATTTCTGAATTCAAAGGCATTTTGAAGTACAAGTTTTAAAGTTATCAAGTTTCTAAATAAAAAAAATCCAGTTTTCTGTCTGAAAAGGCCCTTTCATTTTGAAATGTAAGCTAATTATAGGTTTTTAAAAGTAAAAACAAACAAACAAAACAAAACTGTCAAAATCAAAACATTTCAGTTAACCTGAGCTGATTTTTTTTTTCCTTACATTTAAAGTTTGCAAAATTTTTGTCATTTTGACTTGTCGCAATTTGATGTGGAAAAACTTGGTGTGCAGAAAGCAGGATGGGAAAACTGATTTCTACCCAGTTCTGTCTCTGAGTGGGTGGGGTCTGATGAATCACACTGCACACAAGAAAGAAAAAAAATCTGTAAAAACCTTCTATGAGCCAGAACACACAAACGGAGCAATTTATCCCTCCCTTCTGCCTTCTGCTTTGCCTCCTACTCCCTCCACATCCAGAGTTTTTTTCCCCATGTTACATTTCCACCCTATCACAGAGCTCAGTTCATTGCACCAGACTGAGCATTGCACAGGCAGGAAGAATGAGAGGAAGAGGAAAGGGACCCCCAGACCCTAGCATGCATTTCTATCAGTTAGCACCCATGCCAGTCATACACACAATTCATACCTTGCCTGCCTATAGCTATCTCCCCGGAACCTTGTCATTGTGACCACAAAGAATTATTGGATAAGGTCAGCTGGAAGACTGCTGTTCCTGGCCATTATTTGAGTCCAAGACCCAAAGAGATTGAGTACAAACCAGTACTCTCCCATTTAGTAGACTGTCAGACCCGTTACAGAATATTAGAGAGAGCATTCTTAATCCAATAGATAACTAATCTTTTTGTATTAAATCCCACAGACCCATAAAGGATAGGTAAGCAGTTGGAAAAATGTAGTAGCAGTACAGTTCTGAAGATTTAGAATATCAGAACTCAAAAAGCTTCTGTTTATACACTGTCAAAGGCCATAACTACATATTTAACTAGTACCTGCAAAAGAGCCCCAATTTCTCAAACTTCTCACTTGAAGGTATCTTTTAATTTTTCTCCAAATATTTTTAAATTGTCTTATTGTGAGTTATATATGGTTTGTACGTGTGTAGTCTGGCTGCTTTAGCAAAAATAAGTACTTCTTTATAAAAGCATCATGCAATGAGGTGATTGTTCCTTTGGGTTTCTCCTTCTTACTGGCCCATGTCACATGACATTCATCACACCTACTTGCTCACTTAGTATGATCTTTCCTGTTTACTTTATGAAGTTGTGTTTAAAACCTCTACCTTTTAAAATGCCTATTAAAACTCTTGGTTTCCCAATATCCATCCATCTTGCTTAGTAACTGCAGAGATGTATTATAGAGAATGTCCTTTTTCCAGAGGGAAAAAAAATAGATAAGATGCCCTGTGTGCTTGAGGTATAATAAAGACTTCTATCACAAAGAATAAACAACTCAATGAGCAGCAATAAACTTAATTTGCACATTAGATATGCTTTTCCAAGTTTTGACATTTCAGTTGAAAATAATGCTGAAGCAATGAGGCCTATAATTGAACAGCCAAAACTTCTCCAGAGGGGAAACAAAAACAAATGTTCCCTGCAAACAAGATCATTTTTATACGGTTATTACTCTGTTTCTCTAATATGCTTTGTAAATGCCAAATGAAATAATTTTGTTGTTATTCTTAATGTGATTTGGATCATACAGATCCATTAAGATGTATATATGTTGCATGTGCAATGGTATCTAACCCTCATGAATTGAGAACTCCTGAAACACTACTATTTAGTGGTAGCTGTGTTGTATCGTTTTCTCCAATTATACATTGCATTGGTGCTAATTGCACTTCCAAAATATGAATGTGAAAACTACTTTAACAGCTGCAGTAGGGTAAGGAGGAAAGTCAAGCCTGCAGGCTAGAGAAAATGATTGTGAAGTTACCTAGGAGGAGCTCAACCAGAAAAAATAACTGTAACAAATTATGCTGAATAATCGGCCATTCCTATAACTACCATCATTTCTAACGTTACCTAATATCAAGATTTTTTTGCTCATAACTCTGATAATTAAATTTAAAGTTACACCTTTTAACGTATTTTCCTCAACCTTTCCGTTGTTGCCATTCGATGTCACCAGTTACGGATATTTGCACAGCAAACCAATTATATTACGAATTGCAATCATGATTAGCTAGTAGCAAGAGAAGGTTCTAAATTTTCCCAGTTTTCCCTGTGTTGGCAGCTATATTGATATAATGATTCACCCACACACTCATCTGCAGGGACAGAACCCAGAATCTTCAGCACCTGTTGCAAGCTTCCTACTACGGAGATAAGAAGGATCTTTGGCTATGTATACACTTGCAAATTAGTTCAAATTAAGAAAGCTTAATTCAAACTAACTTAAGACTTGGCCACACTAGACTTTCATTAGTTCGAATTAAGGGCTTCCTTAATTTGAATTAATAAATTCGATTATACCTTTTGAAAACTAACGCTTAATTAGAACTAGTTAGTTCAAATTAAGTCAATGTGACCATGTTAGTTTGAACTAACTCCTTAGTTCGAACTAACCGGCACATTGAACTTAATGAAATTTACTAATTCGAACTAAGCAAGTGCCATGCATGGCACTTGCTTAGTTTGAACTAAAAGTCCAGTGGGACCGTGCTAGTCCAAATAAAGTTAATTCAAACTAACTAAAATTAGTTTGAATTAGTTAGTTTGAATTAACTAATTCTAACTAACTTTGGTAAGTGTAGACATAGCCTTTAATAGGTGCTCTCAGTAGCACATTTTTAACAATTAGGTGGCCCAGCCATGAAATGGAGAACTTGATATAGTTAGGCTTGTCTACATTGCTATATCAGCCTTCAGTGCAGGTGCACTAGAGCAAATGTTTATTATAGACATGATTTACATTGATGCAGTTCAATTGGCCTGTGTTTCAAAAATAGGTAATACTAAAGACAAAGGTAAAATACATCAGTATCAATCACATCTGCAGTCAGGACTTGCAGATGAAATCCCAGTATAGACAAGGCCTTAGTTAGTGTATAATATTCACAAGAGAGAGAAAATGATCATAGATGCACAATGCACTTCAACACACTTCCCAGAACAGCAGTATGATGTCAGAGCCATTTAAGAAGATGATCACAGAGAGCTATTATAGTTACAAAATCATCAACCCACCCTTAAAAATACATTTTAGCTGCTTTTGTAAGGTAAAATTCACCCTTCAGCAAGGGTCCAGAACAATCTAGCACCTACTTTAAGAACATAAGAGGTGCATAGGTCCTTTGCGGATCTGGTCTGCTGCACAGGGGTGCTTATTACTTACCCACCATTTGATGTGATGAAAACTTGTTTGTTTTTTGTTATTTTTTAATCTGCTAGGGTTCTCATCCTTTGTGGCTGAGCATTCTATGTTGTATATAGAACCGGATACTTAAGTTTTTTAAAAAAAAAATCTGTCCTTTTCTTTCTCACAAATCTCTTTAGGGTCATCTTTAGGATAGACCAGATAGGCAGAGCTGATGAGGGAAGGGGAAATTTAGTGGGGGTTCCAAGCTCTTGGAAGCCCCTAAAATATTTGCATCATCTGTGCAAACAAAGTGAAAGTTGATCCCAGAGAACATGATGTACCAAGGCCTCAAAATTTCTCTTAATGGACCTATAGCAATTATCTGCAAACAGCCTCTTGTTCAGAAAACACAGGTATGGCTCATGGGTAGCAGCAATTAATATGTTGGCTCCATAACATAACCAAAGATAATTCTGATTCTTGGGAAACTTCTTTTCACATATTAACCTGTTGGGTGCATTTTGACACATCCCATCAGGTTACTTCAGTCACATTCTTATAGAACACTTCAGATCGACTTTGTCATAAAGTAACCTGACTAGGACAAGTCCATAATGATGTCTCACAAAGTGGCATCAAGTCAATTTCTTTCAAAGAAAAGGATTAAAAGTTCAACGAATATGCAGGTTGCAAAAAAATGTTAACTTGAGAGGAAGGTGATTTTTCCTTCACTAAAGTGACTTGCATGATGATGTGAACATTGGCAGCTCAGATTACTCCCCCAAGAAACAAATATTTTTAGCTGTTGGAGCAGGCAGTGAAATAACACTACTGAATTTGAGAGGCCGAGGTGTAAAAATTCAGGAAAATAAACAAGCAATGAAATGTAGAAGTTATCACAACTTCTTGTGTTCCTTGGGAGTGTGTGTATGGGGGTGGGGGTGGGGGTGGGGGTGGTTTTAATATTAATAATAAGGAAAGAGCCTGAAGCTCCTAAAGCAACTCCTTTTTCAATTCTATATTTTAGTGTCATGAACCAAGAAAATTAACCACAATTTGACACAGGGAAGGAGCTTCCTAGTGGTTCTGTGTTTTATTACGGTGAGTTTCTAAACAAAACAAAGGAAATGAAACAAGAAGAAAAAAACAATCTAGTTATCAGATTAATTCATGAACTCTATTCACTAACTCTCTTATCCTTAACTTGCAGTAGTAGATCTAAGCCTCTGCAGCCTGAGATCCAATATAAACTACCAATATGCTGCATTAATTCAACCTGCTGTACACACTGGAGAACAGAAAGGTGTTCAGAACCTGTTGTACTGGAGAACAGAAAGGTGTTCAGAGGCCCACAGTAGTTCAGGTTTCTGGTACTTAGCTTACAAGCTCATTATGGCAGAAACAGTCCTTTGTTCCATTTGTACAGCACAATGGGATCCTAATCCTGGACAAGGGTTCCTAAATGCTACTGTAATACAAATAATATATAATAACTCCTGTATATTTGATATCAGTAATTGACTGCCAAATTTATCTTAGTCTATCAAGCTTGTCCTTAGAAGTACTGATTTAAAAATCATACTGATAACCCAGAGGATCCTTGTGAAAAAATGAGACTTTGTCATTAGTATCTCCTAAGAACAAGAGTAAAGCATCTACCTATGAGATTGATCAGACATTTTAACAGTTGCTGCAGCCATCTGGGAGTTCTTTTTCAGTATAAAGATTTAGTTTAAACTTTGCATCATAAGAGTATTATTTTGATCTTAGACATCCCAGTATGTTTAATGAAATATTTATGTACATTTCCAATATTCATAAAGCTCAAATGAAGACAATAAAATACCTTTCACAATCAGGGTTCCTGAATTCCTGGCAATGCCAAATTGATTCATTGCTATGCAAATGTAGGCTCCTGCATCTGTTTTGGTAATGTTATATATCTTGAGGCTTCCATCCTCTAGCATAAAGACCCTATAAAAACAAAAAGATGATAGAAAGATAGATGGATAGCTAGCTAGCTAGCTAGCTAGATAGCAGATAGATAGGGAGCAGGGTGCTGACTTCTTTTACATGAACTGTAATAAAAGTAGTCTTGCATTGTTATTTTTTATTATTATGCTTTTCTAAAGCAAATTAAACATATCCCAATTATTTTTTACTTCCATCTACTATTGGTCAGTATATTAGAAACATAAAAGTGACGTACCAAAAATGACCTTCAATCCATCTAGTCCAATTCTTTGTGTCCTTCTATGTTCAATGTCGGATGTTCCAGAGGGAAAAATAAACTCCCAATAATGCACCTAATTGTGCTCCATTATACTAGAGGAGATTTTTTCGCTTGACCCAGATGATGTGCCACCTACGATGTGAAATATGAGGACTGACAATCCATGTAATTTTGTCAGTTGTATGAAAAGTTATTAGCAGTCTAGATGAGAGCCTGAAACACCATCTCGTAGACAATGAAAACGTGGAATACACAGCTTTAATATATTACCCTAAGAAATCACCTATGGCTATGTTTTTATCTTTCTTAGTTAAGCACTGACTAGATTATACTGACTAATATGTGAACCTTAAAGATAGTGGTGAGAAAGGAAACTGGAGAAATATATTAAAGCAGTGAGTGTATCAGAACTATCTCAAGCAACAAACTCAAGTCAAAGCATTTCCTAGATTTTATGTTTCAAATACTTCACTAATTTACACCTTTTGGGTCAATGTGACATCTCAGAGTGTAAGCCAATGCAGAGTTTGGCCTACAGGTTTTTTTAGTTAAATTTTGAGAGGGCTTAAGCATGGACTCAGCGCCTTGTCACCTCCCTGTTGATGAATATGGGGAGATCACTCGTCATTTGCTGTGTTTTTCATAGATACACACACAACGTGCAACCATCCGGTGGGTGCAACTAATTTCAAATCCAAGTTCAGTGTAGCAACAAACACTAAAAATAAAAAGTGAGAGAATCTTTCTGGCAGAGGGCGGAAACATAAATCAGATATAATAAAAACCATTTTACAAAAAAAAAAAAAATCTAACAAGCCTCACAGACAACGTGTTCAATATTTATAATGTAAATTTAGAAGATTTAGACTACAACAACTAGAACACAACAGGAAGCTGGTGGTAATAGCAAATACAATAATATTTTGTACATGATTAATGTATCTTGTATTCCTATATGTATTTATAGCTTTGTGCTTCTCTGCAGAACTTACAATGGCTGTATTCCTTTCTCAGTTACATAGGTGCATTTCTCATTTACTTAATGCATTGAGAGCTGTTTTGTGTATCTGAATAAGGAATCTGGCCCCAGTTTTGAAAAAGTACAAATAATAATTCATCTTGTAGCACCATCACACTACCTGTGAATTGCATGGACAAATTCTGATTTGCATGAAGCCAGACACATTATTACAGACTGTGTTCAACTAGATGTCAGATGAAAGGAAGTGGTCACACCTGTGTTAAGTGTGCTGAATAATCAAGTCACAATATAAAAGTTAGCCCTGTAGGAGTGTTTGGAAGGAATTTTCTGTTTGCTGCTATTGCTGAATCAACAGGAAACTTTCCTATGTCTTAGAGCTGACTAGATGCACATTCACATCTACATTTGAACCAGGTGTATCTCATGTTCTTTATTCTCATAAAGTTCATCATCTAAAAATATGGATTTGCAGGTGTGGCAGAATATATGCCCAAATTCTCAGCAGGTGTAAAGTAAGTTTGATTTTAACAGCCATTGTGTCATATAGCAATATATCAAACTGGAACTTAGTAGTAGATGAAATGAAGAGATGGACTTAGGTCTAACAATGTGTCATCTACTTGACATTTTCAACAAGAATGGCTGCACACCTAAAAATAAACTAGCACTTTTTAATTGAGATCATTAGCCTAGACATAGTGCAAGAAAATAAAGGTACCTCTCTTTCAGTTTCAGAGAGATACCTGAGGACTATATCTGAAAAATGGACTTATGTACATATAAAGAAAATCATTCAGAAATTTCATTCTCTCTTCTGCACTTTTCTCTGGCATTTAAAATAGTTCTGTGACACAGCTGCAGATACACAGCCATTAAAAATGCTGGTAATAAAATAGACTGAGGTGAATAATAAGCAAAGACTATATTCTGTATAATCAAATCAAAGCATATTTCATCCATGGATCATCATGTGGTCACACATTGTACGTCTAAGTCATAATTCCGATGAGCTGGAGTTAGAGAGTGTAGAGTAATTGGATATTATGCATTTATTATTTGTATTGTGGTAGCTCATAGCAAGGCTGGCCTCAGATCAAATAGTGCCGCACACATGGAGTGTCTTTGACACCCTCCTCCCCTCCATTTGTTAAACTTTTCCAGAAAGTCTGGAAGGTTTTACAAGATTCTATAAAAGTCTAGAACATTCTAGGATGTTAATGGAAAATGAATCCACATATGGAATACCTGAAACACTTTATATCAAAGGCTATGTCTACACTTACAATTTAGTACAATTTAATTTTAGTTAGTTCCAATTAACTTAATTCGAACTAGTATGGCCCCACTAGAATGTCTATGCAGGGCACTTGCTTTGTTTGAATTAGTCAGTTGCATGAAGGTCAATCTGCTGATTAGTTCGAACTAATATGACCACATTGACTTAATTTGAATTAACTATTTCGAATTAAGGGTTAGTTTGAACTAAACAATTAAATGTATTAGTTTGAATTAAGGAAGCCCTTAATTCGAACTAATGAAAGCCTAATGTGGCCAAGGTTTAAGTTAGTTCGAATTAAGCTTCCTTAACTCGAAGTAACTTGCCAGTGTAGACATAGCCAAAGATTTTATTTTCCTTTTTTGGGATGTCTAAGATCAAAATAATACTCTTATGATGCAAAGTTTAAACTAAATCTTTATACTGAAAAAGAACTACCAGATGGCTGCAGCAACTGTTAAAATGTCTGATCAATCTCATAGGTAGATGCTTTACTATTGTTCTTAGAAGATACTAATGACAAAGTCTCATTTTTTCACAAGGATCCTCTGGGTTATCAGTATGATTTTTTTGTTGCTATCAAGAAAACCAGCACCCCAAGCTCAGCACCCCTGGTAATCTACTAGGTTACCTGCCCCTAAATCTGGCCTTGGATCCTAGGAACTCCAATCATGGATCACTATGCTAGATGCCATGGAAACATAAAGCAAAAAGACAGTCCAGAGATCTTATAATTTAAGTAAATAAAGATATAAATGAATATCTTGATTACAGAAAGATCAGTCACACAGCTATATCTAAGATCATTACAGGCACCAGAGCTGTGTAGCACTTTGTATACCAGGCATTGGGAAGTCAAAGGTGGTTTTTCATTACCTTGCTTATAGGTCAGTAGAGTCCAATTCGGCTCCCAGTGTAATTTACAGCACCCTCAAGGCTTTTTAAAGTCACACAAATTTATAATGGGCCTTAGAGGCCATTATGTGTGCAAGTAGCACCAAAATAGATTGTGCTCTGAACATCCACCCAATGCTGGGACATGGGTGGTGTAAGGGATGTGTGCTGTAGACATGGCTACAGTACCTCTCCATAAACAGAGCATATTACATGCCAAAATATTTCCCTATTTAAGTCAGTTTTAAATTTCCTTTTTACTTTCAAAGCAGTTAAAGCAATCTGATAGGGGATTCTAGAATTTACTGACATTTACACTCGTCTATTAATTTTCAATAAAGATGAGTTCCATACACTCAGAATGCTACAAAGCACTTCTCAGCATCCTGCCAACCTATTCTAATGAAATTGTGTTTGGAACATTACATGGGGACTTCTCAAATGTACAGCAAAGGGTGTAAAGATTTCATTATCAAGACATTCAACACCCCATTCTGCTGAAGAGACTATAGTTTGCAACTCACTCTAATGGAAAATTCCTCAAATGTATAAAGTTAATCCAGCTCAGAGAGAGATTACTGATGAATTTAGGTGTGCAAACTCAGGTATTTTTCTATACTATCTTCTAGGAATCAAGGCTTCCATGGAGGTGGCATGACATCTTGGCTACACATATTTATCCATTAGGATTGCTTACTGTCCACTCAGATATTGGTCAGATAATCCTTGCCTAGAAAATCATGGTTGTTAATACAAATATTTAAATAATCGGTCAGTCTGAAACTGTACATGCTTTCTCTACTGAATAAAATTTATGCTGATAGAAACTGTGGCATAACCTAATGAAAGATTTTAAATTATTTTAGAATTAGACGTCCAAACACCTAAACATTAGGAAGCGGGAAGTAAATAGGGGATGCAGGCACCATTATTTCAGAGGGTACTTAAAAGGAAAGATAGCTAAAGGAAAGACTGTGAATATGTTACTGGAGAAGGATGGGGATAGGCAGAGCAAGGAAGAAAAGATAGACAAAATTTAAATGCATCCAGTCAGAAAAGGGGATGAAAGCCTGACCTTCCTTCTGTATTTCACTCAAAGGATTGATTGGACTGGTCAGCTTGTTTCCTGTATTTTTTGCGATGTCTTCTGTATAATGAAATTGTGGGCCTGATCCAAAACTCATTGAAGACAATGGGCCAACTTCACTAACTTCAGAGGGCTCAACTGGGAAATTATTAGAGAGAAGTGGTCAAAAGGGAGCACGATTTGCCCTGTGATATGCTGACTAAACTATTCACAGTTTTTGGACAGTTTAAAGCTTGATAATAATAATAATTATTGTTTATATCAAAAGTCAAGGTAATTCCAAGTCCTTGCACAAGATAATAGTGTGCCTTAATATTTAAAGTTCAAACACACACAAATAACCATGGAATAAATTTTCTCCTCCAAGAAAGTCAGCTTTTGCTGGTGAATAAATGACCATGTGTCAAAAGACAAAGAAGTATAAATTTTAAGGTGACGGTGTTAAAAGCATCACCATTAAATGATGTCTGGAGACAAGAGTGTGATGAGCTTTTCAGAAGATAGAATTGTTTTTTCTTACTTAGGCCCTATGTCAGCAAGTCACCTGAGTGTGTACCTAACTCTGAGCACAAATTAAGGCAGATCTTCACTGCTTTTTTTTTGGCAACAGTCAAATGGAGATATGCACATTACTTAAATATCTGTGAATCAAGGTCTAAGCTATGCTATTATAGTATAGGTGAATGGCACAAATAGGTGACCATGCTGTATGGAAATGAAGGGATGAATGAAATCCTGCTATAGAAATGTAGAACAGAGACACCACCACTGTAAACTTGAATTAATCCATTCTAGAATTATTGCTTCATCTATGAAATAAACCTGATATAAAGTCCTATCTTTATTACTAGAATCCTTAGCTCTGGATGTTTATAATTTTATGTTAGAAAAGAAAATGAAAAAGAGACTGCGGATTTTCTCCTGAGTTAACGTTTTCTTAATGGTCTCCTGGTTTGCCATTTTTATGTAGGAGACACAAGTATGAGCATCATTGAAAGTGTTCATTAAAACTGCCACACAGAAGTAAAAAGCTTAAGAAATCAAGCAGAGATGATATGTACAAATTTTAATTACCTGGGCCAAACAAATCATCTCTCAAAGAGATGTCTCATGTGAACAAAAGATTGTTGACAGCTATTTCTCTTGATCTTGACAGCATGAAAGAATAATGTGTATTTAAGAAGCCTGATAGAAAATAAAAGCTGTAAGAGGTAGCAGGTGTCAACACACTAGATTTTAAACTATGGCAGAAGTAATGTGCACCCTACTATCTTATTCAAAGCAAGTTGCACCTTCTATATCATTCATTTTATCTATTGACACCAGGGCTGGGCAAATCTCTTCCTGCAGGCCAGATCCGGCCCTCTGCTCCAACCTGCTAGCCATCATTGTTCTCCCTCCATTCCATCCCCAGCTTCAGTGGTGGCTCACCGTGGCCAGAGTGCTGCCGCTGCTCTTCCTCCTGCACAGCTCCAGAATCTCCATCCATCCGTCCTAATTCCAGCTAGAGCTGGGAGGGAGGCAAAGCACAGCATCCGTGAAATGGCCAGAACACTGCCATTTGCCCCAGTCCCAGCCCGGCACTCAGCCACTGCATGGATTTGCAGTCGGCTCTGAGCCGTGCCGCTCCCCAGGGCCAGCTCTGCCTGACTGTGCTGCCCACCCCCACAACCAGCTGCGGGACTGAGCGGTGGCTAAGAATCAGCCCTAGGGAGGAGAGGGAGGAAGGGAGTGGGAGGTTGAAGCTGGGAGGGAAGCTACGTGCCCCTGTGCTGGCTTTCCATTCCCCACGGCTGGCTCTGCTCCACCCTTCCCCCCACATCAGTTCCCTGGGGCCTGCTTTGCACAGCACTCCCCCACCGTGCCAGCCAGCCAGGCAGCCAGATCTCTGCTGGCCCCATGGCCCACCATTAAAATTATTGCCCGCCCCTGGTTTATACCCATATATCCTTGCTTCACCATTGCCCAGTGTGGACGCAGCTTTGTTTAGGTTGACTTAAGCGTCCTTAAGTCGACCAAACTTGCCAGTGTAGACTTACCCAAAGTGATTTGGGCAAATATAACAGAAAACAAGAGAAAGAAATAGAAAAGTAGGCCAAATTTTCAAGTAACTTCACTAAAGTCAGTCAAATTACTAGACATTTACAAAAGTGTAAATGAGAATGAAATTTAGCTAAGCAAATGAGTTGTGCCTCATGACAGCTTTGGTTTTAGTTAAAAGGTTCTGTGGACTTCTATCTTATTTCTAGTTGTATATATTATATGTTAATGATTTTTGTACCAGTTTACCTCATTCAGCATATTAATTTGTAAGCTAATGATATTGCTATTTAATAAATTATGTTTTAAAAAAGACTTTATCTGAAAGTTGATATTAATGAACTTCAAAGTCAACTGGCACAATTAACTGTAAATAAAATAAATACCATTAAAACTAATGTTAACTACTTGGATCAAAACAAAGTTACAATATTGAACCAAGACAGTTATTAAAATATTTCAATAAATAATATTATTAGCCGTCATAATAAGTGATAGGACAACATGGTTCCTTGCTAATTAAAAAGCAGGTCTCTTATTTTTACTTCCCCCCTTCCCCCACATAACCTAAAGTATAGGAACTATTCACAATTTGTGAAGACAAATATTTGTTTCATGCAAATAGAGACAGAAATTGAATGGAGTTTTACTGCATGATAAGGCTTCTAGGAAAAAAAGAATATGGTGAGGACACAAAGTTTCCATAAAAAATAACTGAGATCTTAGTTTTGACCCCCATTTCAGCATACGGAAGAACAAAGCATAGGATAACTAATCAAGGACCACAGAGTCCTGTGGCACTTTTAAAGACTAACAGATTTATTTATCGCATGAGCTTTTGTGGGAGAAAATCCCACTTCGAAAGCGTCTGACGAAGTGGGATTTTCTCCCACGAAAGCTCATGCGATAAATAAATCTGTTAGTCTTTAAAAGTGCCACAGGACTCTGTTGTCTTTCTACAATAGACTAACACGGTTACCCCTTTGAAATTTGACATCAAGGACCAATTCAGATTAAGGCCTGTGTAACCAGCCTGTTCAGTATCACCCATCCAGGTGACAGCCATTTTAATCGAAGAATCTAGAATGGAGAGTTTATCATTTATTGGCACAAAAGAGGAGGAGTAATTTCACTGTGCAGTCAACAGTCAAACCCCAAAATTCATGGTCCAGCCAAGGAAGGTGGCAGGTTTCTTCAGTATGGTTCTAGTATGTGAAGGAGGAGACAGTGAAACAAAGTTCCTTGGCTATGTCTACACTTACTAAAGTTAGTTCGAATTAGTTAATTCAAATGAATTATTTCGAACTAATTTTAGTTAGTTCAAATTAACTTAATTAGAACTAGCAAAATTTAGTTTGAACTAAGCAAGTGCCATGAATGGCACTTGCTTAGTTCGAATTAGCGAATTGCATTGAGTTCAATGGGCCGGTTAATTCGAACTAAGCAATTAGTTTGAACTAACATGGCCACATTGGTTAATTTGAACTAACTAGTTCGAATTAACCCTTACTTCGAATAGCCTATTCGAATTTATTAGTTCGAATTAAGGAAGCCCTTAACTCGAACTAATGAAAGGCTAGTGTGGCCCAGGCTTAAGTTAGTTCGAATTAAGCTTCCTTAATTTGAACTAACTTGCCAGTGTAGACATAGCCCTATAGAACTGAGAGGCCAAGTCAAGAGTCCACAGGAGGAAGAAATATAATACAGCTTTTACTGAGAGTGAAAGAATCCACATCCACTTGTTCTTGAATTTCTATAGTGAAAGTAGAAGTGTAAATGTCAAATATAATTGACAGAAGGATAGCCTGCCAATTTCCCCTATTTGCTAGTAAATCCTGCTGTTTTTGAAAGACATTAACAATGCAGGAGCTCCAGAGAAAATTTCACTTACCCTATGACAGCATGCCCACACAGCTATTATTAGATCTAATTCCACCTTTGATCATTATTTTTCATGATGTCTCTGACATTATTATGAGTTCAGATACAGCCACTGATAAGATCAAACTCAGTCCTGGTGTAAAGTTAGGCTCTTAATTCAGGACTTAAGTGGGATTTAAATGGTCCATAGAGTTTTGTGTTATCCTTTGTGTGGGAGTGAATTTACTCCCAGATTCTTTCAATCTCCAGAACATAGTTAAAGAGCAAACATAAAATCATAGCAGCTGCCTCACATATATCCCTTACTTTACTGTATGTATGAACAGCAAGTAACATTTATTCACACCTCAGATGTAAAAGGCCTAATTATCAGTCCCCGGATACTTACTGTCATGAACATTTGGTCTGCTAACTCGCACACACAGTTATCTGCATGTGCAACTCGGTGCACTAATATCTGCTCATGCAATTGTAAGATTCCAACCCTTGATGAAATATTTACCATCAAATCACACTGGTCAAAATGGAAGTTGTGACTAAAACTCCCCAGCTCCAAAAGGGCTGTTTATATGATTTGGTGTTCATCAAGCACTGCTCTTTCTCCTATCACTCTGAGTTCCCCACCTGTGACCATCATTCATCAGCCCCACATTTATGCCCTGTCATTCAGCCTTTGATATGATTGTTGGTTACCTTCATTCCTCACTTGCCTTCACTTTTCTCTCTTTTCTCCCTTTTTCTCCTCACAAGGTCAGCCCGGCCAACCTCCAGCCCTGGTTCACCTTCAACATCTGCTTCCTCAGCTCCTACTCTCATGCTGCATAACATCGGTGGTGGAATCCCATGACCAAGATGATTTATTCCATTACAGATTTGTTCTTTCCTCCTTTAGCTCTACCATCTTGCTAGCTAAACAAATCTAGTTCTCCTACTGAACTGAATCTCCCACCTGCAATCTCAGTTGACTTTTTTCATGTTTCACTCACTCCTCAACCTTCCCTCCCACATCTTCTGCCTCCACTTCTCTCTCTGCACAGGAACGCACTGACTTCTTCTAAAAGAAAACTGGAAAAATATGACATGCCTTCCCTTCAGCTTCCCTTCCTTTCATCCATTCCCTATGACAACTTTTACTGTTAGTATTTGTATTATCATAACACCTAAGAGCCTTAATTGAGGACCAGGACCCCGTTGTGCCAGCTGCTGCACAAACACAGAAGAAACAAACATTCCTTGATCAATGGCATTTGCAATTTGTGTGTAAGGCAAGAAATAACAGATGGATACAGACAGACAACAGAGTACAAGATAACAATATTGATGATAGATAGTGGTCATTGAACACCGAGTTGTTTGGGAGTCATAATGGCAGAGGACAGTTTTTGAGGTGGATGTGAAGCAGGAGCACAGTCAGCCTCCATTTTCTGGCTGGGCCCCTGAATCTCCATGGAAGGCCTGGCCAGTTCTGCTTCCAATCATGTGACTGGAGATGCTCCAGTTGCTTAGCAACTGGAGTGTTGAGAGGAGGAGGGAGGGGGAGAGGCAACCTGTCCCCTGCTGTGCAAAGGCCACTGCAGCTACCCAGGCCAGAGCTATGGGCAGAGAGCAGCTCATGCTTGCCTGTGTGCCTCCAGTGCCACCTGGGTGCTGTGGTGGGAACGGGTAGGCATGTATGCAGACCGTGCAAGTGGGTCTGGGCCAACTTGGGTAGACCCATAGCTATACCCCTGATTTGAAGGTAGGTAGTGTGATGCCTAGGTAGATATTTATAGGAAGCATCTCCTAAGCATCAGGGGCACAGATTCTTTCTGCATAACATCACTTAATATACAGCCTTTCTGATCCATCCACCCAGCTAAAACTCTCAACCATGATCTTGTCATCTCATGTGTCAATTAATTCAACATCCTTTTCTCTGACCTTAACAGATGAAATTTTTCCCATTCGTACCCATGCACAATGCTGCTGCAAAGATAATTTTCCTAGCCCATCACTTTGAACAGCTCTCTGCTTGTATCCCTCCACTGGCTCCCTCTTTTCCGTTGCATCAAATATAAATTATTCATCATCTTTTTCCAGGCACTTCCTGGCTTATCTCCACCTACCTATCATCTCTTGTTATCTTATCTCAACTTCCACCTCTAGTCATCCCATAATACAAGTCTCCTTTGCCCTCTTGTTACATTTGCAAACATGCTTTCTTCCAGGCTGCCCCTCGTGCTTGGGAGAAAGTCTCCATAAACATCCACAACACTCCTTCATTACCCTCCTGTAAGGGGTTCCTCGCCACTTCTGTTCCCCTCTGACTCATAAAGGAAACAGCGACCCTTCAAGTTGTAGTCAATAGTGTTTTATTTACAGGGTGTACACGAATGTCCCACCACCTTCCAGTGCCCTGTTTTGTCTTTCCTTCTGCGTCCACATATAAACCCTCCTGGGTCAGCTGGGCAGCTTCTTCCCCTGCCTAATTAAGATGTGGCTGTGTAGGCTGACAGCACCCTTTCCTCAGGCAATCAGTCCACAGCACAGGGGCCAATTAGCTCTTCTGTCCCTCAGGTAGGGAGACTGGTGTGACACGGAGCTGGCTAGAGGTTATACCTCCTTAAAATTAATCTTGTTCATGATACAGAGCTTCCAGTTATTGACCTTATCTAAAGCCCTTTGAAGTCAATGGAAAGAGTATCACTGATTTAATTTGGCTTTGGGTCATGTCCAAAATATCAATGATATCTATATGCATGAATCAAGGGTTGAATATGAAGCCCAGAAAGAGTGACAGAGGGCTTACCAATGATACTCACAGGCTCGGAGCTTTTTACAACTCTTTACGAAATGGCAAGAATGGCAGATTGGGACATCTGCAGGATGCACGGCATCCCCTTTGGTATACCTCACCTTAACAAGACTCATAGGAGCTAGATATGAATATCTTTTTTAGACAAGACAATATACAGAAGGTAAATTGTAATAAGTCAATTATTATGCAGGTTGTCATTTTTCCTTAAGCGTGAGAACATATGGTTCATTTGCCTATTTGACACTCACACTAGCTGCTGTACTAAACACAGTTACATTAAGAAGTCAGTGATATAAGATAAAATTAAGTTTATTGGCTTGTTCCATTATGAAACTCTCTAAGGAGAAGAAAGGTGAAGAAATGGCTCATTTCTTATTGCTTTCTATTGTACTATTATTTTCTATCAGCTGCTTGCTAACATTTCATTGAAACAAGTAGCTATATGGGTCCTGTTTTTCATTCTCATTAAGTTTCAATGGAGTGGCTTCAGATAGAAAGAGAACAGCAAAGGAAGAGAGCGGGCAAAGAAATAAAAGTGATAAGATATGGAAAGAAAAGGAGGATCTTCTCTTTTATTTTCCTATCCCTGCTCATTCTTTTCCTATTATCAATAAATATTTCTGTTCTATATTTAGGGGGAAAATCAATGATGTAGTGATATCATATAATACCACTTTTTTCCCCTCTATAGTATCCCAGAAGGGTGTTAAAAAGCATCTACTAATGTTAGTCATTTTTAAATCGGCAGGTCTGGATTACTTGAATTCAAGAGTTTTAAAAGAGCTGACTGAGGATCTCACTGAACCATTAATGTTGATTTCAATAAATCTTGGAGAAGTTCCAGAACACTGGAAGAAAAGAAATGTGCAAATATTTAAAATGACTAAAGAGGACAACAGGGTAGTTATAGGCCTGTCAGTTTAACAATGAACCCAGCCAAGAAAATGGAGCAGCTGATATGGGATTCAATTAATAAAGAATTAAAGGGTGTAATATAATTAGTGACAATCAACAGAGACAAATAGATCATAGATAAATAGATCTATCAAACTAACTTTATATCCTTTTTTTCTGAGATTACACATTTGGTTGATAAAGGTGATAATATGATGTAATATACTTAGATTTCTTTAAGATGTTTGACTTGATACCACATGACATTTTGATTAAAGATTGAGACCAGTATAAAATTAACATGGCACATATTAAATGGGTTAAAAGTTTGCTATCTTATAGGTCTCAAAATGTAATTCTAAATGGGGAATTGTAACTGCAGTGTTCTAAAAGAATCCTTTAGGGATTGGTTACTGGCCCTATGCTGGTCAACATTTTTATCAGTGACTCTGAAAGAAAACATAAACTTATTATTGATAAAGTATGCAAGACGACACAAAAATTAAGGGAGCAGTAAATAATGAAGAGGACAGGTCAGAGAGCAATCTGAATTACTTGGTAAAATTGGTGGAAGCAAATAATATATCATTTAATATGACTAAATATAAATATCTGCATCTAGGAAAAAAAAAAGAAAATAGGAGTAAAGAGCTTATTTGAACCCTTAATTTGGCACCTATGCTACCACCGCTGGAAGACTGTCCAGTTCTGGTGTTCACAATTCAAGATGGGTGTTGAAAAATTGGAGAGATTTTAGTGAAAGACAGTGAGAACTATCAAAGGATTAGAAAATATGAATTCGAGTGACAGGCTTAAGGATGAAAAGAGAAAGATTAAAAAGTGATTTGTTTACAGTCTATAAGTTTCTACATGGGGAACAACTGTTGTATAATGAGTTCTTCAATACACCAGAGAAAGCATAACAAAATCCAGTGGCTGGAAGCTGTAGCTAGACAAATTCTAGAAACTCTAGAAATTCTAAATTTGGAAATAAAGCATACATTTTTGACAGTCAGGGTAATTAGCCATTGGAATTATTTACCAGATACATGATGAATTCTCTACCACTGGCAATTTTTAAATCAAAATTGGATGCTTTTCTAAATGATAAACTTCAGAAATTATTTGGGGAAATTATTTTCAAGCTTGTGTTATACAGGAAGTCAGACTAGATAATCACAATGGCTCCTTCCGCCTTTGAAATCTACTTCTTTTTCTTCTCTTTTGTCTTTCGCCCATTAGGGAACATAAGAACCAACTACAGTGGTCAGACCAATGATCCATCTAGCCCAGTATCCTATCTTCTGGTAGTGGCTAATGGCAGGTGCTTCAGAAGGAATGACTGGAACAGATAATCATTGAACAATCTATCCTGTCATCCACGTCCAGTCTCTTTCAGCATGTGGAGTTCCACCTCTGACCATCTAGGCTACCAGGCATTGTGGACCTCTCCATTATGAACTTATCTAATTCTTTTTTGAACCCTTTTACAGTTTAAGCCTTAGTCTTTCCTGGAGTCTTTCAGCCATACTCCACGGCAATACATACACTCCACATCCTCTATGACAACATTCTTTTATTTTGTAATCCTCCCTCTTATCTTAAAGGAGAGAGAGACTGATAGAGAGAGAAAAATTGATTGAACCTAGGGAAAAATAAATATGATTAAAAGGAAATTGGAACTGAGCAGACCTACTGAATTAAATGACACTAGTCAGAGGTGGAAAAGGAGGCACATGTAGAAGTATTTGTAGGCTTGAACCTAAACTTGAACATAATTCACTGCGAGCAGATTAACAACAGAGTCACTAACTAATAAATATATTAGCAGAGTCTATACATTCTTTCTTCTTATATGCTTTTGCAACATCACATCATCTGCCATCCTTAATCTATGCAAAGAGAGAAGCCAATATGCTCAAACAATAAAATATAGTTTTAAAATACAAATGCTCATTACGATTACAACATCCCCTTGAGAGAGATGAAATGGTATTGTCAGTTTAGCAGAGTATGTTCAATGTTTAGTGCTTTCTGCCACAAGAAAAATCAAAGTGATTCTGTCCAGCAATCTGAGATTTTGCATGCATTTTCATACCTCAGTAGGTGATTTCAAAACAAGCAGTACATGGGTACTGGAAATAGGCCAGCAAATCTATGTATTTGATTTCTGTCAGTTCACTTGTTAGGTAAGAATAGAAGTGAAGTGATTAATCACATTTAGCAGATTTGGAATCAGTCCATTGGTTCCCTAAGTCAAATGAGTATGTCATGAAGAGATAAACTTAATTTGTATTCATGTTCACTTGCAGTGATGCTGTCTAAAATATCTGAAACTGTTCTGACTGCTAATGCAAATGTTTCACGTGCACTCTTTAAAAACTAAAAAAGGGAAAT
Organism: Pelusios castaneus; assembly: GCA_007922175.1. Lineage (NCBI taxonomy): Eukaryota > Metazoa > Chordata > Testudines > Pelomedusidae > Pelusios > Pelusios castaneus. Next base: position 16,994,291 of record ML685770.1, read on the forward strand.
GAACTTTCTTCTTTACAAGTATACAGGCACTGATTAGATACTGGGTTCAAGGATATTATCCATGCTATGAAACACTACTACTGAAGGAGGAGCAAGAGGAATAAATGAGAACAAACTCAAACCAGGCCTCAGAACCGAAGACAGACAAATCCAAAATATCTCGTAGGTGCACATATGTTCACTGAGCTTTTCGTTAGAGAAAGTCCAAACCAGAAATGTTAGTGCCGAAATACAGTGAAAAAGATTGTTCCCATGTAAACTATAACCTACCACAGAAAGTCCTATGCCATCCTTCGCTGTTAGCAGAGCATGCACAAGGCTGTGTGATCTATTGGCTGGGTCACTAAAATAGGATCTTGGAACCCTGGGTTGTATTTCGCTCTCTCTTACTGATCTCATGTGTGATCTCCAGCATATCATTTTACCTTTCCCTCTCAGACCCCTTGTTCAATATTTTAACATATGTTTGCATCACAAATCAAGGCAGAACATTGACATTTGAATATTCCATTTCCTTGTGAAACAGACATTTCAAAAAGTTTCCATTTGTAAATGGACTAGTTTGTTTCGCTGTTTTCAGTCAACATGAAGTAATGTGACATTTTGACATTCTGAAATAAAATTATTTCATTTCAGTTTGCTGAATTGACCCGAAATGTTTCATTTCTAGTCAGTTCAATATTGGCCTCCATTTTCTCATTGTGATGCATTGCTTCTTGGTGCTGTAGTTTAAGAGCTTGATTCTTCTATTCTCCCCTAAGGGCCGGATTCACTGGCCATCATGTGTCTTGCATGATGCATCTGAAGTTATCTGATTCCCATGATGTACCATGCAGCTTGGTCAGAAGAGAGTCACACTGCATTGTGTGAGATGTAGTTCTCCAGGGAGTGTAGTGGCAATAGAGAACGGGGACCTGAACAACAATGAATGTAAGGCAGTGTGCTGAGGGGAAAACACACTTTAATGTTTTCTTGAACTGATTCAAAACTAAATGTTTGGGGTCAGTTCAACAAAATGAAATATCACAAATTACTCAAAGCAAGAAGATAAAAAATATTTTGTTTTTATTTTCTCCAAAAAAAAAAAAAGTTTATTTTTGGCAAAATTTAAATATGTTGATATTGTAGAAACTGCATTTTCCATTGGAATACAATCTCATTGAAAATTCCTGACCAGTTCCTAAGTCTTTTCTATTTAGAATGCAAATCTTTGGGGCAGGAGTTGTCCTGGCTAAGTGTAACTGTTCCTGGAACAATTGGCTCATATTTTGGCTGGTGTCTACAGGTATGTCTTTAGTACATATAGCCTTTAGGGGCTGGCCCAACATCAATCTGGTTGGGGACACCTGGGTGAGGTGTACCCTGAGTTGTGCCACAGGCAACATGTCTAGGATGTAGATTGGAACTAGTATATGTAGGTTCAGGGTTATATTACGTTAGTAAGTATGCAGGGGAGTTTACACTGCTTCTGACTATCTTGAATCTGCTCAATGGACAGTAAACTTCAGTTCTGAGCTCTGTAAACAGAGCAGCTTCCATGAGCACTATATTTATAATATTTAGAGCTATATTTATAATATTTAAAACTGTGACATTACCTGCTTTCTCATCTAACAATAAAGAGCTGGAACAATTTACAAGAGATTGAGTTCTGATTATTATGCCACTTTATCTCCAAATGACACACTGTAATTGGATTGGAAGAATGGACTGGGGGGTTGAATATGGTGAATTCAAACACCCAAACATTGAGTTTTTAATGGAAACTATACTCTGGTTTAATTTTGTGTAGGAATCAGATCTCCTTCAGGATGGATGCCCTTAAATAAAGATTATTTATTTATTTATTTATTTAAACAGTATCAAGGAATATACAAGTCCAAGTAAATATTATGGCTTTGTACATGTATGTTTTTTATATAGAGAGAGACAGATAAATGCACATGCAACTCTGATGGGACCCTGCCAGTGCAGGAGTTGGTGTTATAAAGTTTATAAAGTCCTGCTCTTCTATAAGGAAGCCGAGATATTTCAATCTGCCTCCTATAGATGTACCATTTTGAATTGGGCTTTAGCTCAACATATTGTATAATCTAAAAGTAAATATGTGGAAAAGCTGACTAATCACTAGTTAAAACCATACTCATGGTTAGTAATAGCTGAACATTAACTCCTCTTCTATTGGCTCAGAAGAAAAATTATTGGGAACTTGCATTGTGTAATAGCATCTTATATTACAGTTTCCGGGCCAGCAGCTCTGTTGACTTCACTTTATGTAATGATTAGCACCTATGCGAAGTAGATTCAAGGGCTGTCTTTTAGATTTCATAGTGTTTTGCTCTCACTTTGTACAGATGTAAGTGAGTACACAAAGCACAAACAAATGGAGAATCAGGCTCTCTGTTCCTTGCAGTAGAATCAGGCTCTCAGTTCCTTGCAGTATTGTATATGGAGACATGTCTCCACATTGCATGTTTGGTTGATTTAATGTCAACGAACTAGCATTGAAAAAGTGTTGTTATGGAAACTTATAAACTTAATAAGCATTCATAATAGAATTAATTAACCCTGCAGAAAGCATATATATATTTTTCAATAATCCCTGTATATAATGGATCATTGAAAATCTTAGGCTATGTCTACACTTCCTAAAATTAGTTCAAATTAGTTAGTTTGAACTAACTAATTTGAACTAATTTTAGTTAGTTTGAATGAGCTTAATTCGAACTAGCATGGCCACACTGGAACGTTAGTTCAAACTAAGCAAGCACTTGCTTAGTTCGAATTAGCAATCCCCATTCATTCCAATGGCCGATTAATTCAAACTAAGAAATTAGTTTGAATTATCATGGCCACATTTGTTAATTCGAACTAGTTAGTTCGAATTAATCCCTTAGTTCAAATACCCTATTCGAACTTATTAGTTTGAATTAAGGAAGCCCTTAATTCGAACTAAGTAAAGCCTAGTGTAGCCATGGCTTTAATTAGTTCGAATTAAGCCTCCTTAATTCGAACTAACTTGCCAGTGTAGACATAGCCTTAGATCGAGCTCTCCTTAAAGTCTTAAGGCTGCTAGGCGATATGATTCCCATATTCCCATAGAGGTAGTAAGGCTCATGTTAGATATGTTCAGGCTAGTGTGCAAAAAATTGCAGTTTGGATGTTGCAATACATGTGGCAGCTCAGGCTAGCCACCCAAGCTGGAAGTGGGACCCAAGGTGTTAGGTAGACTTGGACAGGGTAACTCAAGATAAACAAAGGAGTTTGGGGTTGAGGACCACTGCAGAAGGGCCAGCACATGGCAAGTGACACTACTGCTTTGCTGATCTACTAGATTTTGCCATTGGAAAGGGGACAGACTGTGAATAATGGTATAGATATGGGTAAAAATATAGCCTATGTAGTTACTGTGTAGTTGATCTGATCTGGATCCATCCACTCAAACCTCCACTTAGTCCCCCATAACTCAAGCTTTGTATGGGATACAAAGAGATGACCCAGAAGTCATTGCAATGATATAGCTATTGAAGAAAGCAAAAACATATATCATACAGACGAGATTTACAGTTACCCCAATGTATTTAACTGTTGCCAATCAGCTTTCTAACTAGAACTGGATGGCTAGAGCTCATGACAAAAAGGGAGGCCTCCAACATCAAAGTATTCCAGCAATGAGCTGTCAGAAATGATACTTAGTCAATAGATGTTGAGATACAAAGGAGGGAAAAAAGCCCCAAATAACCCAGCAATCAGTACCTTTTGTTTTGTTGAAGAATATTAGTGCCCTTTATCCGGTTAATAACTGCCTTGGGAGAAGCGTTTGGTTTACATTCAATGGTAACCTCACCTCCAACTTGAGCAATTGATATTTGTTTCACAGGATTTTTGGAAAAATCAGGGGCTGCAGCTTAAAAAGAAAAGAAAATGAAGAAACTCATGCTGTAGGTGATAAAGTAGATAAATGTTCTGAATTTTTCTCTCTGCTCAAGATAGTGAGTAAATCCAATTCCCTTTTTACCTTTGCAGACTTGGATTCAAGTTTTTATTTGAATTCCAGGAAATTAAATTCTTTAGAGACTTTAGTGAACAAGACTTTAGATGTCTTGTATTTATATTGCATTTTGTCAATTTTGTCAAATTGAACAAAAGAGTTAGAACAATACAACTCTCTGTGGTGTCCCTGGCAATCTTTGCTTAGGTCAGACTGAGGACAGGAAGAAACATTTATCTTAGATCAGGAATGAGGTGATTTGACAGAACTCTGGACAGTGAGTGTCTACCTAGGCAGGATCATGAGGATTTGTGAAGCCCAAGCTGAAGCCCATATTATTGCATAGACTAAAGCTAAAGTGGTTATGTCTACATGAGCTACAAATCATATGCCCAGCGATCGGTAGCCATTCTAGAAGCTTGAGTTGAATTAAGTGTTGTAAGGCTGAATTGAGTCCAGGCTACTCGTTTCCAGAGTATAGATTACTCATTGCAAGTACATTTTTCACGCTCATGATCTGATCTTGAGTTCTGAAATCCATTCGTTACTCATGGGTATTTGTCAAATAATTTGTGCGTGAAATTCACTCTTGTAGAGCAGAGCAGCACAAAGCGTACACAACACTGAGATACAATTGTAGGTTGTGTTTTGATGGCTTCAGCAGGACCTGATTTTTGTATAGACCTTAAAGTGACTGTCTGTACAGGGGTGAATTTTACTATATATGAACAAATTTCAGCCTGTAGTGGTGTTGAAATTCATATTGAGATTATATGGACTAACTGTGCTGTTTGCCTAAATCATATGCCTTTGTTTTTTTCTCCCTTCGAATTACACCTGGTATTTTTAAATTGCATAATGACAAATGACAATTTCAAATGCCAGTAAGGAATTCCACATAATAAACACTCGGGTTCACACAGAAATACTATTCACATGAGAATTCCTGAGAAAGAACATTCTTTGCCCCAAACATTCATGCAAACAAATACATGTTCACAAATGTTCTTGAATAGCAAGGGATATGAATATAGCTGAACTGAATAGCTATATGGAATTCGAAGAGACAACCACAAAATCATTTTTTGCAGTATTCAGTCAGCTCTTTTCATTTTTCACTTTCAGAACTTTCGAAAGTAATTTTACATTCTTGCTGGTATATGCTTATTTTAATGACTCTTTTACTTACCTATCACCCTTAACTCAGCATTGGTGTAAATAGTATCATATTTGTTTTCTGCAACACACTGATAGAGGCCAGAATCTGACATGTTCAGCATAGTTACGGTAAGAGTTCCATTTTCTATTTGAATTCTCTCCTATTAAAGGAAAAACAAGCAAAACATATTTGTTTAAATGTTTAATATTACTTGTTTAAATGTTTGAAGAGGTGAACATAAAAGGTGATCATGAGGAGGGCAACAAAAATTATTAGGGGGCTGAAGCACATGATTTTAGGGAGAGGTAACTAGTCTTATTTGGTCTGAAGAAAAGAAGAATGAGGGTGGATTTGATAGCAGCCTTTAATTACCTGAAAGGGGGTTCTAGGGAGGAGGTAGATAAACTCTTCTCATTGGTAGTAAATGATACAAATAGGAGCAATGGTCTCAAGTTGCAATGGGGGAGGGTGGGTTAAGATTGGATATTAGGGGAAAAAGCTTTTTCAAAAGGAGAGCGGTGAAGCACTGGGATGGGTTATCTAGAGAAGTGGTGGAATCTCCATACATAGAGGTTTCTAAGGTGTGCCTTGATAAAACCCTAGCTGGGATGGTTTAGTTGGAGTTGGGCCTGTTTTGAGGAAAGGGTTGGACTTGATAATCTCCTCAGGTCCCTTCCAACCCTAAACTTGATTTTATGATGAGTCAGAAGCTGAGATTTTGTTATTTTTGAATGCTTGTGAAAAAACAAAGAAAATAAAATTTAAAAAATGACACTGAGTAGCTTAGCTAAAATGTATACCTCAGAATAGGGGTTAATGACACCTGTTATGATATGAGAGGAGGTAGGCAAAATTTTCACAAGAAACTTCTTTTTGGTGAAAAATTCAGATTCAGCAATACCAAAATATTATGCAGTTTTGTATACAGTTTGACTAATTGTTTCAATTAAAATAAAAACCCTTAAAATATTTTATTTTTGTATTTTAAATGCTCTTTAGGTTATATATATATATATAGTTTGAAATCAACATATTTGACCTGAAAACTGATGTATTTTTACTTTGCAATTTGACAAATATTTAAATTGTTTTTATCTTGACCCAAAATAAGTTTTAGTCCTTTTTTTAACAAAAAAAAAAAAATTGCCAGCAATCCAAAGATTCTTATTCCCTCAGGTCATCAAAGCATTTAAACATACTTTAATACAGGCAGATGTTGAAGACTCATTGTTTAAAGACATTGTTTCATTGAAAGCTAAAGGTTTACCTTTCAACAGGAAGCAGACACTGAAACATTTGCAGCAGGGACAGCTGAACCATGAGAGACCTTGGGAAATGAAACCCAGATGAGGTTAACCCTTTCCACACCTGAGATTAAAAAAAACTTCTGGGAGACTCCTCTCAGGGGCAGTAAGACCCACATAGTCCACCCTTCTCCTCCAAATATGTGGTTTTGGGGAAGAGAAAAGCTCCAGAGTAGAGCCAGAAACTCAGCAGGCAGGGGCAGAGATAGAAGCAACTGCATTTAGAGCCTTTTGTGGAGTTGCCAAGCCTCCAGGATTGTCCGGGAATCTCCAGAATTAAAGATGAATCTTTAATTAAAGATTGTTATGTGATGAAACAATCAGGAATACTTGCAACCAAAATTGGCAACCACTTGGATGTTTATAATGTCAACAGACTCTGTTTCTCAGTCTTTACTTGGACATTCTCTTATCTCAGCTGGTTGGCTGTTTGCTCCAACCCCTCACACACTCTTGACAATCTCTTACACTGTCCATACCAATCACCTACATTAGCCTCATTGCACCTGCCCACCATGCTCCCTTCGTTGTTCCTTCCTTCCTCTCCTTACCCCTACCCCTTACCTTCCTCCCATCAATGTTTTTGCCTCTTCCCTCACCGTTTTCTAAATCCTTCTGAGTAAACCCACCCCCTCCATTTCTTTCTTTCTTTCTTTCTTTCTTTCTTTCTTTCTTTCTTTCTTTCTTTC
>ML685770.1:17001443-17015043 GCA_007922175.1 Pelusios castaneus
TTCTTTCTTTCTTTCTTTCTTTCTTTCTTTCTTTCTTTCTTTCTTTCTGTAACATGACATTTACCAACATTCACATTATTCATTCTGCCTGTATGTTCTAGCTTTTTCTTTAATGATTTGTTTAAGGATTATGAAGGACTACCTTACTGCATATCATAAACAATAACATGTTTAAAGTTGCCACATAACCTGAAGGGCAGTATGCAGAGCCATGTGTCCTGCTAAGGCTCACAAATTCCCACACTGAGAACCAGCTGTACAGACTGAGAGAGAGAATATGGTAAATCAGATTACAATAACATCACAACTATCTTTGCCAATTTATCTGTCTCACCAACAGAAGTTGCTCCAATAAAAGTGATTGCTTCACTCACCTTGTCATTCTAATATTCTGGGACCAACATGGCTACAACACGACAAAAAACATTATTTCTTCTTAGTTAAATAAATAAATTCTCCTTAAACCTTACCTCAGGCATCAGTTAAACATTTCAGATGTCCAACAGACTAGAGAATATTGCCTAACAGATCTAGGCTATGTCTACACTTACTAAAATTAGTTTGAATTACTTAGTTCGAACTAACTAATTCAAACTCATTTTAGTTAGTTCGAATTAACTTTATTCAAACTAGAAAAAATTAGTTCAAACTAAGCAAGTGCCATTAATGACAAATGCCATTAATTAAACCCTTAATTCAAACTAATTAAAGCCTCGTGTAGTCATGGCTTTAGTTCATTCGAATTAAGCTTCCTTAATTTGAACTAACTTGCCAGTGTGGACATAGCCTTAAAGCATGAGTCATGTAAAAACAACCTGATCTTCACAATCAGAATAAAAGTTTTGAGGGCAGTGATCTGTTTTCCATTGATAAGAACATTTAGTCCTCAGTCATTTAATGGTATTCCCCATTTGTGAACACAGCTGGTTACTATTAAACTGTTTGTTCCAGAACTGCTATTTGGTATCCTTGTTATTAAAGGCTAAAATATTGAGTACTTTAGGTAGGTAGTAAGCCTTAAAGTTCACCTGGAAACCCACAAGAAGACAGCACAGATCATAGTGGAGGCTGGATATGCTTAGCTTGAATTATTCAGCTTTTACAAGGCCAACTTCCTCTATGTTGTATTGCTACTCAAGTTACAAAAAAACCCCAACAAACAAACAAACGTAAAAGAAAACCTCCAATACACTAGGGATAAATTTAGTCCATATTTTTGTTTCTGTGCTTTAAAATATTTTTTCTTTACTCTTCCTCAGCACACAATAAAACAGGCTCTGTACTACTAACATAACTTAAAATCATATATTTCAAGTTTTCCCCATCACAATCCTCCAGGGACAATAAAAGCCATACTCTAAAGGAGAATAGCAACAAGCAAGAGAGAGTCCTTTCTTCAAGATGAATCAATGAGAAAGAAATCCACAACGGAATATAAATTCTATCACTGAATGCAGGTCTGAAAATAATAGATTTGTTTTATTATTATTATACTTCTCGAGATTGGCTCTACGGTGGCCATAAAATTTAGAGTGCCCCATCTAGTGTTACAGTACATAACAAAATCCTCAGATGAAATATGGTATGCATCTAAAATAAAATGTACATTTGTGAACTACTCAATGTATTTAATGTAACTTCCTAATAGTTAAAGATAATGCTTATTGCACAGGTTATCTGATGTCCTCTTAGCTGCATAGGAAAGAGTGCCATGTATTGAGTCAGCAAAACAAAAAAAAACCCTTCAGCATTCTGTTATGTTGTTTTTTTCCTTGGAGGTTTCCTAGCCAAGTACTGACCCAGTCAAATCGTGATTATACAGAAAAGTTGTTACATAGCCTGGGGTTAGACAGCTGGTATACTGCTAGTTAATTAACAACATCACTTATCCACTTTTTTTCCTCAAGATTCTCACTACAGATATCTTCTGCATAATTGGTTCAACTTGCAGTGTTTGCTATCCTCTCAATGTATTTTTCTTTCTTTTTCTTCTTTTTTTAGCAGACAGTCTATGAATTTTAAAACCCCTTTTTAAAGTAAGACAAACAGTTCACACAGAAGCTGAATTTCCCCTCCCCGCCCTTCATGTCTCGGCTGACTCTTTTTCTGAGGTATTCAGACAAAATGAAGAATAAAGCACCACATGCACGCATGCAGAAATAATATATCGATGACCAGCTTGATGGTCAGAGAAGTGGTTTGATAAACAGTGGATATATACTATAGAATATACCCTAAGGTGGAAAGCAACTTTCTAAGATATTTTCAGCAAGCACAGTGCTGTGACAGAGTGCATATTTTATTACACTCACTGTACATCCACCTCCAAACTATCCATGTTGTTCCTTGAGCAATAACAGTCAATGCTTTGTTGCCTGAAGTAGTCCATTTACAATACACTGTAAGTACCGTGAAAATATTAGTGAGGCTTGAGTATTTTATTCCTCTTCTATTAAACGGATATTATTTAAAAAATGGCAGGCTCTAAATAACATTACCGTCTTCAAAGACAGACTTGATAATTCGGCTTACAAGGGCAATAATACTCATAAAATTATCAGGGGTTTTTTTGTTTTAGGGTTTTTTTTTAAAGAAGATTCAACCAAAGCCAAACCCACTTTTTAAACTATGTACAAAATAGACTGCCTTACCTCTGGCACAAAGGGTTGGCCATTTTTTAACCAACTGTAGGAAGGGCTTGGTTTTCCGCTTGCCTTGCATTCCCAAAACAAGTTGTCGTAGAGAGACAAATAGGCATTTTGGATTTTTATATCCCATTGAGGGAGTGCTGTATTAACAAGAAAAAAAAGTGCAAAGCATTGTAAGCAGAAGCTAGGTTTCACCGTCCTCAGCTCATAGCCTATCATGTGGATCAATATAGTCTCATTGTTTCTTTGTAGTTCCCAGTCTGTCTGTATCTATCTATTGTCTCTTGTCTTATACATAGATTATAAACACTCTGGGTTAGGGGCCATCTCTTTGTTCTGTGTCTGTTCGGCAGCTAGCATATTAGAGTCCTGGTCTGTGAGTGGGACTCCTAATCATCACAGTAATAACACTAGCAATCATAAATAACAAACTGCATCTTGATCTATGAACTCTTCAGTGGACTACTGTTTGCCTCCTTTAAGATGATATACATCTCTGAGAGGCATAGGCAGAGAGCCCCCCCTGTGTTCTCTGGTAAGAGATCCTTGGACAGGGTATGTAGGAGGCACAGAGGCTCTCTATACACATGCCATCTCACAGTTCACACATCCTAGTATAAGGGTCAATCTGAATCCTGTCTTAATTAACAAAGAAGATCGTTATAATTTTGGGTGATGATCAGAACAAAAATACTTTAACAAAATGCCTTTCTTGAAAAATGCTTCTGCTATTTATATATCTTTCACTCTCTAGCAACAATTATGAATTCAATTGTAAAGCTCAATTATTAATATGCTTTTAATTTTAATTAAATTTACTCCATTAATAATTGTATAATTAAATTTGTAGTTATTAGTCATGGCAAGGTGATCTGCTCAATTTAATACAACCATTTGATTTATGCTCCATGAAAATAACCAGACAAAGAGAACATGATAAGGCCAACTAAAGCATCACCAGTAGAAACACTTAAAGTGGCAGCAAATTTCTATTCCTTGCGTAAACCTGTGTTTGACGTTAACCTACAGATTGGTCTCTTTGTCAAACTAAAACCTACACATTAGAATGAAAAGTTTCCTATAGACAGAAAGAAAAAAAAATGCCAACATCAGGATCAGAAATTAGTTTTGAACGATTTCTGCTTGTCCTGTTTCATTCTTTCTTCTCCTCACTTTAAGTTGTTTCTGGCCTATGAAGATGAGTTCCATGATTTGCAATTAGGGTAAGAATGTGGGTTTGTCCTATGTATCGATGTATGAGAGCAAAGGTGATAAGATGTCCCCTAATTTTCTTGTGTAGACTACGTGCACTGTGAATCACAAAACAGAAGTGGGGAATGGTTTGACCAGAGTTGTTACACCCCACTTCCACTTCCAAATGGGCAAGAGATATTTGGAGAATATCTCCCTTCCAAAACATATTGATCAACACAGCTAAGCTTGGATGGTGGGTGAAGTGATCTCTACTAATATAAATAAGAGGGTCACAATTCCTTCCCTGTGCTGCTCCTAGTACATCACAGCTACATCCTGCCCCATAGAAAAAATTCTATCCGTTTCTTAATGTTATATGTAAATATATGAGATTTCTTTCTGTCTTATATTAACCTTTATAGCTGCAGCATGGCACAGTCTACAATTTCAATCTGATAGTAATACACAATATCTTGTATTTGCTGAAGTTTAAATTGTAATTCTGCACTCATTTCCAATCCTTTTATTAATCACTTAACCCTGAAACTGTATTCTTCACTGATATCTCCTTGCAAGGGGCTAATGGACTTCATTATCTCTCTGTTCTACAGAATATTTCCAAATGCTAACATACTCTACGTAAAATCAATTTCATTCGCTCACCGTAGATTATTAGTTGACCTTTTGCAATGTTTCTTCCTCGAATGTTTCCTGCAGTACATTCATATGAGCCTTCATCTTCCTGCTGAAAATCTGGGATTTCAAGGACTGCTTTGGATTTGTAGTGTTTGATTTTCCATCCCAATGGATGTCCATCACTCCTCTTCCAGCTAATACTGGGAACTGGACTAAATAATTATATGCATTAGATGAGGGAATAGCTCAATCAACATAGCAAAGAAAAGGTAAAGTTTAATCCCTTAACTATAACTGCAGAAGGAAGGAGGGAAGAGAGAAGGATTTTAAGTAAATGAAAAAAGAAAAAAAACCCAATAAAGGCTTCCATGTTTTTAAAAGATTCATGTAAAGTAGTCTCCAAGGATGGGATTTTCAGAGGCACCCATGTGATTTAGGAGCACAAATCCCATTGACAGGCAGTTGGAATTGTATTCCTACATCACTGAAGAGCATTTGAAAATCCTGGCCTCAGTAAATACTACTTCACTCAGATCTACTAAATTTTTTGGACCAAATCCTGCAATCTGATACCTGTGAGAAAATGAAAGGAGGATGGGAGGAGGGAGACTTCAGAAAGCTTGGATGGGCAGCTAAATTTCATGCAAGCATCTAAATTATTGGCTGGTTTTTTTTTTGCAACAAACAAAATGCACCATTTGTGCTACTCATTGCTAATCAGAATGATGAAACAGCAGACAGGAACACAAAGGAGGAATGAAGAGCTATAAATCAGGAAATAAAAAAGATAGAGTGAAGGAAAGGTACAAAGAGAGATGAGCAGAGAAAGGGAAAAGAGCATGAATGACTGAGTCAGGAAGAAAGTAAAGAGACAAGAGAGAATATTTCCTTGTTTTGCATTTTTATAGCTTTTTATCATTTTCATTTATGTTTGGATCACTGTATTCTATATGATAAAATATAGTCAAGTGTGAACAAGGCTATAAATACTTCCTGAGTTTCTGGTAATATCACATACCATACAAGCTTCACTTTCATGATTTATTATGTCACCAGAGCACTTTGAAATATTAATAGTCTTGCATTTCATGGTTGCCTTTCATGGTACTGAAAAGTAAAGTAAGCTGCTTTTCCAGTGCAGAAGATCTGTTACATTGGGAACAGCTTTTTTGAAGAGACTTTGACTGAATGCTAGAGATTTTTATTTATTTATTTTGGCTACTATTGTCATCACAAAATAGTCAGTGCTAAAATTTAGAATGTCAATAAAAATATTCCATGTAAGTTGTTGTATGCATGTAACAAGGGTGTAGTAAATATATGTATCAATCCTGCATTATAGTCTTCATGGACAGATTTTTGCACTCCATGGAACTTCACTGTATATGTCTATACTACAAATGAAAACTCATAGCTGGCCCATGCAGCTGACTTCAGCTCACAGGGTTCATACTAAGGGGCTGTTTAATTGCAGCCCATACTCTAGGACACTTCTATCTTGCAGAGTTTGGGCTCTATGGCTATGTCTACACTTGTTAATTTAAGTCGACTTAGTCGGCAAAGTCAACTTAAAATGAGGTTTAATAAAGTCGACTTCAATTTTCCTTAAGTCGACTTAAGCAACAGCTTAAGTCGACTTAAGGAAAATGTAGTGTGGACGCATATTAAATTAAGTTGACTTAAGCAAGCTTAAGTCAACTTAATTTGTAAGTGTAGATGCACCCTATATGAGAGTCAGGGTCACCAACATGTATCAACTTATAGAATAGGGGCCATAGTGGGCATAATTATATGGAGAGAGAGAGAGATTAAATGTTAAGTGTATTATATTTATCTAAATCAGGAAAAGCAAATGTGCCCAGAACAATTTACAGTTAGAGCATCATGAAATATAATGAAAGACAAACTCATGCAAATCTCACCTGGTCTGGGTATCACTACAAAACACAGCACGGATGCACTGAAAACTTTGCAAATGTTTTCACAGATCTATTGCTGGCAGAAATTGGTAAACTGTGCAGCAGAAGTAGGTCTAACCTAAGCTCCATTCTGCTCTAAAAAGAAGAAAATTATAGTATCCAGACCCTTTAAGAGCTATTTTGAGAATTCAGTAATTTATCTAGCTATCTTAGTATTTCATCAAGATCCCTACACTGCCAGCACAGGCGGTGTGCAGATATATACTATTTGTTCTGGGCCTCACTGTGGCATTTAGCCACAGCCATGCATGTATATATAGCTGTAATCTGACCCCTCCAATGTAACTGAACAAGTTTCTCTAAGTGAGATTGGGAAACGACTGAGAGCTTAGCTGAAGGACTGAACTGAGATCAAACTGAAGTAATGTGAGTAGCAAGGGAAAGCAAGTAAAAGAAGAAACCAAGATTTTATCGGTGCCCACAATTAATGTGCTATGACCCCTTTTGCTGTGTAGGTATCCAACCTAAAGAGCTTCTTGGTGCCCAAAGTATCTTCAAAGTGGCCAGCTAACAGTGGCTGCCATGATTACTTTTATTATTATGGATCTCCAGGAAGTTATACTTTTTTTCTTTTAGATAAAGGTGTGCTCAGTTTTATTGAGAGTTCTGCTTCCATGATCGGATCATTGCAAAATATGCTACTTCTTAGACTCATTGGCTATGTCTACACTTGTTAATTTAGGTCAACTTTAGCTAAATCGACGTAACAAAGTTGACTTTAAGTCGACTTTGTTAAGTTGACTTAGCATGTCCACACTATAAAATTAAGTCGACTTAGGGGGGAACTAACAAAGTCGACCTAGAGCAGCCACACTGGATGCCTAGGTCAACTTCTAGGGGCTAGGTGGACCTGGGAGAGGTCCATGGGGGCAGGGGGGCACCCCTTGCCAATTGCCAGAGGGCTCAGACTTTGCCCCATTGTACCTGGGTACAATGGGGCAAAGGGGGACAGGGACCCTGGCAGAGCATAGGGGCAGGGTGGGCAGGGCTCTGCCCTTCCCTGCCCTGTGGGGGGGCATGCCAGTCTCCCCCTGTGCCACCTCCCCTGGCAGGGATGGCTGGGAGGCAGTCCTGGAGAGCCCTAAATTGACTTTAGAAAGTCGACTTAAGCCTAAAGTCGACTTTAAACTAGGTTTAACAAAGTCGACTTAATTTTCCTTAAGTTGACTTAAGCAGCTTGCTTAAATCGACTTAAGGAAAGTGTAGTGTAGACGCAGAGTAAATTAACTTGACATAAGCAAGATTAAGTCAACTTAATTTACAAGTGTAGACGCACCCATTGAAAAATTGCAGCTAATGTGTAGAATAGAGCTATCTCTTCATTATTGTGATCAGGATTAAGAAAAAGGTTTAACTGGAATGGATCTTGCTATAGATTGTTAGAGGCTGATGACAGGCAGGAGAACATGGCAGGCTTTACAAATAATATTGCAGATTAAGCAATGGATGAATTGTTATTGTACAATATAAGACTACAATGGTCAAATGCCAGGAACATTCAAATAAACTCTTTAAAACTGTTTACTTTTGATGTTGGCAGGGTGAGCTGACAAAAAGATTAAGAGAAAGTAGTAACCATTTGAGGTGGGGAAGCAAAAAGGCAATAAAAGAAACAATAAACATGCTCTGTTACTCAGAAATGATTCTTTAAATATTTCCTACCCTGTTACTGGTTTGTTTTATCTTAGCCATCACTATTCATGAGTAAGGAGAGTCTTCAGCTGACACCAAGGCCAGAGGCAGGGCTCTGTGGAAAAATGCCTCTTCTGTCAATGTGTCAACTCAGGTTTATCAAGGCTTGAGTTGAAGATGCCGTCCTGTTTTCCTAATCCATACCAGTTCATTATAATTACATCCTTGGGGAATCTTTCAAGACAAAGTTGTTTCTATTTTTTTTTTCTGTTTTTCTTTTTGGCCCTCTCCTTTGTACCAAGGAAAAAGCATTTAAGCATTTTTCACCTGATATGGACTATGACAGGAAGATAGAAGTAAAACTCAGCATTTGGCTCATCAATTTTGCTCTATTTAAATTAGCAATTACAATAAATACTCAACAGTACTTTGTTCTCTCATAGTAGAGGCTTAGACTGAATGAGTGGCCTAGTTTATCAAAAGAGAGAAAATTAATTTATCAGGATAGCAGCTCCAACAGATCGTCTTCAACTCAAATTATAGTTTAAATGACTGCTGGTGCAGTCTCTTATCTGCCTATCATAAACAACTAGAATCTGCATCATCAAGGCAGTTTGAAGTCTGCATTTCTCCATTGGCTTTTTCTGGTAACTCATTAACATCGGCTTTCCATGTCTTCAATGACTATATTTTTCACAGAACAACTTTTTGTCTGGTTTCTATGATTTAAATGACACCCTGTTAACAATGAGCTTCTATTTGTTACAGCAGTACATTTTAATAGCAACCTATTAAAGTGGGCCAAATTAAACATTTGGACTAAAGTGAGAGAAAAAATGCGGAGTGGATTTAAAATAGATAAATTAAAATTGTCCTTAACATAGAGAAATTAACTTTGTGCTGATAGTTACTATTCTTAAAAGTAGGTGCTTTAAGGAGGGACATTGTTCTTTGAGTATTGATAAACACATGAAATGTTTATCAAAATGCAAATCTAATATGGGAAATATTTTCTATGGGAGGATTTGTGTTCAGTATTTTTAAAGATCAGAATTATCTCAAAGGATAGTGAATCATTATTACTTGAGGGGTCAGAGTTTGTTCCTTACTCACACTGAATAGGACTTTACACTGTAAGTACTCGCACTGAAAATAGTGAGGGTTCTTGGGTTGTAAAGTACTATTCAGTCTGAGTAAGGATTTCAGAGTCTGGCCATGAGTGATCTCCCTCTTTTTAACTTGTCCTTGCTCAAATGTAAGTAACAGAAGACTTAGATGCATGTGCTATGCATTCACTCCAAAAGGAATTAGTTCTGAGCAGGTTTAATACAGGAAGCACCAAAACAAGGAGTACCAGCCACTTGCTCTGCCCATCTCATCTATCTTTCTCTTAAAAACAAAAAAGCATCATAGAATTGTAGGACTGGAAGGGACCTCACAAGGTCATCTAGCCCAGTCCATTGCACTTATGGCAGGACCAAGCATTATCTAGATCATCCCTGACAGATGTTTGTCTAACTTGTTTTTAAAAATCTCCAGTGATGGAGATTCCACAACCTCTTTAGGCAATTTATTCCAGTGCTAAAATACCCTGACAGTTAGGAAGACAGGCAGAAGAACATGGTAGGCTTTTTAAAATAATATTGCATATTAAACAATGAATGAATTGCTATTGTACAATATAAGACCACAATGGTCAAATGCCAGAAGCATTCAAATAAACTCTTTAAAGCTTTACAGGCTTTCAACCAAAACTGCCCTTTTTGTAATTTAAGCCCATTGCTTCTAGTTTAATCCTCAGAAGTAAGGATAACAATGTTTTCCCCTACTTCCTATAACAATCTTTTATGAACTTGAAAACTGTTAACAAGTCCCCCATCAGTATTCTCTTCTCCCGACTAAACAAACCCAATTTTTCCAATCAACACTCAAAGGTCATGTTTTCTCTCTGGACTGTCTCCAACTTGTTGATATTTTTCCTGAAACATGGTGCCCAAACCTGTAAACAATGCTCTAGCTGAGGCCGATCAGCAAGAAGTAGAATGGAAGAATTACTTTTCATTTCTTGTTTATGACACTCCTGCTAATACATCTCAGAATGATTTTTTTTGTTTGTTTGTTTTATGCAACAGGGTTACTCTAGAAGTCCTAGCTGATGAAGTGGGTTGCAGCCCATGAAAGCTTATGCCCGAAGAAATTTCTTAGTTTTTAAGGTGCCATAGAATTTCCACTGTTTCTGCTATATACAGACCAACATGGCTACGCCCCCTTGAACTTATCAGCATGCAGTGTTACTTTATAGACTCATATTTATTTTGTGATCAATATGACCCCCCAATCCCTGTCTGCAGTACTCTTTTCTATGGAGTCATTTCCCATTTTGTATGTGTGCAACTGATTGTTATATCTTAAGTAGCTTTCTTTGCATTTGTCTTTATTGAATTTCAACCTATTTACTTCAGACCATGTCTCCAGTTTGTTCAGATCATTTTGAATTTTAATTCTATCCTCCAATGCACTTGCACCCCATCCCAGCTTGGCATCATCCCCAAACTTTACAAGTATACTCTCTATGCCATCATCTACATCACTGTTGAAGATATTGAACAGAACAGATCTAGTGGGACTCCACTAGATATATATTCCAACTTGACTGTGAAACCCTAATAACTACTCTCTGGGAATGGTTTTTCCCATGAGTTATGTCAACTTAATTTACTAGACACATCCCTAGTGACTTGACCCAATATTCTTTCCACAACCCGGTCTGTGAGGTTTTGAAGGTTATGATCGATAGTTATTCAAATAATTTTTCAAAGGTATTTTTCATAAAGAAAACTGCACTATCTGATCCTTTTAGTAAAGAGGGAGGAGGTATGGAATCCAACTTTTTTTTTAATTTCTAATTCTCCTTATTAGGTAATGTTCTTAATCCCATTGTAAATAAATAAATAAATAAATAAATAAATAAATAATAATAATAATAATAATAATAATAATAATAATAATAATAATAATCCAGATGGTTTCAGATTGAAGTTACACCAGTTTACATAAAGAGTAACTCCACTGACATCAGTGGAATTACCCTCTATTATATGAATTTAAAATCAATCCAACTCTACCCCACTTTTTTAATGTATTATCATTCCTTATGTATATACTTATAAATAAAACCTGCCTTAATTACCTTGATTTAAATTATTGTGACTTTTTTTTCTTGAATCATCATTACTAAGGAAACTAAAGCTAAAACAAAATTAATGGATTTTGAGTCATGAATTATTTAGTCCCTAAATTACAATTAATGGTAAATTATTCTTTCAAGTACTGACTTTTTTTATGATTATGATTTTTTTTCCCTTGTCTGACATTGCAGCTGTGCAACAAAAGACTTTACCCCCATAAGCAGAGTAATTCTAATGATTCCCCCAGGTTTTCCCATTAGTCCTTTAGTCACTGGATGATTCTGATTTCTATTATAAGTTTCTAGCAGCTTTCAGTTACTGAAGTTTTCTATATGATATTGTTTTCTCACTCTCAATTATTTATATCTTTGGTGCCCACTAGAGTTAAGGGTCAACATTTCAGTTATAATCTTTTTATATATTTATACCTATTTTCATTTTTCCATCAGTAGTAACATATCATGATTATTACTTTATTTATGGTGCCCTAAAGTATAATAGAACAAATACAAAACCATAGTAAAAAGGCTAAGGTCTTTATCTAACATTGTTTTTCTGGCTATTTCTTAACAGCTGCAGTCATAGTATTTAGTTCCAGAGAGGTAGCAGTATTAGTCTATAATACCGAAACACTGTAAAGAAAAAATACAATTAGAAATGAACATATTATTTATTAGCCTTTTTTTTTTTTTGGTATTTGAAATGCTTGCTCTTTACTCTTATTTGCAGGACTATGCCCTAAATATTGAAGAAAAGGTAAAATGTAAATTCTTCATTGAGAATCTGTCTTCCAATCTTCAGAATTACCTGAGGTCCCAATTATTGTTATACTAGTTTCTGTGCTATGTCCAGAATGTAGAAAATGTTGTGACAAACAAGGAGTCCTGTGGCACTTTTAAAATCCAACAAATTTATTTAGCACATGAGCTTTCGTGGGAGAAAATCCCACTTTGTCAGACTTGTTTGTTTTGCTGAACTAGACTAACATGGCTACTACCCCTTTGGAAAATGTTGTAGCTAGGAAAAGATATATTTAGAAAGGCAATATTCTTTTAGATATATGTATTAGATCATTGCATAGAAGCAGAAAGGAACATTTGGCAAAAAGGAGTCTAATCTCAAAATTGCCTATAAGTCAACATCTTCGTTTGTAGTGTCACTTGAAATCCATCAAACTGGTGTTAATGCAATGGGATGCCTAAGAAAAAAAGACCCAGAAGTCAGGAAATACAAACTTAAGGTTTAAAGTTCAATCTTAACTCTAGTCACTTGCTCTTATATCTTAGAGTGCCAAGGTGTTTTGTGAGCAGCAGTCTGCGGTGTGGTTTAATGTTCCACAAAAGAAAAAAGGTAGCATTTTTCTAAACACTGTGAAAGTACTTTCATTTAAGGCTTCCAGAGAGCAAGAGCACAGCAGGTTGTCTATAACCAGCTTAACTGTGAAAGATCTCTGCAGTACATAGCACAGAGGCAGTGACAGCTGATGGCATTGGCTGAAACAAGTGGACTAACAGTTCAGAATATATATGAGAGGATAATGGGAATGCAGTCCAAGAGAGATAGTAACACATAACATTTGAGCTATACGAGAGGTATATTATTTTTTATGGTATTTATTTGGATTTTCCCATGTGCCTATGCTTAGAGCTGTGCTAATACATGATTTTCTGGTTCACTGACAGTTCCAAAATTATTGGCAAACTAAGAAACAGAAAAAAAATCATTTGAGGTTAAACTAAACCTTTGGCTTGCCCATAAATTAAATGGTTTATTTTGACTTTGAGCTTTTTTTCTCTCTTTTAAATAAAGTGAAAGGAAATTCTGAATTGAAGTCATTTGAAATAGAAAAAATAATCTTTATAAAATGTTGAAACAGCAGTTTGATTTTTTTTTTTTAGAATTGTTTTTATATTTATTTTGGCAGTTGATTGGGTTGACCTATTCAGCAAAGTTGACACAAATTCATTAAATTTTTCAATTGCAATTTTTGCCCCCCTTTTCCCTCAAAAGAAAAATAATTTTGGCAAAAATTTGCCCACATCTACATAAGTGACCGACCTCTATTGAAATCAATGGGAGTTAGGCACCATGGGGCTTTTGAAAATCCCACTAGGCATATATTTACATCTTTAGACATCTAAGTTTCTTTAAAAATATGGCCTTGTGTAACTGTTTTAGATTGTTGCGCGTACTATATATTTTTTTTTCCTATTGCAGTCATACATGCCTGTCAACTCTGGAATGATGTCTTTTCACAGTCTCATGTGCTGGTAGAAATGTGGTCCCTGGCTGACTTCAATTTAAAAAAAAAATATATATATAT
>ML685770.1:17030321-17063444 GCA_007922175.1 Pelusios castaneus
GATAGATAGATAGATAGATAGATAGATAGATAGATAGATAGATAGATAGATAGATAATCCACACAGTAGATTAAAAACTAGGTAAAGTTAAATCATTCATCCTTATTTTAAACTGATAAAATAATTTTAGAAAGATCCTGTGCTGCTCTGAAAAGAAAAACACACTCTCCAGAATATGTTTTAGTATTGATAGGCCCAGTCAGAGACCCTGCCTGTAATCTGTTGCTGAGTGAGAGCAAACCCTGCTCAGTAGCACATCACTCATGGGTCAGGTAAGCAGAACTTTGATCCCAGCCATATATAGGGTTTTCTGTCAACTTTTGAAACATAATCTTCTACAATACCTGCTGGACTCATTCCAAGGATACTATAGGAACAGAGTATAATTTACACTTAGGTTATAAAAATATTCTGCTAACCTTAAGGCAATTTTATACCTGGAAAGAATCCCCTGGCTATGTGTACCTGAAAATAATTATTCAAAGTAAAATTCAGGGAAGTGTGAAGCTTTTAGGATTTGCTTTGCCAAAAATCCACAGCAAAATGGGAATACTAGAAAATATATATACATGTCATTTTCTCCTCACATTTTTAATGTAACACTGAAGTGTTAACTTCTCAGGCAAGCCTACAAAGCTTAATGACTCTAATTTGATTAAAGTGTTTTGATTATATTCAGCCACTCTCTATGCACTGAATGACAGCTCCTATTAGCCCTTACTGCTGGTTGGTCTTTGTCCAATGCTTTGTGCTTGAACACCAAATATTAGACAATGATTCTAGCCAGTGGCCCTAATCCTGTAATTGACTCTGTGTGGGCAGATCCTTTCAAATTCATAGGAGCCTGGTCACTTCAACGGGGCTCCATGTCAGTGCAGGGTCCTATCACAGAGGAAAAGACCCTACACCCTTATCCACAAAGAGATTTAGGCACTGAGATGCTGAGTGTCACAACAGCTAACTTTTTGGTGCCTACAAAATCAGTGGCATCCACAAAGCCAGAATCACTTTGAAATGTGTGGGGAGAGATAGGTCCCTAGGAATGAGATCTGCTATGTTAGACAGCTCCTTGCTTACGCAAGCCAGTAAAAATTGCCAATGAAAAGGGTGTGGCATAAAGCCTGCCCTGATCTGGGATTTAGAGACCTATCATGGCTTGAGATCCACAACTGGGATCCCTCACCCAGAATCAGGTGATTTTTACAAGGAATGGGAAGATTATTAGGTCACTTCCCTTATGGCCCAGTGGTTAATGCACTCATTTAAGCTGTAGATACATTAGATTCTAGTCTTCCCTCTGACTAAACAAGAGAAAGAATTTGAATAGGGGGATACTACCTTGTAGGAAAGTGTCCAAGCTACTTGAGAGCTGGCTCTTGTTGATACTTTTCCATTTTCAATTAAATAACTAAATAGACAAAGGGCCAGAAAGAAAGAGTGTCTTTGGGGAATGATTCTGTAGTTAGGTCATTCATCTAAGAGGTGGGAGACCCAGGGGCCAATTCCCCTGTTCATGTGGTTTCTAAGTCTTTTTGTGGATGTCAGCTCTGGTATCCAAACACATGTTTCAGAGTAAGTATCCCTCTACTAGTGCTCTAATCTGGAAAACACATATGTGCTTACCTCTATGCTCATAAATAGTCTCACTGAAATCACAGTAGGACAGTTAAACATGTGCTTACATGCAGGGAGTTAGATTCCAGTCCGGCAAGCACTTATGCACAGGCAGATCAGTAGTTCCTCTGTGATTTATTGGACTGCTCACATGTTTAAACGCTTGTGTATGTAAGAGTTTGAGGGAGCAGGACCTTACATTTCATATACTAGTAAAGAGAGACAACCACTCTTTGGCTCTAGTGCAACAACAAAAGAATACAACTACCTTAATAATCAGCCCCAATAAACTAACATCCTCTTGTCTTCTACATTCATTTGAATTAATGAGCAGCTTTTGTATTTGCTTCATTTGTATATTATCCATTCATGAATATTCCATCATTTAGTAAGATTACAACTTCATTTTTAACTTGTATATAACTTGGGGGAGGGAGACAACATTCTCAGACTTGCTGGATCTTTTTCTTTGGTTCAGCTTTTAAAAATCACACAGAATTATCAGTTACTAATTATTCTTACTAGAGATAGAATTAGAACACCTGCCATGATGATCAGTCACTCCTGCACCTTGCTAACCAGCAGAGGTAACTTAGCAGCTGCACCTTACAGAGGGTTGATAAGCATCATAAGTAGCAAGCTGCAGAATTTATTTGAGGAGCAGAGCTAAGTATAGAAACCTATATGGAAATAGTAGCAGAAAGGAGCAAGATGGGTTGGGTATGGGAATAGAGAATTTGTTTGTGAGCTTTGTTGTTTATTTTAAACCTAGATAAAATGAGCTCCTGACTTTGAACTTGGTAGAAGAAAGCCTTCCCTTTTAATTTTTTCTTTTGACTAGGATTAATAAAAACCCTTCAAGAAGTAGGATAGTCTTGAGTATAGTGTTAATTTTGCTCTAAAACTTACTACTCTTATCTTTCAATGTGAGTAAAGGGACAGATTAAAGCTAAAAGCTTCAGCCATGGAGCTAGTGACTGGCAGGTTTTAAGGTTAGGTTTAAGGCAGTTTGAGAAACTTTAAAGTTATTATTGAAAACTTTGGCCAAATTATTTAAACACCACCAAGGTATTCAGTCTCTTGCTTTCCTGCTAGAGTTCTTTATTTTCTTTCCACATGACAATCTTCTTACCCCAATATATAATTTACCTCATTATTATTATTTTTTTTAATGTTGTCAATTTCTCCTTGCACTGAAGGGGAAATTAAAGGTGGTCACCATTATATCTTGGTTTGGAGAATGAATACAGTCTTAGATGCACAGCTGACTTTTTTTTACCTCATACGTGATAGCATTTACACTTGTTGGGAAATCAACTTATTTTAAAATTTAGGTTTCAATAACATTTAAAATGGATTAAAAGAAGAAGACCTCTAGCCACCATAGTATCTCCATGCTGTAGATTCAGAGTTGGTAATGTACTAATGTCCAATGCACTTTTCTTTGCTCTTAGCAAATGTGGGACTAGTGGTGAGGTTAGTTTAAAAACATGTATAAAACAGAAGAGTTGGTCCTCAGCTTCTGTAAACTTGCACACCTCCAGGAGTGGGATGGGATATGAGGCCCAAGCAAGTCTTTTGTTCCCCAATCCAGAGCTCATTGCCCTTACTGGAGATGGGAGGAATAGTCTCTGCTCTCAGGAGCTAGATCCAACTCTAGAGGTCTGGCGCTGGTTTTTTTTCCACCCTCATTCTGTGTTTTTATTTCTGGGTTCAATGAACATGGTGGTCTAAGATCCCAGATAGAACTTCATTCCCACATTTCCCCACTCTTGCTTTTGCATTCCAATCTTCTTGTGTGTGGTGGGGGGGGGGGGGGGCGGGGAGGGGTGGAGAGGAAAAATTCTACTCTCAAGATTAGCTGTTCTTAAAATAGTATGCAAAATCTTTCTCTTCAATATTCACGATCAGTATTTTCTATATATATTTAGTTTCAGTTTTTCTACACCATCTTGTGCTTGAAAGTTCCCATAAAATTTTGTATGTTGTGCCACACTGAACAGGACAGTTAATTCCTGCAAGCAGTCTTTTCTCTGTAATATGTAGAACATCATAGATACACCCTATGTTCTTCTACCAGGAATGATAATGTAATAAAACTGTGCATCCTTATTTTGTAGTTTGCATGAGGAAATCCCACTGGCATTATTGAATGTCGTGTCCATCATGTTATGAGCTTCTCCTTCTAAACCAGGTCACCATTTTGTATAAAACAAGGAAATTCAACACATTTGCAATTTTTCTCTGATACACTGTACTGACCAAGAAAGCAAACAATTTAACAGATAACTAGTTTCCTTCCCATCTCTCTTTTTAAAGAGCCAAATCCTGCCAGCCATGGTCACACAGAGCACCCTAGAACAGAATAAAATATATATTTTAGCTCACACCTTATTCTTCATTCTGAGGGCAAATAATTTTGGAACACATACAGTGTCAATGGCTAACAAAAAAGAGGAACTCAATTTCCATTCTGGGATCAGCTCACCTTTAACTACTTGTTTCCATTCTGAATGTCTTCCCTGGCTGTGTATTAGTATAATGTTTTTACTCTATGAGTCTAGAGAAGTCTGCTAGACTGAGGATGGTTAATTGTCCCATCTGCCCTATTGATCCATCTCAGGGACTCCTTTGGAGCTTTCTCTGTCTTTAAGGACCAGGGTTCAGTTCATCACCCTGATTATATACCTCTTTCATAGTGCTGTAAACATTACATGAACTGACATTTCATCACTCTAAGATTTTTCTGGGCTTTAGCTGATTGATGGACTTCTTTCCCTCTCTGATATACTGTTTTCTCTTTACAGATCACAATTTACGTTCTCCTCTTGAGAATTTGTCCCATAACTCTGTTTCTTTAATAAGACTTGAGAAAATATTGCTCTGTGTGTGTGTGTGTGTAAGAGAGAGAGAGAAGTTATTGCTAGCACTCAGTAAACTATTTTAAGCTCTCAAGGATGTGTGGTCACTTCCCATGGAAAAGAGGAAAAAACTGAATGGCCTAACCATAGCTGCCTTTTTCAGTCTAAAAAACTGATTGGCCATTGAGTTATTTATAGTTCTACATTTTATTGTTTTAAATGAAATTTTCTATGATCTTTAAGAGATAATACAGGCAGCTGTTTGGGCTGCATTAGAAAACTATGTGGTGGTGGCCATTAGATTGATCATGGGTAGATCTCAAAACGTTTGGGGGGTCTGATCTGGGTTAACAACCAGAATTTTGGTTTGCTCATGCAAACTGCTCTGGGCCCCTTCAGATCTGCAATGATGGGCTGAAAAAAATCTCAAAATAACAGGTTCCCTTGAGAGTTGTATCATATTTCTGGTAGGGGCACAAATACCGTGAGAAAAAAAAATAGATCTGTATAAGCATAAATGCATAGATGTATATGTGCACCCATATGAAAAATGCATATATGTGTGATACTGATGATAGAGGGTAGTGGAGAAAAGTTTGTATAGGCAGCCACTGGGAAGGGCAGGTGAGCTTTGTATCTGAGGTTTGGGTTTGGGAACTCTTTAGATGAAGAAGGGGATTTGAAATGTTGTAAAACATGTATATTAAATGTCGGAAGGCTACATATGATCCTGGGCCATAGGCAGAACCTAGGTCAATGTGAATGCACCACAAGTTTCTGCAAATAGGTGTAGCTGGTACTGAACTTTTGCTGAACCTCATATTTCACCCACCAAGAGATGCTATCAATACAGACACCAGCAGCTATGTTTCAGAAGCAGTAGGAGGAAGAGCAAGAAACCTCCATCAGTTGCCCAGAGGACTTCTCCCCACTCTTTATGATGATTGGTCACAATTTTACTGCACGTTGTGCACTGTGCACAGCACACACACACACGTACGTACGTACGTAAACTGGGCTTTGCCACAGTAGAGAATCAGAGATGTTACAGACAGAGAATAAAGACAGTTTCTGTGTCAAACTATCTATAAAATATAAAAACTATAGGGAAACAAAATAGGAATGTGAAGTAAACCACTCCTACATACCTAAACCAAACCATCAGTGCGAACCCCCCCTCTTTTCTTGCCTCTTAACAGACCCTTTCCCTGATTTTTCCCATTCCCCAGCTACTGTTATTTTTTTTTTAGGGTATCAGTGATGACCAAATACCACTTGTTAGTGGCTGTAATTAATTTCATATCTGTCTAGCATGTTGTCTTACTGTCTCTCACACAATCTGAGGAAACATAATAGCTTCTGTAAATCTTTTCAAGCATATAGAATAGAATTACTAAAAGTTTGACTGAAAACACTGCCATGCCTGACTTCAACTAAATTCTCACTGATGTGAAGCACTTTGCACAGAAGCTCTTAAATCACAGAAAAAGTATTTATTTTCCCAACAAATAGTTCACACAGCTCTCAAGCTGTCATAATGCATGTGATTAAATTAGTGTTATGGAGCAGTATACCTGTTAAATTTCCCCCTTATCTTTTAGACTTCCCACTTCTTTTCTATTGATGGAGAGGCTTGAATGCTGCCGCTAAGGGAATATTTGCTCTAACCCAAAGAATCATTTCCAGGTAGTGAATAACCAATCTACATGTACTTAGAAATAGTCATCTTAAGTTACCGTTCTATCCATACTCATCAAAGTTTGTCTATCTTTATACTAGTGATGAGCAAACTTCCTTTGGTTTGGTTAGATTAACTTGCAGTTCTTTGGCACAGATACCATATTTACATCATGTGTATACAGTGGCTAGCCTGGTGGAGCATGGATCCTGCCTGGGCTCCCTAAGAACAAATAAATAAAAGTTGGGGTTCTTTTATAACCCTATAAAAACAAAGCGCTAATATCTATTTGAAATTCTTTGATATTGGAAATTGGATGGAAAATTTTATGAAAGAGGGTTTCCATTAAGGTTTGTTTCTAATGGATCTGGAAATACAGTGACACCTCTATAATAAATTTTATATATTTCAGGCAAATCCCTTTCATAAGACACTATCACAGAATATTTTGAAGTATGCCAATAACATTTCTGCTCCACTATTATTGGTAGACCCCACTCTATTAAGGAAACAATTACCAGTCTTTTCATTAACACACTGAATTGTATTGATAACACTTTTCCTAGTGTTTTTGTACTTGTACTTGAAGCTACTTGAGGTATTTGAAGTGTAGTGGAACATGAAAATGAACAATAATAATTTTTCTGAAACTCTGGAAGGTATGAGTTCAGTTTGATATTTGAGTGGAGATTTTCAGTAGCTCTCATTTAATGCCAGCGGGTTTACACAGCTCTAGTACACATCAGAGTATAGATTTAGGCTCCAGTCATGCAAACACGTATGCACTTGCTTAATTTTATTGTTATGAGTCGTCTGATTGTAGGGACTTAATGCTGAAAATCCACACATTGTAACAAACCCATTTAATGGACAGCTTTAATGCTTTGAATCTGAAAAATAATTACTTGTATCTGGTGATTTTACAATAAGGTACTAAATACACTTGCCATTTCATTCTGTTCTCAGGAATGAAATGAATTGAAACCAAAATGACCCAAGGAACTATTGTGCAGTCCATGTTGCAGTATTCTAGCAGTATTCAGCAACTCACAAGATGATGGACACCTGTTTTGCTGGGTAGGACAGTATCTATATAAGTCAACATCAGTTGCAAAATTCAGAAGAGAATACAATACCTCCATAGTGTGGTGGAGGACCACAAAGCAAAACCACTCCTTGTCCTTCTCTGACTGAGACAGTGCTTCTTGTTTTGGTTTCAAAATGTCCAAGATCTTGAACAAAAACAAAAACAAAAAAAATTAACAGTCAGATTTCTTTATCTGCAGACTAGGGACTCAATCTTCCAATCCCTATTCTGACAAACCTATAATTGAAATCACAGAGCCAGACATTTTATTTCAATAATATAATAGAACTTCTATCTGCATACATGATTAACATAAGCACTGATATATCATGTCAGAGCAGTGGTACCCCAATCTAATATCTTGTTTCTGAAAATATCCAGTACCAGGTGCCTCAGGTGAAGGTGCTAAAATCCTGGGCTATGTCTGCACTGGCAATTGAAGTCGATTTAAGGAGGCTTACATCGAGTTAAATTAAGCCACCTCCACACCAGGCTTTCATTAAGTCGACTTAAGAAATTCCTTAAGTCGACTTAATAAAAGCTTAAGTCGACTTAACTACCACTCATTAGGTTGACTTAACCCTCCTTAGGTCAACCTTACCCTTCCTTAGGTCGACCTAAGCCCAGTGTGGAGGCATAAATCCACTTCGTTAAGTTGACCTAAGGGCAGTTAGGTCGACTTAACAAAGTGGACTAAGTCGACTTATAGTGTTGCCACTTGTTAAGTCGACTTAACAAAAATCAACTTAACTTTTCTAGTATAGACATAGCTCTGGAGGTGCGCAGTTAGGGAATAACCTGGTAAAAGGGAATTTACTTCCTAATTCCCATCAATTTGTTATACATTATATGTCCCTCTGCAAACTCATTCAGCATTACTTTTAGAGCATCATTTTTTATAGCAAATACAAGTTTATGACTTAGATTTTTTTTCCTGAATATTTCAAATTTACAAGTCCTTCATGCCAATCGAAAAAAAGGCTGATTTTTCTAATAATGAGTGTTCTATATGTTTAATTATTAGGTGGACAGTAACTTTAGCATTTACTGTAGTACATAGGTGAGACGCTGTACTTAAATGCCTAAGAAGGCGGACTTTTATTTTTTTAAAGAATATGATCAATATAGCCCTGATCAAAAGTCCACTCTATTAGTATCAATGGGTTCTGTATCTCGACCTATAAGAGCAAACAAAGAGCTTTAAAGGAGACAAATAGACACTAGGAAATTTATTTGGTTAGTAAAGTCCCCCTTTGCAAATACATAGATATACACAACTTACCCCTAAATGTAATTTTTCTGGCTGTTTCTCAATTGCTTGTAAATGGAGCTATTAAAATACGTGAAGGGAAAACTATACCTCTATTTCATTGCTTATTAAAAAGATACAGATAATAAGTTTCTCTGTGTGGTTCCCCTTTAATAATGTGACTATAATGACAAACGTTAACACAGCAGATGTATCTTCAAAATAATTCCTTCAAAACCAACGTTTTTTCTTTTGTTCCAAAAGTTCTCATTTAAAATGCTGAGATTCATTACTTTTATGTCAGAGTGCCTTATGGCAGGGGTTGTATCAAATGCTATTTTTTCCCGTTCAAATGGTGCTTTAATAAAATAAAACCGGATATATCATCTCCCCCCTACAGCTATCTAGGCCATATAATTTCATATATTAATGTTTATCTTATGTTTCCTTTATTTACCTTACCTCAACCGTTTTGACTCAAAGCTTATTATGTTCAAATTCAGAAAAGTACTTTTAGGTCTTATTAGGCATGGAAATTTAATTCTGTAGTTAGAGTCATGCAAATTGAACTTAAAGCAATCAGTTAAATAAGAGCTGTGTTTGCTTTTTCACAAAACTTTCTTATCATTGTATCACTCCTTCTCCAAAGCATCAACCATTTTTAGATACCTGCTTAATATGTACTTAGCAGCAAGTTATTTTAATAATGTGCTGCCTTTTTTTTTTTTTTTTCTTAAGAGCTGCACAGGGAGATGGATGTGTCAGGGGACTTTGTTAATGAGGCTGTTAAATGTCAGGGTTAATTCAGGTCATTTGTATCTAGTGACAGAGTGACAGACTCGATGGTTTCTCACTGTGAGAAATAATCAGATTATTTTATGGTTAAATTAGTTCACATTTGGTTTAGACTGTCTGGTGCTACAGTCACCTTTGTTTTGAATTTCTGTCAATGTCACTTGCTGAGATGCTAGTGGCGAGAAGGAAGTTGTCTCTTATGCCCTGCACATTGAATTTATCCTTAGGAAAGGCCATCCGAATGTTGCTGGGGATATTGCTGAAAATTATTTCCATGAGCTGTCTCTGGTGAAAGAGGTGATTGTGAAAGCCTTCATGACAAAGACAGCCCCTAAAAAATAATATTCTTTTACTATTCCTTTGCTGAGGAAAAGTATCAAGAAGGCTCTGGTGGAGACGATAATGAAGTTCACAGATAAACATTTCAGCTATAAGCAATATCATAGTATGGTGATTGTGGTGATCCACAGATGAAGATCATGTCTGTGATGTTTCTCTTATATGTGTCAGCTGACTGTGATAGCACTAATCCTGTAGAGTTAGTTTGACACACCATGGACCTTACTATGGGGAAGCGGAGTCACACATGAATGGCTCTGTGCTTTTCTTTTTGAGAAGAAATAAGAGATAAATAGTGACCAGTTCTTCAACTTCCTTTTGGGCTCTCACATATATAATTCCACCGTACTGGACAGTTCCTGGTTTTGTATGGGATTGTTATATAACTAGCAAGAATTCATGAACTGCGAGATCAATATGTAATACTCACTAGCTATATATGACAATTTCTTCAATCACAGCTGTGGTCAAGTGTCTTGCCTAACAGCTAATTATGAGGTTAAGGATGAGAGCAAGCTGATGCAGACAAGAGTTAAAACCTAGGCAACCAAAAGAAATGGGGAAGTGCGTATCTGCACTTACCCATTTATTACACAAATTTATGACCTGGGGTTTTTACAGTGTTCCCCCTTGTTGTCTTTTTGCTTTGTAATCTGTAATCATGGTCCACTGATTTTGAGGGGAGGTTCAAAGTTCTGTTTTTTATCAAGAATGTTCTGTTTGAAATCTGATTTCCTCAGAGAATACTTTCTTCCTCATGTTGTTCAATAGCAGTTTGATCATCTGGCATATTAAATCTTACAGTTTCTCAACTTAAATAATCAGAGAGTGTTGGCAGGGTTCCCAACAGATTATGGGCCCTGAATTCTGGAAATGTCATCAAGAAGGATCAGTATTATAGGGGACATGGACACTGAAGTCACATCTCTTCCCTACAAAGGGCCTTCCAGTCCAAGATGGAGGGACATCAGTGGTGGGTATATAGCAAAGCATAGATGAGCATGATCCCATGGCTTGTGCTGTATCCCTTTGGGGTGGTCATTCCTGCACCAAATTCACATTTTCAAAGTGGTATAAACAGAGGGACATTTTTGTGCAGATTTAGTGTCAGCATTATTTGCTCATAGTTTCCAAAAATAGATACTATTCTCCAGATATTTTCAACAACTGGGTAACTACCTGAGCCAGTTGGCAGAAATTTAATTAAAAAAACAAAACAAAACAAAAGAAACCCAGCCAGACAGCTTCTTCTACTCAAAGCAACAACAGGCACTATCTAACCAGGTTCAGCTCTTGATGAACCTTGTACAGGATCACTTTACTTTTTTTTCCTTCTTCTCTCTCTTCTTGTATATTGGTCTCCCGTGCAGAATTGTCTATTCAGATGTGGCTGAATAGAATTAGGCAGCTGCAGCACATTCTAAACAATGTCATGGTGACAATTGATGGTAGCTGTCGATGCAATAGAAAAACAGTTTAAAGCTATATGATGTCTCTTTAATTGCCTGCTTGCTAGTTCTCTGGCTTGGAGTCTTAAGTATTCTCTGGGGGAGAGAGGGAATGACCAAAAGGAAAGAAACATATGATTGTATTTGCTACCATAAACAGAAAGGAAATCAAGACTGGCTGGATTCAGTATCCTTCACTTATATTCATTCAAGCTGAACAGATACTTATTTTTGTATGTATGCTGTTTTAAAGACTGGGTGTCTAGCTATTACAAAAAATAAATCTACGTGTACTTGTTCTGAAAATTTAGTACAGAATAAATGAAGGAAATACTAATTGATTTATTAAATTATGTCTATTCCCTTTTCTCCAGGGTGTTACTTGCTCTAGACCCATATCAATTCCTCATCTATCTTTTTGGGAAGAGAGATTAGCAAGTGCACATCACCTATTTACAGCTGATGCTGATACAAAGTCAGGCAATGCTGTGACAGAGCACAAGCTCTGTCTGGATCTTAGTGTTGACTTGGTTTATATAGGGATAAGAGCCCCACAGACTCTTCTGTGCTTATTTGAACTAAGCAAAAGCAAAAATTAAGTCACATGAGGCCTTTCCAAACACTGCTATGAAGATACTGGTGATGGAATCGGAAGGCTGCTGTGAAAAATCAATGTTTAGAATGTGTGTTTAGAATCCAGTAGATCCTCATAAGAACACTGCTTCAGACTCCAATGATGCCTTAATATTTAAGGACTCACTCAGGCCTGATAGTCCCAAACTTCAGAGTTTAGGGTTCAGGAAAAGAGACACAATTACACTGGAAAAAACTCCCACTGTATTCAGTAGAATAAGGATCAGAAAACCTCATGAAATTTCAAATCTGTACAATACTTTCAAAGGATGAGCCTTGGCACTTATGTCTTTTAGACATTAAGAAAAATGGACTGAACTGGATTTATGGCTTATTAGAACAATCAAACCCCCAAACCAGCCTTTTCATCCTATGAATGTAGACATGTTAATGGACCACTCTATCTTGAATGGTCCCATAATATATGTGCTAACTACTTATGCTAACCAATTTGATTCCTCTGGCATTTAGTTGTGACATGCAGAGTATTTTTCCCAGATCTGGAGAAGAGCTCCATGTGTCTCAAAAGCTTGTCTCTCCCACAAACAGAAGTTGGTCTAATGAAAGATATTACCTCACCCACCTTGTGTCACTAATATTATGGAGCCAACATAGCTACAGCTACACTGTATACAGAGTTTCAAACTGTCAGATTATCCTATGGATAAAATCTATCCATTTATTTAAGTGATTAAATGTGATCTGTTAGGTGCTGAATTTTTTTGAAAATCTGGCCCGACGTGAATATTTACAATAACAGCAGCAGAACCACACTGCCTTTCTTGTTATTGTGTTACCTAGCATAACATGACATAACCTAATAAAGCATAATGTTGCCTGTCAAGAGCAGTATTAAATAAGATAGCAAAGATCAGGTGTTTGGCATGCATTTAGATTGCTAATATACACTTAGGAATAGTGCGGATGCGTAACAGATGGTATAGTTCGCTAACTATAGTGTTTCTGCCGAAATCTATAAATAAATTATTACCTAGTTCTCCATAATTCCTGCCATTCTTTGCCTGCATTTCTCTCCGTTTATGAATAATCAGTTGCTGCACACAGCATTGCACTATGAGCTTCAAGTAAAAAACAAACAAACAAAAAATCCCCCTTTTCAGAATTGTATGTGCTAGCAGATGACTATTGGTATGGCAAAATTAATCAGTCAAATGTAATAATAAGGTCATGTAGACACAGGTGAATTGGTGATTCTTCACAGTGAAGTGTAGAAATATATGGTTCAGCTGTGTGTGGCAGCGAGTAATAATGTTCGGTAGGAACATTTGCAGACCTCAGCAAGAGAGATATATGCTTAGAGCAGGATGAACATATGTTAGCCCGGGGGAACTAAATTAGCAGCAGACAGGACGATTTCTGTTATAGGTAGAAAAATCTGGAGTAGTGGGGTTTCCAGATTTTCATGGGGTGTCAATATGGGAAGGAAGTGGGTATAATGGTGTAAATTGCTATAGCTCTGCCAAAGTCAACAGAATTACACTGATTTACATCAGCTGATGATAAGGTGGCTGATTCTTAAATTTGGATAGTCATTCTCCTCAAAAATGCTATTCATTTTACCTTCTGCTTTCACTGTAATTGAATAAGTACCGCACTGCAG
This sequence comes from Pelusios castaneus, assembly GCA_007922175.1. Classification (NCBI taxonomy): domain Eukaryota; kingdom Metazoa; phylum Chordata; order Testudines; family Pelomedusidae; genus Pelusios; species Pelusios castaneus. The sequence goes on from ML685770.1 coordinate 17,043,647, forward strand.
TTAGCAGGGGATAGGCAAACTCTTAGTGATTGGTGAAGTGTTTAGTTAAGGTGATGTATGATGATATGTGGAGAAATATACTAATGTAATGGACACAAACATTTCCTGCTCAATGTGCTCATGCTATTGCATTACCAGGGCTGATGATCAATCACTGAAAAGAGACTATAACCCAAAGATTTTTTTCTAAAAGTGTTTAGTGCCAACCACTACCATAAATGCTGATTGTATCAGACATTTATAACTATTTTTATTTTTACCTACAGAATCCTTTTTTTTTTTTATTGTACATTACTTTTAAACGAAAGTGGTGGAGTAATACTGTTAAGTCACACAACAGTGCATCCTAATATGTCACAATGCAGTGGAATAGGAAATAATTTAATGTTGTCTATGTATGCTAAGTTCCTAGCTACGTAAATTAACTTAAGAGTAGTTGGGACACCTTCCAATCTTCATATTAATCAGATTTCTTTCTTCAAGATGGTGGAGTGTTATTCAGTTTTTTTATGTGCATTTCATAATGTCAGAGTGGCATCGTTGGCAGAATTCTCACCTTCCAGACAGAAGCTGGTAGGTAGAAAAAGATGAACCAGTTCAAGTAAAACAAGAACTGGCTCTGAACAGATTGTCCATCCCATGATCTGAATACAATTTTTCCCCAGCTACAATCCCCTCCATGTAGTGCCACTCCTAATCCCACAAACACCCCTGCTTTCCACCCACATTCTTAGCCCATATCATACATCTGATTTCTCTCTTTTAAGTACGGGGCACAGCATATTCTTTAATGGGCCTTTGCAACTGCTAACTACATGGCCAAATCACTGCTACTAACTAACTCCCTGCTCTTAAAGTGCATATAAGTGCCTTGAATACAAATGAAAATACCAGAATCTGCCATGCTTGCTTACAGATACAAGGTGTTCTGATGTGTAGAAAATAATAAAACTGAGTATTATTCTGTGAAGGAGGAGCAGAACCGCCATCAAGGCCATGAAGTACTGACACACACTTCACAATAAATTAAATCCAGTATCTGATGCCCATGCCAGGTGAGTGATAAATAGTGCAATCAATAGGAAATGCATGATTTAAGTAGAGACAGATGAGCCTCAGAATGCTCATAGTTTGGGTTCAGTTGGGATGCTAATTTAAAAAAAAAAACAACCTATCAGAAATATCCAGACCTCCTGAGTTGGTAAATTTGGATTAGAAATGTCACAAGAAGAGGCTGTTTCATGTTGTTTTCTGACATCTCCATCACTAAAGCTCCCAGGTATAGCTGGAAATATTATAAGAATAGCCTTTATCATGGTATTCCAGCATTTCTTGTTACAACCCTAGCTGAAACACAAAGGAAGAAAGTAAAACTACATGGAGTGGGGGAATCATCATATTCTTTTTTCAAGATATGTGGATCATATCATAAAGAAAACAGTAGTCTAAACATTTCACAAGTTCCAAAAAAGGCTTAGTTATAAATTCTAGATACGGCCCTCCCATGCTTTTGACCCTAAATTTCAATTAAGTAATATTGGACAATACTTTTACAACTATTTCTTGCACTGAGATGCAAGTATCTTTTGCATCCTAGAGAAACAATGGGTTTCCACATTATGGGCAGCTGATGTAGGTCATACAGCCAGGTAGGTCTGATGAAACAGCATGTTTGGGTTTCCATGCATGGGATACTATAGATGTATTTATTGGTGGATGATAAAACATCACTGATCTTGGAGCGCATGAGATTTGGTGATAAATGATGTTGCTTTGTTGCCAATAGCATAATAGAAGAAAAAAATCTTATTTTTATAATTAGAAAAAAATAAACCTGTTTTAACCTGGTTTAGGAATGGATATTGGACAACCCTGTATTTTCAACTAGCAAACAAGGAACTAAGAGCATTTAAATACATGAGATTGTTACAGACAATTAAAGCAAGTCAAATTTATCACCTTGCATAATTACTAACAGTTCATCTGAAATAATGCAATTTCATGCTTTCTTGAACTTTTGATATTTTCCATAAATGTTTTGTCATTATGTAATCCTAAATATTACTGATATAATTATAGGCAAATATGGAATAATACAGTGAATGCTAAGTCATTAGAAGTAAGAGCACTTCACAAGTTAGAAATCCTGCTGAGGAAAAATCAATAGGTTTTCTCACATTTCTGTGGAGATGTGCTGATTTGTGATATACTACACAGGGTTCCAGTTTCTTCTCTTGGCTCCAGAGAATGTGATAAATCATGACATGATTAGTGTAACTGAACATGATATGTCACAATAAAATTTTCCTCAGAGGAAAACGTGACCAGAAATTGTGAATTCACCTGTTTTCAGAAAAAGTTCATTAATAAAATTTGCAATAAGTAATTCTATCATTTGTGATTAGAGACTGGCTATTTGTTACCTAATACTCATACAATCTGTTAGTCTTTAAAAGTGCCACAGGACTCTGTTGCATTGCTGTTATAGTGTATGTTACAGGGCTGCCTTTTTTTGTGTGCTTGATTCGCAGAGAGTACGATTTTCTCTTACAGTGCCCTGCTACAGAGCCTGCCCCTTTAGCTCAAGCAGTAGCAGCTCATGCTTTTAGTTTTGGATAGCCGTGATTCAATCCTGGTGTGTTGTCAAAGATGGGAGCCATCATTTATACGTGAATATATTTTATTCACATGAGTTAGCCCCTGAGCAAACAATGAGGCACTCACATGGTCAAAGATTTGCAGAACTGGGCCCTGAGACCCATAACTACCTTTGTTCCTATTTCTTAGTCATTTTCTTTCCTCATGCAAGAAAGTTCATTGACCTCAGTAGGGATACAAAAACAAGTAGGGCCATATTGTGATTGGCCCTTATGCATGAGACTGAAGGGTGGTCAGATGGTCTCCTAGGATACTCCCCAAGGCATTGTATTGTACAGAGCCACCAACGGTGCCCATCAGGTTACTGTTGCTTTGAACAACTCCACACAGATTCATTCTAAAATGCCACGATTGGTTGATGTGTGTGTTTCTCATTATCAATGCTGTACATTTGAAAACTTTTTTCTATAATGATGCAAATATATATAATTATTCTAAAGAAATTGTGAAATAGAGAGTTAAATGTGTTGAACCACATCATCCTTGGTCATGTGGGAAATTATGCTGACATCAGTAAAACAAGCAGGATTTGGCTCACAATGAAACCTAGAACTCTCACGTTAAATAGCATGAGGAAAACATGTCTTAAAAAGACAGCAGAGTGAGACTTCATCCTAAGTCCTCAACTAATTTTGATTGCAGGGTTGTTGTAGTCATTTTGGTCCCATGATATAAGAGAGGTGAAAAAACAACTGAAGTTGGTCCATAAAAAAATATTAGCTTACCCATTTGTCAATCTCAGTTAAGTAGTAGTAGAAAGGCCTGGTAATTATCAGGTTAAGTATTCCTTATTCACTGCATCATTTGGCCGGTTTGGTTAAATAGAAAACAGTAAGTAATATAGCAATGTATATGATATTGCACCATCTGTATCATAACTTGTTATGTACATTTGTTCCAATAGTCTTGATCACAAAATAAATCAGCACAAAGGAAATAAAAGCTCTGATATAATTAATCTATAAACCTATATGCACAGACTTAACTCATCAGAAAATTATCTAATTAAAATTAGATCGATTGTTAAAAAAAATTGAAGATATCTCAATTTAAAAAAAAAATCTTGATGATCAGAGCTCTTAAAATGTTCCTCTGCAGAAGACACCTCTTTTTCAACATCATGGAAAACAGATAATTACGATAAACCAAACCAAACTAAAACAGCAACAACAGATTAGGTAACCTTGGAGTATATTAATAGTTAAGGTGGAAGGGGTAAATTCAGTTTTACCAATATGATAACACCCAGTTTTCATGTAAAAACAATGTTGCTTGAATACTTATTTTAGAAACCTCTATTGTAAGCATATTAGTGTTATCTTTGAATGCTGGTTTGATGTATTTCAGGAGCTGTCATGCTCAGGGATCTAGTTCAATGGGTTTTCACCTTTTCCATACCTTGACCCCATTTACAAAAGGCCCCTTTTCCCATCAAGCTATTTCCCACAATCTAATGTGGATCTGTTCATGACCACGCAAATGGGAGGATTGTGCATTGCAATTAAAAACTTGACAATCCATATTCTAAATTAATATGGCATTTTTAAAGTGCTTGTGACATGATCTATTCACAAAGAAAAGACAATATGGAAATGATCTCCCTCGTGGCATTGGAGAATAGGAGTATATTCCAGTATTCTAAAACCAAGGGAATAAAAGCCCCCACCCACAAAATGGGTTCCACCTTCACATTGTAGGGTATTTGACCCTGTGGTGTGGATCTGTAAGGTCCTTGTATTCATAATTTGGTAAGCATCCTCTGTATCAGTATGATGGTGCATAATGGCCATACATTGCTCAGATACCTCACAGAGTCATAAAATACTTCTTTAACTCTCAAAAGTGGAGTAAACTTATCAAATAACTTCTCTAATGGTTCTGTATCCCGTAACAGTGTTGATCTTTCTTTTAAAAAAAACAAAAAAAAACCTAACTAATCTTCAATTTTTACTTTCAAATTGATTTTCCAAAAATTCATTCTGAAGATTAAGAGCAATGCTCTCTTATTCAGGCTGCTGAAATCTGCTTAGCATTATCCACTTTCTGTTTTAAACCCTTATATTTTTCACTTAAACATTTAAAGAGTCCCTCTACGACAGTGTATCTTTTCTTTTCCCTTTGAGAAAATATGTCGGGCAAGCCTCCAAATGGTCAGCAATATAATCTTATGTTGCAACAATAGCCCACAGCACATTATAGAGACAGAATGATCAGGGCTGAACTAGCAGCCAGAGAGTGTGCTCAGGTGTCCATTCCCCTAGGCACAGGTTGAAATGCAGATGTTACATTTACTGCTCATGTTCCATGGTAGGACCTGGGATATACCATAGTCTATCCTACCTTTTGTTTAACAGGAAAACTACATCCTTTTCTTTTCTCCTATCTCCCTCCAAAGATGCTCTAGTTCTGGAAATAATAGATTATTTCTCCTTCACTTTGAGACTGACCCCTCTTCTCCCCCCTATCTCCACTCCCCCCCCCCAGCCTTTTTTGTCACGGCAGTGTTGTTTGGAACAGTTGAGGGGAGAAATTCAGTCAGCAAAATGAATCTCGTTAGAGATCTATTCAATTAAATAACTTCACAGGAGGTCTCAGATCATCTTAAATTGATTCTGGAGATTCTGGTTGTGGGTTGAATTGCAATAAGAGGCAGCATATCCTGAGTATTAGACAGCCCTCATTTTGGAGTATTTGCCCACAGACTGACCCACTTAAGAAGTAGTAGCAGAGTACAAATACCCATTCAGTGATTTCTGAGATGGTTTAGGATGATGTTTAAAGGTTTGACTTTTTCATTTATGCTGCCTTCCTCATTTAAAGTAAGTTGTTTTGGTTGGCTAAAGGACATAAGAAAATATTTTTTTAAAATCTATAATCAATTCAATAGTTTATTAAAAATTGCAGCTAAAGCATAGTAATAGTCAATGGAAGGTTGACCTTTCAATTAAGGGACTGCCTTGGGACTTTGGAGATCTGTGTCCAATTTTTGACTCAATCACAGTCTTTCTGAGTGAATTTGGGCAACCCCATTGTAATGTTTCTCACCCTTGTAGGTGTATATATACCTCCTAACTGTAGTTTCCACTTCATACATTTGACAAAATGGGTTTCAGCCCACAAAAGCTTATGCCCAAGGAAATCTGTTAGTCTTTAAGTTGCCACAGGACTTTCGTTGTTTTTTGCTAAGGACTAGATATTTTAAGGTATTTATGATTTAGGTTCCTATCTGTATCTTTGGGTGAATAAATATCTTTAAAAAGTTGGCCCTTAATTTCTCTGTGAGCTAGTTCCCTGTTGTAAAATATGGATAGCAACACTTTCCATCTTGTAAATTAAGGTAATACAACAATGGAGGAAGAAAAGAAGCCCATAATTAAATTAAATAGTGAGGTGGAGAAAAAGCCTTGAGTTTATATTTGCTATGTGTACAAAGAAATTCACTGCAAAGAAACATATTCTATGATGTCTTTCAACTGGGCCATATCTGGCTCTTTTTCATCTATACTGTTAGCAGCATAAAATATTAACACTCACATCTAAACGGAGTGAAGGTGAACTGTGCTGAGCAGTGAGTATTGATGGAGGTTTTTACTCTAAACTCCATCTGGGGGCCAGAAGCACATTCAAGAAATTGACCCTCACAAAGGAAAACAAAATATATATTTTTAATATTTTATATTCTTGAACAGTTTTCTGGCTTGTCATCATACAGTTCATTTGTCACCTGTCATCACAGAGCCACTTTATCCTCTGTATGAGTTTTTTCCCAGATTGGAGTGTTCTTAAAAACAGATTTCTCTCCACAGTCTAAATCAAATGGGTCAAATTAATCCTTAATATAACTTCACTAACTTTCATACAGCTACACTAGGGATGGACTTGGCCCTTTGTGTTAAACTATGCTTCGCGGCAGAGGCATTAACTTTGGCCTTGAACTGGTATCTTCTATTTCTATTTACTGCTCTCCTATTTGAATCTGATTTGTCAGTATAAATAAAGGTGTTTATGTATGATTAACTTGTTTGTTCACTCAGACTCTAATCCTGAAGTTGCCTCTGAGCATTTGTAGTTCTGAACCTGCAAAAAGTCATCTTCATGACTGGGGCTTTGTTCACCATAAACAAGATCTTGCAAGGTGGTGAGCACCTCACTCATGTTGAGTGCTCTCATCTCCAGTTACTTATTTACTTTGATTGGTCCCAGGCACTCTGAATCAACATTATAAATAATAACCTATACCAATAAATAATATAAGCAATAGAAGCCAGAAGGAAAGAGCAGAAGATCCTACAACATATATGCCTTTCATAGAAAACACAACTAAGGCTATGTCTACACTAGAGGCTCTCTTAAGTTGACTTAACAAGATGGACTTTAAGTTGACTTAAAGTCGAGTTTGTTAAACCGACTTAGAGATCCCACACTAAAAACTTAAGTCGACTGTCTATGTCCATACTGGCAGTTGCAAGGTCGACCAAGAAGTGGTGCACTGTGGGTAGCTGTCCCACATTGCACCGGGGCCTGGAGGCCAATTAGGTCGACTTAAGGGCACTCCCTGTCCACACTGGCTTAAGTCAGCTTAATAAGGTCGACTTAGCGTTAAGTCGACCTTTAGAGTTGGAGTTATTAAATCGACTTAAGGAAGTGCCCAGTGTGGACGCAGCATTCTGTAGGTCAACTTAAGCATCGTTAAGTCGACTTAAGGTGCAAGTGTAGACATACCTTAAGAGCCCCATCCCACCTACTGTAGTCCTTTCCAAATGCTTGTCTAGAAAGATGAATTTTCCAATAGATCCTTAGTGGATCTTAAACAATTGTGGGGTTCTCCATATGGAACCTTGGCATGCCCCCAAAACCTTTCTCTTCCCCTCATGCCCCAGGCAGGAAGGGAGTGTAGTCACCAGGGCCAGCTGCTGCACTAAACACCAGCTGGGACATTCCTCTGAATTTTCTGGAATTTGTCTGGGTAGTGAAAAGGGCCATATCATAACTTCTCAATGTGACCCCAGTTCTACTTTTTTTTAACTTCAACTAAAGGTGATAACATCTTAGATGTGAATACTTATAGCTCTCTTAGGTAAAAACAATATGATTCTTCATATCAGAATTGATCCATTTTATCTTGAATAGCTAAGTTTAGGCCTTTCTCGCTTGCATTATTAAAAGTATTTATGATGAAGACTCTATCTGTCTCTTGAACATAAACTGTATACTATAAAGACTACATAAATTAGCTTTATCTTATGTCTTTGAAACCTATATTAAGCAAGATTTACTTATGCTACAAGAATAAATAAGTAATAAAGAACTGATCTAATTACTTTTTGTTCAGAGAAAACAGTCATTTATTACTGAGAATTTATTTGGTTTTCTTATTTTTTTTCCAAATCTCCATCTATCTTTTTATTTTTGATGCCAAACCAAAAATAAAAAAGCTCATATGGACATTGTGGATATTGCATTTCATAATTTATTGGAATCTAAGTCATATTGTATGCAATTAAACTAGGGCAGATAAAAAGGAACTTCAGCCACGCTACAAATAAAGAGAATGGGTTTAGACTTCAAAAATATTACATTTTATCAATCAGAATCCAACAGCTCTGGGACCTATAGATGCTTTGTGACCAACAATATCTCAGTCACACATATTGTTTTTCCAATGCAACTTGCAACAGGCTAATTTATGATAAACACTTCTATAGGAAAAACAGAAGAGTAAATAATACATAAGTAAAAAATAATCTTCAAATACGTGGCCCCTGTTATCTGAGCAGTTCATAATCTTTAACATTCTCCACAACAACTCTCTGATTATGGAATTGCTATTATCCCCATTTTATAGATTGAGAATTTTAGAACAAAGAGAGCAAATGATGTCTTCAAGATCACAGAGGAATTCTGGGATGGAAATAGAAACTGAACCTAGGTCTGCCAGGATATGCCTACACAATGATGGGTTGAAATATTCAGGCTAGCAGGGTTTGTGCTAGCTGCCTAAAAAGAGTTGTGTACACAATGCTTTGAAGTTGCAGCTTGAGCTCTGAAGCCTAAAGAGAGGATGGAGAGGAGTGCTCATTGGTGATCTGTGCTCATAAACAGAGGGACAGATTCATCATGTACAAGGCAAAGTTTTTCCTGCCAATTGGGATTTGTTTCCAAATAATAAGCATTTGTGAACTCCAGTTGTGTATATTACAACATATTATATACAGAAGTATAACCTATTCCCATTGGTCACACTCTAGCCAGTCATAGATGGGATTAGACATTTATTGCTGCTAGCTATTTGAGTACTTACTAAGAATAAAGATCCGAACAAGGAACTCAGGATTGTGGACCCATTCAACAATTTGAAGGCAGATATCAGTCAACAGTGGGGTATCTCAAAGCACTTCTCCCCTACTACCAGCATCACTTTAGTCTTATTTGAGTTTTTGGTAGTGAGTTGCTTTATCCTCATTTAGGGGAAAAATTGAGGGAGAGCAGGCAGTTATTCACTGCTGCCGCCAGATGTCTTTGAGAGTGAATCCTTAGTGAGGTGAAATATATTACGATGGAAATCAGACTGTTTCTAATCATCAGCAAAGTGAATAGTCTTCCAATAGGAGTAGTGGGAGAAAACAACTTAACCATTTGTAGATGGAGCTTGTAAATTTATTAATGGAATTATATGAAGGGTTTGCTTCTAATAGATGACTCAGGAGGTTCTTCCAGTCCTAAATTTCCTGTGTATTCAATCTGGTCCTATATGTGCATGCAAATTGAAACAAGCATCTCCACTGCTGATGTGGGAATCCTTTTAAGCAACAATTGTGTGTTTTAGGTGACAATCTGTTACTGCATTTAGGTGTCATGGTAATGCAATGTAAAACAAAGGGCAAAATAGTGACTTGCCCTTTGTGCCCCTAGAGGGGACTATGGGGGCATAGGGTAACCCTTATGTGGTGTTCCTGGTCTGAATTTGGTAGTGCTACTTCCCTGCACCTCACAAGAAGGTAAGAAGTGGGCAGGGAGGGGTTGGTAAAAACTGAATCATTAGCTCTGCCCCTCCCACCTCAATCATTGTCCAGTACTGGAGAGACAGTGCTGCTGGGAAGTACTTTGTTGCTGATATGGGTCAATTGCAAGTTGCTTCCATCTCGGGAAGTCACAATTCCTTCCCTGGGTTGTTCTGAGGGTACAAAGGATGAGACACAGGGTAAATTTTTCAAAAGTGCCTAAGTGACTTAGTCCTTTTCAAAAGGGACCTTTGGCTCATAAGTTAATAAGACGTAGGCCCACATTCTCAAAAAATGCCAAACTCCAGGAATTAGGCACCTAGATACCTTTTGAGAAACTGGCCTAAGAGCCTTAATAGCCCAAGTTCTTTTTTAATATATTCTTTGCCTCCTAATGTACTTAGAAACTTTTGAAAATGTGACCCATAATTCTCACCCTTGGCCAAAATGAATAAAATGTAAACAATATAATGGAATTCATACAATCATTTGTTAGGGAAGAAAAAAAATGTGCCAGTGATTTTTGTGTCACATTGAACAAAAAGATAAAGACAGTCTGATCAGTATGCAAGCCTTTGTGGGTAATGCATTGGTAATCAGCAGTTCAAATTACCTGAAAAAGTATTTACTCCAGGGCAGTAGATACGACGCCCATTACATCTTTAATCATGAATTCATGATACAATAATTACAATGGGCATCTCAACATATACAGTAGCATACTGTCAGCCAAGCTAGTAGTATATAGTCATTTAGTCTGAAATTCATGCATGTCAAGACTTCATACGTTCAAAAGATTCAATTTGATTTAACTGCATTGATTTTTTCCATTTTCTGTTTCAAAACACATGGTTCAACTAAAAAGGGTTATGACATTTTGAGGTATGCTATATTGCTTTGTGATAGTCATGTAATATGTGTGCAGTCAAAGGTAAACAAAGTGATGAAGTAATCGGATGCAGAGTGGGATTTTACGCTTTCCGAGCATCTCATACCAAAATTGTCTAATAGGGCTTTGCATGTACTTCAGACTGTCATGATCTAACTAAGACTAAATGGATCTGAATGTTTTAAAATATCTTATCCTAAAATAGTTAAATACAAATAAAGATGGGGAGGGGAGCTTAAAAAACAGAAAGATCATGTCCTAGAGGGGCCATCTTCTCTTACATTTGTAGCTTTAACAAAGCCACAAAGGGAATATTTTTTGTGTTCTACATCTGCAGCAGGCAGGCAAACACCATGTTATGGCACTCAGGAAATCCAAATTTCTTCCATCTATTCAAATCCCTGCTTTTTGCATCCAAAATTCTGGGAGCGTGATGCCAGCACTGAATCTTATCTCCAGCCAAAGGCAGAGAGGAGATAAATGGAACATGAGATGTTTTCTCTACCAGAAATGCCACTGATAAGAAGGTCCGGGTTCTGGTAACTTTATTCTGAGTAGCACCTTACTTTATGAGTAATCCTATTTAAATCAATTGGGTATCCTAATATGGCCATAAAACGCCAAGCAAAATACCTTCATTTATAGCTATAGCTCTGTTTACAATGGCTATGTCTACACTTGCACTTTTAAGTCGACTTAGTGTGTCTACACTTAAAATTAAAGTCGACTTAAAGGGGAACTTACAAAGTCGACCTAGAGCGTCCACACTGGATGCTCTAGGTCGACTTTGTGGGGCTAGGGGGACCTTGGGCAGGTCCACGGTGGCGGGGGGGAGCACCCCCTGTGTACAATGGGGCAAAGGGGGACAGGGACCCTGGCAGGGCAGAGCCCTGTGTGTGACACTGTCTGTATTTAGGGAAGCATTTATGATATTCTTTTCTATGGAATACAACCATTGCATCCTTAATGGCTCATCAGTTTACTCCCTGGTACCGTATCACCTGGCAAATTCCTAAACATTAAGGAGACAATGGTTGTTCACACCCTCCCGTCTAAGACATTCCTCCAGAATGACACAAGTTAAAGTATGGATATAACATCAAATTCTTAACTTCTAATCAAAGTAGAATTCCTAGACATAAACTATATAATCATTCCCAGCAAATTACTACCTTTCTATTGATACCAAACATGACATAGTTCCTATGGATTATAGCATTTATGAGATATCCGTAGAAAAGAATATCATAAATGCTTGCCTAAATCCAACAGAGTCCTGTGGCACTTTTAAAGACTAACAGATGTATTTATCGCATGAGCTTTCGTGGGAGAAAATCCCATTTGTCAGACGCTTTGAAGATAGGAAAATTACAGAGTGGGAGGAAATTAAATAAATCTGTTAGTCTTTAAAAGTGCCACAGAACTCTGTTGTCTTTCTACAATAGACTAACACGGCTACCCCTTTGGAATTTGCCTAAATCCAGACAGTGTCACACTGTGCCCACATGCCCTGCCCTTTGGGGGGCATGCCAGGCTCCCCCTGTGCCCCCCCGGCAGGGAGGGCATTGGTGTAGTCCTGGGGCAGCCCTAAGTCGACTTAGGGATACCCCAGGGCTACACTGGCTTAATTCGACTTTAGAAAGTCAAATTAAGCCTTAGGTCGAGTAGAAAGGTGGTTTAATAAAGTCGACTTAATTTTCATTAAGTCGACTTTATTTTCCTTAAGTCTACTTAAGCAAGCTGCTTAAGTCGACTTAAGCAAAGTGTAGTGTAGACGCAGGGCACATTAAGTCGACTTAAGCCAAGCTTAAGTCGACTTAATTTACCAGTGTAGACGCAGCCAATGTGTCTGTGGGGGGATCAGGGCTTAGGTGTGTAGCTCACTGAAATCAATGAGATTACATATGTAGTAAGGTGCTACGAGGGTGATCAAATGTTCTCATTTTATATGGACAGTCCCAATATTCAGGGCTTTCTCTTGTCTAGTCTTTCATTACCATTCCTATCCTATTATATCCTCCCCCTCCTGACTTTTCACATTTGCTGTCTGGTCACCCTAGGTCAGTGATCTTCAAACTTTTTACATTGGACTCATCCCTCCCAATCTGCACCCCTCTTCCATCTGGAAGGGGAGTCCCAGTTGTGGCTGGAGGACCCTGGGAACTGTGGCAGCTGGAGGCCCACACGTGAGTGCTGAAGCCTAGCACTGAGGAAGATGCCATGACTGGTCACTGGAAACTGAGACTATGACAGAGCCGGTGACTGTGGCAGAGGGCTGGGCCAGGAGCTGAGCAGCCAGGGGACTGGAAGCCAAGGCTGGGTGCTGGGGACTGAGGCTGTGGCAGGGCCAGAGCTGCCACTGGGCTGGGCAGGCAAAGAGCAGAGTTTGGGGCAAAGTGGGCTTGGGGCAGTTCCTTCCCCACCCCCGATGGGGACAAGATTAGGCCCTCCTGCTTCCCTTCAGCATTCCTCCATGTGCCCCTAAGGGAATGTGCCTCACAGTTTGGGTCCTCTGGCCTTGGTGCCACTATATGTAAGAGTGGCAGAATTGAGGCATTGTTTCTTTGAGGCAAAAAATACAAATACATTTTTTTGAACTTGATAAAAGTTAGTACTGTAGAATCTGGTCCTGAGTTCCCATCCAATGCAGTAATGGGATGCTTATAGGGTCTTGGAGTGGGCAATTTACGAGCTGACTTAAATGTACTAAGTGCATTCCAGTATTCAGGAATGCAATCTTCAGTTGTCAAAGAAAAGTCAGTGCTTGATTTATCAAGCCCTTTCCCTTTAATTTATAATAGCAATTTTGTGACTCTATTTTCACACCACAATTTTAATTCTTTTTTTATTGGACCCAGAGGTGGAAAGAAAGTTAAAAGTTAAAAGCTACATAGCACATTCATTTGTAATAGGCTTTGGACCAAGAATCATGCAGGTACCTTTCATGAAAGTGACTAAATTGAATGAGTTAAAATCCCTTTCTGTCTCTTTACCTTTTATACTATATCCTCACCAATATGCCCTACTGCCTTTATCAATGTCTGTCTTCTCTTTCTATAAACCAGGTTACAGGCCCCATGATCAGGGTAACCTTTTTTATTGAGTCCATTCTCATTTGCATATGGTAATTATATAATTTGTAATCAAACTTCACCTTTACTTCAGTTTCTTGCTGCATTGTCCGACTGAGAGGGAAAAAGCTGTAAGTTTCTGTCACTTCCTCTGATAATGAAGCTTTTTACCCTTGGGGTCCGATTTCTGTTTACAGTCCTCTCTCTCATACTTCAGTATACTAGTGCTAATGTTGGCTGTCACTTATTGGTTCATCTGGTCCACACAAATGAGAACCAGGATCTTGTGTTCCACATTGGTCCGACAAGTTGCAAAGGGAAGTGTATATCTGGGATATGATACCTCAGTAAACAAACTGCTTGATTTCTAACCTCTTTAGCCTGTATATCAAGGGACCTTAGGTGTCAATGAATTAAGATCTTCTGAAGAATGCTTCAGCAATGCAGAGTATCAGTAAAACCCATGTTAAACAGAAAATAACACTAACCATTAGTCATAGTTCTTATTAGTTGTTGAGTTGCTTTATTTTCATCTAGTTGTGATGTATGAAGTTTATCCGGTCAACAGAATTACCTGGGAAAGGTCATTTTTTTCCCTTTAAGTTTGGTTTACTTCACCTTGATGGCCAGTTGCTGATTCACTAACCTAAGAGTGAGAAAGGTTTGTCACAGTGTAGTATCCTTGCATCCCACTGCTGAAACATTGTATTATTACTTGTAGATCCTAATAATAATGTCCTGGCAAAGAAAATTTCTCCAACATTCTGAGGTCTAAGTTGTCTCTTTCTGAAGGGAGTGGCCCTGTTTTCGGTCTAGCACTATGCAATCAAGTTAACTCATGCTCAGTTTGGAGATACACATTTTTGCAGTTTGCCTTAGGTTTATTGTCACCTTCAAGTTCTTTGGCCAAAGAGAGGTTTGTCTTTATCTTCCATTACTTGACAAAGTTTTCTCTTCTCTGCATCAGGGAGATCTTTCAATAGATATTACTTCAAAAACAAGCTTCAAACATGGAATGTTTCTCTGTCAACCATCCTGGCTAATATTCATAATCACTTGATTCATGCCAAGAACAGTGCAAATAGAAAGGCAACAGCATAGAAGAAAGTGAGAGAATGATTTCCCTTCTTCCAAGTGAAAAGAGACTGCAACTCCTTCCAATATTTTCCACAGACCCTCTTCTCTTTTTTCAGATTCCTCTTCAACTCTTCCAATGCTCTGACATTTTGTAGCTCTCTCCTCCTCCCCACTTCAGCCAAACTGTAAGAAGAGGAACAATCCCACCCCTCATCCCCACCCCCAGGAGATCCTATATGTAGGATCCTGCTGCCTTTTATTTTTCCTACAAGATCTCCTTTCTGGTTTATACATCTTCTTCTTGGAAGGCAATGTGCCAATGGATGAAGGAAAGGAGGCGTTTCCATCATCAAATTTGGAGCTGGGCCCTATGATAGACACCTTGGCTATGTCTACACTGGCAATTTAACTCGACTTAAGGAGGCTTAAGTCGACTTAAATTAAGCCATGTCCACACTAGACTTTCATGAAGTCGACTTAAGAAATTCCTTAAATTGACTTAATGAAAGCTTAAGTCGGCTTTGTTACTACCACTCATTAAGTCGACTTGACTCCTTAAGTCGACTTAAGGAAGGTGTGGACATGGAGTAACCCTTAAGTCAACTTTATTAAGTCGACTTAAGGGTGGTTAAGTCAACTTAATAAAGTGGACTAAGTCAATTTAAAGCTAAGTTAACTTAGTCCACTTTGTTAAGTCGACTTTAATAAGGTTGACTTTAAGTCAACTTAAAGTCGGCCTTATTAAAGTTGACTTAACAAAGTCGACTTAACTTTTCTAGTGTAGACATAGCCCTTGATTGCAAGTATTTCTGTGACATAGATGCAGCCTTCAGCCACTTCCTTCTGGGCCCTCCTGGGCATCTTCCCTTTCTTCTTCTCTTGATCCACCCCCTACCCCCCTCCATTAATTCCCAAGTTTTCTCCTGGTAGCCTACCTTGCTTCCTTCTTCACTCAGTCTCCAAAAACTAAATTTTAAGATTGGTCCTCCAGTACTTCTGCTTGACAGGGATTTTGTTTTGTCACAAAGCAAATTTCACCTTCAAGCTTGGAATTCATTTCCCATGAAGGTAGCTTGCAGAAATATTTGAGAAAAGCAAATATAAAAGGGTAAGAATATGATGAATTAAAATTTGGTTTTCATTTGCCCAGCTCTAAAGACCAAAGCTCTTTGCTTAAGAAATTCAGTGGGAAAATTATTAAATCCAGTACAATTGATCAGCTTTACCAAAAGAAAGTCTGTGAACCATCTTAACCTCTGATGTCTCCTTTGTATAACCTCTGTGACATGAGATTTGCTATGAGAAATGGAACAGGATTAATAATTAATACATTTACTGATGTCTGAAATAGCAACATAAGGTTGGCTTTAGAGATATGTTTTATTAATGAGGTTTGAAAACAATTGCTTTCTCACGGTAACAGAAAGTGCAGACCTTTAGACTGAAAAAAAAAATGAGTGAGAGTAAAATGTGTGGCTTCCTTTAAATTTCCTTTGAGGGTACCAACAGAGTTCAGTCATCACTCAAAAATATGCAGAAGAAATAATAAAAATGGTTAGCATAATAATTCTTAAAGTGTTTCAGAGTGATATCTACAATTGCATCCAACCCATCTGAAATATGCCATATTTCCAGAGGGCAGAAGGGTAGCTTTTTCCACAGTATGTAAGGAAGAGAAGTATCCAACTATAAATCTGTTAATGTAACAAAATCTTACTAAGATAATTACTGGCTTGACATTTATGTGATTCTGTTGGACATCATTATGCTGTAGCAAAGATAATGCAAAATCTCTGTAACCCCTTTTTGTCCTGCATATGTGGCTAAGTGTGGAATCAGGTAACTTATGAACAGTACTCAGACAAAAAAAATCATAACTTTATTAAACAAAAGTAATTGCATTCATCTTTCTTGACCTTTCAGTCATCGGAGATAAATATTATTCTGTGAGTGCCATAAAGAATTGGAAGTTTGTTTTTGTTATTAATATTTACAAGAAAAGAGGGGTATATTTATTTAAAATCGAAAAGCGCTGCAGAGGTATGTCCAACCCTTTCACTGTGATTATCAAGATACTTTAATTATCAAATACATTATATTTCACATACAGAATTGCTTTGAAAATAAAGCTTTAATAAATACGCTCTTACCAACTTACATGCAAATTGAAGCTTTGCCTTCCTGCTCAGAATTGTTCCAAATGAATTTGTGGCCAAACACTGGTATGTTCCAATATCCTGTTTGGTATGTGGGTTATTGATTGCCAAGCTGCCTCCAACCAACCTGTAGTGATAACTCATTGTAAGATCAATATATGTGCCATTTTGCATCCACCTTTAAGGGGAAAAATATCAAATTATGTTTATAATTTACAGAGCCTAATCATATATATCAAATAGTGTGCTATAGCATACCTGTAACAATAAATGTGTGGTTAAACATCAGAATCCTTTTTTATGTCAATCTTAATCTTATCAATAATTCTAAGGTTTGAAAATCTTTACTGCTTGTATGTTACTTACCATATTTCAACCAAACAGGTTTGCAAAAAATAATTATAATTTATTCATAAAAACTAAATTATCCATCCAATTGGGAGTACAGAATATGCCTTGGCTGAAGATACATTGTTTTGAAAATATAAATGGTACCTGAAAGTGTTTTATGGTCCTTGAAAGTGATGTCATAAATTTGGTTATATAAATGTTTTAGAGAGAGAAATCAGAAATTATTATTTTTCAAAGGGCAGAAGAAAGCAGAAAGGTTATATATAGCTAGTCTGAGACTAAAAATGTAATAATGAGAATGCTGCTATTTTAAAACATGATTTGTCTCTGTTAGTCTGTTAAGTAGAAAGATTGTATCTGCAACATTTCACAGCTATTTACAAATGTCAAAATAAACTTTATATTTCACTGAAAATAAATATTCTTTATTTTTAAAAGGGAAAAGTCTCAGGGTTTTGCCATTAGTCACATTGGGTGTGTCTACACTTGTAAATTAAGTCAATTTAATTTACTCTGCATCTACACTTCACTTTCCTTAAGTCGACTTAAGCAGCTGCTTAAGTCGACTTAAGGAAAAATTAAGTCAAATTTATAAAATCTAGTTTTAAGTCGACTTGCTGCTGAAGTCGACTTTAGAAAGGCGACTTAAGCCAGTGTAGATGTGGAGTAGCCCTAAGTCGACTTTAAGTCAACTTAGGGGGCTCCAGGGCTTCCCCACTGCCCTCCCTGCCTGGGTGGCTGGCACAGCCACAGCCTGGCATGCCCCCCCAAAGGGCAGGACAGAGCCCTGCCCACCCTGCCCCTATGCCCTGCCAGGGTCCCTGTCCCCCTTTGCCCCATTGTAGCAAGGTACAATGGGGCAAAGGCTGAGCCCCCTGGCACTTGGCAAGGGGTGCCCCCCGTCACTGTGGACCTGTCCCAGGTCCACCTAGCCCCTACAACTCAACCTAGGCATCCAGTGTGGACGATCTAGGTTGATTTTGTAGGGTCCTCTCTAAGTCGCCTTAAATTCACAAGTGTAGACATAGCCATTAGGATGGAATTAACATGACTCAATTAAAGACCAAAGAACTAACATTCAAATGGGGAACACACATACCACTCCCCACCAGTAGGTGCTGTTTCAAGCAGTGAGCTTGAATAATGCGAAGCCTTGTCCTTGCCATATAAATAGGGTTTTAACACCATAGTCTTCATCTGATTCTGTGATTCTTCACCTAAACCCTGTTCTCACACTCCACCCATTCCTCACACCCTGCACCAGCATGTGAAGATGATGCCAACACCTCTCTTGGCTGCCAAAGATGCAGAAACTCCTGCATTGTTCAAGTGTCACTGAGGGCTTAGTGTGGTCCCTCAACACCAGAAGAATTTTATATCCACGAATTAATGATCCATAGAATCCTTCCACAGCATCCTGCAATGTAAATACTCAAAGCTGGATTTCAGCTGTCATAAACTGTTAAAATCAATAGGGCTATACTCATTTACATCATGTGAGGAGTTGGCCCTGATGTACGTTTGTGACATTTTTTTTTTGAGTCAAACACTAAGTCAGTTTTCTCCACAGAATTGGATTATGTGGAATATTTGTGGTATGAGAAGATGCTTCAAAGAATCATGTGAAATGCCATTGAATGCTGTGAGGGAAATCTTGACAAATATGTACAGAGAAAGACAAGAAACATGACCTTGGAGGCGGATATATGCTTTTAAAGATGAGAAGTGATTGATCAAATATCAAATCAATTGAATTTCATGAACAAATTCTAGTAGCTTTAAATAATTTAACTGGATCCTCCATATCTCTGACTTAGGTTTTATGAATACTTTAACATTAAGGAGTCTAGTGGCAACTGCAGAACATCAATATTTTGCCTACCTCTAGTTGCTGCTAATTTTGATCCTTGCATTCCGGTGTCTTATTTGATCTTTTACATTTTTGACAGGACAAGTAAAGCTATAGGTGATGAAAATCCATCAGCCTTTTGTATGAAGCAGTTCCTTATATCACAGTCAGCATTTCACTATATTTCATCATTAGTTCTCTTTGCATGCTCCCTGGACCCAGGTTCTCTTTTCAGTTTTTTAGCCTAGAAATACTGGTGTTTTAGTATGCCAGCGCTCTCTAATTTCAGAATCAATCACTGAAATAACTGCTGTCATCATTACATGGCTCCCAATTAAGCTGCATAATTGTTTTTCAACACAAATGCAAAGTTGTTGGCTTCGTTGCAGCAAATGAATTTTTCACAGTCGCCCCATAATCATTCTAATCACTGTGGTACAATGATTATTAAACTGTGCATATAGATCAGGGGTTCAGCTCCTGATGTGGGCTTTTTCCTAATTAATATGTTTAAATCAATGAAGGAACAGAATTAATGAATCCATGTGATTGCCAGACAAGTGTTTAATCATAGCATGTGCACCCCAGTGTATTATCTGATATTAACTAATCCTTGAAGTATTATTTCAAATCATTTTAATATGTATATATTAAACCCAGTTGATCTAATGGTTTTTATTAACCTTTTCTAATGCAATCATCTATCTATCTATCTATCTATCTATCTATCTATCTATCTATCTATC
>ML685770.1:17063454-17136504 GCA_007922175.1 Pelusios castaneus
TATCTATCTATCTATCTATCTATCTATCTATCTATCTATCTATCTATTATCACTGAAGTCAATGAGGGACTCCTTTTGTGTCAGGGGTTTTTTGGATTAAGTTCTAAATCATGTCCTCTGACCTCCTACCCTCTCTCTGAAGTAATAGCAGCTTCATCAGAAGTCATGTGAGCCACCGGCATTCATTGCTCCCAGTAGACAGCTTTCACATTCTCAATGTAGGATCATATGGAGGCTCATCACTAATCAGAAGACAAATGAATGTATGAACCATGTAGCTGATTGAGGTTAAGTTGATAATTAAGTCATGAGATTAAAAAACTCAGCGAAAGGGCCAGATTCTTAGTTTGCATAAACTATATTTATTTATGCCAACTGATTATCTAATCCAAAGTAGTTACCAACCAAAACAAAATCTGTATTTTAAGAATATCTATTCTAACTATATGATCTGTAGAAAAGAGCGTTTTCAAAGTCTTCATTATTAGAGTTCTGAGTTTGTCTTAAGTTCTTTGTATTCAGCTGGAAAATCTCCTGCACAACTCTTTAGAGGAATACAGCTCTTTTTTGTGATCAATAATACTATATTTACTTCCAAGACAGATGAGCTAACATCCATGAATGACAACAGCAACAGTAAAAGAAGGGTAATATCTAGTGACTAAAAGAGAGAAGAAAGGAATACCCAGATGATTTTTATTTGTTTACCATTTCATTTTTATTTATTAGGGTTCACTAAAGTTTCTGATATGTTCTTAACAACATGTTGAACATATAAGTTTAATAGTTTCATAATTGCTAAATTAATTGTTGTAGGCAGCCTACTGGAGATAGGCATTTATTTAGAGTGATTCAGGGGAGAATATTTTAGACAAGGGTAACAGAAAGGACTGATCCATCAATCATTCTCAAATATTCCAATAGTATGAACAAGACCTAAAATATATATTCTCAGATTAACTGGGTATAATAATGCAAACGACTTCACGTTATGGTGTTGTGAGGGAAGCAAAACATCATCCACTTCCATTGTAATCAATAGGAGCTGAAGGATCTCAGAATGCAACAACTCAGAGAACCTACAGTGCTATTAATCTATAACATGGGTTATATATCTAAAGATCTATTTCTGTCTTTAGTTTTGCTTTGATTGTAATCTGATCTGCTTTCAGCTATTTCTAGCACAATGCAGACTATAGTGTCTCAGTTTTCACTCATTTCTTACACCCATTTCAGTGCTCTCGCTCATTCTCTCTCTCTCCGAGTGCTTATTAAACATTATAGGTTTTTTAAAAGAAGTTACCAAAAAATTGTGACTAGAGTTAACAGATATTTTTATGTTGTTACGATTTTTTTAAAAAAATAGGAAACACTGTGCATTATTACTATGAATTATTTTTATTTTTATTTTATTTTCACATCAGCATATTTCTTTATATAGAAAAGTACCAGATGGTAAAAAATTACATTGTGTACAACTTTTTTTCCTATTGTTCTGCTCCTGCATTGATGAATGAAGGAAAAACATTGTGGTAGTCCTCAGAATCCTTGGCTATGTCTACACTGGCAAATTAGTTCGAATTAAGGAGGCTTAATTCGAACTAACTAAAGCCATGGCTACACTAGGCTTTAGTTAGTTCGAATTAAGGGCTTCCTTAATTCAAACTAATAAGTTCGAATAGGGCTTTAGAAGTAAGGCTTTAATTCGAACTAACTAGTTCAAATTAGCTAAGGTGGCCATGTTAATTCAAACTAATTTCTTAGTTTGAACTAACCGGCCATTGAAATGAATGGGGATCGCTAATTCGAACTAACTAAAATTAGTTTGAATTAGTTAGTTCAAACTAACTAATTCAAACTAATTTTAGCAAGTGTAGACATAGCCCTTAATTTCAAACTCAGCATAGGATATTACCACAATTTCATTGGCATATTGAGGTACATGGAAACCTAAAATATATGGGTCAGATCCTCAACTGACTTAGCTCCACTGAAGGAGGAAAGCTAATTTATACCAGGGGCTTGTTCTTTTTCCCAGTAAAGTTAATGCAAGATGTAAATGGTGCAGCTCAAACTCCAGGTGAGGATTTAGCCACCTAAGTGTAAATAGGGCTTTGCAAAAGATTTTATATAATGCAAAGCTTAAAAATTTTGAAACCGATTCTGACATCACACTAGGTTTGCATTGGAGTTACTCTGATGTACTATAACTAAGTTACTCCTAGGTATATGAAAATGGACAGGGAGAAAGTAAACACCACCACATTATTTGTCCCAACTCTTGTTTGTTCCGTTGTATTTTGGGAGTGGAATAAAAATATACAGGAAGTGGAATAAAGGATGTAAGATGAATGAAATGTGCAGTGTGTGTGGGGGGGGGGGTGAAGGGGGGATATGAGAAATGGAATAGTAGATAGGAGGGAGAGAGGGAAATAGGAATGAGTAGGATGTGACTGAGGGGAGTTCATATTCCAAGTGTTCATTGGGACACCAGGGATAAGATTCACATTGGAGCTGTGACAAATCACACAAGTTGAGGATCTGCCCCAATGATTCTGAGATTGAAAGTTACTCGTGCTGTTGCATATTTTGGTATATGGTGTGAAGAAAAGGGAGCATACTGATGGCCAAGGCTGGGAATTTTCACAAGCTCCCTCTTCCCTAGTTCCTTGAAGGTGTGTGAGTATATGGATTGGAGAGACTGGATCTCAGTTACCAGTCTGATGGGCAGTCTAGCAGCTATCAGAGGGTCCTGGGATGAAGTCTGAAAGACCTATATATAGTGAGAGGAGAAAATGTAATTCCTTCTTATATAAAATTCTGAAAAGATTTAATTCTTGTAGATCTGAACTTAAGATGGAGAGAAGCCTAGTTCCCACTTGTTAGTGGCAGCTTTGTAAGGACAATCTTCACTTCTTAATTAAAAGTTATTGAACATATTCTGCTATTGACTAGCTAACACTTGATTTCCTTCAAGAGCTTGCATTCACAATTTCTCGTTCCTCCGTTTTCTTTTTCCCCAACCGTTGATGTAGCCCATATAATGAGGAAGGTACAGAATACTTTGCTAAACATACAACTTCTCCTTTTATTAAACTCAAGCTTCCAGAGCCTTGGAGCAACAGGTTGTCTTTAAAATAAAGAGTCTGAGGTTATTGAACAAACATTGCTCTGGACCTAAATTTTATTAAGTGAGCCTGTAGGGTATAGTAAGCTAGATATCAGAACTGTATCTTGCCATTTCTTTAAATAAACCATATAAATATATACATGAAATGCTAGAATTGGAGTTAGGCAAAACTTGTTGATTTTGCTTTTTCAGCTTTAATGATGCTGTGCATAAAGTATTTGAAAAGTATTTGCGAGATATTATCCTTTTCTGTGTTTTATAGGTGCTCTGTAAATTTCAAATAATGTTGTAGGTTTTTAAATACTTTTTGGGAAGTTGTTAGTGATGTGTTTTCTTTATATTAAAAGCTAATGAAATTGCACCAGTGAAAATAACATTTTTCTTACTGAAAAAAAGTGAAAAACCTACTTCACAAAATTGATATATTTGGATATTTTTCACCATTCCTTTTTAAAAAGAAATCCGAATGACTCAGGCCTGATGCAAACCCAGTGAAGTCAAAAGAAAGATTTGCATGGTCTTAAATAGGATTTGAATCCAGCTCCATATGATACATTATTTCCTAAGGGTCAAATTGTGTATTTGTTTCTTTCCTGGCTTCTTAACATTTTAAACAGTGATTACTTTGAGCACTTCATATTGTTGTTATTGGGCTTTTAATTTAAATAGCTAATAAAATTGCTATGCAAGTGATGATATTCCATTTTTAGGGTTAGATCGTGTCACTCTTCCACACTGGTCAGTGTCTATTCACAAAAGTAATCTCATTGACATCTTAATACCAATAGTGTGTGTGTGTGCATGCACCAATGTAAGGGACATGCTGCTGAGTTCTTGATCAACTATAGTTTAAAACATTTGCAGGGAGACCAAACAGTTGCAAAGATGATTTCACCTGCAGTATGGCAATGGGTATCCGTTAGATGTACAATTCAGCAGTATTTCTGGAGCCTCTCGACCAATAGAATAAGTGATGTCATATGGCTCTTGTATAAAATTAGGACTGTGAAAAGTATCTTCCTCTGTGAAATAAAACAATAATTAAGATTAGCCTTTTATAGGTATCTGATTAGAATAAAATAAAGCTTCCACTGTCTTTTTCTTTGTTTAAAACTGAGGACCCTGCAACTATCGTATTAGGCATCAGTCTGCAGGTTTTTTCTATAATGGAACAAACCTTTCAGATCAGATTCATAATAAAACCTTATTCCGGGAGATTCAGGGTTTATTTACATAATGAAAATAAAGAGTAGCTTGTTTGCGTGTTTCCTACAGAAATTATGTGCATCTCTTACATCTACTTCCTTTTTTCATACTTACACGTAAACATTTTGAGTGGAATTTGAAAAGCACGAAAGAGCTGTCATTCAGTCAATCTATCTTTAGTACTTGTATGGTTCCCATCACTGCAATATATGAGGGCCTCAAAATCTTAGCTAGTCCCCTAACCACTGGACCGTAAAATTAGTTTGATAGAGCTCATTGGTTTTCAGTGTGAATTTTTGTCTCAATGTGTTTTTTTTTCCTTGGGAAAAGATGATACATTGCTTATATATGGTGTAACATAGCGATTGTCAAATACTGGAACACACTTAAGTGTACATTTAAGCCCTGATCCTGCAAATAGTACTTCACAGTGAGATTGCTACGCCTACCAAAAGCGCCATTGACTTCAAGGGGCTATCAACCTATAACTTGAAGGAACAGAGCCTTATAAAGTATAGTGTAACTCTTGTTATATGATTGGAGTAATTCTCTTGATCCTCTTCTGTTATTAAAGCTTCTTCTATTCACAGGTGAGATGGGAAATTAACAGGTCCTGGATCTAAAATCAATAATGTTTGACACTTGCAGTAAGTCAGTTGAGAAGCTTTGATAAAATAAAAACCTTATTTTAACTTTATCAATTAAAAGCTTTTTAAGGATTTCACCTGATAGTCAGGACAGTATTGAGGAAAAGGAATGCTCTAGAAAAGGCTTTTAAATGTATAAATGCATTTTAAAGACGTGCAAGGAACAATATCTCATATCCTGTTCTATAGTACAGTCTCTTTTTTATGGTTAACCTATTTAGTGATTAATTATTTATAATGAATAATCTGGTGGGCAACAGGATGGATTACAATCAGATAACAGTATAAATGTTTATATGCTATTACTACTGCTAGATGTGTTGTTATTCATTTCCTGTCCTACATTGTTGTGTTGTGCTGTGCTCTTGAATGGCTTTTTGTTCAACCCCAGGAGTATCTGCTGCTGCTTTTGTAAAAATATTACATACTGTTGGCTACCAATCTTCGTAATGGAAGGCTATATCCAAACACTAGTGGCCTTATCAGAATTCTACCCAAGGTTAAACACAAGTGTTTCCAATATATTTTAATGTTAAAATCAGCTCTTGAACAAACAATTCACACTAATATGAATTACATTCCTTCTACACTTCAGGGATTACATAAAAATTTACAGAATGCAGACTGGTGATAATTTCCATAGGGGTAGCCATGTTAGTCTGTGTACAGTAAAAACAACGAGAGTCCTGTGGCACCTTAAAGACTAACAGATTTCTTCAGGCATAAGCTTTTGTTGGCTCCAACCCACTTCGCCAGATGCAACTGCAATTTAACTCTGCAACTGTATCTGATGAAGTGGGTTGGAACCCCGGAAGCTTATCCTGAAAGAAATTTGTTAGTCTTTAAGGTGCCACAGGACTCTCATTGTTTTTGCAGAACTCGGACTGTATTTTTGTGAGTCACACTTGCTAGAAGTAGCCTTCAGGAGAGGCGGAGTTAAAATGTGAGTAGTAGTTGGAAGAGATTAATTTGTTTTACACTACAATAGCTGTTTGGGAAGATACATCTCATTTTTAAGAGTCTTCTATTAAAAAGGAAATGGTATGAGATATATAATATTTCAGGCCAGTAAAACAGCTAAGATGAGCTACTAGTTTAAAGGTAAAACATTAAACTTCTCTGAACATTATATAAGATATTATGTGACATAAAAGACCATAAAATGAAGTAAATCGTATGAAAAAGCATCAATTTCCATAACTGTTTACATTCTGCTGAACTTTGCAGAATATATCTAAACTTGAATGAGATTCCAAACATTTCCTCACTTACCCATCTCTATTAAGCTTACCATAAAATACAAAGCAATACCAGTAACAGAATGCAAAATGTAGCCAAGAAGATACATAACTGAATGCAGCCATCTACACCACATCACACTTTGCCTTCAGTCAGACTACACTTGCTTAAAAAGAACTATGCCTTTACATTTATTGGATCATGGACTAAATTCTACTATTAATTTATTTATTACAGTAGCATCTAGCAGTCATGGAACAACATCAGACTGTGCTAGATGCTTAGCAAACACAGAACAAAAGGATAGTCCCCACCCCAGTCTCAGTAAATACTCAAGTAGAGCTCTAACTTACTCTTCTCTGCTTCCCATGCTTTACTAAAACTACAAACATTTTCCATCCTGTAGAATGAAATTTCCCTGACTTTAGTAATCAAGACCTTAATAATTCCTTCCCCTATTGCAGAGCTAAAGGGAATCAAATCAGGCTCATCTGGAGAGGTAGATATCATAGGAGTTGCTCTGAAATTTGCTCCCATTTCCCTTAGTCCTGCTGGAATCTCCATGGCTAGGTGCTCCATTAGGTGAAAGACTAGAGAGAAAATATACCCCCATGAGTCTATTAATACCAATTTATTCAATAAATCCCATTACATTATGAACATCCTTTGGGGTGGAAAGGGAACTACTGCTAGGAACCACAAAAGACCACAGTCTGAAGCCTGGGGACTCCTTATAGATGGCTTCTACTAATCTGCACACAAATTCAGGCTTATGTTTTGATTTACCAGGCTGAGCTCCCTTTATCCAATTCCTTGAGAGAAGAGGGAGGACAGACCTCTTTCTGAGGATGCAATGAAGGATTTTGTTCTCAGTGGAAAAGGATAAGAAGACCTCAGTAGAATATATTTTTTTCAATAACATTAAAAAAACAAACAAATCCACTAGTGCATCATAGAAAGATAGTGGAAGAAAGAGAAGCTCAGATGACTTACAAAGGGACAGCGGGCCCTGCATAGACTGAGACAGGATGGCTCATGTGGCCAGTGGAGTTGGGGATCTGACCCCAGCAGACAAGGTTTCTTCAGGCTAAGGGCACATGTTAGCAAAGTGCCTCACACTTCGGGTACCTTGGAAAAGCCACATCTTCCCACTTTTATCCTGTCTTCTCTCTAATATCCTTCTCCCACTCTGTGAGCCATGGAGAACACCACCAAATTTGTCAGAATATATTTGCACTATTGGAGACGATGTGGTTCAGGTTTTATCAGCATATATTTCTTCAGCTGTGTTGGGAACCCTTATTACTGTCTCTATAAAAAAGGTCAGGCCTGGTCATTTCTAATTTCCCGACTCTTCCATTTTTTCCTTTCTTGTAGATAATGGTTATATATTTTCCCCTGTATTGGCCAGTTACCCCTGTTTCTTCAGAACTAATTATGGCAAATTAATCTTTTTTATCATCCTCTGCTTCTGTACACATTGAATTTGGATTTTTGTTTCAGTCTATCAGAATAGGGGCATTTGACTGAATGGATGTATTTGTCTATAAACCTTGGATGAGAATCTTCTGCTTAGCGTCTGAAAGCAAATATAAACTCTCATTATGAAACATTTCCTTATAAAGTTAAATGAATGTATTTGTCTATGCTGCCTGATCAGTTTGAGCTCCATAAACACCATAATTATGCTAGTCTGAATTCAAATGTGGACTATGGAAATGAAATAACATTCCTCTAATCATTATGTTATATTGTCTTGACCCAATGTAAAGATTAACTCGGGTATGGTAGAAGCCTATTCTTTTTCATAATCATAAATCAACAGAGGGTTTCATTGTGTTTTTCTTTAATGTCTGTGTAGGCAGCAAATTTTCTATTATGTGGAGCTGGGATAGTTTGGATGCAGTCAGCCCGTTTTCAGTATATCCCTCTACATATTTACTTGCTGTTACCCTGTGATGTTACTTACAGTACAATCAAGTAAAACTCTAAGGCATTGAAAATGCTGAGGATCAGTGTAGACAAGCTCAATCGATCCCAGAAGTACTCTCCAGTCAACTCAGTAACTCCACACTTCCAAATGGAGTAGCGCTGGGTTGACAAGAGAGCCCTGCAAGTTGATGCAACCAAGACCCCGCAGTAAGTAAGAATAACTAAGTTGAAGGGAGATACACATTCAGCGGCACACAGATTGCATATCTCCTGTTGACTTAGCCCCACAGTGTAGACGAGGCTTACGTATAATAGCTATGCTTGGGATCTGAAGGGCATAAAACAGAACTTCCTTTTGACACCTTTATTTCCCATCATAAATGGATGTATATGTGTGTGATGGGATGTTCACCCCATAGTTGCTTTGAAAGTGTTATAGAAGACAAAGAAGGGGGCTAATTAACCTGACAGGCAGTAGGCCAGGAATCACTGGCCTCAGTGAGGATACCCAGCTTGGGAAGGACAAGCTGGGCTGATTTATAAAGACAAGAAATTGGCAGCAGAAAGGGAAGCTGCTGGAAAAGACTGTAGTCACTTCTTTGGAGAAGAGTGTGTGTGTTTGGGATGGCAAACCCAGGGGAGAAACCAGGAAGGTAGGAGAGGGCTCAGGGAAAAGCAGTAAGGCCTAGAAGGAAACAGACCTTGACTGTTGGATTCCTGAGATGGAACCTGCAGTATAAGGTGGGCTCAGCCACTGGGGGAGTGGCACTATGAGCCTGTGAATGGGAAGACTCCTTAGGACTGCTGGTAAGGAAAGCCTTTCACACCATGGAAGAGGAACCCACTTCATGATCAGGCTGAAGGGTTGAATCATGAGGATGCTGCAGTAACTTGTGGCATGAAAGATGGGTTACAGAGGGAGAGGTGGTATGCAGTGGTGGGAAGGGGCATTGCCCTCATTGGCTGTTCCCCAGAATGATCAAGAAAAGGTGCTCTACTGGTTGTTATCAGAGCACCCTGTCACACTGGGGCAGAAAAATGTAGGTTTTCTTTTTATTGTGGCTTCTAGTAAAATACCATTATAGTCACTGTTATATAGAACCATAATCACTAGCATAGTACAGCCTCTATTCATTGTAGGTGAAACCTGATGCATGTGTGGAGGGTGCCTACAAAGCTCCATGCACCACTTAAATAGAAAGGCCATGTAGGGTTTTTGGTCTTTCTGCAGTCCCCAAAGAGACTAACACAGAAGGGGACACAGCACATGTCTAGGCCAGTGTTTAATGTATAATAAAAGAGGTGTCAGCCAGAGCGCAAGCAGTTTTTTTTACATTCATAATTGAAGCAGCAAGCCCAAAGGTGCCAGGGCTATGAATGGCCAAGTCTAGAAGGGCTGATGCTCAGTTCTGGCAGAAATTAAGCAATGGTAGGGCCCAAGCAGTCCATATTTTCATTGACCCAGAATCCTATAAATGATGCATAAAAAGATCATGGGGGTACTGCATTTCTTCTTCTATGTCTTGTGATAATTGGTAGGTGCCCCAGCCACAGAAACAGTCACATTGTCCTAGGCTAGGTGTAGTAATAACAAATAGCAGCACAACAATATCTGCCTTGAAGAGTGTAAACTATTGTAGCTTCTCTTCTGTCCCCCAGGCTTGAATAGCAGACATGGAAGGATTGTGTTTGTGCTCCATAAAATGAAAATGTGGGCATTAAGGGTAGCAGATATATCTTAACTCTGGAGAAGCCAGAACAAGAAAGCACAATTGTAAAGACTACTGCAAAAAGCTTCTAAATACAACGCTGAAATAATTTGCATAGGGAAATCAGATAAGGCGGAATTTGTCCGGCTATTAACTTCCAGGAAAGGTACAAATTTCAGGGGTAGCGAGTCTTTAATGGAACTTCCTTAATGTATCTTTGATAGAGCCTCATATCTGATTCAAAACATTAATATGACTTTATGAGCCAAAAACACCAAATGATTTAGCGGTGTCTTTCTTTAGCAATTTTACACGAAGATTTGGGTCAATGCTCAAAAAAAGCAGAGCAAGTGACTAAGAAATTTTCTGCCCTGTAGTGACACCATGAGGGGGGAAATATGGAAACCCAGAATGTCTTTAAAATCAGTTTAATTCTGGGACTAAAAAGCCTTGATTATAGTAATAAAATTATGGCATGTGATCAATACAAAGCAGAGTTAAAATTGTTTAGATGCTTTAACTATGCATTTCCATACCCAATATGTGTGGATTTCTTTTAAGTGTATTCTAAGTGGTGAATTTCCTGGTTTGTAGCTCAGTTTGGGGATAGTTACAGCATCCCTGTAATGTATTTTAAACTAAATTAAAGATACATATTCTCAACCATAATTGCATTTTAAAGTTTTTATCTCGGAATTTCTTTGTTTTACTATCACTTATTATTTGTATTCTGGTAGCACCTGATTTTCCAATCAGTACAGGGGAACCATTGTGTCAGCCACAAACTTACCCTTCAACAGCCAGATTCTGACATTTATATTCAGTAGCATTCTATTCTATGAGTGTTTCCATGGAACTCTGTGTGACTATTCATCAATTAGAAGTGAATTTTTTCTAAACTCACATACAAGTGCAGCTGGTCAGAAAATGAAATTTCTTCCACGTAGGAAATTATGACATTTCCACATTTCTTTTTCTCCCAAGTCAGGATGAAAAGTCAAAAATCTCAAAATATTTTGTGTAATGGAAATTACAGAATATTTCAGTGTGGAAACATTTAAATGACCATATCAAAATATTTTGGTTCAATGATGTAAAAATGTTTCATTTTAATAATGTCAGAACATATTAAATATAATTTACAAATATAATATTAAAATTAATATAAAAGTAAATATGAAATTAAAAAGCAAATAAGGCTCAACAAGCTGGAGAAGGAAATGGGGCCTCCCTTACATGTAGTAGCCTGGGGAGAAGGAAGAATGTATTCAAGACACCCCTGACTCCTTGGAGGTGCTCTCAATCTCTCTTATGAAGCACTTCATCTTTGTATAAAGTACTTGAATAGTCACTGGGCAAGAAGGGATACAATGACTCTTGAGTCCAGTGGTCAGAGCACTCATGTGGGCAGGGCTGGCCCAAGGCTTTTTGGCGCCCTAGGTGAACTATGACTTTGCCCCCCACCACATTAAATATAAAGGAAAAAATGATAACATATTAAAGCTTGGAGTACTAGGCGACTATTTACTTTGCGTATATGGTTGAGCAGGTCCTGCATATAGGAAGTAGGAAGTCTTGGTTCCAGTTCCTCCTCAAATGAATATTTCATTGTTTATTCAAGATGGAACAACTTCAATCAATTCACTTTCAGTGGGACCTGTGCTCCTAAATCACTCATGAACATTTGACATTCCCAAGATAGAATGTGCTATTTAACACGACTAAGAGCATAAGCCTCTGGCTCTAAGAAAGCCATGCAAATTTCAGCAAAATAAAATGAGCCAATATTTAAAAAAACAAAAACCACATGTACACAAAGGACTGCAATTTAGGTCCCACATATATCAAAATTATGAGTGAACCTTTCATTGCAAATAATATAAGGATTTTGAGTCAGATCTGTTAGAAACAGAACAGAATAAATATTTTCTTCAACCAAAAAGTTGCTCAAGGGCTTTGAATAGTATGACTGATGCAAAAGAAAAGGTAGAGGATGACACACTGGCCTTTAGACTGTTAACACCAACACAGCATAAACTTAACATAACGTATGAATGCAAGGAGTCACATTGACCCTGAAAGGAGCTAAACAATGACAGGCAGAAAAAAAGGGAATGAAAGTATCCAAGAAATGTAATAGAAAATGTAAGACATAGCAGACATACACCCAGGGAGTCATATATTCCCCAGAAAGGTATTCAATTCCCAGCCTGATATTGAACGAGGAAAGTAGCATATAGAAAGTGAGATTAAAGGACAGGTTACAGGTTTTAGCAACAAAAACAGCCTGAAACCTGCAGGACTTTTTCCCCTCAGGAGTCTTCAACTTTTATGTGCTCTCTTCCCCTCCAAACATTGATGCATAGCTCTTCAGAGACACTGGGTTCCTTTTAGTTTTGATTTCTGTTGAAAAAGTCAATTCAGGAGCAACTGAGATCTTCCCATTATCAGACACTAAAGTTAGAAAGGAACCCAGTTTTCTGAAATGCCATTGAATGTGGTCATGGCCTAGAAGGTACTTGAAGGGAAATCTTAGTTCCATTGAAGCCAGTTGAGAAACTTCCATTGACTTTAATGGAATTCAGGATTTCTGACTCAGACTTTACAGGGTGAGGCCCAGGCATTGTTATACTTCAGGTCACAGCCACTCCAACCCTATAGGGTTGGTTCCCTCCCTCAGTATAAGATGTGACAGAATGAAACAGGGCACAGCTGTAAAGTCTAGTGATTCCCCCTTGTGGTTACTGAAAGCTAGGCACAATATAAAGCAAAACAATTCAGATTAAGCCACCTTTGTACAATCTCATTCACTACCTTTCCTCTCCTTACTAGGTCTTCTACTGAGTGGAGAGCAACTGGACTAGAAGATTAGAACATTTTCTTATCCATCCCCAGTAAGATCAAATTAATTACTGCTAAGTCTGTCAAATGAGACATTTTACATATGGCCAGTGGGAACATTTCTACAGCCTTTGCATGCCAGTTCTTGGAAGATTCTATCTATCTATCTATCTATCTATCTATCTATCTATCTATCTATCTATCATCTTATACTTACTAATATTTCAATCAAAGAATCTATAGAGTGTTTACTGGCCAGTGCGTTGGGGTAGGTGAGGGTGGAGTGTCCTTTGTTGCATTCTCAGGTTACATAATACTTTCATAGTCCCTAAGGGTACGTCTACACTATAGGGACTTTGTTAAGTCGACTTAAAGAGTCCACAGCCCTGCATCCACACTGGCAGGTGCTAGGTCGATGGAGGAGGCCAATTGAGTTGACTTAAGGGCTATCCCCCATCTACCCTGGCTTAAGTCTTAAGACTTAATAAGGTCGACTTAAGCCTTAGATCGGCCTTAAGAGGCGGTGTTATTAAGTTGACTTAAGGAAGTGCTCAGTGTGGATGCAGTGGTCTGTCGGTTGACTTAACCATCCTTAAGTTGACCTAAGGCTCCAGTGTGGACATACGCTAGGGAATTTTCATGATTTTTTTTTTCTTTTTTCTTTTGCAGTTCAAATGTTGATAAAATATTGTGTCAGAAATTCAATTTTCAAATATTAAAAAAAAATACTAGTATGGTAACTCATTCCTGGCAAATTAAGTTTCATGGTCACCATTTAAAAATAAAGAAGGGAACACCGCTCTTATAAGACTGTAGGAACTATTTTTTCAGTTTTATAATTTGAACGTGTATATGTTTTAAAAAAACAAGCATATAAAAATGGAAATTCTGATTCACATCAGTTGAGAACGTCTATAAATGTGAACGTCTATGTTTGTCTATCTTTTTATCTTATAACTTTATAAATTTATTTTAAATGTCAACATTTGATGAAATAGTTATTTATAAGAAGGAGCGTACTAAATTTTAGGTCCAAATTCTAACTTTGGATGTATATAGAATACTAAGGGAATTTGATATTACCAAAATACACCACAAAACATTCAGAAGTAGACGTTTAAGACATGGTATAGCAATATTTCTGATAAATTACATAAAATTCTCCTCAATCAATGGAGTTTAATCAGTTCATCTTAGATGAGGATCTGCCGTTACTTTATGTAAACTTGGAATTCAGATATATGAATAAATTCAAAATGTACACACTGGTATAGATATAGGGTGCATCTACACTGGCAACTTAGGTTGATTTAAGGAGGCTTAAGTCGACCTAAACAAAGCCACGTCCACACTGGGCTTTTATTAAGTTGACTTAAGCATTGCCTTAAGTCGACTTAAGGAAAGCTTAGGTCGACTTAATAACACCTAGTTTTAGGTCGACTTAAGCCTTAAATTGACTCCTTAAGTCAATTTAAAGCCATTGTGGACGGGGATTAGTGCCTAAGTTGACCTTATTAAGTCGACTTAAAGCATTAAGTCGACTCAATAAGGTCGACAAGGGGCTATGTCTACACTAGAACAGTTAAGTCGACTTTGTTAAGTCGACTTAATAAGGTCAATTTTAAGTCAACTTAAAGCTGATCTTATTAAGTTGACTTAACAAAGTCGACTTAACAATTCTAGTGTAGACATAGTCATATAGACCATTAAAAGGAATGGAGAATATAGATGTACAGATAAACGGAGCTTATTAACAATTGCATAACATCACATGAAAGAAAACCTGCAAGTTTACAGGTTTAGCTAAAGTAGAATAACTTCTTATATGCTGCTGCCCTGTTCTTATAGCACATTTTCCTGAAGGTTTTTGTACTATTGTGCAAGATGTAGAGAGATAAAGGAAATCTATTCATTTGTAAGGGTGCTTTGTTTAGTCATGAACTTGAGCATGCCCTTCAGATAAAGAAGTATTGCAGAACAGGCATATATTACACAGACAAATATCCAGAATGAAATTAGAAGAATGTGTCTTTATGACGTACAGTAATCCTGACATGCATTCTTCTCAATGCTTTTTTTTGTTTGTTTGTTTGTTTGTTTGTTACCAGGAAAGCGAATAAATAATAATGAATCTTTTCCAATCTACTGCACAAGCATTTTATTCACTGTACTTTCAGATAGAAGTGAAATCTAGATTCAGTGACAGATATTGTTTGCTGCAGCGCACTGCTGTAATATTCATTTGGCACTATTGCTAAGCTGACTGATGATTTAATTCCATTTACAATGCAAGAAGAGATAACAGCTATATTATTTAATATTTTGACAGTTAAATAAATC
Source organism: Pelusios castaneus (assembly GCA_007922175.1). NCBI lineage: Eukaryota > Metazoa > Chordata > Testudines > Pelomedusidae > Pelusios > Pelusios castaneus. Next base: position 17,078,499 of record ML685770.1, read on the forward strand.
CAACACTTGGTCCTCATAACTTTTTCCAAGTAAAATATAACTATGCTTACTGCATTAAAGGGGTGATCTTTAATTAAACTCAGATTTTTTACAGCTGCTGAAGCTGGATTGCTCTGTATTCTTACCACACACATTTTAGTTATATTAGTTGCCTTGTTTCTTTCAGAGTCATGTTCAGGCAGGGAAAAAAAGAGAGAGGCTTTTTTTGTGCACTAGCATGTAATATTTGGCCCATTACAAAGTTTTGTTTCGATTCAAAAGCAAAATAGAGCACAAAACTAAGTGTGTATACAAAGTATTCTTCAAGCACTACTGGAAGTATAATAAAGACAAAGGAACCTTTGCTTGTGTATCCCATTTTTACATTATCCTAGCTGTTTAAGTAGATTTAGACATGGCTGTTCATTGAAAACACTTTATCTATCTATCTATCTATCTATCTATCTATCTATCTATCTATCTATCCGTCCTTCAGCTATTATTGTGCAGCAGCTTAATGTCCACACAAACTGTGGCTACACTCTGTGGCTATGTCTACACTAGAAAAAGTTAAGTTGACTTAAGGAATTTCTTAAGTCGACTTAATGAAAGCCTAGTGTGGACATGGCTTAATTTTAGTCGACTTAAGCCTCCTTAAGTCGACTTAAATTGCCAGTGTAGACATAGCCTGTGTGTGTAGCTATTGTTCCTCCCAGTTCCATGCCCACACGGGTCGAGTAGCCCTAGTTCTCTCCTTTCAACCTTGCCTCATGGCAGGAAGGATAATCTGAAGAGGTAGATTGGGAGGCCATGAGGTACCTTGGTCCCCTGCACAGACCAGGAGCCCCTGCATGGACAAGTAGGGTTTGAGAATCTAGCTGAAGATCTTTAGAGGGGCATATATACAATCTTTAAAACCATATTTGCTTCTCATTTGTCTGATTACCTGTGGGAACGGTTTACTGTGGGATCGGCTCAGAAGAGAAAGTATACTAGTAATTTTATCAAAGAATGAGAAAATAACCTCTCCCCCACACCCCCATCATGACTGCAGTTGAGATAAAGAAAAAACATGATAGATGTATAATAGAACTGGTTTACATGTTTATAGCTGGCATTAAGATAGAGTTTCATGTCACAAACTGTGTCTCTCATCAGTTTTCTCTTTCTTTGTCAAAGGCGTGAGTCACATCCCTTTGAAGTCAAAGAAAGTCATTGACTTCGATAGGTATTGGATCAAGTCCATGCTGAAAATAACATAACAGTATATACACCACTTTCCCTCAATTGTGTGCATACATATGCACGGAATTGCTGTTATTGTGCAAACACTATCTTTCTTTCCCACTAGGAATGGGGCTGTATAAGTATGCTTCTACAGATATATATGTATAGATATATATGATTTTGTTTGGAATGTAACCATTTCTTTCCAGTATTCTCTCACAATCAATTGAGTCTCTGTTCTTCTATAAGGGACCAATTTGTGTTTTCATTATAAAATGGGTTGTCCAACCCACAGCCTGAGGGTCAGAATGCAGCCCACCAAAAGTTGCTATCCGCCCCGCCGGTTGCAGCAGCAGCCCCCGTGCCCCCCATCTGAAGCCTAGGAGCAATCGTCCCCTCCCACCCCTGCCAGCTGGAACAAGCCCCTTTGCTCCACTGCAGTTCTATGCACTGCCCTCCATTGCACCAGTCAAGACTGAGGGCAAGTCTACACTTCCCACCGTTTTATGCAAGTTACTTAAACTATCTTGTGTGTCTCTCTTCGACTTCATTATGTCTGGCACGTCTGCTAAGCAGAGGGGCTCAATGCAGGTGAGTCCCCAGCAAGATACATCATGGACTAAAATACTACCCAGGAAAATGGTCTCTTAACTCATTGCCGCTAACAGAGCACAAGATTGAAGAAAGTACGCTAGATCCCAGGCTTTCTGGAGCCAAGCTATGAATGACTGTATTTTACACTCACACGTAATTGTTTTGTCCATTGTATCATACATCTCTCCCTTAACCGCCAATGCTATTAAAATATCCTTTCACTTTAGCCATGTGTCTGAGTGAAAGGATATTCACTTTAGCTATGTATCTGAGTTCTTCCCGGGACCCACTATGGCAAGGACCTATAAGGCCTAGCAACTAAAGCCCCCTTCATGTTTTCTCTGTGCCATGGTACACTTAGCACTGCTGAATATCTTCAGTGGTTTGGTGTCATGCAGTACTGAACGCTGTATTAACTACCATCTAGCAGCCCCTATATGGATGCAGTCTAAAACCCATAACTGTAATATCTGTTGCAGACATTATGTTCCCTGAGTGTATAAACCATCTGGTAGCTTTCTCAGCTTTGGAAATTTACCCCATTTATTGATAACAGAAAACATGCGGAATCCCAGAGAGAGTGAAATAGTTGAAGTCGCTGATGTCTAAGAACCCAATCTGATGCTAAATACACAAAAAAGCCAAAATGACTCAACCAGAGAGTTGGTCAGAAAAGGAATTTGATCAGTCTGTGTGGTGAATAAAGTGCAACTGGGTGATAAATGACTAATTCCTAAACACGTCTGTTTAATTAGGGAACAGTATAAATAATTAAAAGAATATTTATCAACCAGAAGTTGGTTTTGTGGATAAATTAGTTCACTGGAACTTGGGTTAATTTCCCAGCTCTGTCATGAGCTTCCTCAATGGCTATGGACACAATGCTATTCCTTTCCATAAACCTGGGGTAACAATACTTCCCCTTTTTAAAATTCTTTTCTAAGTAAGTTGTAAGCTATTTGGGGAAAACACAGTCTCTTACTATGTGTCTGCATGGTACTTGTCAAAAGATAACCTGGATCACAAAATAGGACTTAGTGATGATGGTTACATAAACCAAAAATCACAACACTTGAATTTACTTACAAACCCAAATGATCAGGCACTTACCTAGATCAACTTGTACTTTGGATCTCACACCAAAGATGACAGAGACAGCTAATTCTATGGTAAACTAACTGAAGTATTATTAGAAAAACAAATAAGAGTTATTGAGTGGTTAAAGAAGGTAAAACACATTAACAGGTGTGTCAAAATGTGTAAGTCCAAATTATAGCAGTTGATGTAAAAAAACTGCTAGTTTCCAAAGTGTTTTTTCAGAAAAGCTAAATGTTCCTGGGGATCTCCACTTTGCATTTGGTATTTTCCCTGTAAGAGTCCAAACAGTCTGAAACAAAGGATCTTTCTTTGAGTCCATATTTACATCTTCTCACAGAATACAAGCTAATAGCCTCTCTAACTAAGTGGGTTTTCCTGAAAAATAGGAAATGCAGGCTGAATAGGTGAATTCCCATTGTGGAACACAGTGGTTCTCAATCTGAAGTTAGCACTCTTCTTCATTGACACTGCCTAGGCTTCAATGAGTTGATGTGCCATTTAATTGCAGGGACATACACAGTGTAAAAGGTAATGGAGTAGCAAACAACAATCCTTCATTAATTTTCATGAAGTTTACACATCAAATAATTCTCATCTTAACACTGAAATGCACTTTTGACCCAGGGTCAACTAATTCCAGGGATATATAGAATGTAATGAGATAGCAGCCAACAGGTTACAGATAAGTAAAGACAGTATTATTAACTAACTTTGAACTAACCTAACGCACAAGTAAATTGGCCTGGATACAGGAGACTACCTTTTGACATTCCTTTGATTTCTACTCCCATATAAGTGAATTAGCCTGCAATCCTCTCCTGAGCTGAAACTGGGCTAGAAAGTATCGCAAAGGCTAGGGAGAAGATAGAGAAATAGAACAACGAGGTGTGATAAATGTGGAGCACATAACACGTGGAAAAGAATATACAAAACATCAGAAAAGCAATTGGAGTGCAAACTGGGAAAGCCAAATGCGCAGTGCACAAAAAATGCATTCAACAGACGCAACTCTATCTGTGGTGGTTATAATGAATGTAAACAATATTGATCTTGGGGGCTACCAATAATTACAAATGACTCTAACATACCCTTTAAATTATCCTGAGGGGCCCAAGTCAATCTTATTTTATTGAGACACTATATTAGTTTATGTCACAGGCCTCATGTGCTCTAAAATGCAAATGGAAATGACAAAACGCTCTGGGGCTGAACTACCAGCAAAAGGAGAGATGAGTTACTGTACAATCGTCAGCCAAAAGAATAATTCATATCAGATCAAGTTCTTGATTGTATCAGAATAATGCAGCTTATATGAAGCCTGAATGCATATGAATACATGAACCTGTTTAAATAGGAGATTCCAGTAGTACTGAGCATTTGGCTTTGGTTCTGGATTTATTTAAATATATAAGAAACAAGCCATTTCCTGATAGTGTCACCTGGTATTACTTCAGAATTGGCCCAGACTTAAAATATTCAAGTTTAGCTATTCTGCCAAAATTTTCCTTTGCAACATAAGTGACAGAAAGGAAATGGTAATTTTTTAAAGCAAACCTGAATTTCATGGGACATGGTTTTTAATCTTTCTACTTCCTGAATTTCAAAGACCTGATGAGAACAATGGAGGAATAAGAGCTTCTCAAAAGAAGTCACCAAAATCTTTTATTGTGGAAAATATTTGGAAATTTAAATGTCATTGTTGCTAATATAATTAGTGTAGTATATTTTTGTTATTGTGTCAAACTCATAGAGTGTTTTCAAATAAATATAAACAGAGATAAATGACCCTGAACTCTGTCAAATTAATAAAGTAAAATCTCTCTCACTACTGGCAATTAAACAGCAAAAGTAAAAACACAAACCATTATTATCACTCATCGATTTAAAAAAAAGAAAGAAAGAAACGAACCCACAACTAGTGTTATATATTTCAATATGAGTGGCAGCACAGTATTAAAAAAAATAATTAAGAACACAGTGATCTGTGAGAACATTCTTGAAAAAAATATGATCAAAGCTAAAGATTATAGATAAGCAAAAAAAATGGATATAAGGTAGCTGTCTTTTGTGAATATTTAGTATCTTAACATTAATGTCAGTCTGTGCAAGTTACTCTTGCAAACAGGGATGAAGCTAAAAGCAGTTCTAATGTCAGTATCCTAAATTTTACTAGAAGCATTTATTCAGCTCGATGGCTGTTTATGTCTGTAAGTGTGTGTCATAGATTTATAGGGTGGAGTGTTTCAAAGATGAACTGTAGCATGTGTCTTTCTAAACTTGGCTGTATTATAATAAATATTGATTTAGTTATTTATCCGCATTATTATGCAAAATGTCCTCAATGCTTTTTAAATATATAGGAGGACACAATCCTCACCTCTAAGAGCAAACCATAGAAATCAACAAAACAAGAGAAAAGGGATGGAAGAAAAAAAATACAGCCTACAAGCAGATGGCCATGACGATGTATGACAGATAGACCTCTAGGTAGAACCAGGACTTTCTTCTCTCTCTCCATTAAAATGATCTTTTAAGTGATGACTGAGTGTTTCTCCTTTTTGCTGGAAGAAGGGTATTTGTTGCATAATTAAGAGAGAAGAGGTGGGAAGGGAATGAGATTGATAGAAAAGATAGTAGGAAAGGTAAACGAGGGAGAAGTTCAATGGAAAGGTCAGACATGATTGGAGCAGAGGTCACAGGCCAAAAAACTTCAAGTGGGAATGTCACTGATGAGGTCTGGAGGCTGAGTATTAGTCCTATGATATCTTGGTATGGTAGAGGCCTTTCACAGATGACTCATGATGAGGACCATTTGGGCATTCAGATTCCTCTTCACCTTTTGGTCTCAGTGGTGGAGATCACCTTTGCTTCAAATCGGCTCTTATGAAAAGTTTGTGATGGTATTCCATAGTAATGCTTCATAATACTGCAGCTTATATTAGTGGTACTACAGTAGTGATCAAATGTAGTAATTGGGGTAGAACACTTCAACATTTTTAAAGGTGTTCAGATTCTTCTTCACTCCTCCTTATTCCTCTTGGGGTATAATTTATAGTCCTAATTGAGCAATTCTTCACTTCAAAATCTCTGCTCTTTCATCTGCTTTTTCTCTGACTCACTGGATCATCATTGAAATTAGCAATGGCTACATTTCTCTTTCTTTGTTTCACTCTTGATTTTCACACTTTTATAACAAAATGATGAAAGCAAATTCTAAACCCTTTTATGAAAGGTTTTTTGATAGCCATTATTATTAAGGAGGCTAAAATAAATGTTGCTAACAAAATGATTAAGCTGTCCAATGGCAAATTCTATTATAACCAAACTGACTAAATAATTCCCTTTTCCCTTAGACTATTTTAGTGCTCCTAAGAGAGCTTGCTTACATGAATTTTCTTTCTGTTACTCTTATGATTCATTTGAAGAAAAAGCAGGCTCAAGACAACAGCCTTTTTCTCACATTCAAAAACCTATCACAAAGCTATTGTAGAATAAAGAGAAGAGGCTTTATCTTGAATGGAATTTCCCTTGAAGAGAAAGAGTGGTTTTGGTGATTTCCACACATTTTCACAAGTAAAAATTCTAACTAGAAATTGATTTTACAAGCCAACTTCCATGTTATCTCTGATGCCAGGTCCACCAGTGACAGCTACTTGGAAATCCTGTTTTTATGCTCCTTTCACCTCCATTTTCACTAGCGCTAGTCCCAATTTTTTGAGCTTTCCCCCCAAAAAAACATTCACAGAAAATGATTCACAGAAATCCTGAAAACTGGGGTGGAGAGGAGGGGAGAGGCTGAAATCCAAACTATTTGGAGAAAATTGAAATGAAACAAAATGAATTGTTTGAGGAAATATGTTGACAAAACTAAAAAATGCTTAGTTTTTGTCAAAATTCTTTTCAGGAAAAAAAAATCAGCCAGTTCTAATTTTCACCCATATGTCTATGCTGCTCCCTATGTATGAAAAGCCCACCCAATCACAGCATGTGACCCTCCCCGTCTTTACATTCCCTTTTCTATGATACCCATAAACACAAATCTGAGCCAAATGCCTTCTCCACTCTAGCAGTTTTTAAAAAGGACAGTAATAAAATGGGAAGATAAGAATAGTCCTGATTTAATACCTGCTTTTGCTTCTCTGTTGAGCACGGAATAATTTCCTGAGTGTCTTTTACTTGTTTGGATCAAATGGATATATTGAGTTGAGGGTTATCTGCACATTGAAGAGGCTGTCAGAAGTTTCAATAGAGGGCAAATAATGAAATACAGGGAAAACGTCTCTATAATTTTTCACAGATGAAATCCCACATGTGCCTCCCACCCCTCACAAAAATGATTACCATGCAGGGAGAAGTGGATGTGCAGAGAGAGGTATAAGAGGACATTCTGCATAGAGGGAAATTGAATTAGGCATCTCATCAATGACAGTGGTGAAATTCAGGCTGAACCAGTTAAAAGAATAAAGAGAATCAGGGTTCTATAGTATACTGAAAGAAGAAATTCTCTCAGTGGGTGTACCACTTCAAATACATGAGAAAGAGTGTTTGAACTGTAGTGATAAACTGAGCAATTAAAAGTATTCTCATCCAAACAGAACACAGTAAATAGCATAAAATACATGCTGCCAAAAAACCATGAGGGCATTTGGGAATTGAAATGTAAGGATGGTAGATCAAATAAATACGTGCTCAAAATCAGTTATGATGGAACATAAATGTCCATGAGTTGTATCTTTTCTTTAAAGTGTAGATCTTAGGGTGTACTCATCCATTTCTAGAAAAACCTGGTTCGAAAGGTAGAGAATGAACTTGTTTTATTTAAAATTGTTAGAAAAATCCTATCACTGATTGCTATTCAGTGTGTCTACTGTGTAGCACCACCAACAGCACTATGACAAACTGCCTGAAGGCCATATTTCTAGGGAATGGCATAAAAATGATTGATGTGGTGATCATACTCTGATTTAGCTATCCTTAGGGACACAGTTTGCAAAGGAATAAAGAAGTGCAGCTCTTCCACCATTTCCTTTTGGAGTATTTGTGTCCAGCTTGGGGTGGGGGGAGGGGAGGGAAGGAATCACAGCACATCTTCATAGGTTCTTAGGGTGCATCTACATTTGTAAATTAAGTCGACTTAATTTACTCTGCGTCTACACCACATTTTCCTTAAGTCGACTTAAGGAAAATTCAGTTGACTTTATTAAACCTCCTTTAAAGTCAACTTTAGGCTTAAGTCGACTTTCTAAAGTCGACTTAAGCCAGTGTACACCTGGAGTAGCCCTAAGTCGAGTTAGAGTCAATTAGGGCTTTCCAGGACTCCCCCACTGCTCTCCCTGCCAGGGCAGGTGCCACAGAAGGAGCCTGGCATGCCCCCCTACAGAGTAGGGCAGAGCCCTGCCCACCCTACTGCTATGCCCTGCCAGGGTCCCTGTCCCCCTTTGCCCCATTGTACCTATGTACAATAGGGCAAAGGCTGAGCCCCCTTGCAATTGGCAAGGGGTGCCCCCCCGCCACCGTGGACCTCTCCCAGGTCCACCTAGCCCCTAGAAGTCGACCTAGGTGTCCAGTGTGGATGCTCTAGGTCGACTTTGTAAGTTCCCCCCTAAGTCGACTTAATTTTATAGTGTGGACATGCTAAGTCGACTTAGCTAAAGTCAACCTAAATTAACAAGTGTAGACATAGCCATAGATTCCAAGGTCAAAGGACAATTGTGATCAGTCTTAACTGTACCAAATGTCTTCCAGGTGCCTACATTTTCACAAATATCTGTGTAGAGACATTCCTACTTGGGTGCCGCTTGTGCAGAGAAGGGTGGATTTCAGAGCCTGAGCTCCAGACCAAGGAGGAAAATTTACATGGCTATTTTTAGAGAGTGAACACAATATTATTATACTACACATTCCACCTACATGTTAATATCTCTTTTTTAATCCCTGAATCAATAGAATATACTATAATAATTAAATACTATGCATAGGAACAGAAGTTTAGCATCAACTAGCTATAATTGGATACAATTGTTAATTTTATAATATAATAGTCGCAAATACAATTAATACCCACTCCTGATTCTCTGACAATATAGCCTACATATCAAGGACTCTAGTTTATTTAGCATGGCTTTGTAACTATCTAAAATGAATGGTCCAGCTTACCCTTTGAATATTCTTCTTATATATTTTTAAATATTCTTTTTATATATTTTTAAAGGTTGCTTTTAATTCAACCTGCTGGTTGCTTAACTCTCACTAGTTCATTGTCAGAGACCCAGAAGTTGGAAATGCAGTGCTCTTGAAACAGAATGAAGAAAGGCAGCCAAGATCATCTGATAGTCACAGACAAGCATCCAAAGAGCGAGGTTGGAGGGGGAAAGACGCAGTGCAGAACCAGGTGTATGCCGAGGAAGGGGTAAGTCATGACAACTGATAGATACTCTCTCATCTAGTTTGAGCGTTCTACTTTATGGTTTCAGTTTGAGCTAGAGCTTCAAGCAGGTTGTTAAATGTGGGAAGACCTCAGGATCAGGTAGCTTTGCAAATGTCAGCCTTAGGAACCTAGGGTACATAGGCACCTATATGATTAGGTGGTGGCTTTTAAATTGTCAGTAGTCACTAAATGGTGGGCTTAGACACCTAAATATGCAAATGACACCTTAGTATCTTTAAAGATCTGGGCCTAGGCTTCTATGTTACTTAGACATTTTTGAAAATTTTCTCAAGTAATAGTTACCTCCTATACAAGATATTTTGGAGGATAAATCCATTATTGTTTGTGAGAAGTTGAAACACTGTGACACAGAGATACTTGCAAACAAATAAACCAAAATGAACTTTGAAAACCAATGAGTTTCATGTAGCTTCGAGTTTTATAATGGAAGTTTCCCATTGCTTCTTTTATTAAAGAGAACATCTAGGAGTGATGATTAAGTTCTTCCGTGTTTGTCATCAGGACTCTGAAAACATTTTTTAATAATACAAAAATGATTTTACTCCATAGATCTCACAGCTCTTTCGTAAATTTGAAATGTATCTAACTCTAGTTTACAAATGGTGAATCCAAGCCAGGCGCAGTGGCTTGGTCAAGGGCATATAGGATGTCCATGGCAGAGCTGATAATAAATCATGGCCACAAGATCCATTTCCTTTAATGCTGTACCATGCTGTGGTAGTCTACAATCAGCCTGATGTGATATTATGACTTACTATACTTTGGGAAATTTTCTTAAAAATCTTCCCTAAGAAGTAAGAACCATCACAAACCTCACCACTTTCTACTCCAAGAGCAAGACCCATTTCTTTGATCTTGCTTTCACTAATATAAATAAATAGCAGACTGCAAATAAACAAACATAACTAAAACTAAGAACTGCCAAAAGAAAGCAAGATAACAAAGGCTATGTCTACACTTATAAAGTTGTCGACTCTGTTAAGTTGACTTAAGAAGGTCGACTTTAAGTCGACTTAAAGTCGACCTTGTTAAGTTGACTTAATAGTAGATATAGCCATCCACACTGGCTTAAGGTCGATTTAGCGCTATTCCCCGTCCACACTGGCTTTAAGCTGATTTAAGAAGTCGACTTAAGGCTTAAGTCGATCTTCAGAGATGGTGTTATTAAATCAACTTAAGCTGTTAATAAGTTGACTTAAGGAAGTGCTTAAGTTGACTTAATAAAATCCCAGTATGGACACAGCTTTGTGTAGGTCGACTTAAGCGTCCTTAAGTCAACCTAAGTTGCCAGTGTAGACACACCCAAAGAAACCGAGACTACTAAAACAAGATACTTCACTGTATATGCTTTGCTCTCTGGGAGAAGAAAAGAAACACATGACAAAAGTATACTTATATTTCTTATTGCCCTACGAGAAGACACTCGTAGCACTGATAAATGAAGTATAAAAGCGTATATAGAATAGAAAACAAAAATGAAGAACACACATAGACCACTTTCTGAATTATAATATTACATACAATTTACACATTATCAACTTATGTTTAGGAAAGTCAGAGAGTTAAGTTAGCAAAAGAGACAGAGAGAGAGAGAAAGAGAGAGAATTCACTAATTAGAAGATGTCACTAAGTCATCATAGATAAGATCATTTGTCAGGCAAATAAGAGTTTAGTGTCTCTCACTGGAAACGGCTACATTTCCTCTGGCCTAGAGCTAAATATTCTCACCTGTAAATACAAAAATGTTTACAGAAAGGAAAGATACAGAAAAAAAAGCTCTCTTTTCATCTCTAATACATACAAATAAAATGTAACAAATTTGAGTATCAACATCATTTAGAGTTAGTATGTCAGACTCTGATCTCAGTCACAACAATGTACATCTGGCATATTTTCAATGTGGTAAGTGGTTTTACTCCAGGGTAAGATCAGAATTTCTCCCATAATGTTATTTTCAACAAATTCACTAAGGGCTAATCAGGACATCATAGAGATTTACCAGACCCTCTCTAGTTTTCTTTTGGCATTTCACCTACTGGTATAAATTTCTCTGGGCTGCATGAAAACAAGCAATTGTCAGTTTCTCTTGGGTACAAGTCTTTGAAGTGAGGATAGCTACAGTATAAAGAAAAGTTGCATTCTGTATTTTGTCTTTGTATTGATAGGCAAGGGATCTAAGCTTAGACATCTGTACTTATATGAGTCAAAGTTTTAATAGGTTTTATTATTAATCTACAGAGTCATTTTACAGACTGAGTTGTGACAGCCTCTATTAGATGGAGAATATCCTGCTATGTAGAGGAAAGTCAATGTAGCTGTCTGTAGCGACAATCAAATGCTATACACAAAAATCTGTCTAAGACTATATAAGAAAGGCAAGATGGGTGAGTTATTGACTTTTACTGCATTGATTTTTATTTATGGAAGAGACAAGCTTTGGGGCTGCACAGAGCTCTTCTTAGTGGTTGAAAACTGCTGCTCTAACAGACCTGTGTCAGGACACGTTACTGTGTCACCACACAGTGATAAATATATCGAGGGGTTCGGTGGTGTAGGACTGGATTTGGCTGGGGGGGTGGGGTGGGGGGGGGGGTTGGCTGGTGTGTCTTGTAGAGTCGTGTACCCTGCCAACATGTCAAAACCCACACAAGGTTGAGAACCACTGTGTTAGAGAATGCTATATAGCAATTCAACAAAGGAGGTAAACAATTACATAGAAATATTTATGTTATGATTTTAAGATACTTATGTTTTACTAGTGAATTAACCCCCACCCACCCACACACACACATACACAGATAGTATGACAATACACATAGGGTCTATGTGTAAAAAAGAAACCATACCTACAAAGATATCACAGAATGATCCACAAATGACTACCTGAGAGGCCCTCTGGGACATACCACTGCTGCTAAACCCATGGGGTTTCAAGCTGGATCCCCATTTGTATAAAAACAAAGTGGGACTACTGACAGAGTATAATCTGTGAGGCCCCATTGTTATCAAACTGAGGACCATTGTGCCAATTGCAGTGACCACGGTTAATGGTGTTGTACCAAGTGTTATGTAGTGAAGTTCCCAGATGTATCTCGATCCTTTGAATCCACAAATCTCTATGGCAGCCCCACAAGGTATGCCAGGTAGAGTCAGGACATATACCCCCCTTCATGGATCAATGGAGGGTTTGAGAGCATGGTGTGCTGAAGTATTTTTGTTCATCTTGGTGACAGGCTTAAGAACATGCAACACTGCTTCTGAATATAATGAATGTTTGGAGGAAGGCCAGTTCTCTGTAAGATTATGACATTTGGCACAAAATCACGCTGCTTTATGTTCAGGATGTGGTGCTAATAGAGCATATGGAATGCCTCTATCCACAGGTCTGCTGCAGGAGGATCCATGTTTCAGACTCATATAGCAATAGAGACAGTACCCAATTTTGTTAGATCCTGAACAGATATTTTTGCATCCAAAACGAAGACATGGATTTCATACAGAAGCCAGGAAGACCTATTTGTTGAAGAGTGTCTGTTTGGTGCTTTGTTCAAATTCTTTAATGTAGATGAACTCATCAACACACTCCACAATATTCGATCTGACCTACACCAGTGGTTGTGGTAGACCAGGTTTGAACTTCTGTACCTTGTCTTCTGCCCTGAGTTGTTCATCCTCTTTTTTTAGAGGCTGTTCTTTCCTTCTCAGTTCAAAAGCGTGTTAGTCTATTAATGTCTTGAAAATCTGCAAAACCTTCTGTTGGTTAGGAATTTGATAGAAAGTTTACGTAGCTGAAAGTGGCTAGCTGGTGAGACAGAGTGGTGGGGAGTGGGAACTTTAAGCATATTGATTTACTGATTGGCAGTTAGATGAAGTATGGTTGAGTTGAGGAGGAAGATGTGTTGCAACTTTAAATTATTTTTGCTTTGTCATTCCAATGATATTGTATTTTCCATTCTATATCAGGAGTGCCTGGCATTTTAGATGGTAACCTTTTGATGTAGGCTAGGGTTATGTTTGTTTGGTTTATTTTTTAAGACAGAAATCCAAATAAATAAACTAAAAAAAAATGGAATCAGCCTTTTTACATAGTTATGCCATGGACAAATGCACACTTATATTTTTGTGTATGTATGTATAATGCCAGGCATTACAAATACACTTCTATAGCATAATCTATTCATTTATAAAGATTATAAAATAGGCCCAGCATACTGATTTAAAAATATTTTCTTTATAGTAATATTTTTATAACTAGACAATGTCTATAAATTATTAAATATAGTAATAGTAATAGTAATATTTTTATAACTAGACAATGTCTATAAAATAATTGAACATAAGCAGCACTTTATATTTTCAAAATGCTGCATAAAAGGTTAACACAATATGCCAAATTTACGTCATATCAATAAAAGCAAATATACAGTTTTTCAGAGTTATCCCCAAATATACACAATCAATATCAGTGTCAGAAATAGTTTACACTAATGGCCTCTTACAGATGTGCCCATTGTGTGACCTCTGGTCATTTGGAAGTAGAAATAAATATGTATCAATTAAAAATAAAGCAAATATGAGATGAAGACACTAGGCGCAGAAAATGCTGTCCTCAGCACATAGGCTGGATAATAGGACTCTACTTTTGGAAAGATTCATAGAGGGCCTGATGGGAGTAATTGTTTCTCTCAAGGGACAGTTTCAGTCTAGCCACTCCATAGCTGGTATTACAGGCACCTCAATGGTTGCTGACTGAGACAATGGTGGAACTCTGTGTTGAGTGTTTTACCCTCACCTCAAATACTTCCCCACATGAAGACTTCACTAGTCTCTGAGGCTATGTCTACACTGGCAATTTAAATCGACTTAAGGAGGCTTAAGTCGACTTAAATTAAGCCGCGTCCACACTAGGCTTTCATTAAGTCGACTTAAGAAATTCCTTAAGTCAACTTAATGAAAGCTTAAGTCGACTTTATAACTACCACTCATTAGGTTGACTTAAGCCTCCTTAGGTTGACCTAACCTTCCTTAGGTCGATCTAAGCCCAGTGTGAACACATAAGTCCACTTTGTTAAATCGACCTGAGGGCAGTTAGGTCAACTTAACAAAGTGGACTAAGTCGTCTTAAAGTGTTGCCACTTGTTAAGTCAACTTTAATAAGGTCGATTTTAAGTCGACAAAGTCGACCTTATTAAAGTCGACTTAACAAAAGTCGACCTAACTTTTCTAGTGTAGACATAGCCTATGGGCTTCACCAGTTATGCTGTATCCAGGACCCTCCACAACCCAAGTAGACAATGAATCTGTCACTAAATAAACAGTTTCTTCCCCTGACTTCTTTTCTTCCTATTTTAAGGCCACATACACCATGGCAACACTCAAAGGGGACTCATTAGATTAAAAGAACAGGCTTATGTAAATAGAAATGAATGATCTGCATGTAATTATAGCAAGCTGAAATGCAAGAACATGTATTTTTTTAGCTCAATAGTTTCACCCATAGTGAATTAAATAGTAAAATGATTTAGCACACTAATACACTAATTCAAATTCAATTGTCACAACATATTATTAATAATGATGGTATAACAGAGGTTCACTGACAATAAGTATATCTTTCAGGGAATTCAATAATTAGAGCATAAGCAGGGAAGAACAATATAGTGTATTTTCACACTGGACAAAGAAGTAAAGTAATGTGGTTTTAAGTTAAAAAGAACAAAACAAAAAACAAACAAACAAAAAAACCCTATTGGTGTCCAGGTAAAATAGGATTTGCACTAGAAGAAGAGCAACGTGACCATACAACAGTAAAGCCACAGTGGTTAGTACCTAAGGACCATATTGGATCTTCATGTGGTAAAACACACAGGAAGGGAATGGGTCATTCAAGACATGAGTTTCCTCTTTATGCTTCCCTCACAGGGCATGGATTTGTGGGGCGTGGATGCAGCAGATGATGTAGCCCTCTTTTCATGTAGAATCAGGAAATGAACAAGTAACTATGGAATCTAGGATTTCTACACTAGTTTAAGACCCACCTCCCATCCCCTTCACGAATCTAGCTACCATTGATTTCTGCCAATACAAGGCTCTTCATTTACTCTGCGTCTACACTACAGTTTCCTTAAGTCGACTTAAGCAAGTTGCTTAAGTCGACTTAAGGAAAATAAAGCCGACTTAATGAAAATTAAGTCGACTTTATTAAACCTCAATTTAATTTGACTTAGGGCTTAAGTCGACTTTTTCAAGTCAACTTAAGCCAGTGTAGATGTGGGGTAGCCCTAAGTCGACTTAGGGCTACCCCAGGACTGCACCAATGCCCTCCCTGCTGGGGGGGGGGGACAGAGAGAGCCTGGCATGCCCCCCCACAGGGTCCCTGTCCCTGTCCCCCTTTGCCCCATTGTACCTATGTACAATGGGGCAAAGGCTGAGCCCCCTGGCACTGGACAAGGGGTGCCACCCTGCCCCCGTGGACCTGCCCTAGGTCCCCCTAACCCCTAGAAGTCTATCTCGGCATCCAGTGTAGACACTCTAGGTCGACTTTGTAAGTTCTCCCCAAAGTCGACTTAAATTTAAGTGTAGACTCACTAAGTTGTCTTAACTAAGTCGACTTAAAGTCAACTTAGTTAAGTCGACTTAGCTAAAGTCGACTTAAATTTCCAAGTGTAGACATAGCCACTGAGTGTAGCTCCATATGAGAATATACACCAGCTGAGGATTTGGTCCATAGTTTTCAATACTACTTAAACTAATCATTTCAAGATAAAAAAGTGTGTTCAGTGATCTCAGATTTATACATTTGAAAATCAACTACTGCGAGTGCACATTAGCTCATTTTTTCTTATTATCTGTCATAACTATTGTAGTTGTTATTATGTGCATTACCTTAGCATCCAAGAGCCTGGGTCTTGGACCAGGAACCCCCTCTGCTAGCTGCTGTACAAACAGAACAAACAGATGGAATTTGCCCCAGAGTGCTTACAATTTAAGTATAAAACAAGAGATGGACAGACTAATGGGGAAGTAGTGGCTTGGATTCCTTTCAAATCTCACATTACTTTTATCCTAATGCAATATTACTGACTTCAGTAGAGTTTCTCTTCATTTACAATAGTGTTCGCAATATCAGAAATAGAGTCTGTATATTGTTTTGATCTATTGGCAGAACTTGGCCTATATACAATCCTATTAAGTTGAAAAACACAGTAGCTGATGTGCAATAACTCCTTGGATGGACACTCTTTGCCTTTGCATGCATTAGCTTAATTCACTTTGAAAGCGTATTATGCTAAATGGCCTGAAGGCACTCCTAGTGCGCAGTAAGAGTGTCTACATGGAGAAATAGTGTGAAATAGCTAGTGCTCTTTAAGTCACTTTAAGTCACTTTAAGGCTGCAGACTAAATTGTCTACTTAGACAAGCCCTTAGAAGTAGGCTGAAACCAATAATATGATTCCTCAACTCCTTCAAACTTTGGGTGGAATAAGAGGAGGAGAGTTTGAATCTGAACCTCATATTTTGATCCAGATGTATAGCTGATTCTTCATTTTTGGAATGTGTGGAGCAGAAACCGAAGATCTGAACATCAGCTCAAATGCTGGAGGAATTCAAAATCCAGCTCTGAATTTTGTACCTGGGGACAATTTCTCATTTCAGCACAGGTTTCCAAACACAGAGAATCAATCAGATAAGCCGAAGAGAAGAATTATTTACAGACAATGAGTAAGGCTTGAAAGCCAGGCAAGGGTATGTTTAGATGAGATGCTAGAAATCTCTTCTTAATAGTTAGGTCAATTGAGAAATTGAAATATCTAACTGAAGAGGTGGCTGCGACCTTATCTCTAGAGAAGAGGAGTTTAAATATAAATCAAGTCATTTAAGTGCATTAGATCATATGGTATATAAGACTGGATGAGGTGAACTCCGTTGTCTTTTCATCATTCTGTACTTATCAGAAATTAGAACAAATTCACATTTGGCTTTGATTCATTCACTCATGTTACCTACAGATTTTCATATTTCCCTTTCAATCTGATTTTTAATCTTTATTTTTCCACTTTAAGCAACAGAGGAAATGCTCAAATATTTTAAATCCTTAATCACCTGGGGTTTTCGGCTTCTTGGTAGAGATAATGAAGTGCAAGTGATTGTCTTTGAACCTGCTACATACAAAAATGAAAATGTTAAATTATATCTAAAGTACCAAAAGAATGTTATTTTTTCGAGTTAATAAGCCTGATAGAGAAAGAGGAAATTACTTGACTTAAAATAGGAAAAATCATACAGAGACTCACTAGATAGAATTTATCCCGCTAACAAAGTAATTCATTGAAGATATTATGAAATAATAAATACTTAAATCACGTAGTGGTAGGATTTTCAAGCTATAATTTGGAGTTATACACTACTCACATAAAGTAAACCTACAAAGGTTTAAACCTACAAAGACTCCTCAAATAATGAATTCTATATATTCTAGTATGCATCATTTAACATTAAAAACAGTAAAGAAATTTTCCTGACAGGTAAATCAATACAACCTAAAACCTGAAGTGAACTGACCCTCAAAGAAGCCCTGTGCTCTAATCTCTTTTGTACCATATGTTTGTGCACTACCAGAAAATTCATGATAGAGTAGAGAGTAGTTGTTTTCTTGGAAATGAACTGTGAACAAAGATTGTTAATACTGAATGTAATATCGTTGCATGATTTTAAATGACATCTGGTATCTGGTTACTTGTGTTTAACATATCACTTGATATGCTATAGCGTAGTTGGGGTAAGTGAAGACCAAATTTCATTGTCCTAGCTGTTTGATTTTTTATATTTTTTTAAAGCAAAGTTGAAATAAATCCCTGTAAAAAAAGGTAGTAATTTGCTGGGAATAATTATATAGTTTATGTCTAGGAATTCTATTTCAATTAGAAGTTAGGAATATGGTGTTCTATGTGTACTTTAACTTATGTTATTTTATTGAAATGGCTGAGAGAGGTGGGTGTGTCAAACCATTGTGTCCTTAATGTTTAGGAATTTTCCAGCTACAATGGGCCCAGGGATGAGCCATTAAGGACACAGTGGTTGTATTCCTTATGTCCTTAATGGCTCATCAGGTCACTTAGGGCTACCCCAAGGCTACACTGGCTTAATTCAACTTTAAAAAGTCAAATTAAGCCTTAAGTCTAATGAAAAGGTGGTTTTATAAAGTCGACTTAATTTTCATTGTCGACTTTATTTTGCTTAAGTCGACTTAAGCAAGCTGCTTAAGTCAACTTAAGCAAAGTGTAGTGTAGACGCAGGGCAAATTAATTCGACTTAAGCCAAGCTTAAGTCGACTTAATTTACCAATGTAGATGCAGTCGATGTTCTGTAGCTTCCTTAAGTCGACCTAAGTTGCTAGTGCAGACATACCCCTTAAGACTTCTACAATTAGCTCTCATCTACCCCACTCCCACTGTCATTTTATTCATAGCCTGAAACAGAAACACAAGCTTTCTTATTTTTTCAACTCCCAGTTGACATCTTAGGATTGAATGAACAATACCAAATGATGAAAATATTCTCTCTGTGCTTGCAGAGGAACCCACTACTGTCAAAAGTTGGCTTGTCAACTGAAGGAACTCTGTTTTAAGGTGCCTCACTAATGATTTCCACCAATTCAGGGGACTGACTTTGTTCAAAACATTATCAGTAAACATGTACTATTTAAATGGTTCTGCTCCAGCCCCGAAATTTATTATGACTGGCATAACTGAGGAATGATTTTGAGATTCCCATGCAATGGCAGCATCATTTTCTTCAGAAGTTACTTATCTATCTTTATATCTGGAGTCAAAAATGTTTGCAAGAAAATGAGATGGGGTTATGGCTTGATCCATTTGCTTGTTTATTGTCTGCAGTTTAAATTTCTGGTGAGGTATTTCTTTCTTCAATGCCTCTCGAAGTGCATTCCAAATTTTGACAGCATCAGCAATGCAGCAGCAATTTCTCTGAAGTTTGTTTAAGGCTATGGATATAGGTTTCAGTATACTGAGCATATACTCTACATTCCTCTTTAATCCAGTGTTAGATACTTTGTATGTGATACTAAACATCTATTTTATCACTGTCTTCTTCACAAAGTTTTATGAGAATAGGCCAGTTCTTAATACATTGTTCAAAACAATCAACCACAAAATTCCATCAAACATTGTGAGGGAAAATTCGTTTGAAATTAGTGAAACTAATTAGTGAAACAACAACACTATCTAGCCTTTGTCTTTTTCTCACATGTGACTTTAGTCTGCTGAGAAACTGAAATGGAAAGCCGAGAACCTTCAAGAAGCAAGGGCTAGTAGTTAGGTTGGACAGACTAGAGTTTGGGAATGAAACAGAAGACAGGATACTGTGAAAAGCAGACTAGAGTGTACAGTCCCTCTCTCTTTTCACTGCTGATTGGGCAGCCCCTGGCAGACTTGCTTCTACTTCCCTTCTAACATAACTTTGATCTGATTGGGGAGGGAGTGAAGAACACATGGGGCTTTTGTGTCCTCTCCCTCAAGATCCTGTCTTGGAGTAAGCCTTTTCGGGGCAGTGGGGAAGGGATGGGAAAGTCACTGAGTTGCTTTCAATATTTTCTGTTTATATTGACGCTCCAGCTCAGATGCTCCAGCTCAGATTGGAGCTCCAAAATATTAGGCACATACACATATAGTCTCTACACCAATGAGTTTAGAAGCTAAAGAGAAAAGGCAGACAAAAGGTGGGAACAGATAAGTATTATTAACCCTGTTTATAAATGGGAAAATGAAGCACAGGGAGATTAGGTGATTTGTCCAAGGTCACATGAGAATTGAACCTGATTCTGAGCCTTAGTGTATAATGCCTATTATATATATATAGAGAGAGAGTCCTCTAATTTCTGAGGTTGCTTGCTACTGTCTTTTCAGATTAGTTCTGGAGTGCAGAATAAGGGATGAAAGGGACATAGTAGATAGACTATGGACAAGTGCAAAGACCTGCACATAGGACAGAAAAATCCCATGTACTGCTCCAGCTGGGGACCGATCAACTAAGTAGCAGCACTGTAGAAAAGGACCTGGGGGTTGTGGTGGGTGGGAAGATGGATATGAGTTAACAGTGTGCTCTTGTTGCCAAAAAGGCCAATGGCATATTGGGCTGCATCAGTAGGAGTGTTGCCTGCAGATCGAGGGATGTGATTATTCCCCTCTATTCAGCACTGGTGAGGCCACATCTGGAATACTGTGTCCAGTGTTGGGCTCCCCACTACAGAAAGGATGTGGACAAATTAGAAAGAGTCCTGTGGAGGGCAACAAAAATGGTTAGGGGGCTGGGGCACATGACGTATGGGGAAAGACTGAAGGAACTAGGCTTATTTAGTCTGCAGAAGAGAAGATTGAGGGGGGATTTGACAGCAACCTTCAACTACTTGAAGGGGTGCTCCAAAGAGGAGGGAGCTAGGCTGTTCTCAGTAGTAACAGAAGACAGAACAAGGAGCAATGGTTTCAAGTTGCAGGTGGGGAGGTCGAGGTTGGATATTAGGAAAAACTTTCTCACTAGGAGGGTGGTGAAGCATTGGAATGGGTTACCTAGAGAGGTGGTGGAATCTCTGTCTTTGGAGATATTTAAGGGGTGGTTAGACAATAACCTGGCTGGGATGATTTAGTGGGAGTGGTCCTGCTTTTAGCGGGGGGTTGGACTAGATGACCTCATGAGGTTCCTTCCAACCCTATGATTCTATGACTAAAGACAGCAAGATGGTGAGAAGAAAGAATTCTTTTCAGTCACAAAGAGATTGTCCACTTCTTCATTGTAATCGGCTTTTAAACATTCTGTCCAAGTCCTTATTCCTGAAGTTGGATATTCTCTCTCAACACATTAATATCAAGAGACATTTGCATTTCAACAACAGTGGGAAGAGACACTAGGCACTCTTATAACAAATATACAAATTAAAAATAATGATCTCTGCATTTATCTTCATCCATTTCCTTGTCCCTGGTGCTATGGTTAGATCTGATTATCTCATTTAAATAGGTTATTTAAATGGGTTATGAAGAAGAAGAAGAAGAAGAAGAAGAAGCCCAATCTGTTTCTTCACTGTGCTGCTGTGCAAGCATACATTATTGTTATTATTTTATTGCTGTAGATAGTGTCGATCCTCTTTTGAATCCCTTAATTCAAAAATGTCCATGATACAGAGCTTTTAAAAGATCATGTTTGGCCAAGAAAGACAAAGATGAAAATATGTTTACATAATTATAAAATCATACAGCTCTTTTTGAAATAACTAAGGATAAAGACTGGGAACAGGAATAGTTGAAATAAATAATAATAATAAATCAGTCATGCAGGATAATAAACATCCTAGAGTAGTACAAAATAGGTATTCACACTGGTGCAGATTGAGAACTGAGTATACACTGATGTAGTGATGTCTGTGTGAGACTCCAGCAACCTGAATCAATGGCAAACCCCAGTTCATCTCAAAGGGTTGTTGATTCTGAAGCCTAATGATGACGATTTAAATGTCACCACTGTTGACTAGTTTGCTGTTACAAAAGATGGCAAAGAGGAAGAGGGATAATGCTATTATAAAAATCTGTGAATTTGATGAGTAAAAAGTAGGTGGGACTTGTGTGACTTAGGGACTTCTTGATGCCAGCTGGCAGAGGGCACAGGAGGTGCATAGGACTATAAAAGGATCCCCTCTGTTGGATATAAGCATAATAATTCACTAAAAGGTGGCATGTGAAGCCTCCACCAAGATGAAGTATCCCACTGGTCATGAAAAGATTGCAGAATGTGTGGCTGGATAATATTTAAGGACTTCTGTCTATACTGAAAATAACGTTCTTAAGGCAGGTAACTAGGAAGTGGCATATCACAGACAGGAGCCTTTCTGGCTCGGTGTAAGAAATGTTTATCTGTGGCTGGACACTGTCTATCGTGTGCTTATTTGAATACTGAACCAGATGCTGATAGGAGGCTGCAAAACTCTACAAGAAAAGAAGTGTACAGGGAATGAAACTAAACCATCAAGGAATGTCCTGTTTATGAAGAAGGACAATTAATTTTTCTGGTATATCTGGGAGTGCAAAGAAACACCCTGGATCTTTCAGTAAGGAGACAAGCTGACAGCTTGACTTCTCCTATGAACAGAAGATAACAGTCAAGTATGATTGTAAAATGCTAAAACAACTGGGTGACCATTGCTGTAGAAGACAGGACAATATCTAGTTAAGTAAGTTTAAGTTCTAGAGTGTGTGCTATGATTTTATTTTTATGCCACCATTTGTTACCAATACTTCAATTTGCTATCACTCTAACTTTATCCTTCATTAAAAAGACTTTTACTTGTTTTCTACATGATCATATCCAAGGGCTGAGTTCCAAACAGAATGATGACTGGGGAGAAACTGGTAAATTGGAGTGTCTTGTGTCTCTGGAAGCAACAAATCTGTGAATAAAAATCTAAAAGAACAGGGGATGAACAGTCATGGGAGTCACTTGGTAGACTTAGGAGTTGGAGCATGCTGATCACTAACCCACGGAGAGAGACAGACAGAGAGAAGGGTCTCCTTAGACCTAGAGAGAAGTTCTTGTGTTCCTGTGACCAGTGGAGTTTGAAGAGCTGATGTCTGGTAGACACATCCAAGACTTCCTCATGCTAAAGGCTGGTAGTGCAATGCTTCATAACCTTGGGAATGCCCAGGAAGGGTCAGAGCTTGATTTTTGGGTGGAGCTTTGGAGAGGATCGCTACATTTTTTTTTTACACCCGACTGGGTCTAAGCTTCCAGAGATAAACTCCACTGTGCTCAGGAGGGAGAGGACAGGCAGGGTTCATACAGCCTACACTGAGTGTCTTCATGCGTTCCAGGGTGTTTTGAAGATAGGCTAAGGACAAGAGAAGGGATGATGAATCAGTGAGCATGAAGGCTGTGCAATAGGCAGAAGCGTTGGTCCAGAATTAAAGCAGAGATAATAACAGACTGTAATTATTTCAATTGTTGATTTCCTCTTCAACCTGGATTCCCTTATATATATCTTTTAAAATGTTTAATACTTGGTTATTTGTTGTTGACGCAGCTGCTGTTAATCATTCATTTAATGGGAAGGTCTATATTACTGAAATTCTAAAAGTCTAGATGATACTTACAGTCTATTAGATCAAATACGACCTAGTTTCATTTAAATTGTATTTTAAAATGCTACCTCAGGCTGCATTCTACATTATCTTCTGTTCATTCCTCAAATCAAAACAGCTGCTGACTCATGGATGATATAATTAATTTACGCATCATTTGAAGTTGCTATAATTAATATAATTACATCATAAATATGTGGCAAATATGCCAATTGTTTTAACACCTTTAAAAGTCAATGGGAACTTAGGGGTTGACTTTGTCAGGAAAAAGATCAGGCCCTTAATGTATACAATCCAAATAAACAGCAGTAATGAAGATGCAAATAGTTTGGTTAATGGACCATAAGCATCGGAAATAGGCATGATGATTTTCACATTTGGAGATGCACATTGAGTGAAAACTTGAGTTAACAGATAATCCTCTGAAAATTGGAAATCATATATTTCCATGATATATACTTCCTTTTATCCCCCCTTTTGAATGTCATAGCTGAGAAATATGTTGATGTCCAATGCCTTGCTTTCTTGTGGGGCTTCAAGCATCTCTCCCTACCCCTCCCTCACCCCCCCCCCCCCAATTCAAACTCAGCATCCTGTATTGCTTAACAATAAAGCATTTCCTAAAGAAAATCTGCTTACTCGCTGGTTCATGAGAATAAGTACTATTAGATTTGGTAATTGCTTCCCATTTGAAAAAGGAATTATGATGCTGACATGTTTATCAATCATAAACAGTAATAGTGGAACATTTTACCTGTGTTGCAGCTCATGAGTGGCAGCAGAATTACTAGTTTCCATAGTAACATCATCTCCACTTTCCAAGGTCAAAAATCCCTCCCATCCAATCAGCAGAGAATAAAATATTTCTTTCTGTAATTGTCCTTATATATTCTGTTAAAAAAAAAAAGTAAGAGATGTTGGGTCGTTAAAATGTAAATATAAAATACATACACAACGCCAAAGATTCCCTTGTGCTATAGCCACATCCAGCTGCACTACTGAAGACCCTGCTTCGAAAGGTACCATGACTAGTGTAGGGAACCTCATTGCAGTATAAAAGTGATGCTCATATGCCAATGACCTGAAATCTAGACTTCTAGTAATGTCATTCCTTCTTCCAGCTGTAGTAGAAAGAAGAGTATGGACAAGGGAAAGGTGTTGTGGCTGGGATTCCCTAATGGTACCATAAGCCTTAACAGTAGTTTCTGTCCCTTGAGGCTATTTGCAGATGCTGTATGTCAAGCAGGAGTCAGGCATAGAAGCATGATCATCTTGTTTATGCATGTGTGGCCTCACTGATACAGCAATAGGTTCTATGAACAAGTCCCTTCAGATTCTTTCTAATTCTTAGTGGGGGAAAATAATCTCTAAGCAAACAGTCCATATAAGGCCTATGCATACCTTATGTTCTATTTAAGCTCCAAAAATGTGGCTTGGGGGGGGGGGGGACTTAAAATGGAGCATACACCTTTCATGGATCCTTAGCACAGGGGTGAATTTCCCCTGCTAAGAAGTCAGCAAAATCTGTTCAGAGTTGGATAAGAAGAATAAGAAGAGTCAGGATCTCTACAGAGAGCTACTCGCTGGATTGGGGACAGCTTTATGTGCATAAATAGGCTAATCACTTTGGGTATGTCTACATTGGAGACTCTGTTAAGTCAACCTAACAAGGTCGACTTTGTCAACTTAAAGTCGACCTTGTTAAGTCGATTTAGAGAGTCCACATTGAAAACTCCTGTTGACTGCCTGCATCACACTGGCAGGTGCTAGGTCAACAGAGGAGTGGTGCATTGTGGGTAGCTGGGAGAGGACCTGGAGGCCAATTAAATTGACTTAAGGGCACTCCCTGTCCACACTGGCTTAAGTCAACCTTCAGAAGTGGTGTTATTAAGTCGATGTAAGGAAGTGCTTAAGTTGACTTAATAAAAGCCCAGTGTGTACATAGGATTCTGTAGGTCGACTTAACCTTCCTTAAGTCAACCTAAGGTTCCAGTGTAGATGTACCCATAGATTCTAAAGCTAGAAAGGATCCATATGATCACCTAGTCTGACCTCCAGCACAATGATATGCCCAAATGCTCGGTCCTCTGTAATGCTGCTAGGTGGTTCTTGACTCGGTAATGGCTGGAATATAAATGGTTTCCCTAGATGCCACACAACTTCTACTGTTACACACCTGTGCACAGCAGAAGCCAGAATTCAACCCATACTCCAAATGCTTATGGTCCCATCGTTCCACTGCAAAAAGTAAATGTCTCACTAAAATTAGGAGTTTCGCAGGGTGAAAATTGGGTTAGCACATGTTCCTTAATATAAAGCAAATATTTTATAAGGGAGTTGGATAATAGGTAAAAAGTCAGATAAGAATTCTGAAAGCCAATGTTCATATGTGTGTGGTTTTTCAAATTAGAGCATACTAAATTCTTTAATTCTGCAATTTCACATACTAGCACTAGCACTTCATAGAAGCCTAGTTCTATCACTTTAAATCCGATGCATTAGTCACCAAATTAAAAAAAAAATACAAAGAACCCCACAAACCTTAATAAATACTCTAGTACAATACATTATTCCATGTGCTAAATACACTTCAAGGAAGTAAATGCCAGAAATATCCCCTAACGTTAATTTTATTGGAAAATGGTGAATATTGAGTTTTTGATGACTAATGTGTATCTTCCTTGTCTCCTCACCCCCACCCACCCTCCAATTTTCATCAGTATAAATGAAATGCAACAATGAAAGAAATAACATCTGTTAATAACTAAAGGCTTAAGGGGGAAATGGCCATGCATTCCATTAGGGGCTTTGGTGGAGGACTGTGAACATCTCTCCCAAGCTAAGAGAAAGCCCACAGTTCCTCCTACACTTGAATGAATCCAGAACCCTGCAGACAACCCTCCACAAGACCTTAGGACCAGGAAGTATAGTGCCACAAAGTAATGGCTCTTCCACCTTCATCGTAAGTAGAGAAAATATATTGGCAGGTCTGGAGGAACAATCAGGAGTCATACTTAAAGCAGAACACTAACTATCAATTAAGCAATATAGCAAGAAAGCAATATAGTTTCATAAGCTATCTAAACAAATCTTTTGTTGTTGTTGTTGAAGGATTGATTATCTTTCGGAAACGAAATAAGTTTCCCCAGTTTGCTCTAATTTCCTCTGACATCTCAGTCATTGTATGATGCATTAAATCAAGAGAAAAGGATCAGTTTGGTCTTCACTCCCAAAGGGCAAACTAGTCATTTCATGTTGGGAATCAGTTCAGGGAAAAGAAAAAGAAAACCAGAAAGTACTTGATAACATAGGTTTATCAACTTAGAAAATAATTCTGGACCTTTCAAGTGCTGAAAATGGTCCAGTGACAAATTAGTTTTAGGTTACCCATTTAGTGCCCAGTTCTTGGTCCTTTGTTCTTTGCACTGGTGTGGATCCATTTATTTCAGGCATTACTCCTGATTTACAATGAAAGAAGTAAGATTTAAGAGAGTGAGGAGGTGCTGGATGCTGAGCACTTTTGAAAACAGCCCACTTATTTAGGTGCTTAAATATGGATTTAGGTATCTAACTTAAAAAGCTTAGTCTAAAAGGATTGCAGGTGACTTCTTGGTAGATAAACAAGTGCCTGATTCTCCATGGCTTCTGCATCAAGTGTGGTTTACACATGCACAGAGTGATTGATTGTAAAATACTACCAAACCAGAATTCATAGTATATATGCCTGATTAATAGCTCCTGTCTTCTAAATGATTTCACCTAAAAGGTATTTCAAAAGGAGAGTTTTCAGGAAGTTACGAATATGTGAACAAAGGAATTTTCAAAGATTCAGGAGAATTGAATAAGACTATCTTATCAAATCAGACGCTACAGAGGTGATCTTGCATAGGTAGGTCCTAAATCTTGATGATTAGATCTGGACACTTATTCAGGTGTGCAATGGGTAGGGGAGAAAATAAGGGACATAGCCAGTGTCTGGGCTTGGCAGAATTGCCATGTGGAGTATAGTGACTGCTCCTTCTCTATTCTCTTGAGAATGTACAGTACACTAAGGTGGGTAGGGAGAGGCGGAAAGTGAATTGTACCTCAGCTTCAGCTCCAAACACATCAGACAAAGGAGCTGGATGGCCATCCTGGGGAGAGAGCATATATTGCACACATGCCTTCTTAAGAACCTCCAACAGATCAGTGATCTGGAAGCAGTGTCTCTTCAAGTGCCATTGATGTCCCTAACCTCATCTGAAGTGATGGAGCTCCATGCTATCTCCAACGCAGGACTGTGTCTGACATACAGGGTTGAGACTTGTTTCACTCTTTTTAGTTTTCAGACAGAGGCAATTAAACATTAATCTATGAGTGTATAAATGGCTCGCAGTTTCTGGAAAAGAGAGATCTTGTATTCATATTGTCTTGATGACGCATGTAACGATACCTATTTAAACTGCATCTAAACATGGGTCTCTTGTAACACAGCTGCAAGTACAGGCTGCTGCAAATAGCAAGAATACATATGCAGTATTGATGGCACTCATGTTAGCTAAAAATATTTGTTCATCTTTTGATCTGTAACTGCTGTCCCACTTCTAGCCTCCAATCTATAAGTTACTGATGAAAGTAAAAAAGCTAAAAGTAAAAAAAAGTAAAAATAAAAAGTAAAATAAAAATAACCAGCCAAACCCTCCCTCCTCCCCCTCCCCCCCAGCCCCAACCTATATTCTTTAGGTAGCCCAACCATTTTAGTTACTTAAATTCTGCCAAAGACCTTATAGACAAACAGGTACTTAATAATTTTTTTACAACAGATTTCCAACAGCAGCTTCCATGGGATTATTTACTGTCAAACTAAATCAAGAATAAATGAAAAAAAAATGAAATATTTATAGTCTGAGACAATCTGGTTCAGACTAAAACCCCAGTCTGGCATTAAATCAGGCAAGGTAACAAGATAAATCGTGCCATCATACTCTTTGTTTGCTGGATGCATCCCTATCACTTATTATAATTGCTATGCCATACTTTGAAATACACAGTCTACTTAGATAGAAGACAAAATATGGTAAATATGATCATGGGAGAGACATTAGATTTTTCCCATAGAAGCACTGGTTGCACATCCATTTATTAACAGCCAGAAATTTATACAAAATATGTTTGTTACAAAAATAGTCAGCACCAATGTTTTGCTGCTTTCCCATTAGAGCAAACAAATCAATGGAAAAGAACTCATGCATCAAATATTATATTCCAGCTGTCACTTACTTCCTCTCCTTTTGACACTGGATGGGGGAAAATAGCAAATAAGTCATGTGGGGGTTATATTGTTATGTGCATGGTGTATATAGTTGCATGTTTGAAATGAACATATTTATATAGTCGGATAGCTAAAAAGATTGCTGAAATGGATATAACAGAACAAAGAGACAATTGCTAAAGGCACCATTCTGCCACCTTTAATCAGATTCGGTAATAAGTTACTGTGCAACTAGTACTTCTGAATTTTTTTTTCCATGGACAATAATCTGCCCAGCTCTACTAGAAAGGATGGACACACCATAATATGCTCATCAATTTCTTCTATATTGGCATTTAGAATATTGATGATTTGGGGCCAAATTCATGCCTGGTATAAGCAAATGTATTGATTCCAGTCATATTGCATCCAGTGTAATGCAATACAAAAAGGGAAAAATCTTTTGTGCCTTAAGCCCAAAGTTTGAAATTTGATTGCTCTTCTCTTAGATGGGAAGAATTTAGAAGCATATAAGACATAGATTTATTTCATCATTATGATGAGCTGACGTATATAGAAATAGTATAATAAAACTCAGTAGATGTTTTGGTTTTTTAAAAATTTTACTTTGTTACTAAGCTTTCTTTTTGAATAACCTGTTGGCTATTAGTCTGGGCCAGGATTTTTTCTAGTGATGCAACACATTTTAGTGTTAATGTGGAACATTTATATTATGTCTGCCGTGATTGTCTATTAGTTTTCTGAAAGTGAGAGTCACTTAAAGTGGAAAACTGATTTTTTTTTTTTAGAAAAGAACATTGTTGTGCAACAAAAATGGCAAGATTTTACTCTTCGTTAAGTACAACCAAATTGACAATTTTACCTGTGGCAAAGTGTTGTGCCCTGATCGCAGAAATAGCAACACTTAGAACTGACAAGGACAAATGCCATGTTTAAGATCAGAAGACTTGGACCAAATTCAGTTCAATTCAATACCAAATTGATATGAATGGTGGTAGCGAAATATACATCGGCGTAACTCAGTTGTCAACTGGTTGCAGGTATGGGAACTTAGCAGGAAGAGAGGAAGAAGGATATGATCGAGAATACATCTAAAACTAAGAGGAGATAAGTTAGGCATGTGCTTTTCTTACCCTGCTTTAAAGTCTTGTGTTGGAGGATTTCATTCTGTAACTTTTCCTCCTGTTCACTTACACAAATATATATGTCATAAAATCTAACTATGAACTTGGGCTATGATACCTATTTCCTCCTTTCATGTACTCAGCTTCCAGGATGGAAGGTGAAGTTTATCACAGCTGTGCTTATATTGTGACACACTATTGTTCCTGATCTCTATATTGTCTCCTGAGCATCTGATTTACAGGATCTAATGTGAATTTTCTCATGAGTACCAATGATATATAGGTACATTTTTCTTTTCAAATTCTTCATCCCTCAGGCACTCTGCACACAGACTCCTTTCCAGATAGCCATAACAGAATGAATAGCAAATGCTTGTAACTATATGGAGCAAAGGCAGGAAGAGTCAGTTCTACTGACTCTGGGAAGATTTACCTACATTTTCTTGGCCTTTATTGCTTGTTTTCAAATTATTGAATCATGTCTTGTTGGGGAAAAGTTACCCATTTGTCTGAGGTGTCCCTAATTCTAATTGCTTCCATATCCTCTCTTGGTGCAAAAGAAACTGGGTCCCATTAGCAGTACCTTCTGGACGACTATTGAAAACTCTTTCTGGAGAACTAAAAATACCGTGTTTTGTTTCTAATTCAAATGTAGTACTCAGATTTAGTACTTTCTACTTTCAGTGAATATTCCTAACTCCCAACACTTAACTGGGATACACATGGACCTGTTGACAGAATACATGTTGTCAGTCCTTTAGACATCCATTGTTAAGCACCAGAAGCCAAGTTGCACCCTTGTATATGTGACTCTAGCTTCCCTTGGTTCACTTTTACTGCTGACTTCATTAACATTCGCATGGGCAAAATCTGGCTCCCAATGAAAATTCCACTTTATGTTCTCTGATGCCTATGTACGACTTTGATAGTTTCAAAATTCATCCTACCTCTAATAAGCTACAGGCTTCACTTTAGAAATTCCTTAACTAGCAGGTCTCTTCCTCACCTGAACCCATCTCTATTGATAGTGAGGATATGTCATGAAATTTTATTTGGCTTATGTATGGAAGCTTTTTCCAGGGACAATAAAAGTTAAAATGGGCTATGTACAACCCATTCAATATTTAATGGCCTAGATGAGTTTGTACTGTGTATGTGTCATAGCCAAATGAGGAAAGCAATATACCGGTAGGTCTAAATTATTTGCTGGCGCTTTGCAATTTTGTTTCTAGATTTTTATAATCGCACACTAAAGAATGTATATTTTGCATGCACAGTCATGGAGATGGTCCATGTATTTGAGATGTACGTGCACATTACTATTGGACAATCTAGAATCATTTGCACATGTAGCTCTTACAAATACAAATATGAGCAAAAATATTGTGCTCTCAAATGATGCATGAAGGCCCACAATTAAGAATAATCAAACCTGTGTAAAAGAACTAACGTTAACAGTTTGTAATCATTTGCTGCATTTAATACAATTATACAGATAAAAAGATAAAGACCTAGCATGTTGCATTGTTCACAAATAGCACCCCAAAAAGGGTCTTTTATCAGCAAACTGCTTCAGTAATAAGTCATAAGTCATAATTAAGCTAATTGTTGTAAACAGTCATAACCCTTGGGCTTAACTCAAGCCTTTGGAAAAGCATACTGAAGATACAATTATTTCATAACTGCCATGTTTTTTGAAGCTGATTTACTAGTACTTTGATTTTCCCCCTCCAGTTTATACACAGTATGCAATGGCTGTAATCGTTCTAAAAGAGTTGTCTCCTGGCACAAAAAATGAATAAAATAAAATAAAATAGCTTCACATACTCAGATTTCAGTATCACTGGCAGTATTTCCCTATAACAGAAAATTTAGACATTAATTTTCTCTCCTTTTTTTAAAAAAATGTACCAATTAAGGTATCATTTAAATCAATCATCTCAACTTCAGACAACTTTTTGTACTGTAAAGTTACAGCATCTATCATTTTCACTCTAGTTTGTGCTATGTGTGATAAACAAAGGCTGACATTCTCCCCTGTGGCATACTGGTATAAAGTTTGCCTAAAGTTGGTGTACTGGCTCCGTTCTGTAAGTGCAGGGACAAAGCAGAGAGCTAAGTGCGAGTCATTGGGGCCTCCCTCTACCACACTGATCCCTTATTGGCCCTTTTGATTGTTGGCAGCTGGTGTAAATTATAGCAGCTTTCTGGCTGCTCTAAGTTATGCAGTGGGATTGGTCTGGTGCCTAGCAACTTTGCCAACCACTCCTCTCTAGAGCTGCACTCTGCTCATTGGCTTCAGCAAAAGATCAGCTCCAATTCATTTATGTTTCCAAGCTTAACCTAGGAGAATCCTTCACATTTTGGGCGTTTCCTATGTTTAAAAATGAAAATGTTCTATTTATTAAAAGTGATCAATATGAAAAAGAAACCTACTGATATCATTGAATGATAGTGTAGTGGAATCATTCAAATCTTCTCAAAGTTGGACTGTTAAATTTCTGTTTTAAACATTGATGATCTTAAATGAAATCTCTGGTTTGGTCCCCAAAAAATCCATAAAGCTGTCCATCTAAATCCCATTGAATTCACTGGAAAATCTCATTGACGTCAGTGGGTTTTGGATTAGGCTTTATACTCTGTGCTTCTTGCTGCAGACTTTGCGGCCACTTATTTTGTTTTTCAGTAGCTACAAAGCACAGTTAATATGATCTAGCCTTTATGTTAACTCATAAGGCCTGACCCAAACGGCACTGAAAACAATGGATGGGCCCAATGTCAAGCAGGTTGTTGGTAATAATTTCTATTCTGAACTGAACTGCCTCTAGCACGTGGCAGTTTCATAGCTATCATTGCACTATCTGCTACCATGATATCGCTCTTTGAAGAATTTGTCCAAAGCTAGGAAGTGTCTCCATATCACAATCTTCTACAAGCACATCTCTACATATTGACTGATAAATAATATCTGACCATCTCGAATTAAGGCAATGTTGGGTTCTAGCTGCCACTTCTGTCTGTGTTATTAAAGGTCTATTCCTTACTCATTCAATAGTTTATTCTTTAATGAACCCTCAAGATCATTACATAATGTATCAGATTTTAATGGATTTTTTTTCTATTAAAATATTCACGGAATGATTTGCCTCTTCCCCCATTAATCACCCAGCTTTACCCTAAGCAATGCTTCCTATTACCACTGGGCTTTCAAAATACCCAGTTAGGAATGGGAGGCTGGGGCTTCCCTGTGCTTCACTGTTTCCCAGCTGACTCACTGGCCCTTTTGTGTTGCTACAGAGTTCCAGTCCCATGACCATCATCATCATTGTTCATTATCTATACCATCTTGAGCATAGCAATGGCTAATGCACACTTAGAAGAAACAAAAGCATTTTAATCCTGGAACCCCATGAGCAGCAAAGTCCTCTGATACCTCAGCTGTGATTGCACCTGAGCTCCAAACCCAGCCCCATTTACCTCTAGGTTCTCCTCTGATCAGCCTCTAGCTTCAGAAGCAATAGTACTAAGTGACCTAGTGAAATTTATTCCCTAACTTAAATTCAAAGCAGAAGTATGGCAGACCTAGACAATGGATTGTTTAGCCTGTAACTCTTTTTAGAAATTAAATCAAACTGAAGTGAGGCAAAGTACAGTAATTATATGTCTCCCGTTGCTTGATAGGAAAAGAGCAGCCACACAAATGTTTCCTGAGGCAATAAGGAAAACGAAAAGAAAAATTTGCAGCAGCGATAGCCGCATTTAATGATGTCTGCCAAGCTTTCCTCCAACTCAGGAAAGGCAATTCTAATTCAAACCCTTATATTTCTGTAGGCAACATATACAGTGGTTCACCAACAGATTGGCTGCCATTGACCTTCTGTCTTACTGCATTTTCAGAAATGCAGCTCTTAGAGGCCTGTTGGAAAACTTAAACCTCACATATAATTTTCTGTCTCACTTCACTTTTGGTTTGCCATATATGATTCCCAGTGCAGAATCTCAGGCACTTATAAATCAGAGTATGTATGTAGCTCACCAAATATAAATAGAGGTGTGGTCTGGTGCAGTGGTTCTCAACCTTTTGCAGGTCGTGACACACTCAGTGGCGTATCATGACCCTATAGGACACACCAGCCCACCACCCCTACACAAAACCCAGCCATCTTCCCATTTCTCCATGACACACATATCACTGTTTGGCCACACAGTAATGTGTTCCGACACAGTGCTTGAAAACTCATTGTGGCAGAAGAACCCAGAAACTCCTAAGATCAGACTCCAGCTCTCACACTGATTGAATCCCAGTTCTGATATCACTTAAATAAATTGCCTCATTTCTTTACTTTAGCTGATGGTTCTGGAACGTTCTCTGACAGGTTCAATTCACTCCTTGGATTGTACTGGTGGAAATGAGGTTACGCTGGTAGCGTAAAGCCTGCCCGTGGTGGGGGCATGGCAGGCTATGCCCTTTGCAACCCTTGCTATTTGGGGGCCAGGAGCAGAACTCATAAAATGGATGGAGCTGGCCAGGATGGGGACGGTATCAGAATCTTCCTTGTACAGATTCTTTCAGGACCCTGCGCTACCAGGCTACATACAGTGCCCTAGGAAGAGTTTAAAGCTGCCGTCTCCTGACACAGGACAGCAGTCAGTGCAGGACAGTATGGCAGTGCTGTCCCAAAAGGAGCTTTTCTGAGTAACAGTTCCTTCTCCCCCCCACCACTCCCAATCTCTTGCTCTCAGGGAAAAGTTACTTCTAACTTTCCTTGTGCCTGGCCACCTCTGCTGGCTGGGAATTGGGGCAGGAGACAAAACCAGAGGTGGCTTTGGCTATTTGGGGCCCTAGGCAAAGGCCCATTGTGGGGCCTCCCTATAGGCCCATGGGGGCCCCCCTCCCTGCAGCTTCATCCCTCCATCCATGGCCCCCTCCCCGCTGCCCATGGCACCCCCTGCCACCGTCCCCCTCCCAGCAGCCCTGCCTCCCTACCACCACTGGCCCCAGTCCCCACTCTCTGCTGCTGCCAGCCCCGGCCCCTCAGTCCCAGCACCTCACCGCCAGCCCCCTGCAGCCCTGGCTCCCTGCCGCTGTCCCCATCTTCCCTTCCTCCACCCGCTGCTGGCCCCAGCTCCCTGCTGCCAGCCCCAGAGGGCAGCTCCTCCTCCTGCTGGCAACTGAGGCAGAAGGGCATTTGGGGTAGGCAAAGCAGGTGATGGGACCCCTTACTGCTCGGGGCGTTGGGCATGTGTCTGCTTCACCTACCCCAAAAGCCGCCTCTGGACAAAACCCTGGGTCTGTAAAGTCCATATCCAGATCTCTTTATAGTGGGAGGAGCAGCCTCTAGAATGCTAACATGGCATAGCTCATAGGGCTGTGGGTGAAAGGAGCGGCCAGGGTAAGACCCGGCTTGTTCTAACCCTCAATCATTAATACAGAAAGGCTGACTTGCAGTGCAATGTGTGCACTGTGGGTTATTAGGAAGCTATTAGTATGTTGTTGTGGCTGTGTGTCCTGGGGCACTTGACTAATACTAGGATATTGCTTCCATCCCAGCTGCCTTTACTTATAATTGCCTGGGGTTATAGGATTTGTTGAAGTGAGCAACCTTAGCTCTTAGTACTCTACTTTTACTAGTTTATTTTTTAAGTTCTAACAAGCACCAACAAGATGCACACAAAAGAAGACCTGGTCCGATCTCAGTGGAAACAATGTAAAACACACTGGGACAAAGAGAGAAAGCTATAAGTCTAAAGAAAGATTGGATGGTCTTTTTATATATATATATATATATATATATATATATATATATATATATTGATAATTAAAGAGAACTTTCTACTGATGTAGATGAATGTATTGGTACTTCATGAATGAGTGAATTGTGAGGGGAGAAATTCAAAGCTGAGAATGTGCATTCCTAGAGCGCTATTTAGTTATAGGAGACACCATAGAAGAAGGCATGAAGATGGAAGTGTAAAAAGGAGGTAAAGGGAATAGATATAGTGATGAGATGAGAGGATAATACAATACAGCATAATAAACCTGTGTAGTCCACTGCTCACTGGGTTATTATACTTTGCCATCATTGCGCCATACTAAAAGTAGGAGCCACAGCCTCCAACAGAACAAATGTCAGAAACCAGACTCATACAATTTATTATTTTCTCGTTAAGCATATAAACAATGGAGTAAATCCCCAAGGTATGTTATTTATTGAAACTGAATGTTTCACTACTTGCTCAGAGCCTTTTAATCAGAATGGTGGCAATATACCAAAGGTCATAACTAAAGGCTGCTTCACCCATATACTTGACCTAACTTTGCATAAATACTTGGTCTGATAATGAACTGAAGCCTCAGAAGATCATCTGAGATATCCCCTCCATATGACATAACATAACATAACTTTCACTGGTCAGTATCAAGTGATGAAAAACACTAGTTGAGTCAACCAAAAACCCTGCAAATGCAACAAGATGTTGCAACCAGATGAAACTCTTATGGAAATAACCTAAATGTAATTCATCCTAGAAGATTACAGCCTGATTTTCATAGATTCTGAAAATATTTTCAAGGGTTTGTTCCCCCTTCCCCCATCACTGTGAGTTCTAGAAACATTTTCATTATGTATGGAGTCTTCATTTGATGACAGACACTTTCCAAGAATATATTTTTTTATGATAATCACTTTAAGGGACAGCTCTATAATGGTGTTGAAAAATGAAAAAGAAACATATTAATGAACTTAAAAAGTAGTCTGTCTTAAATTTTGCTACAGGATAGATCTGCATCAATTTTTTGTGTATATTTAATTAGGAACATTGTAAAAGGACCAATTAGAATTAGAATAATATAGTATTTAACAATTACTTTAAAAGTTCTCAGAAATCCCTTCTTTGCTCAAATATTAAGAACTGTAAATTTGAGGAACACACACATTTATTCCTACTTAACAAAGATGTGTAATATGTGCTTTAAGTGAAAACTCAAAACAAGAACCCTGGAAAAAAGCTTCCAAAATAGATTCAGCTTGATAATGATAAAAGGCTTGATCCGGTTGGTATTGAAATCAAGGGTAAAACTCCCCTTTATTTAAATAATGCAGCATCAAAACTAAAATGTCATTAAACGACATGGGATGATGTCATTTGGAGGAGAGGTTTTCAATGCTGCTAAACATTTACAATGGTGTCTTGAAGGTCTTTTGTCTTTCAAGATCTCATACAGATGCTGTTACAATCTGAGCCAGGTGTCACAATAACACGTTAATTTATACTATCACATCCCTTACTCGGTGTTTAAAAAGCTGATGGTTGCTTTATATTAAACATCACAGATTCTTTTTTAAAAACTGTATACAAATTATTTTTATATCTTTCCAGGGCACTTCCTGTAAGAGAAATGATAGCTGGTACTACCAATGAACTTTATCCTGCACTCATTTTCTCCCACGAAAGCTCATGCGATTAATAAATCTGTTAGTCTTTAAAAGTGCCACAAGACTCTGTTGTCATTGCATACCTGTTCCTCTAATTGACTTCAGTGGCAATTTCAGCATAGGAGGAATGAGGGCTCCTGTTCCTTGTGATCAGTGCTGGATACAATCTGTTAGGGAAGGCCTACTTAGTGTTTTACATAGCAGTAACACTGTGTCTTTTGCTTTGTCTGGATCTCCCACTCCATCCCAATAGTTGTCTTGTACCCTAAAGCCACACATTTAGCTAACAGCTGAGGGGCTTTTCTTATAATTACATACAAATATTTCTTTCTTCCTCTTATATATCAGTATGTAGCAGGAATATATTATTTATTGAGAGAGTCCCTCTTGTTCTTATGCTTGACTTGTAGACATATTACATATTTACCTGCCTAGAATCTCATTTCCTGTTTATTGCTCCTACATCTGAAATGATCCTTCTGTTTCTTATTTCACTGTTGCTCATTTATTATTCCTTTCAGGTATAATTGGTTCACTTGAAAATCTGGATTCCATACTATCATACAGGGACCCTTCGCTAAGCCTCGTGGTAATTTCCTAGTAACTTTCCTTACTAATAAATGTTGTGGTGAGTTTGTTAAAAAATGTTCCTCCCCTCGCCCCCCTTTAATTTTGTATTCTGTACAAGAGAGAAAAGGAATAATGTGTTCAGCATACAAAGCATGCCAGGCAAAGCAAATAAGAATTCATACGGGAGGCTAATAGGTTGGAGAGACTCCAGTAACGTGCAGTTGTGCTGAACAAGTGGATGTTAAAAAAAACTATGGGGCTTAAGTGCAGGGTCAAGCGCTCCCTTATACCAGGCATCCATTAGATCCACTTTGTAAGATCCCCTGCACACATACCTTTAAAATAACCCCTAGACTCCTCTGAAAAGAAGTGGCAGATTTCCTGGGCATAGATGGAGACTGCAGAAAAAACTAATACAAAGCTGTGGTGGGAGGAAGGATAGTCCAGTGATGAGGAACGGAGAACTTGAGAGGCCTAGATTTAAGTCCCTGCTCTATGAAACACTTCCTCTGTGATCTTGGGAAAGCACTTTAGTCTTTCTGTGCTTCAGTTCCCCATTTGTACAATGGGGCTAATAGCACTTCCCTACCTTACAGGGATGTTGTAAGAATAAATGCATGGAAAAGTGTGAGGGAGTCATATGCTATGGTGCTAGATAGATATTATCTTTTTACAAGCTTTACTGAGGGATTTAAGGAGAGCAAGCTTGTCAGACATATCCTTTCCCAGCTACAGATCCAACTGAAAGACTCCCCACTGTGATCAAGGTGCACATATGTGAGGGTGACCATTGCACCCTGACTGCTGGGGAATGGTTGGTCCGTATATATTTACAATGCAGGACAAAACTTGTTGAAAAGACCCCCTGCTTTGTGGGTGCCAACCTCTTCTAAATTTTAATCCAGCTCTGGCACTGACTCACGCTATGGCTTTGAATAAGCCATTTAACTTCTCTGCCTCAGCCTCTTTGTCTGTGAAATGGCAAGAGTAGTATTGGCCCGCCTCAGAAAGAGGGTGTGATTTCAAAACAAAATGTCCTAGGTAGATACTAGGAAGCAACCTTTCCCTCAAAAGATCAGGAATCCACAGTAAACATGCTGCAGAGCCAAGGGATTGACATGGTATCATTTCTGGGTATATGGTTGTAATTTCCTCTTCTCCTGATTCCATTATAGGGGTTTGACCATTAATTCAGTTGATCTCATAGAGGCCATGGAGTACCGAAATCAGAACTTCCCTTGACACACTTTTTACATAAAGGATATGTTGGATATATGGCCTAGTTTACATAAAGAATCTATTTCCCATACTCTAAAAGTAACTCTTTTAGCTAGTCAAAGGATTTTTTTTTCAGGGAAGGCAAAAGAAAGACGTGGTTTTTAACTTGGCATGAGAAATGAGGGAGTTGCCAGTCTACCCAGTCAACGTTATAGCCACTATACCTACAGCTCACCACAGCTAAAGAGAATGAGTGACAACATATTTAAAGAGAGATCCACTACATCTAGTTGTCTGGGATTTTCCAGCTAGATGGCTATGAAATCATTGTCCCCAAGTGGAGCTTTGTTTGCTTGTTTGTTTGGGGGCTTTTAGTTTTTGTTTTGATTTTTTTTTTTATTTTGTTTTGTTTTTACAGAGGATAAAGCAGGATAACTAATGTGCATATATTAAAAATACTAGTGGACACAAGGGCTATGTCTACACTTGTAAAGTTAAGTCGATTCTTAAGTTCACTTAACAAGGTCAGCTTTAAGTTGACTTAAACTCGACCTTGGTAAGTCGACTTAACAGAGTGGCTACACTTTAAGTCAACTTAAGTTGACCTTGTTAAGTTGACTTATCAATAGACATAGCCATCCACACTGGCTTTAAGTCCACTTAATAAGGTCGACTTAGAGCTATTCCCCTTCCACACTGGCTTTAAGTTGATTTAAGAAGTCGACTTAAGGCTTAAATTGACCTTCAGAGATGGTGTTATTAAGTCGACTTAAGCTGTTATTAAGTCGACTTAAGGAAGCGCTTAAGTCGACTTAATGAAAGCCCAGTGTGGACGCGGCCTTGTGTATGTCGACTTAAGCATCCTTAAGTCAACCTAAGTTGTCAGTGTAGATGCACCCAAAGTGCTTCAGTATTACTATGAGGTAAACTGGGTGAGCTCTACCAGGGATAAGAAATATGATGCTGACTTTAACTAGCTACCATGCAGTAAAACCCTTGTCTCCACTAGGATTTAACAAATATATAGTCACTACTAGGATCTTACAGCAGGATATGTCAGGTGGCAGTGAACCTACTATTAAAACACACACTTCACTTTTAGCAGTCAAGACATTGTCTAAGATATCTGTGGTGGTCTAATAGAAACTACTAGAGTCATTGCTTTAGAACTTGTCATGGAGCCCCCATAGCACCTCATGTCCCCTTGTAGTCTGGGCTGGCCTGGCAGATTCCCATCTCAGTTTCCTGCGCATGCTTCAGCAGCCAACTCTCACAGCATGTTCCTCTTTCAGGTTCTCATTTATTTAACATTTTGTATTTTTAATTCCTGGCCTCCCTAGCCTGCAATTGTACCCCTTTAATTTAGGATGAACAACATTTCTTCCTAGCTCCTTGGCTACCTATGCCATTTAACTGAGGGTTTTACAATAACTCCAGCAACATCTACCAAGAACCCTGGCCACCTTACTTGCTGTTAGTCAACTTCTTCGAGGAAGTCAACACTGACCTCTCTCCTCTAAGGGTCTTTCTTCTACCCTACAGGCACATTACATCACATCATGTCCTGCCTCCCACAACTTGAGTTTCCTCAGCCTTTTTAGTCCCAATCTTTCTTTACAAAACCTTCAATTAATCATCCTACCTCACTCTTCCCTTATTGAGGGAACAAGTGGACTCTCTTTTGTTCCAGAACACTAATTAATCAATTAGCTAGTGGTTGACTCAATCAGGCACGGATGCCCTGACCTCGCCTTACCTTTCGAGGCCAGTCATCCTATGGTAGAATTTAAAACAAACAGATAAAAGTATTTGAGGGGAGGGAGTTATAGAGACTTCTGATATTGTACCAAATGGCTTCCCAGTTCACTTACATCAGTAAAATTTGTAAATCAGATTCTCCTTTTAACTTTCTACACAAAGTGGAGGGGAGGAGCTGCAAAACATCAGAAGACTTTAGTCGCTTTTATGAGTTGCTGGTGAGATGCTCTTTTGATTCAGGCACTTTGAGAAATTCCTTTAAAGTGGGTCTAAAAGCAAAGCCACCTACCACTCCAGGCTTATGAATTTAAGGACCACAGTTTGTAACAAAATAAAAAGTGAAAACAGGGTTAATATTAATTCTTAGGCCAGAATCTTGAAATTTGCCAGCTTAATAACCATCAGATCTTCAACCTGGCAGAAATTATTAGAGGCAATATGAATACAAATTCTTAGCTTCAGATTTCCTCAGAGAGATGTTAAGAAATACTTAGATTTTGTAATAGCCAGATATTGCTGCAAAGCAATAAATAGGAAGGAGAGGTCCATTTTTATACCAAGCTAGGAAGCATGAATTCTTATGGGTTAGGTTAATTTAAACCACCTGGGATGAGGCTAAGTGGAATACTAAATAATATAATACAAATGAAGTAAGTTTATTACTCCTGCTCGTAGCCAGGGTGTCTAATATTAACTTGGCAATTCATGGCTAATATTTGTTCCCCCCAGAATAAACCCATAATCACTATTCACAGATACATATCTACATGCTTGCCAGTAGGTAAACACTGCGGTCGGGGTTTATTGTTTAACAAGTGATTGGCTCAAGTTAAAATGTTAATCTTTGTCATTTCATTCTGGTTTAGCAGATGGAAATTGGTTCTATTTATTAGTTAAATTTAGAATCTCATTTGATAATGCAGGGAAAACCGGAAGCAGCAAGTGGTTTTAGTTGAAGTCCGAACTGGGTTTAAAGAAAGTAATTTCTTAAAATATAAAAAAGAAAAAGTATGAGTGGGATAATCCATTTGGGCATTTTAAAGAGATTGATTAAATTGAATGTCCTATCCAGGGCTATGTCTACACTTGCAAGTTAGTTCGAATTAAGGAAGCTTAATTAGAATTAACTTAAGCCTTGGCTACACCAGGCTTTCATTAGTTTGAATTAAGGGCTTCCTTAATTTGAACTAATAAATTCGATTGCTTAGTTCGAACTAACCCTTAATTCAAAATAATTAGTTCGAATTAAGTCAATGTGACCATATAAGTTTGAACTAACTGCTTAGTTCAAACTAATTGGCAGATTGATCTTCATGCAACTGACTAATTTGAGCTAAGCAAGTGCCCTGCATGGACATGGCTTGTTCGAACTAGTATTCTAGTGGGGCCATGCTAGTTCAAATTGAGTTAATTCGAATTAACTAAAATTAGTCAAATTCCAAAGGGGTAGCCGTGTTAGTCTATTGTAGAAAGACAACAGGAACTAGCTTTTATAAGTGTAGACATAGCCCAGGATTCTAGCTAAGCCAGTGGCAACAGAAACTCCCAAACATATCAACCAAATCTGCAGGAACAGTAGGAGTGAATGTAGATGGGGTCTAGAAAAAGAGAAGGATGATAGTTGAGCAAGAGCCAGAGAAAAAAGAGCAAGACTATGTGGCGAAATCCATGAAGGGTTTCACTAATGCATATTGTGTGGAAGACTTTCTGTTCCTATAGTGATGGGCAGTAGTGAAAGACTCTAATGTAGAGCAACAATAAAATAATTAGCAAAGACCAGAGTGTCTTATTTCTCCAGATGAAGCTTTGGGACTGCCCAAAAAAGTGGTACACACATTTTTACACATTTCTCCAACGGCAGGTGTGCTATTTGCAGACCCTCGCACAGCTGAGGAGCCCTCACTTCCTTCTATGCACTACTGCACGGGGTGTTTGCATAGTGTGGTGTTCTATGTTGTACAGCACAAACACCGAATATCATGACCACCCTTCCATTTACCCATCTTCCGTGCAGAATAAAAGCCTATTGTGTCACAGCCACAAAGCCCTCTGCAGCCAAGGAAGGAATGCTGGATTTGCATAACAAAAACAAGCAAAAAGACTGAAATACTATATGGGTACACAATCTTATTGCACACCAAAGCCCATTACATTAAAGCCCCTTCATACTGCTCTGGAAGTGACTGAATACAAATGAGAAACAGGCACAATATGGCCAGTGTCACCACTTGCAATGAGAGAGTACTCAAGGACAGAAAGGGGACAGAATAGATGCACATATGCACATTTCATTTCTCCTGTTTTTCCTCTCCTCTGAATTTTGCAGGCCATGAGTTTCAGGCCAATCTTTTGAATATTCCTAAATGATAAAGGCCAGACTGGGATAGGCCTTTGTATTGGGTGTGATACAGAGCCCGTCAAAATAACAGGCTGTGTCACTAGACTGTGCCCCTTATTTGTTCCATCCAGGACAAATGTGGGCAAAAATCAGCCTCTGCCGACACCCACCTCTGGACCAGCCTGTGGAGCCATGTCACTGCATGGTGGGGACCAATCTGTATCATTTCTTATGTCTGATGGAAAGTCCAAACAGCCCTAGGAGAGATGTCACTGCTTGAGCCCCAGACTCTCCTGAAGCCCCATTCCACCCTCATGCAGAGCGGTATGTAAAGCACATCACCTAGTTCAACATTGTATAACAGTAGGTATAATGCAAAGACAGATACGAGTCAGACAGGTAGATGAATGAGCATGAGGGGGAGGATGTGGAATTTAAAATTTGCAGGTGCTTATTAGAATCAGAAATAGCAAATTCTTTCTGAATTCAGTATCCCAAAACTTGGCTAAGAATGAGTCCACAGAAGGGCTGATATTTTCCACTGAAGTTCTAATAATACATTATTTTTTAATGTTTACCAAAGAATACATAACCATGTCTTACATTAACAGCTGAAGTAGGCATTAAAGGTTGTTTTGATATCTTAACAAATATTCTATAGTAAGTTGCATCAAATGTATGTAAAGATGTTGATTATAAAATATTGCAGGTCCCTTGCAGTTTCTTTTTAAATGGACAGTTATAAAATCAACTAAATATTACCATAAGTCATATAATTGAAAATATACAGAAAAATAAGTTAATGTGAACTGAAGAAAGCAGAAG
The DNA here is from genome assembly GCA_007922175.1 of Pelusios castaneus. Classification (NCBI taxonomy): domain Eukaryota; kingdom Metazoa; phylum Chordata; order Testudines; family Pelomedusidae; genus Pelusios; species Pelusios castaneus. The sequence goes on from ML685770.1 coordinate 17,122,508, forward strand.
GTTAGAGAATGCATTGGCAGAATTGTAGGTAATTCTAAAATCTACTTTCCTGTACAAGAAAATATTATTTTTTAAACTTAGAACTTTAAATATTTCTAATAATAATAATAATAATATTTTATAATTCCCGTTCCTTCAAAGTCAGTTCATACACCATATCACTCTTTCTTCCTAATATTCCAAAATCATGATGTAATTTTATTCCTAAAATTAATTGATGTCTATTTATTAATTAATATCTTTCAAAACCTGTTCTGTTTCCTTGCAACCATGTATGAAATGCTTCTGCATTCTGAGGGCAGATCACATCAACTGTCACTAGACAAATTCCAAAGGGGTAGCTGTGTTAGTCTATTGTAGAAAGACAACAGAGTCTTGCGGCACTTTTAAAGACTAAATAAATAAATAAATAAATAAATCTGTTAGTCTTTAAAAGTGCCGCAAGACTCTGTTGTCTGTCACTAGACAAGTGAGAGAAGGTGATAGAGAGAAACATGAATACATTTTATTACATTAATTACTACTGGACTCCCATTTCACATGACAGTTGCTTTGTTTTTAATTGATTTTCTTTCCTGATAATTATAGTGCACTCAGTGCAAGCCACGGATGTGCCTATCAATAAATTTGCATCTGCTGTATATGCAATAGATAATTTATATAGATTCAGAGTATGTTAGGCAAAATTTTAGCATGAATAATAATTATTATTTGTGGAATGTGTTTTCTTCCTGGTTATACTAAAGAGATTTGTGCTTGAGCCTATTATTCTGGAAGTGTATTGCTTTTTTTTATAATAAATGAAATGGGACAGATCCTCTGTTGGTCTAAATTGCCATTATATGGATGTTATCTGAAGCTTTGGCTCTTTGCAAGAATGTTAAACCTAGAGTTTTGTCTAAAATCCAGTCTAGGTAAATCCCTTCTAGCTCACTAAATTCTCTCTGTCTTTACAGTATTTTGTATTTTCTACCTTAAATAATTGTGTAGTGTGTCTGTGCATTGTTTAAAGAGCTGCCACCACTTTTTAAGACCATATATAGATGCATTTTACTGGTGAAATGAATTCAATCTTCAGGGCAAAGTTTACTTCTTGGTGGATGTCAGCTCTAACATTCTGTTTTTAAAGGAGAAGGGAAATCTCCCTGATGTTGGTCATGGCATTCAACTCAGACTATTCCTTCAACAGAAAAGGGGAATATTCAGAGTTAGGGTAAATGGTAAATCTTTGCCTTCTTGTGATCTGGGTTTTTTGTTTGTTTGTTTCTGTTTTGCCGTAAAGTGGTTTCAGCTGTTTGTCATTGCCTTTGATGGTTTCCCATTCAAACTCATTATGCACATTTAAACAGTTGAGCCTTGCATTGTCAGAGAGGGTGGGGTGAAACCTCCCTCTTGCCTGACTAGGCCATTATTGAAACATCGGGTGCATCTACACTTACAAATTAAGTCGACTTAAGCTTGCTTAAATCGACTTAATCTGCGTCTACACTACATTTTCCTCAAGTCTACTTAAGCAGCAGCTTAAGTCAACTTAAGGAAAATTAAAACCTACTTTAAAGTCTACTTTACTGGCTAAGTCGACTTTATTAAGTCGACTTAGCCAGTGTAGACGCAGATTAGCCTTAAATCGAATTTAAGTTGACTTAAAGGGCTCCAGGGCTCCCCCACTGCCCTCGCTGCCAGGGTGGCTGGCACAGGCAGAGCCTGGCATGGCCCGCCCCCACAGGACAGGACAGAGCCCTGACCACCCTGCTCTTATGCCCTGTCAGTGTCCCTGTCCAGCTCAGCCCCCAACCCAGGTACAATGGGGCAAATGCTGAGCCCCCTGGCACTTGGCAAGGGGTGCCCCCCTGCCACCATGGACCAATCCCAGGTCCACCTAGCCCCTGCAAGTTGACTTAGTCGTCCAGTGTGGATGCTCTAAGTCAATTTGGAAGGGTCCCCCTTAAGTCAACTTAATTTTTGAATGTAGACATGCTATGTCGACTTAACAAAGTTTACTTAAATTAACAAGTGTAGACATAGCCATCCTGAAAAACAAACCAGGAACTTGGTGGCACTTATAAAGGCTAATAAATTTATTTATTATTACTGTTAGTCTTTATAAGTGCCATCAGACTCCTTGTTTGTTTTGCTGAACTAGAGAACACGGCTACCCCTTTGGAACGAAACATCCTGGTGACTAATCTTTACTGTAAAACCACAACAAAGAAGGAGTTCTGAGGCTTTGTTAAAGACTATCAAATGTATTTATTTACTAACAAATTAGTCTTTAAAGGTACAACAGAACTCCTTTTTTGTTTTTGTTTTGCTGGAATAGACTAAGGCCTTGTACACACTACAGTCTTATCATCTGGTAAGAAGTTTTACCGCGCAATAAGGCTGCCAACGTACACACTGAAATGTCGCTTGTTGCACGGCAACAGCCCACTTGCCACGCAACAGATAAACCACCCAGACGAGCATGGTAACGCTTACCGCGGATCATCTGTCACACAACAGACTGTGTGTGTACACTCTTAGCATGTTAACTGGCCTCCGGAAATGTCCTGGAGTGCCAGCTGAGGCCACTCTCGGACACTGGAGCTGTCACAATTGTCAATTTCCCTGCTCTAACTATAACGCTTTCTTTGTCCTGAAATAATTTTATTGTGGGATAAGTCTCTAGTGTATACATGGGCTAACCCACTGAATCTTTACTGTTTACTTCAAGTCCATAAATCACCCTTTTAATATGTGTTAAGCCTTAAATATTACCTATATATGCATCTCAGGATGGTAAGTTCCAAAGGGATAGCCTTGTTAGTCTAGGTCAGCAAAACAAACAAGGAGTCCTGTGGCACTTCTAAAGACTAACAAATGTATTTATTGCATGAGGTTTTGTGGGAGAAAATCCTACTTTGTCAGATGCTTTGAAGATGGGGAATTTACAAATGGGAGGAACATATATGCAGGGAAGTGTAAACATAGGATCAGGTTAGACTGTTACAGCAAATCAATGCAGTTATTAAGATTCAAACACTGGGGAACAGCATATAGATGAGGGTGAGGTCAAATCACCTGTTGTAATGAGAAAAAAATCCATAGTCCATATTTAGCTCTGAGGCAATGTTGTCAAATCTGCATACGAATTCCAGTTCTGCAGGTTCTCTTTGAAGCTTTGATTTGTTGACTCTTCACATATTGTGAGCTTTCTGTGGATACCTTACATGTAACCCTTTATGTGTAGGTATCCTACAAGCTATTTATTTGGTGTAAAGAATTTGTAAACAACTCTCACCTTAGACCTGACAAAGAACCGGGGACTTCTGTGTCACAATCAGAAAATGGAGATTCCTCAAAACCAAAACTATTGAAAGCTCAATTTTTCAAATTGTAATCTCTTTTTGTTTAAAAAATGAACTATAGTTAAACATGAAAAAAACCTTAAAATGTGTAAATGGAAACAAAACATTTCCACTGACCCAATCAATTTACTTATTTATCTATCTATTTTTTTATTTTGGATGATTGGTTAATGACATTTTTTTTTTTTTTGAGGTTTTGACTTTTTGTCCTATGTCACCATGGGGAAAAAAATTGGAAATCTCAGAAAGTTCTTGGACTGGAAAAACTATTTTCCACTCAACTCTATTTATGAAGCTTGTCTCAGAGTGGCCAGAAAGAGCCAAATGCCTCTAATCACTAAAAAGAGTTATTTATTTGTTTTTCATTTCCTAATTGGAATATGTATTTGGTTTCAAAAGTTTACATTATTCTGTGGGGAAACATATCACAAACTTGAAGTATTTCATTCATTTATAAACACGTCCATTTTTATGCATGGAACAAATAAGAAGTGGGTAACGTGTTTGGTTGTTTAGGTACGTGGTACATGCAGTCATGGAAAATATCTGACACTCTCTTAAACTGCTGGAATTGGATCCAGATCACTGACTGAGATGAACCATATGTATCACAAACATATTTTTAAGAAAACAAATGAGGAATGAACAGAAAATCTCTTTTGTCAGTTTAGGAAGTTCTGTTTATGGAAGCGTGGAACTCAGCTGGAAAGTCCGAAGAAACTCAGGAGAGACATACAGTCAAGTCTATGTACAGGTCCAGAAATGCAGCACATTCTGAATTTGAATCCCAATACATTTAACCTCTGGAGTATTCAACCTCCCCAGCATATTCTCAGGTGGTTGAGACTTCTGACCCAGGCCCCTCCTGGCAGTGAGCATATGGGGTTGGCTGTGGGGCACTCAGCGATTCCCAACTTCTGGAATAGCCAGTGTAAAAAAAAACTAACCCAGAGGCTACTTTATGGCTGTGACTGACTAACAGTTGAACAGCTTCTGGATCACTGTAAATAGAAGTGAGGGAATGAAAAGAAAAATATCCAAGTCCCAAGTACAGCAAACTGAAATTTTCTTCACAGCTAGGTACAGAACCTTAATAGCAAGTATTAAATATTCTATCTGGAGATACAGTACATTAAGTTACTATGGGGTATATTTGGCCCTTCTGTGAAGAAGAGTATGGGAGATGAAGAATGCTCACTCTATCTTGCATTCCCATGTTACTAGAATGTTTATTCTAGGAAATAAAGAAATGGGGAGGGGGGGGGGCGGATGGATCTAATGGGACAGATAGTCTCTCAGGAAACAAATGCACAGAGACTGATCATAGAATAAATGAAATAATCACTATGCCTTTCCCTGATGGCATTGGGAGAAATAAACAGCACCTCTCTGAACTACCTACCAGATCACCTCCTGGTTCAGTGTGTTTATTCAATACTCAAGACACAGTTTATTATGCCTCATCTAGCTCTATATTTCCACAGTGAGCTGTAGATTTTAGCACAATGAAAAAATTTATTCTTTAAATACCAACACACCATTTTGCATCTTGGAAAAAAAATGTGTGTGGGAGCCATCCAGCCAATCAATAAAACTATAAGGAAAATATTGTGGTATCATAAATACAAAGTTGTCCCTTGAAGAAAAAATTCAAACTGTTCTTTTCTCTCTATTTTGGTCTCATTAGGCTGCAGCTACTTGATTAATGACTTAGTTTAAGGGTAATTTAATTTATATCATTGTATATATGAAAGGTTATTCCTTGTTATGCCCTACTCAAACAATCTCTACCTTACAAAAACAAACTTTTAATGACTCAATAAATAGAAACCACAGATAGACTGTGTAACAAATTATATATAGGATAACAATCTATAACCTGTTATTAGTTTAGGAGAGCCGCATTGATTTGAATTTTACCCAAAAGCAAACATAAAATTTTTGAAATCGGAAAATAAAACAACAAATGTCACCTTTGTGATCTTTAAAACATGCGGTCCCTTCTTCATTTCTCATTTTAAAACAAAACAAAACAAAACCCCTCATCAATGCAGTCAAATACATTTATCTTTGCAAGAAGCGGCTTTGGGGTTCATCGTTTCTTGTTCTGATGCCTGATCACAGAACAACATAAAAATCAATTAAAGAATGGGATAAAACAAGGCGGTACATCATTATGCAAGGTGGAAGTAGCATTGTCACATTCAGATTGTGACTAAAAAGGAAACCTCTAAGACTCAACTGTCACACTTCCATTTAGGGATGCTAATAGTTTACAATTAATTTAATCAATGCAGCTTGATGAAATCAAATAAGGAAAAAAATAACAAAGTTAATGAAGTTCATATTACACAATTACCTATATCCAAAATTCAGCAGTTTTTCACATTTATGAGGGACAGAAATTCATAGTGAATAAATGCTAAGCTAGAAAGACATCTTCACTGAAAGTTTGTATTTATGAATTCTGGGCATCTAGATTCCTGATCTAAAGCCCATTTAATTGGGTGAAAAGACTCCCACTGATTCCACTATGTTTTGGAACAGGCCTTAAATAAAAGAACAATGAAGCCAAGAATCCTGTCTGGATCTTGTTATTGACTTTATATTAATTTACATGGGATTTAAATTCAATTCAATTCACTTCAATTATTATTTTAATTAGATTAGGTAGAGGTCAAGATATTTGGGTTTTATTCCTCGTTCTGACATTGACTCATTCATTTTGAAATCTTTGAACAATAAGAGAAAAATAATAATCTCTTTTAGCCTTACTTTCCCTAGCTGTAAAATGAGGTCAACAGTACTGACCATAGGCAAAATCAGGCTATATATCTCCCAAACATACAATTGGAGGCCTCATAGGAACTTCTACTACCTTGTAGGAAGATGAAAATTTCCATACTGGATCAAACCGAGGGTCAGTCTAATCCAGTTTCACGTCTCCTACAGTGTCAGCAATCAGATCAGCCAGTCTCCAAGAAACCTACCTAGCAAAGCTACTATGTTGTAAGATGCGTGATCGTTTATACCACCTGAGTGGTGGGATGAGCCATTAAACCCAGCAATTTGGTGGCTTCTCAAAGCATATACTTAGGGGTGTGATAGCTCCTGTGCCTGCTTGTTAGGTTCCCAGCCCCTGCCCCTTTTTTGCACCCAGTCCTGCCACTACCTGGCCTCATTGTAAGTAACCCAGTTCTCAGTCTTGGCTCCAATTTCTGACTTTGGCCCTAATCCTTAGCTTCTATTACTGGCTACTGATACCTCCTCTGGGTCTGACTCCTTCTGACCACTAGGCCTGACAGTCCACTAACAGTAGTTTGTCCCAAAGGAAGGTGAAAAACCTTCTAGTATAGGCAGATGATGGATAATTGTCTCTCCATAAAGGTTCTGCCTCTAATGACGAATTGTAAGAGATTGGCTTTAATCCTGAATCATGAAGCTTTATACCGCCTCCCAATTTTTGTTGTTGTTGGCATTATCTATTCAGTATCCTGGTTATTCACATATCTAGAGTTATAAATGTGACTGCTAATGAAATCTTAGGGAGAGATGCAACCTTGTTCTTCAAGGATTAAGCCAATTCTCAGAAGCAATTCTCTTGATTTCATGGTATTTATTCAACAATGTGGCTTTCCCCATTGACATTATTGCACGGATCACAGGCCTCTGGAAAATGGCAATGACTTTATCTAGCAGAGTATAGTTCCCTCCCTCTCCCCACGGGATTATACAATAGATTCTGTAATGCCTTGGGGCCTGATATAAGAAGCTATGAGGAGGACCTCATAGTGAGGGATTCAGCTTGATATTTGCCAAAGATTTCATTTACTTCTCATGCCATGTAATAATAAAAGCATTGCACACAGGAATGCTGGCAAGAGACATCCCCTACACCCCCCCCTTCATTTTCTGGTCTGGTTAGCTAATATGCATCAAATAAACAGAAGATTAATATCCCTGTCATATGGCAAGACTCAGTATCCACTGACATGCTGTGATACAATCCCGTATGGTAGCCGAAGTCACGAAGATGTCTTACCCAGAGATTGCATCCCTTCGTGTTGGGCACTCTCTTTTGGCACTTCCAGGTTAGACTATTGGAGCATTCTCTGCTGGCACTGACCCTTTAAATCAATGCAGAAACTGATGTTTTTGCTGCAAGATGGCGATCCATTTGTTCAGCAATCTACCTCAGCCAATGCACCAGGGCTCTGCAATCTGCACGGTCTCCGTGGTGATAATCGGGTTTTATAGAGCCATAAATGAGTCGGAATCAGCCTTTCTGAGGGTGTGTCTACACTTGTAAATTAAGTCAATTTAAGCAGGCGTAAGTCGACTTAATTTACTCTGTGTCTACACTAGAGTTTCCTTAATTCAACTTAAGCAGTTCCATAAGTCAAATTAAGGAAAAGTTAGTTTGAATTAGTAAAACCTCATTTTACTTCGAACTAACCCTTAATTCGAACTAGTTAGTTTGAATTAAGTCAATGTGGCCATATTAGTTTGAACTAACTGCTTAGTTCAAACTAACCGGCACATTGACCTTAATGCAACTGACTAATTTGAACTAAGCAAGTGCCATGCCTGGCACTTGCTTAGTTCGAACTAACTTTCTAGTGGGGCCATGCTAGATCAAATTAAGTTAATTTGAACTAACTGAAATTAGTTTGAATTAGTTAGTTCTAATTAACTAATTCGAACTAACTTTGGTAAACGTAGACATAGCCTGAGAGACAGTGTCTCTCAGAGGAGATCAGTGGAAATGCTTGATTTGGAGTGCCTGGGGCAGTGGTTCTCAACCACTGTTTTGGGACACATTATTGTGTCACCACACAGTGGTGTATCACAAAGAGCTGGGGAAATGGCTGGATTTGGTCTGTGGGGGATAGGTTGGTGTTTTCTGTAGGGTAGTGATATGTCACCAAGCGTGTCGCAACCTGCAAAAGTTAACAGTAGACATAGACGTCCACACTGGCTTTAAGTTGACTTAATAAGTTCGATTTAGCATTATTCCCCATCCACACTGGCTTTAAGTCAATTTAGGAAGTCGACTTAAGGCTTAAGTTGATCTTTAGAGGTGATGTTATTAAGTTGACTTAAGGTGTTATTAATCAACTTGAGGAAGTGCTTAAGTCAACTTAATAAAAGCCCAGTGTAGACGCGGCTTTGTGTAGGTCAACTTAAGCATCCTTAAGTCGACCCAAGTTTCCAGTGTAGATGCACCCTAGGACTCTAGATTTACCTTCTGCTGTCCTCTGTCTGGCCTCCTGTTAATTTCTTCTCAAGATCCAATATCACACTCATTTGACATATTAGATTTCACTACTGTATACAGGAAAAAGAATCGTCCTCCTGAAATCAGTCATTCAGCTTGACAAAGCAAACTCACCAGCTATTGAAGTTAAAACAAGCATAACATAAATAAACAAGGACTAGATTGTACTGTGTAGACACTCCCCTGTACAGAGGGAGGTGCAATGGGAAAAACAAAGTCTTGAAGACAAGAGCTATCCAGTGCACAGCCTCTGCACTCCAATTACTATATTCTGTTGTGATATGCACATCACTTCCCCATGTGTGAGGACCAGACACAGAGTAGAGAGAGGAAAGAAGAAATCTCCTTAGGTCCTCTCCTTCCTTTTACAGCTCCCTCTGCCTCTTGAGGAGTAAGAATGCAGCAAAATGGATGGATCCCTAAGAACAGAGGCAATAATTCTGCTGGCCTTTATGTGTTCCGGTGAGTGGAGTCCTTGACACCCCTACACTCCCACTGCTTAAGGAATGGGCAGAATCTGCCCCTAAATAAACACACACACACATATAAGATAAAAAAGTCTCTTGAAGGACCAAACGGGAGAGGCTTCCAATGCTGCAAGTGAAGATGAGTTCATTTTAGAGGCGTTTCTTTCCTGACAATTTTAACTGAATTTGGATTTTTTTAAATCAATTTTTGTAAAAAATTCTCATAAAAAAGGAGTGAAGAGTGTGTGTAAATTCTCATGAACAAGTTTCCCATTTTTTAACCTACTCTTCTGATAATGAACAATAGGGCGTCTCAATCCCAACAGGGGCAGTTAGGATAAAGAGTCAAAGCAGGGGCAAACCTGAGGCTGGAGAGCAGTTCATGCTCGGGTACCACGCCAGAGTCAAAACCAAAGGTGAGAGTTTGAGTCAGGTTTCAGGGTCTAGATCATGAGTGCAAGGCCAGAAATTCAGGAGCAGGAAGCACAAATTATCAGAGCAACTAAAGAACACTTCTGGGAATTCACCTTGGGTTTATATATAGTGCGGATCCAATCAGGAGCCATGAGGGTGCTGTCTGTCAGATACCTTTAGACAGAATTTCCCATGGACTGTGTCTTCAGCAGGTCATGGGGCCATGCAGCACAGGTGGGATGCTGCTGGATGACAGCTGAAGCCACCACCTCCTGCCAGCACTCTTCTGGACCCAGAACTGTGCAGCATAGACTCACATATACTCTGGGACATTAAGTCCCAGGTGTTGCATCCTTTTCCCATCAACATGTGCTGGCAAAACTTCAGAGAGCAGCCAGCCAGAAACTCCAGCTGTAAATGCAGAAACAGCCAAAGCAGGGACCACTGGATATTCCAGTTAAACCTGGAGAAAGTTCTCTGTCTTTCGCTGTTTGATGGCTCTTTTCTCCAAGCTTCCTTCTGCCCCCTCTCTACTCACAGTTTCTTCACCTAAGCTTCACTCCTCACATGTCCCTTCTAGTCTATCTTCCGCTGCACTCTGCTTCCCTTCTCTTTTTTTTTCCACGTAGCTTAACTCGAAGTAAACCCACCTCCCGCAAAACAAAACACAGTAAAATAAAATAAATGTGGATTAACAACAAAACATTTGCCACGACCATATTTGTCACTTTATTTGTGTCTTCTAACCCTTTCCCCACCTGGTGTGCCTTGTTTGTTTAGACAATATTATCTCAAATGTTTCCCTATTCTATCCCCATCTCTTCCATTTTTTTTCTTGTCTCATACTTAGTTCCTACCCAAAAGATTTTACAAACTATCATTTTATTTTATATTTGTACAACAACTAGTGCAATGTGATCCTGGTCTGACTAGGGTTTATAAGTACTATGATACTACAAATAATTAATAACAATAGCTATAGTTTAAATTTGGCCTGGCTCAGTAACTAAGTTATGTTTCCTCAGTTCCTATTCTATACAGATACTTTTGGTTCACCAGTTACTGACTGAAGCATACTGTTAGGTGTTTCTTGCCTAAGTCTTCCATTCTGTTCTTTAAGATCCTTAATTCAAATTTAAGCCTCATTCATTATCCAACACCTTTAAGAACAACATTTTAACAGTTGTAATCCCTCAGACTAATTAATGACAAAAATATCTTGAGCAGAATTAATACCAAGTGGTATTAAGTCTTTAATGTTCAAATGTATATTAAAACCTACCATAGACCTTGACTAACCTGACTTTGGTTGGTAAAATACAAGTCCTGCCTCTAAGTAAATGCTATTGTTGCTCAAAATTTAGCTGTCGTTTCTCAAACAGTTTTTAATTTAATAATATTTTACGGCTTGATTTAAATCATATGTATCAGTAATTACCTTTACTGTATTGGCCTTTTAATTGCAACAGTAGAATTGGTTCATCCTGTAGTTTGTTCTACTTTTATCACTACACTTTTTTCCATGTGTTTCAGCTCTTCTAAGTTAAATAGATCTTGGGGATGGGGTTGGGGAATGAAACTTTGGACATATTAATTTGTCTAACTCAATGTAATATTCTCCTTCCAAATAATTTAGGCCTTTGGAAGAACTCTGAGAATTCTTGCTTTCATTTCCTCTGTATGTAGTTTTGTAAAACAAACATCTTAAACTAGCTATAGCTAGAGTTAGATCTAGCTTCAGTCCTAATACAGGTGGTAAATCAGCATTTACTCTTTGGAAAATAAATGAAAGATAACAAGTTTGTTATTTACTCACCTTTGTGCAGGTACTTTATGGCCCACGTTTGAATCAAGCCAGAAATAGCACCAAACATGGTCATGAAGCAGACATGTAAACCAGCTTTTGAGCACTCATTAAGAAAGAGGATTTATACCAATGATGCCTGTTGAAAATACCGAGCCTACAGTATAGGCACAGACAATGACTTGTAAGAATATGAGTGAGCCTCACTCACCTATTTCTACCATAAATAACACTCTGGAGGAAGATGTCACTGGTATAGCTACACCAGAAAGAACTGATGCTGTTCCAGACAGTGGTGTTGCTAGCGCTGGGCACACAGGGCACATGCCCTGGGTCTGCTGGGGACCCGGGGCCCGCCTGCCCGCTGGTGGTGGCTTGATCTGAGCCCTACTGCAGCTGAGGAGCAGGGGCCCACCGGCCAGCAACTGCCCAAATTGACCCCCAGCAGCGCCGGGGCCAGCCTGATCCGACCCAGACCAGGGCCAGGAACCTGGGCCTGGCCGTCACCTGATCTTTCAACAGGGCTTGTCTTCTGCTATAGACATCAGAACCCTGCCAGAACAGTAGTTATGGAATGTTTGTGTATAGTTAATAAACATGGTTATTTGGAATCCAGCTCTATTTTTGTGGGTTCCTTGTATTATTAATGTTGTGTAGAGAAAAAGGACAAAACACCATTCCTCACATCTTTTTGCCATTTTCCATCTCTCTTAACAAGAACTTTGCAGCAGATGCTGTCAAGAATTCCAATAACCCAGACTGTGTTTCTGACTATCTTCCTTCATTTGTCAAATCTTCAGAGACCAGAACCACATTATAGGATCTAAGTGAGGGAAATGACTCTCTCTCTCTCCCCCTGAACACTCTATTTGCAGTATGTGCCATGTATGCTTCCCACTTGTATCAATAGAACAAACAAAAACCCATCCACAAACATATTCCCACAAATGCCAGATAGTGCCCATTTGACCAGAACACCTATGTGAGTTAAAAGTGGCATTGCACATTGCTGCTCAGAACTCCTGGTCAGCTACATCACCTGTGAACGTGATCTCCATTCCACTATAAGCCATCTATATGGGTGCTGTGTGAGAAAGGACCATGGCCCAGCTTTCCTCCCTACTGTCTTTGAGGTAGGTAGCATCTTGGGTGTGCTAGCAGCAGGGAATACTCCTTATGCTTCGGAGAATTAATGTAACCATGACAGATCCCTTTGTATGGGAGTTAAAAAGTTTTCTGCCCTTCCCAGCCCTTGCCCATCTGTTCAAGGACCAGTTAGAATCTGGTTCAAAGCTTTGACAGACCAAGGATATTTAGACTAGTGTTCCCATGAGGAACCAAACAGGACAGGTTAATTTGGATGCCCCAGGTCTGTCCACTGATCTCCTTTATTTGGGTAGTTTAAAACCCTCAATGTGCCCATTGGGACCTTTTACATTTTGTGACAGTGAATTGTTGGGTGTCCTTGATAGGAACTCCTGCCTCAAGTGTTCCATGTACATGTTTGCTCTACTGCTTACACTTGTTTGGATGGCTGGCACCAAGCAGCAGTAGCAAACAACAGTTTTAGATCTCTCTTGCAAGAACATAGGAACACAGGCACTGTGTGGTAAGAGTAGGAGCAGCCGTGGGTTGGAATGGGGTAGTGCTCTGCTCCCAAAATTTCTGTCTTTCATAGCATGACATGGCGCAGGCCAGGGCACCTCTGCCCCTGCACCAAAACTTCACAGGAAGAATCCTCCACTAGAGCTGTACTGGGATACAGCAGTGAAGGTCTGCTGGGACAGCAAAGGACAGGTGTCAGGTTCCTCCAAGACCTGCTCTCAGGCACAAGTGAGGAATTAACAAGCTATGTATGTATGGTAACTGACCATGATCCCTCTGCATGGATGTGTTTATTTTGTCTCTATGCTTCCCCTCCACACCTTCCTCCACTCTGCACCCCCCTCTGCCCCCCCCCCAATTCTTTTTCTTTTGTTAGACTGTAAATTGTTCTGGGGCCAGATCCTAGATCTCTTCCTAGAACTCTTCCAACAGCACCTAGCACAAGTAGAATCATAGAATAATAGGGTTGGAAGGGACCTCACGAGGTCATCTAGTCCAACCCCTTGCTAAAAAGCAGGACCACTCCTGTAGTAGATCATTTCCACATTAATAATGAAGCCTTGCTTCTGTGCCATCTCTGAAAAAGAAGGGAAGCACACACACCTTACTAACGTTAAACAAACAAGGAGTCCCGTGGGACTTTTAAAGACTAACAAATTTATTTATCACATGAGCCTTTGTGGGAGAAAATCCACTACGTCAGATGCTTTGAAGATAAATTTGTTAGTCTTTAAAAGTGCTACAGGACTTGTTTTGCTGAACTAGACTAACATGGCTACCCCTTTGGAACTTACTGAAGTTGATGACACACACATTGATGCATAGGTGACAAAAAATAGAAAAGGGAATTTCCCTGTCTGGTAATATCATATTCCTGGCCACATGAAAGAGGTGTATCACATCTAAAGCCTAGAGGGCTTACATAAGGCCTATTCATATATGTGTATATGCAATAGTTACATTTGCCTGCTCTGTGCAGAGATATGTTCAGTAAGCCATCATGTTGCATGCCTTCTGGCATCACTTTCTGCACCCTCTATGCTTTAGATATGGTGTGACCTCTTTCATGTGGCCAGGAATAT
>ML685770.1:17137467-17276009 GCA_007922175.1 Pelusios castaneus
GATAGATAGATAGATAGATAGATAGATAGATAGATAGATAGATAGATAGATATTCTTTTAATGGATTATTTCTGTTAAAATACAAAACAAAAATTATGATGTGGCTTCATAGAAACACAACACAAACTCAGAACTTGAACTCTGCCCCCTTTCTGATTCTAGGCCCTTGTTGCATTTTTCTTTTGAAAGTAGAAAATATTGTGATACTTGCTTATAGAAATCAATGGATTTGTTGGAACATTGCAAATAATAATTCCAGTGCACACAGGCAGGATTAAATTCCTACAATTCCCTGCCCACCAAAAATGATAACAACATAAAATCAAAACAAGACAACAATTTAGCTACTCACTAGAATCATCATGGCAATTTTTGTCTACATTGCAAAAAACTGATTTTAGGAAATCCCGTAATCCACCACTAGCCTCTTTATTGTGATCTCAAAGCTAGAAACAAAGAAGAAAAGGCATGTCTCTAGTTTGATTTAAAGGATCAAAGTTGTTTTACATTATTTACAGATTAATTCTCAAATTGAAAGACAGTACTTGATACTAAAAGTAAAACTCACAAATAACAGTATCTTGCTAGCATTTTGAAAAGATGGTTATACATATGGCTGTATTTTATTATTCTTTCTCACATTAAAATCTGATATATAGAAGTTTCCAGCTTTACATTGATAAGAATTTGTGACTTTTTATGTGATTGGGCCTCAGAAGCAAAGACACAAGAAACAAAAAACATTGACTTAATACCACAGCAGCCCTGAGGCAAAGACTTGCTGATGAAGATAAATTATTTGTGTTGCTGTTGAACTTAGAATTGCAAGCATTGAGAGGTTTAATTTTCTTTTCCCATGTAAGAAACTTGAAGAACTTTCAGAACGAAGCAAGTTGTCAAGAGATTTCTGCTGTCAGAAAAAAATAAAAGATGATTTAAAAGAAATATCCTTTTTCATTTGCAAAAAAGTACAAAGGGATGAAGAGATATCTAAACAGATTGTAATTTTTTCCTATTATTTTAAAACTTAAGTGTAATTATTCTTTGACTGCTGTAAGAAAATCCTTGCCTGGAGGCTTATTATATTAGTAATATAAGAAGAGTCCTTTTAAAGATGCAACAGATGTCTGAAACAGAACAGTTCTCCAAAAACAAAAAAAGACATATACTATTTAACATAATGCAATACCGACTGATTATCGGACAGTTTCTATTGTTTGTTTCCAGACCCATTAACTTCCAAAACTTTTAATAAAGTATTGCAGTTCCTTGAAAGCTGCGACACAGCATATAAATAACTGCCAGAATCAGAATAGCAACTTATTCATAAATCTTTGAATAAAAACATCAAGTTCAGTATATGTTATCGCCTAATTAGTTTGTTTGGATTGCCTGTTTTGCTCCTCCTCCATTTAAATAAACAACTGGGAAAACTTTAATCTAAAGACTCACCAAAATCTTCTGAAGACGTATCTTTATTGCTTTTAAACCTTCAGCTTTTAGATAATGAAATTAATATCATGCTACATTTCCCCACCTTTTAACATGCAATAGTAACTCTTATGAAATTGCCAAAATTAGCTCTGTCATTCTCTGTTGCTGATGCGTTTTAGTGCAGCATAGAGGAAAAATATACTTGTAGTGTCTTTCTAGCAATATAGTCTCCTATTATATTTTATCCTACCCTCACTTGAATACAAACTCAGTATATATTTTTCCTAGTGAAGAATAAATACATTTTGAGCATTAGTAATTTATGAAAAGACGGAATAAATGAAGCAGTGGTTTGTTGGGGTTTTTTTATATTCTCTACCTCTTATGCAATGAAAATTACTGAAAGAAAGAGAAAATGAACCTTCCCCCGCATTATGCACATTGCAGTAGACACCACAATTCTGTACTTACAGATCTTAACAGTCAAATGTCTCAGGATCTTTACAATTTTCTGCAGAACTGTTTCAACCTCTTAGCAAGCCACACTGTTCATCCAGGCAGAACCAAGCCGTATGGAATGTCTATGCAGCTGGGAGAAAATGGAACTATTTTCCCAGCTGGGGGCACGAGCTTTTTTATCCACTGAGCATTGTGTGTCTCTTCATTGGTACTACTCAGGATATATACTGTATTCATGACAAGACCCATACAATTTGTGCTTTAATCACATACAGACACAGTCGCTACACCTTGAGTATTCTTATCT
The DNA here is from genome assembly GCA_007922175.1 of Pelusios castaneus. Lineage (NCBI taxonomy): Eukaryota > Metazoa > Chordata > Testudines > Pelomedusidae > Pelusios > Pelusios castaneus. The sequence continues at coordinate 17,139,668 of ML685770.1, forward strand.
GGAAATCTTTTACATATACAAATTAGCTCTCTACTAATCATTGTTCATGCAACAGAGAACAAAAGCGTAGCTATCATGCCAGCAGCATTTGTTTCTAGCTATGCAGGAAAAATTAAACGGGCTCTTGCTATTCTTTTCATACAGATATTAGCTCCTGGCAGGTAATCAGAAAACCTCTCTGCTTGAAAATTGGGTCACTAACAAACAGAAGATTTAGTGCAGGAGTGGAAATAATTTTGTTTGTTACATCGGTCCCACAATTACTCTATGCACTACAAAAGATTAAGCTAGTAAGAAGTCTGTCTAGACTTAGATTACATTCTACAACAAGCTCTCTTCATGAAACATTTGAATAACCCTTCTGTTCTTTGCATATTTAAAAATAGACGTGTTTGTCTAAAGTAATGCAAAGCCAAATTCTATTTATTAATACACTTCAAAACCCGCCTGATTTATACTACTCTTCTCAGGATTGCTCCAGTGGAGAGGCCAAGAGATGAGGGTGCTTCTACTTTAGTCAGTTATTCAAATTCACAGGAGAGGAACATGGAAATGGCAGTTTACAGAACATTTCTGCCAAGAGAAGGGCATTGTTTCACAGCTATTGCTTCCCCAAACAGTTTAATGTAATCCCCATGTAAATCCATTAGTTTGTAACAGGATTAATTGCATGCCTGCCTGAACCATAAAATGCCGAAAGAAAGTGAAAGTCGGGTGGCAACAGACACGCACCTGCCAAAAATTCCAAAATGACATACTGGTAAATAAAACAGAGAGAACAACGAGAGTCCTGTGGCACCTTATAGACTAACAGATTTTCTTCGGCATAAGCTTTCGTGGGCTATAACCCACTTTGCCAGACATCTGACGAAGTGGGTTATAGCCCACAAAAGCTTATGCCGAAGAAAATCTGTTAGTCTATAAGGTGCCACAGAACTCTCATTGTTTTTGCTGTACACAGACTAACACAGCTACCCCTCTGAAAATAGAGAGAACATTTTATTTTGTTTGGATAATTTGGATCTACTCTAGTAATAAACATAAACCATACATGCAATGGACCGATTTAAGCTTTTTGTGTAACTCAACTGACTTCAGTAAATTTACACTGTCATTGAATATGCCTCTCTTTTTTTCAAAGGTAGTCAATTAGATGATATCATATAGGTGTACTTTGGATCACTTTGACATCAGGTGTCTCACAACTGTGTGTGCCAAGCACATTGAAAGGTCCATAATAGCTAGTGTTTTTGTGGACTACTGCTCTCTACAACAGTGGTTCCCAACCTTGTCAGTAACATGGCACACTTCAACGAGACAAACAATTCCACAGCACACCCATTTTTTCAGCTAAGTTGATTGCTCATAAACATCACATTTACTTACATTTTCCATGGTTACAGTCTTACTAGCAAGGTTAATAACATAGTGCATACAACAAGCTAAAGAAGGATAAAATACATTAATGTTTCAAATCCACCGGAAAAAAATACATCTCAGTTTTGCCCTTTGGCCACGTCCACTTAGAATGTTCATGGTTTAGAATCGAAAGACCTTGCTTTTAATTTGATGATTAATTTTCACGTGTTTTATGAGTTGTAATTTTGGTTGACTAGAATATTGTTTAAGAAACAATGTTTGGTTTACATTGATGTTCATTATCTTTGTACAAAATTTCATGGTGCACGTGGACAGTTCTCACAGCACACCAGTGTGCCATGGCACATCAGTTGAAAACCACTGCTCTACAGGATGGAATGCCAGACCTGCTTCAGTGCATGCTATGTCACCAGGTGGTGGCAAGCCCTAGGATTTACATAAGCCTTTATAGGACAGTACTGCAGCTAATGTCAATTCTCCTTTTGCTCAACTGGCCATGTTCATGGAGTTTTGAAGATGTTCCTGAGTAAGAACCGAAATAAGGGGATCCCATTGGTGCAAGGGTGCTGGTAGTGGTGGCAGCAGTTCCCCCAAAAGTGGAAGACAGGTCACCTATTCCTTCTGGTTTGAAGAAGCCATCTGCCACACATTCAAAGAGGAAGGCTGGTTCTATGGTTAATATCTACTACTCAGGTAACCAAAAATTCAGTTCCCTCATCTACAACAGACGTCTTGTGTGACCTAGCACAAGGCGCTTGGTCTCTGAATTTGAACAGAACAGTAGTTCCTTATTTCATTGGGATGCTCTGAGACTAAAATCACTAAATATTGTGTAGCACTCAGGTACCTTGGGGACTGTATAAGTATCCTAAACAGAGAGCAGGCCACGTGCACCAATATGTTGATAACTCTCCATCCTGTGTCAATTGAATTTTAACCACTGTTCTTGATTTCTAAAACTATAATTTGCAGTTCCACCATACCTTTCAGCTGAGGATCTCAAAGTGCTTCTCATGCAATTAATTAAGCCTCTCAATATTCCATGAAGTAGGTAAATATTATTATTAATAGCTATATTTAATTGGGGGGAATTCTAATAGGTTCTTTGTTATTTATCATCAAAATTCTTCTCCTGAAGAGTGTAGGTATCTTTTCTAAGTAATATAAAAAGAAAAGTCTAAATACAGAAATAGATACTTACACCATAATACACCAGTCATCTTGCTACAAACCAAAAATAAAAAATGAAACCATTTCTGCCTTTGACATAAAATCCCTCAAAACAAATGGGATTGCCTAGTAAGTTGCTTGTAGAGCAGGGCAGGAAAAGGATATTTCATTTAATGGGAAACTGGGGATTTCTTTCTTCTCTCCAACTCCCCAGCATTCCATCAGAGAAACAAAAATCTTTCAGAAAATTTACAAGCAGATCTTGTTGTGTGTTAAAAAAGTCAATAGAAAAGAAAAATCCATCATATTTATCCATGCTGTCTTTTTAGAAATCTAAAATCCTTGAAAGAAGAGCCTCCAAAAATGAAAACATGCCTATTTTATTTATAAACTACTTTTCACTTTTTTAAACATGTTGTGCAATAGTCACTGCACTACAAAATAATTAAGGAAAGTACTATTTAAAAAAAAAAAAACAGAAGGATTTCAATGGGATTTCTCCATTAGACAGCAAATAACTATGTGATAAATTAATTTGTTGGTCTTTAAAAGTGCCACAGGACTCCTTTTTTGTTTTGCTGAAATAGACTAACATGGCTACCCCCCTGCAACATATACAGGTAAGAGTTCTACCAGCTGGAAGCTGTATATATCTAGCAGAATGCTGGTATGACTAAAATTAAGTCAAAGATTCAATCTCCTGTGGGAACTGAAAGATAGACATGAATTTGAAGGTGCCAGTCTGAGGAGTTTGTTGAAAAAATACTTGTTTATGGTCGGAAGACATTCTCTCAGCAAAGGTCCATGTAACAAATCCAGCCTATCTATATTGGTTAGGGAATCTTTAGCCAATGCAGGTTATTGAAATTAACAGCAAATACCTCCATTGCTGTTTATTGTAAAATACAGAAATGGATAAAGAGAACCAAAAGAGGGGGTTGTCCAGTACCAAGAATCTGCATTAGGAACCAGTAACAGAACTGAGAATAAAACTCAAAATTCCCTCTGGGCAGCAACACAGCCTTTCCAGAATTCACTTTTTCCTCTTCAGTACAAATGAATGATAGGAAGGCTACAAAAAGGAGATTCTCTCATTCTTACCTCTGATTTTCCCCCCCCTCCCCCCCGAAGGGTTGGGTTTCAGCTTTCTCACCTATTTTCAATATGTCAGATAGTACATTATTTTAAGATACAAACATTATACGTCTCTCAGTCACTGAAAATGTAAGATGCAGTGTAAGATCAAATCTAAGATGTTTCAGGCAAGTTCATCAAGTGTATTAGATCAAGGATTTGATGTCAGATATATCTTTTCTCTGATGGAATCCTGAAAAATAGCATGAATTCCTTGACTTGAAACTGATGGTTTGAATGCTAAGTGGTAGTGAATAATATAGGGACAGAGTCTTTCTGCTGTACTCACTTTGCACAAGCTCATTGATTTCAAAGGCACAAATGGCATAAATTGCTATTCCATGTGAGCAAGGGCATCAAAATCTAGGCTAAGATATGTGGGGTTTTTTGTTTTTTGTTTTGGTAGTGCCATCTAGTGCTTGGAAGCTGAATTATTAAACTACCAATTGCTATTTGGGAGTTTTAGTGTCTGTTGGGTTTTCATTATTATAAGGTTCTTGTTGATTTCTCTAAATCTTGGGATAGTTACTTGGGCAACACTGAAAGTGGATTCTACATTCTAATTTCTGTAGGTATATGTTTGTCATGTTGTTTGCTAATACAACACTATGTGTCAGGGCAGGATTAGTCTGAATGGGCAAAGAGGAAATCAGCCTTTGTGAAACAAAGTAGTAACCTGGGACTTTTCTGGATTCAGTTCCTAGGGTTCCCATAAACTTCTTCTCAGAGTGTGACTTTGGGCAAGTCATTTAATTTCTCTGGCTATGTCTACACTTATCAAAGTTAGTTCGAATTAGTTAATTCGAACTAACTAATTCAAACTAATTTTAGTTAGTTCAAATTAACTTAATTCGAACTAGCATGCCTGGCACTTGCTTGACTTGCACTTGACTTAATTTATAAGTGTAGATGCACCCTCTGTGTCTCAGTGTCCCATCTGTAAAATAGGGATAATAATATTCCTTATTTGATTGAAGTTCTGTGTTAGGCAAAATATTGTAATTGTTCCGTCTAGCCTTTACATCCATGAAAAACAAAAATCTACTTGTAAAAAATGCAGCATTACCATTAAAAAGTCATCACTTACCTACAGATACCTATAGATATCACACAATGGTTTCTGAAACTTTATAATCTTTCCCTATACTTAGAATCGGTAAATAGCTTTAAATACTTCACATCATTTTTTCTGAGTTCTGGTAGGTGTATATGGAGTAATTAGGAAGAGAAAATGATTGAAATAGGAACATTATGTGAATGAGACTATACAGTCTTTTTATCACCAAAGAGGAAGATGGACTTTTGAAATTAATGCAAAGTTGTACTGTAAAAAATCCCTTCTAATAGAGATCTTTATTTTGGGTGAATGTGTGGACAGCATAACAAATTTAGAGTAAATATTTATAAATTATGTATTCTTATAAAGTGAAAAGTAATAGAAATATGAAGTCAATGGAGCTATCCCAATTTACCACAGAAAAGCTCTGTTGCATGAGGTTCATGAAGTTAACTTAAAAATGAAAAAAGCAGATTTCTATAAGTGATGTAATTAGTTAGTGAAAAATGTAACATAGCTTGGCAGAAGAGCTAAAAGGAGAACAAAAATCATTTAGATGATTCCAAGGCAAAAGAAATCAGAAGTAGGATGAACAATAACTTGTTCAATTTTCTTCAGGTCAGTATATTGTCAAGTAATAGTAGTTCAGTTCTGCATGGCTTGGCATAACAATTAAATGCTTTGCATGTTAGATTTTAATGTAAATGTCTTATATGTAGCAAACCTACATAGTTCAAGTCTTTGATGTGTGTATGCATATGTAGAGTATTCATTAATATGCAATCTATTTTATGAAAAATGAATACCACGTTAAATTTCAGAAAATAAAAACTCAGACCTTGATAAATGCAATTAGAGTTCAAAACTCAACCTTTGGTCTGTCCACTTGTATTTTTGTCCTAAAATGATCTTACTTTTTTAAAATCAAACTATCTGCCAGTCAATATAATTTATCAGTTATTCTGATAGTGTTTTACATTAAACCTGATTAATGTCTTTCAAAATTTTAACAAAAATACTACAAAATATTTTAAATGAAATTTTCTCTGAGTGCCATGTAAAAGGAAGGGGGAATACGCTCTTGTAACACTAAATTATGTTAGGTAGCCCAGAAATAAAGATCAATCTTTTGCCAGCACCTCTGTATATCACACCCTTATCACAGCACTCTTCAAGGACATTTCTCTGTTTAGAGAGCTAATCCTGGCCAGTCATGCCCATGTGGAGCAAGTTTGCAGATGGCTTGGCCCTCCCAACAGGCACATTCACTGATATCTGTAGGGAAATCCCATGAGTGAGAAAACATCTCTGGAGGGATGGGTTATTTGCATGTGAGAGCTATACCTCTGTACTAACCCCTCCCACCATCCATCCCCCTCCATATTCACAGTTCATGGAAGAAGTGATTCCCTGATAGCAGCTGTCCTAAAATAGCCCCTCCTCTGGGATTCTGATATGCAGAGGCAGAAATCAATGCAATGCAATACTGACAAGGAACAGCATCAATTCACATTGCACATTCCCCACCAACCACAGAGGGTGATGATGTAAAAAAACCCACAAAAAACCTTGTCTTCACTCCATCTTTTCAGCCACTTTCTGGTGTCACAGAGCCCTGGCCACTTAAGGATGCTAAGGAATTATTTCCATGAGCTTTGAGGAAGAAGGGAGGTGCACTCTGGGAATCTGCGATGGTCGCCCATTTCTCACAGGCCTTTGTTCTCTTTTGTGATTTTCTTCCATCCTGCCTGCCTGAAATGAATGAGGAGATAACCTCTTGGTGACGTGTGTGTGTGTGTGTAGTTACATATTTGCCTACATATTTGCCTACACACGATGACCAGTGTGATATGTTTTCATTAAAGACTTTATATGACATTCTTTTGCTGAACCCAGAAGATTTCTGTACCCCTTTATAAACATATTCCCTTTGGCACTGGAATCAAAGTCTTTAGACAATGTACCTTTTAACGTAGAGTGCCTTCTTCTTCTGTTTCCCCTAAGAGTTTAGCTTTTACCTTAAAGGAAAATAGAGACAAAGAAGGATCTGGTACATAAGTGCAAAGCAGTTTCAGTGAGAGTGAAAAGAGTAAACTTTGCATTTACTGGAAATTTTTTGATAGTAAAATAATTAATTAAATAAAAAATCAGTATGGGTCAAACAAAATGTTTCCTTTGGCCTGAAATGAAACATTTCATTTCAATGGTGAGTATTTTAAATGTTTTCAAATATTTTTAATAAATTAAAGGAAATTTCAAAACAAAGATTCATTTTAAATTGAAAAGTCAGAATATATCATTTACAGGGAATCCCAGAATCATTGATATGTAGGACTGGAAAGTGTTTCTAGAGATCATTTAATCCACCTCCAGTGGTGAGGCAGGACCAAGTATGCCCCAGCCATCCCTGACAAATGTTTGTCTAACATTTTTTTAAAAACCTTTAATGATGGGGATTCCATATCCATCTTTGGATGTCTATTCCTGTACTTAACTATTCTTATACTCAAAAAGTTGGGGTTTTTGTTTTATTTTTAATATCTAAACTAAATATCTTTTGCTGCAGATTAAACCCATTAGTTCTTGTCCTTCCTCTAGTGGGTATGGAGAACAATTAGAAACAATCCTCTTTATAACAGCCATTAGCATATTTTAAGATAGCTATCAGGTCCTGCCTCAGTCTTCTTTTCTCAACTCTTAACATGCCCAGTTTTGTAAAGTTTTTTAAATCTTTTCCCTTTTTTGTTGCTCTCCCCTGGTTTTCTCTAGTTTATCCATGTATTTCTTAAGTGTGGTTCCCAGACTGGACATAGTAGTTCAATTAAGGGCTCACCAATGACTTTTAGAGTGGAACAATTACCTCACATGTCTTACATACAGCACCCTTGTTAATAAGCAACAGAATGATCTTCGCCTTTTTTGAAACTGCATCACATTATTGACTCATATACAATTGGAACCCTCAGATTCTTTTTCATTAGTACGACCACCTACCCACTTGTTTCTCATTTTGTAGTTGTGCATTTGATTTTTTCTTCCTAAGTGAAGTGCTTTGAGCTTGTCTTTATTAAATTTCATCTAATTGATTTCAGATCAATTTTCTAATTTGTCAAAGTTGTTTTGAATTTTAATTGTGTCCTCCAAAGTGACTGCAACTCTTCCTAGATTGGTGTTGTCTGCAAATTTTATGAACACACTCTCTACTCCATTATCCAAATCACTAATAAAAAAATATTGAATAGTACTGGATTCAGAACTATCTCCCATGGGATCCTATTAGATACATCCTCCCAGTTGGACAGCAAACCAATGAAAATTGAGTATGGTCTTTCAACCAGTTGTGCACCCAGCTTCTAATCATTTCATGTAGATCACTTTTCCCTGGTTTGCTTATGCAAATGTCATATGGGACTGTGTCAAAAACCTTATTAAGATCAAGATAAATCAAGTCTACAGCTCCACTCCTATTTAGGCCGTTAACCCTATCAAAGAAAGAAATTAGATTGGCTTGACATAACCCTGTTTTTGACAAATCCATGCTGACTATTTTGTATAGCTATAATTCTCTAGGGCTATGTCTACACTAGAAAAGTTAAGACAACTTTAGTTAAGTTGACTTTAATAAGGTCGACTTTAAGTCAACTTAAAATCGACCTTATTAAAGTTGACTTAACAAGTGGCAACACTTTAAATCGACTTAGTCCACTTTGTTAAGTCGACCTAACTGCCTTTAGGTCGACTAAACAAAGTGGACTTATGCGTCCACACTGGGCTTAGGTTGACCTAAAAGGAAGGGTTAGATCGACCTAATAAGTGGCAGTTACAAAGTCGATTTAAGCTTTCATTAAGTCGACATAAGGAATTTCTTAAGTCGACTTAATGAAAGCCTAGCCTCCTTAAGTCTACTTAAATTGCCAGTGTAGACATACCCTAGGGGCTTACAAAAGGAATGTTTAATAATGTGTTCCAGTATTTTTCCAGAGATCTTTGTTAGGATGGCTTGTCTACTATTCCCCAGATCCTCTTAGTTTCCTTTTCTAAAAATAGGTACTATTTTTGCCATTCTCCAGACATATGGGACCTCACCTGTCCTCCATGAGTTCTCAAAGATAAATGCTAACAGTTCCAAAATTACTTCAGCTAATTCCTTCACTGACTTTGACATCATTAAAATGAAAAATTTGGTTGTTTTGTGATGTTGGGGATGGAGTGTTGTGTGATGATTTGGGGTTCGACACAGACACGCGAGGGGTTATGTCACCATCTGCCTGTAACTCTGGATGCGTCTGTGCCGAGAAGGTTCAGTGCCCTGATACCAACATCCTGGTTACAGCACACAGATCTCACCCTGGCTTCCACCAGCCGGGTTACTTCTTGCAGAGTGACACCAACAGCTCCTCCAGCCCAAGGTTTCTCCAAAAACATCTTCCCCATGGTATCCAGTTCCTCTCACTGAAACACTCACAAAGTCTTATCAAGTCCACTGATCCTTTAAAGAAACAGTACACAGTGCAATCCTGTTAGTTTGACTGTGGACTTTATCCTTCTGTTAGAAACAGTGCACTGAGAAGGCTGTGTAATAAAACAACATCAAGAGGTGTGACTTGGGGGTTGTAGGTGATGACCAATGGTGTTCCATTTTCTTTCTTGGGCTTGTTCTGTAGTAGTTGACTTCTGGGTACCTGTCTGGCTCTGTTAATCTGTTTCTTCACTTCTCCCGTTGGATGCTGTAGTTTTAAGAAAGCTTGATAGATATCCTGAAGGTGTCTGTATGACGGATCAGAGCAAATGAGGTAATACCTTGGGGCTTGGCTATAGACAGTGGATCATGTAGTGTGTTCTGAATGAAAGCTCGAGTGATGTAGGTAACTATAGTGGTCAGTAGGGTTTCGGTATAGGGTGGTCTTTATATGTCCATCACTAATTTGCACTGTAGTGTCCAGGAAGTGTATCTCCTATGTGGAGTGTTCCAGGCTAAGGTTGATTGTGGGGTGGAAATTGTTGAAATCTCTGTGGAAATCTTCAAGGGCATCCTTTCTGTGAGTCTAGATGATGAAGACTTGAGGAAGCGTTGTTCTAAGTCAGCCATAAAAATGTTGGCATATTGTGGGGCCATACGGGTACCCATAGCAGTGCTGCTGACTTGAAGATATACATTTTTTTCAAATCTGAAATGGTTGTGGATGAGTACTAGGGGTTAGCACATGCCCAGTTTTTCCCAGACATGTCCTCCTTTTCGTACATTAAATCTCCATCTGGCCAGGTGTTTTAAATATTAAAAAAATGTCTGGGATTTTGCCTTGCAACCTGGCTGGTTAGGGGAGGAGCACACACATCATCAGGGGAACAAAGGAAGTGCTCCAGTCAATCCCAGCTCAGACCTGCTTGTAGTGTACCAGCCAATCAGAGTCTCAGTCACAGCAGGCTAGGGTCCCAGAGATCCACCGCTCCCCACCACTGCATGCTGGCCTTTTGTTGGGCTCACTAAGTTCCCGGCTGGTCTTTGATTGGCTCATTCCCCACGTGGGCCCTGTCCACTTCCTCCTTTTCTTGTTTGTGGTTTGTGCGCCATGCTGTCAATCAGAGATTTCAGTGGCTGCCATAGTGGCCAGGATGGTGTTTTCTGGAAGTTCACCAATGGATTGATTTTTCTCAAGAAGTCTGTTGTGTCTCGAAGAGAGCTAGGAGTGTTGATAGCATAGGGTCTGAGGAGAGAGGGTGGGTGAGGTTTTGAGGCCTGCATTGTGCAGGAGGTCAGACTAGATGATCGTACTGGTCCCTTCTGACCTTAGAGTCTATGAGAGAGTTCACATAGTTTTGTAAAAGTGCCAATGCTTGACATGATGGGGTGTCCGGGGTTTTCATTATTGTGGATTTTTGGTAGTAGATAGAATATCCCTGGTTGGGGTTCTGAGAGTGCGTCTGTCTTCATTTGTTAGTCTCTGCGTAAAGGTACAAAGCTTGCTCTCAATCTTCAGGATAAACAAAAAAGTTGGGTTGGAGTTAATTCATGCGAAATGCATGTTTCTTAATGATCATTTGGTGCAGGGGTGGGGATTACCTTTGATACTGAATGAATATTGCATGGAACCAAAGTCTCAAAAAAACTGGGTTTTATCATTTAATTTGATCAACATTACTCCCCTTTGCCACTACGCTTCTGTCACATAGCAGAGGAGTTGAAAAGGTTGTCCTACACAGATAGCTAGTTCTAAATGGGGCAGGGGGGGGTGGAGGAAGGCTCAGATCAATACCTGTGAGTTTATCTATAATGGGACTGAAAGCTCTTTAACCCTAGAACTGAACTGTCAGGCCTGAGTGGAGATAATTGGACAATGGAGTTCTAAAACTCTAAGTAAAAATAAACACAAAAGCTTTTTATTAAAGTTATTGTTAAAATAGAAGCAGGTGTTGTATTGAATGTGGTTTCTATTTCAAATACATATGCAAGCACAATTCATTATTCAACAGCTATAGACATCAAGACAATTATAACATTTTTAGTGGTGCTTTTTAGTACCCTCAGGATGGCTTTGTGGCTTTATTTATTTATTCATAACATGTACCTTAAGAAACAAATAGTTTTTGTTGTTGTGGTTGCTTTCACAATCAGCAGGCTGACAAAGCGCCAGTGTGTTTCCCGACTTTTACATTTTATTTGTGGCTGCTGCTTCCTGGATGTGAAGTATCAGATAAGTGGGTCACTTCTCAAATTGATTTTCCTTAAGGGAAAGAAAACTAGAAGAATAGCATCTGGAACTTGCAAAGCGGCACTTCTTGAGCCTGCAAAATGGTCATTGGATCAATGTCTACCCTCTGTTCTCAGCTGAAGTCTACAAAAAAATCAGTGGCTATAAATGTAGGTACCAGATGTCACTCAATAGATGTCAGCTGGAAGTAGTCAGTTAGCTATGAGAGAACAAAACTTAGACAACTAGACTAAAATAAATTCATTTGCAAAAGTTCTTTTGCCATAAGATCTTCTTGTGGATTTCACAAGTTTCCACTATCTCAGAAACTGTCATTAACTGTTACTAGTGCTTGGAATATATCTGGAGACATCACAGTTAAAACAGAATATACTGTGACTCAAATAGAAAATACCTTTCATTTCAAAGTAGAATGAAAAGTCCAAATTATTTCAATGTGCTGCAAGTGGAAATGACAGTTCAGCTTATCATGAACCTCAATTTACAGTTAAACCATTGCGTATGCACAGCAATAGGTGGGGAGATTTCATTGCAAAAAGGTGTGCTTTCATTGTAGTCTCTGGAAAGGGAATGCTGGTATATTGCCAGCCTCGAAATCCCTGCCTGAGACCTCCTTAAGTGTTTAACTGATTCATAACATTATATATTACTGATTAAATATGAATGATATTAAATTACAAAAAAGATATTACAGTGACTTTAATATCCTCTCTTAAATGCAGAGAAGCAGAGAAATTGAATGGGTCTCATCTATTCTAACTGAACTGACTTTGCTAACACTTGCCCTCCTTCGCCCTAGCAGGGGTATATATACCTCTCAATTGTAGTTTCCACTTCATGCATCTGACGAAGTGGCCTGGACCCCACAAAAGCTTATCCCCGAAGAAATTTGTTAGTCTTTAAGGGTGCATCTACACTTCTAAATTAAGTCGACTTAAACTTGCTTAAGTTGACTTAATTTACTCTGTGTCTACACTACAGTTTCCTTAAGTGGACTTAAGCAAGCTGCTTAAGTTGACTTAAGGAAAATAAAGTCGACAATGAAAATTAAGTCAACTTTATTAAACCTCCTTTTAATTCGACTTTAGGCTTAAGTCAACTTCCTAAAGTCGACTTAAGCCAGTGTAGACCTTGAGTAGCCCTAAGTTGACTTAGGGCTCTCCAGGACTCTCCCACTGCCCTCCTTGACGGGGAGGGGCACAGGGGGAGCCTGGCATGCCCCCCCATAGGGCAGGGCAGAGCCCTGCCCACCCTGCCCCTATGCCCTGCCAGGGTCCCTGTCCCCCTTTGCCCCATTGTAGCCAGGTACAATGGGGCAAAGGCTGAGTCCCCTGGCACTGGGCAAGAGGTGCCCCCCCTGCCACCATGGACCTGCCCAAGGTCCCCCTAGCCCCTAGAAGTTGACCTAGGTGTCCAGTGTGGATGCTCTAGGTCAACTTTGTAAGGTCCCCCCTAAGTCGACTTAAAACTTAGATGTAGACATGCTAAGTTGACTTAACTAAGTCGACTTAAAGTCGACTTAGTTAAGTCAACTTAGCTAAAGTCGACCTAAATTTACAAGTGTAGACATAGCCTCAAGTGCCACAGGACTCTCATTGTTAGAGCTAAAGCTGGTTGTCATTCCTGCCTTAGAAGATATTACTATGGAAAGGAAAGAAAAAAGCACCATAGAGGGACTCTGTGTTTCCATTTTGTCCCTGACTTATATGATTATCATTGCTCATTTGCTTCCAGTAGTGTCTAAAAGTAACTTGTCTTTGTAGAGCTGAGCTTCTTGGTTCAAAGGAGGGGCTCCAGCGTTGGGGATGTGGCATACACCTTAATAGATTCCCAGACTACTCTGCCAGCATGTGACTGGGATAGGGCCTTGGCCCCATCTCTCCTTTCTCTTCTGCTTCCCACTCCCTTAGGAGTGAGAGGAAGAGGTGGGGCCAAAACCCCATCCCTCTCACACTTGACAGGGAATGTATGAAAATACTATATTTTATTGGAATGCTATGTCAGAGCAAAATATGGAGCTCTCTTTGTTTTCCTCTCCTCCCATTTTGTGCACTCTTGATTCAGCCAGGCAAAAACTGATTCTCAGTGAATTGAGGATTAAAGATAGATGAGAACTGGGTTTTCCATTTCACAGGATTTTGAATTTTTTTTCATTGTAAAACTGAACAATTATCAAATTCATATGGGCTCCTTTGAAATGTTTTGTTTTGATAAAATCAAAAAAATTCCTTCAATTCCAGCTTTTAAAACTTTTTTTTTAAAAGACATTTAAAAATGAATTTTGTTTTGAAAAGTAATTTCAAAACAAAAACATTGAAATGTTCTCTTCTGGAAAATGTGGAAATGGGACATTTAAACATTACTGAAGTGGTTGTTTCTGGTTTTTATATTTTCTGGATGGAATATTGTCAGCATTTTCACATTTTTTCAAAAAGGTATCAGTTTTGACAAAAACCAGCATTTTTGGCAAAAAAAAATTATTTTAACAAAAAAATTCTGACCAGCTCTATTAATCTTTTACAAACAAAGTTTTAGCTGGATGTCTTAGCTTTAGTAATGTAGTCAAGGAATCTTTCCACTGACTTTCATTGGTTTTGGATAAGGCTCATCTCCCTGCTTTTTCAGTGCCCACACAGAAATTTTCAATGCATGTGTTGTGTGTGTGTGTGTGTGTGGGGAGGGAGGGAGGGAGGGAAAAGAGGGAAAGGGAGAGAGAGAGAGTTGTTTACAGTCCATGTAATCTCAGACTGTACAAATCTGGATGTCATATGCTAGGAACCTAAAACTGTCTCTAAGCACCTAAATAAAAGCAGCCTGAACTTCAGTTGTGTTGAACACCTGCAGCTCTGTTTGAAAAAACTGGCCTTTTATTCCCTTGGCCTTGAAGTGAAACTGAGATTCCATGTTGGAGGCAGTCAGTATCACTTTCTCACACTATAGGGGTCTGATTGACCCGTTTAGTGGAAATAACTATGCAGGAGGAAAAGATGTGCTAAGAAATTGGCTGCAGCAGGATAGCACTTTTTTTTCAGTGATCCAAGTGCAGATGGACTTTGCTATTTCCATAAAAGAATAAAGAAGAGTGTGAGAGCAATTGTAAAGTCCTTGTATTTACAGGTGGCCAAAGGATAGTAAATCAAAAGTAGGATGTCAATCAGAGACTGCTGCCAGTAAGGAAACATTAATAAGTCCTTTGAATGTGACTGCGGAGGATCTGTACTGAGAATGCTCCAGAACAAAAGGGTGTCTATGCAGCAGGGTGATAACAGCTTATTCTAGGTGACTATTCCTCTTGACCACAATTAATTCCATACTAGTGTTTGCAACTATGGAAAGTAATCAAAAATACTGGTGCCAAGAGTTTATTCTATACCTCCCTTTATAGAGTTATGGTGCCTCCATAGTTCCTGATTTCCATGTATGCGTACAGCACATGTTCTTTAAGGTCCTTCAGTGGCCCATTCACTTTTGTTGTGAGGATAAAGGGAGGCAGTAGGCTATCTACTTTTCTTAATATACATTTGCTGCTCTACCCTTGTGTGGAAGTTAGCAACATACAGCACATGGAACTTTGCCTGCACTTTTGCCCCAGTTCTGCTATATATTATGTTGGCACATCCAAAATAATGTTAATGACATCTCTCAGATTACTCCAGATGTTTGACAGCATATTTGAGAACAAAATTTAGCTCAATGCCTTGTTTTGACCACATCAGCACCTTTCTACTCAGTAAGCACTTCATTTGTCCAAGCCCAGATCATGGCTATCTATATCGTCTGAACTGTTTTGAAGAAACGCTTTTGGTATTCCTTATACATTTTTTCTCTAGCTGCTGATATATTTTGTGAGTTGTTTTCCTTTTAGCTGCTGCACAACAGGGAATATCAATCACTAAATATCTCTCCCACCTTCTTTTTCATTTGCAAACTCCCATCTTCAAGATCAATCACTCTACCACACGCCTCCTGCTTCCTCCAAGCTTCTTTCTCTTACTGTGCAGCCCCAAACTCAGGCAAGAGTTGAGTATGAGTCATTTCAAGGTGATTTTCCTTTTTTACTTGTCCAAACCTCAGCATGGTTGCTCACATAAAATCCAAAGCAGGTTGAGTCAATAGACCTCTACTCATTTGGGGGGTTTTATCATTGCATGTCTAGCAACTATTTGTCAGGGATAGTGGCAGTTTCCTTCATGTGATCCCAACCTGGTGTTTCACATAGAATAGTCTAAGCAATTTGTTATTGTTTTAAACACTGCGGGCCAGATTATTTTATATGCCAAGATATGATGGCTGTTGGAGAGTGCTGTGGATTGTCAAGGGGTTGATTCTATGTCTTGCATAGGTTCCCCCTTGACTCCATCTAATTATAGAGACAATGCCAGCAGTTGATGATCCCTATGGGAATTATGAGCTCAAAGTCCTCTAACTGCCTGTCCCTTACAAACTCTGACAACCCCCATATCTTTGAGATGGAAGAGGGGATAACATAACAGTCAGTTATGCCACTCTTACTGCCAACCGAGAGAGTCCCAGCAGGTGATAAACTCAGCTCTGTTGGTCAGATAAACCCATTATGCAACTCCATATGTAATTTCATACTTTCTCTGTTGAAGCTTAATAAAAATATAAGAGTTAGTGTCATTAATCTGCACCAGAACTATGGATAAAAGAAAATGAGATTTTGATTTCCATGATTTAGAGACTAAATTATACTGACACGGTAAAAATTTTCTGTAATAATATGCATGAATTGCATGGTGGAAGATTTCACCACAGGTAAGCTATTCATCCTGGCAACTGCTTACTTTCTCTTCCATCTGAAGTACAAGTGCAAAAAAGCAGATTATGGTTGTTTAGAGAGACACAAGTTGAAAAGTTTTAAACTGAAACAAATAGGAAGCATAGACAATAACCAGACACATCTGAATTTCTTGTGGACACACTAGATATTATAACTGTACATAGAGGCCAGTGCTCTTTTTAACTGCATGTGTAAAGATCTGCAGGACTAGAAGCCAAGTCTGTGGAGGCTGAGGATGTTCCCACGTTTACCAGGAGGTCATTCAATGCTACCTCAAAGGAACTCTGTCGAGATTAGGCACACAGGAAGCACTGTCCAAAGGTGCCAGCACCCTGCAACCCCCAATGGATAAAAGAAAATGAGATTTTGATTTCCATGATTTAGAGACTAAATTATACTGACAAGGTAAAAATTTTCTGTAATGATAAGCATGAATTGTCACAAAGTCAAACACGGCCATGAGGCTGTAGTCGGTGAGCAGGATTCAGAGTAATTGCTAGAGTTGGAATCAGTAGGCAAGAATCAGGGTCTGAGTCAGGTCAGTGCTGGAGAATGGAAACCAAAAAGTGAGACATAGTCTGGAACCAGAGCAAGCCAGTTGTCTGCATGGTGGCTTGGACAATTTCCTGGGATACCCTCCAGAGTTAAATAATTAGCATGGGCCAAAGCCCAGCAGACTATGAGATGATTCCACTTACACACCATTCTCTTACAGCAGATCAGTAATGGGATATCTTGTCACTGAGAAGGCCATATGAGAGCACCAGATCCGCAATAGCTCTATAAGCCCTTAGGATCTTGATCTACTACTTCTTTATTCCTTGCTGTCCTTTACAATACAAGTTCATACTGAGCATGCATCCTCCATGAGCTCTGCATATAACACTTTCCCTTGGCAGGGCATTTCCTGAAGATCATTCTGGGCATTCTAAGTTTTTCCTGATTGTACATGCCTGCTAGTGAGCTGCTGGGAACAGCATTAGTGCATTTCCAAATCACTACTATATGATAGCTCCCTCTGGCATTTAGAGCTGGGATCTTGGGAAGGCTTTAAAGTCAATTTCCAAGATCTATACTGGGCTGTGGGTTCAGACAGAGATGTGGCTCTTAAATGCTTTCATTCTTCAAAACATTTCATAAGGAAAAGGTCAGAGTCCCCTCTCGTTGCCTACATTGCCTGGTTCTCCACCGAGGCCTGCAGGATTAAACTCCATATTGGTTATTTTTCTGACACTGAAATACATAGAATCATAGGGTTGGAAGGGACCTCACAAGGTCATCTAGTCCAACCCCCTGCTAAAAAGCAGGACCACTCCCCCTAAATCATCCCAGCCAGGGTTTTGTCTAACCGAGCCTTAAAGATCTCCAAAGATGGAGAATCTACCACCTCCCTAGATAGCCCATTCCAATGCTTCACCACCCTCCTAGTGAGAAAGTTTTTCCTAATGTCCAACCTTGACCTCCCCAGCTGTAATTTGAAACCATTGCTCCTTGTTCTGTCCTCTGTTACCCTCGAGAACAGCCTAGCTCCCTCCTCTTTGGAGCAACCCTTCAAGTAGTTGAAGGTTGCTATCAAATCTCCCCTCAGTCTTCTCAGTCTTCTACATATACAGGCTTGAGGCAATTGTGTTGGGAATACAGAGAGGGTGGGGCAAGAAAGAGGGGATTTGGTTTGGCCAAGCCTCATCAGTTGTGGTTGGTTCTGTAAAGGCAGCACTGGTGTGATTTGAAATCTGGGTTCACTTAATCAGATCCCCAAAGTCTGAGAAAGTAACAGAAAAACAGGATTACTTTTGGTTTTACAAACCTCCTAGCAGCAGTGGTTTGTTTCTAGACTCCTTTTGTAACGTATCAGAGTTCAAAAAAGGTTGCATGAAAGAGTCTGGCTTGGGGCCATCTCTAAAAGGGATTGTCCTCTAATTCCAGGAGGTATATGGACTGAAATTTATTAACCTTAATTCCTTAAGGGGGATATATTCCTAAACTGATAAAAAAGGCATATTGAAGCCCTGTGATTACCTGTCCTCTGCAGCTCAACTGTGGAGGAGCATGTTATCTCTCTCCATGGTTTTCTGGACCATTTCACTTCAGACCAAAGTTTGCAGTTTGTGTCATGCTTTTGGCATTACTCAGATTATTGAACATTTATACTTTTTCTTGCTCCATATACGACATCCCTAGAGATGAACAGACAGAGAGGATAAATCATGTACCAGAGCAATACTAAGGTGCTTTGTCAGCTATCACCAACGTAACATTTCTCTCTCCTGCCTTATGCTGAGCTCTTGTACAACAATGCCAACCATGTCTCCATGGGACAGAGTCCCATATTTGCAAATTATGGATGTCATCCTCCCTTCTTCCTGGTCTTGCTAGAGGCTTCTCCAAACTCAGGCGTCACCAACTGGATCAAGCATTCATCATATCTAGGAGGAGCTGAAGGACCACCTCGGAAAAAGGACTACAAATGGTATATGCACCATACACCACAGGAAGGCCCAGATCTTGCTCATGGCAAAACATCTCATTAAGAACAGATCATTGTTTAAGATAGACCACAGCTTCTTATAGCATTCCAGATTGTCAGCAACGTGACCCCATCACCTTCAAAGTACAGATCCCCTGATCCCATAAGATATACCCTGGGTTCTCTGTATCCTCCTTGAAGCCTTATTGGTTCAGGTCCAATGACATGAAGAATATGTAGTCTGTATTATCCTTGATTCTAGACTTCAGAGGGAAAGACTATATTGCCTAATAGATTGGGAGGGCCATGTTTGTGAAGAGTGCTCCTGAGAACTTGCTGTTCATGTCTATGCCCCTGACTTGATAAAAAATGTTTCAAGAGCATCCAAACCTAGCACTAACATAGCGGAAGGCTGACCCTGAAAGGAGTGATTAGGAGTTAGAGGCCTAGAATGCAGGTCTGGAGAGTCAGGGGTAGGTGGTATTACCACACTACCACTTGGAGACTATGTAGAGTGATCATCAGGCGTACTGTGGATATTAGACAAAGCAGGAAGTACTTCCCCAATGGGGCAGAGCAGTACCTCTGATTGGCTCACACCTCCTACTTAACCCTGGAGATGCTCCAGGAAGTAGTTTGGGCAAACTTCTGGCTTTTTGTTGCTCCAAACTTCAACTTGCTCTCCAAACTCTGATTCTGGTCTGCCTTTGCCCCTGCCTCTCAACTTCAGCCTGGTAATTACTCCTGGTCACTTGCCTCTGACCCCAGCCTGACATTGAACCTTTTCTATTTATTCTGGATCTAGCAATTTACCTGCTTCTTGTTCCATGACAACTGCCTCATGGACAGCCATGATTCTGTGGCACCAGCCCAGCACTGACCCCTAGACCAGACCACCTATATAAATGGGTGCTTCATAGAATCTCTGGCTATGTCTACACTGGCAAGTTAGTTCGAATTAAGAAAGCTTAATTCGAACTAACTAAAGCCATGTCTACACTAGGCTTTAATTAATTCAAATTAAGGGCTTCCTTAATTCGAACTAATAAATTCGAATATGTTATTCAAACTAAGGGTTAATTCAAACTAGTTAGTCTGAATTAACCAATGTGGCCATGTCAGTTCAAACTAATTGCTTAGTTCGAACTAACCGGCCCATTGACCTCAATGCAATTCGGTAATTTGAACTAAGCAAGTGCTATGAATGGCACTTGCTTAGTTCGAACTAAATTTTTCTAGTTCAAATTAAGTTAATCCGAACTAACTAAAATTAGTTTGAATTAGTTAGTTCAAATTAACTAATTCGAACTAACTTTAGTAAGTGTAGACATAGCCTCTGTTCATGGATTTATGTCCCCAGTCCCAATCCAAATAAAATGAATTTGCTTAAATAAAATTTCTCCATTAAGTCCTTCACCTTCACACCTAAAGCCTGGTATGCCTTTTAAGCAGTATT
The DNA here is from genome assembly GCA_007922175.1 of Pelusios castaneus. NCBI lineage: Eukaryota > Metazoa > Chordata > Testudines > Pelomedusidae > Pelusios > Pelusios castaneus. Next base: position 17,159,843 of record ML685770.1, read on the forward strand.
CATTGGGGTCTGAACCAACATTTCCAAAAATGAGTTTCTAAAGTTAGGTACTTAATATACAATCAGGTACCTAAAAAAGTGGCCTACTTTTCAGAGCTACTGATCTTGTTGGCTTTGAATAGCAATTTTCCCATCTGTAAAAGGAAAAGTGAGGAGGAAATTAAAATGTACAAAAAATTTTAAAATATTTAAGATGTCAACATCAGATAGGTAGCACTGGAAATACTGGCATCCTTATTTCAATGGCCACGATATTTAGCAAGAGGTTTTGTGATCTTGTGAGATTTTTTTTTTTATGCCAAAGGGACAATTTCCACATTTAGCAAAAAAACCCAACCTCTTCAAATGTCTATTCTCCATTTTGCTGTGAATATTTTATATATCTTTATCTGAGATGTAAAGGTAGGTAAGTAAGTGGCCTGTGGGGGGCACTGATTACTAAAAAACAAGTAACTTCTAGGTTCCCTGGTGAACTCTACTCCTGGTTTTTAGTAACTGAAAGTTTTTCCTATTGGATGACTCTGGGTTAGAATGGCATGGCCTCAGTCCAGGTCCTGGGGACAAGGGTCTACTATGCTAACCCTCACCAACACAGTTTAACACTCCTGGCCTAAAAAGTGCCCACCAACAAAATATGCTGGCAATGGACAGTTCTCTCCTAGAAGTGATCCTATTGAAGAAAACTGGTATACTTTTGCCAGGCAGCGAATGAGAAGGCTTGTACTTGTTCTGTGGACATATAGAAGGCTTCCGTTTCCAAGGCTGGTAATCCAACACATTTCATCAACACTAAATGTGCTTGCACAAAACGTATGGAAAAACAAATTGAACAATCTAAGTGGGGCGGGGGGGGGGGGCCGGAAACTGTATTTTGTTTTTTAGATCATGATATTGATATTACATGGGTTGGGTCCCATTGTACTTGGCGCTGTACAAATATACTGTATATAGTCACTACATTATCAGTATTTTGTTACAACATTACTCTAGTTTTCTCCTTATGTAGCGCTCTCAGTTCAGGGTTGGTTTCCATGGTGTCACAACAGTGTAAAATTGGGTTCAATTCACCCTTGCATTGCTCTATGGATCTGCTCATAAACCAGTCAACACTGTAGCTGTTGAGCCCTTCCATGATCCACCACCGTTGGAGTCTAGTTCAAAATAAAAATTAAGAAGAGTCAGTTTTATATTGCTTACTGTTATGCTCAATTTTCATCCAGGCAAGTAGTACATAAAATTGACTTACTAATGACATATACGTGACGACAGTATATGAAATTTTATAGATCTGATTTTACTGCAGAAAATGTAGTTATTTTGCGATCTCAGCAACTATAAATCTGAATGTAGGATTTTTTTTTATCATGTTGAATTAGCTTGGACAAAATTAAAACATAAAATTTCCTTGGATTCTTTTTTGGTTAATCTTGGGAGCATATTTTATTTGGATTTTTTTTTCCAAACGGCAAACATGCAAAAAATATTATTTTTATTTCTAGAGGTAGCTAAAATTAATTAAACTAATATAATATGCAGACAGGAATCATTTGTGTTAAGTCATTTGCTAGATGCTTTGCACAGAAATATCCTTGTGTTTTGACAATTTGATTTCTTGTTTTCTGAAAATAGTATAATTTGCTTTAAAAATTATTTTAATCAGTTCCCAAGTATTTCTTATTCAGCATTGGATAGATAAAATGGAATTTCGTAAAGCTGTTTTAATCTTTATTATGAGGAAAAATCTTTATATAAATCTATCAACTTCCCCCTCAAAGACACATTTAATTAAATTAAAACCTTTGAAAACAGAGCATCATTTATGAATTATAATGAAGCTGTACAAGCTAATTTTTATATTATACACAGTAATGGTTTCCTTGTAGTGTTATAGCAGAAGGTGGGATATTGTAATTAAGGATCATTCTGACTTTCTATTTTAAATTCCTATTTTCAATGGCATTATAAATCCTGTAAAGGCCAGAGCTTGATCTAAACCAAATCTCAACTCAGGAGGGATCTCATTTTTAAATGAATTACTGCTGTGGTCCCCACTCACTTCCAAAAGAAATAGACTTCAGGTATGAGATCTCAACTCCATTGAATTCAATGAGACTGGGATTTCATTTACCATTTTAAAAACAGTTACAGAATCAATGTACCTGATGTGAAAATTGTGTGTGTGTGTGTTTGTTTAAAACTTTCTTTAAAAAAATAGACGTGTTGTTTAAATAAGCCACATTCCTTCCTGAAGTAACCTGGAGTTATTCCAAAGAAAAAGTTGGCTCATTGTCTGTTTTCTGCCTTTAATCTCTCTTCTCCCACATGTAATCCTTCCTTTCATTTTGCATTTGACATGAATATATTTTTTCTTTTCTTTAAATGAAAGAGAAACAATTATAAGTGCAAATCTTATAAATTTGGAAGCATGGCTGATTTATATAACATTCTGTAAAGTCCATTGAAAATTTAGGGCCCTGTTCTAGTCCACTACAGCCTAATCTAGTTTAATCTATCAGAGTTTATTCTGGTCAGTGTCAGATTCTTATATTCCCCTCATCACCATTTTAACTGAGAACAAATGGGTTGTATGTGTTCTCATAGAGGAGATTCAGAGAATAATATATTAGTAACCAGGGTTTATGTAAATAAAAGAATAATAAAATATTAAAAGAAAGGATGAGATTGTCGTTCACTTATTACTTACTTTCAAAGACACCTTACTCCTCCATTAATTCCACCAAAACTTGCTTTTTTTATTGACAGTTCATTGGAGTTGCCTCTCTAAAAATGTAGCTTCAGAAAGTCTGATACTGGCAAATCAGCTGTCATCTTATATGCCAAGGCCCAGAGGCCTCACTGAATGCTGACAAATGCAGAGCTGGAAACCAGTCTGCTCACATGTCTGTTAGTATTATTAAAATAAGTATTAGATTTATAAAAATGTGTTTAGTATTCAGACTTCATGAAATGCTGGGAGTTTCTGCATTAATCTCACTTATACTATCTGTATGCCACATTGTAAGTTAATATTTAACTGTTTGTGCAGTAACTATAAAAGTATTTCCTCTGAAATAGTAAACCCAGGCTGAAGAGAAGTATTATGAATAAGAAATACTAGTTTACTAGAGAAGTACCACATCCTTTCCAACAAAAGAGGTCTAGACACACCAGACAAGCTATAGCGGAACATTAATGGACGAGTCTTTTCTGGTTGCTCTCTCCACATCAGAGAAGAAGAGATATGCACAAGCACTCATCCATCAGCTTGAACTCTGGGGGAAGAGAATAAAAATCCTTTTTATTTCTATACTACTTGAACTCGAAGGAGTGAAGATTTCTAAGCAAAATCAAGGGATTTTTTTGGCCTGGGGTAGCCTTAAAGGTCTTATAGATCTGACATATTAGAGCAGCTTCTATTACTTTTTGGAACCTAGTTCCCTATTCCATCTGTATGTTTACCTACTATAATCTTGTAAATTACTTGGTTATTTCTTTGTCTTAGTTAATAAATCTTTAGATAGTTTATTATAAGATTGGCTACAAGTGTTGTGAGAGATCTAGGGTGAAGCTGACCTGGGGTATGTGACTGGTCCTCTGGAACTGTGAGTAACCTGAACAATTATTTTATTATTGTTCTACCCTGAGTGCAGGGGACTGGACTAGATGTGGTATCTCACAGGCCTACGCACCCATGATTGTATGATTATTGTGATTTTTGGTGTAAGAGACCATCTATCACAAAGGCAAGTTGGATGGAGTAAAAAGATGGAATGGACTGCCCATGTGAATTCTGGAGGCTTTTATAGTGCTTCAGGAGTTCACACCTGACACTTGGCTGATGAAATCTAAGTATGGAACTCACAGTTGGTTTGGGGTTTGTGTCCTGCTTCTTCACAGTCTGCTTTGAAGTTAGTATTCAGGCTCATGAGCAAAGGCATGCAGGAGAAGAGGCAAGCAGGGGCATGCCACCCACCTCAACAATCATTAGAGGCACAGAATTCCTCCGGCCATGGTAGTGGACTAGGTAGGGGAGAGTTCCTCCCAGCCCCAGGGACATAAGAGTGGAGTAGGAAAGAGCCTTGATGGGCAGGGATGGGAGGAGAGAGAACAAGCTTCTGCTGGTGCATGGGGGAGGGAAGACAGCTTGAGATATTAATCTCTTAAACTATTACTAATGTATTCGACAGTAATGGTCCACTGCACTATTACATCCTGAAGTATTTCGGTTTGTCAATGTCAAATATTATTGCATTTTCATAAAAGATAGAACCACAGCCACCTCATTTTCTTAGACTACCAAAACCTACCCCTTCTCAAAAATGAGCTCATATACAACTAATTCCTAACAGTTTAATAGCCCCCTGTAATTATTGTCTTGTTAAAAACTGATGTTTTCCCTATGTTGGTTTTTTCTGCATAAATCTCTATATGGTCTCCTTTCCATTGCTCATTTTTTATGCACATTCCAATTGCAAAATAGATTTTATCAGACTATTAAACTACTAAACTTCATGCCACACAACCAAAAACAAGAAAAACCAAACAAACACCCCCACCCCAGCTTGTTAAATCTTTATTGTGAGTGATCAAACATCCTAAATGTCTGAAAGGTTGTTACATAAGTGAATTTTTTTTAAAAGTCTTTGGAGAAACAGCACTCCTATGTAATCTATAAATCATTTTAGATCAAATTTATTTCCAAACACAGCTTTTGATTCTGCTCCCATAAAACTGCATGCACAACTACTAAACAAAACCTATCAACAGTCATTTGCTCATTGTAGAGGCAGGCTGAGATTCATGTCCTTGAATGTGAGACCTTCCATTTTAGGAAATACAGAGACCTTAAAGGGGCTTATATTCTGGTTCTGATTTACCTACAGTCTCAGTCACAGAACTGTCATTCTTAAAAGATAGTGGAGTTTTCATGCACTCAACCAATAAGGAAGACGCCATGATTTGAGACTGAAAAATCACATGAGAAAAGATAACATTTTGACACTATCCTCATTCCCCATCCTTTATTTGGCCACATACCAAAACTTCATCATAAATCTAATCCATATTGAAAACTGTGTCATCTTTATTGGAAAAGATAGAAGTGATTTATTGAGAGAAATTTCCAAACAAAGATAGATAGTATGTGCAGTAGCTCCCATGCCCTTGATATCATTTCTTCAAACTTGCTCAAGGCAATTCTTGCACTATTTCCTTTTATTTTGGTGTATAAGCTTTACTGAAAAAGCAAATGTCTCAAATGAAATTCCTAGTAGCTCATTTTAATTTTCCTTTGTGCTGTCTGAGTGCTGATAACCTAAATCAACTTGACTGCTGTTTCAACTAGTAAACAGCATATATTACCCAATGCATAGTGCTGCAAATAGCTTGTACATAAACCCTCAGGCTAGGTGTATTCTTTTAATAATTAATTTATTTATACTATCCCTACTGGAGAAGCAGTGGATGTCCAAAGGCTTTAGAAGGAGGTAAAATAAGAGAGTTTTCTTCATTCTGTGTATTCAGATCCGTCATTATAAACACATCAAACACCTGTAATTGAACTGGGAGGGGAGAGAGGGTGGAATCTTCACTGAAAAAGCTTCCTAACTTAATCTCCTGGTCTTCGTTTGCACTTCCTATCCTTGTGGATAATGTAATTAAGAAGTGTGACTTGCACAAGCAGTAATAGCTGGTGAAGAGGAGAATTGTATATTAGAAAATAATGTAGTTATGATCAAAATAGTGCATATTAGGGTAGATCCTCAATGGAAAATCATCGTATTCTGATAGAATTATTGGTACCGTGGTTTTATACATCTTGTGGAAAGGGCAGAAGACTATCTTTATATACTGCATAAATCAGAAAGAGAGCAAGGAGAAAATGAGGCAATATTTCAACTTATGTAAATACAAAACACTGTTAACAAATAGCAGACAACCGTCTATCTTTTGATTTCCTGATTGAGTCAATAGCCTACACTCTCCTCCCAGAGCCAAGAGCAAAACCCATTAATCACGTTCTACCTATGTCTATCAAATAACTGTTTAACTCAAGGCTTGTCTACACAAAGACAAGCTTGCAGCAATCTGAGGGTAAATATGCCCTGGAGTTGCCTGACGAGCAATAGGTGTTTCAGAGGATCCTGCTACCGTACACTAATAGTTCCCTAGCATTCTCTAACCTACTCCCATTTGAAATTGGGATAGATCAAAGGTACTACGGAAATTTTAGTGGATAGTGGCAGAGTGCAGACACTTACCATGCAGTAAGCTACTGAGAGGTAGATTTCTGTCCCAGACTGCTGTGAACTAAGGCCACGTCTACATGTACAGTGTTGCAGTGATGCATCTGTACCAATATGGCTGCGGGTGCTGAAGACACTCTAGGTGCATCTACACTTACAAGTTAGGTCAATTTAAGGAAGCTTAAGTCAACTGAGTCCACACTGGGCTTTACTTAAGTCAACTTAAGCATTTCCTTAAATTGACTTAAGGAAAAGTTAAGTCGACTTAATAACACCTTAATTTAGGTCAATTTAATGCTTACATCGACCTTATTAGGTTGATTTAAGCCAGTGTGGAAGGGGATTAACGCCTAAATCCACCTTATTAAGTCAACTTAAAATGTTAAGTAGAATTAAAAAGGTTGAAAAGGGGCTATGTCTACACTAGACAAATTGTTGACTTTTGTTAAATTGACTTAATAAGGTCGACTTTAAGTCGACTTAAAGTCAACCTTATTAAGTCAATTTAATAAAGTTGATTTAACTTTTCTAGTGTAAACATAGCCTCTTTGCTGATGAGTGAGTGCTTTCCCGTTGGTATTAAAAAAGACATGCCCATGATCAGCATGAGCTACATTGGTGGAAGAAGCTCTCCAACCAACATAGTGCTGTGCACACTAGTATTTATGTCGGCCTAACCCTTGTCACTCAGGGGAGTGGAATATACACCCACCTGTGTGACATAAATTCTACCGAGATAAGCAGTAGTGTAGACATAGGTAAGTTTGTGTGGCATAAGTCTATTTAATGGCTAGTGTATGGGAAAGATAACAGATTACCATTGCTACCAGCTACCTAGTTATTCCTTTAGCTCGAAGTCTGAATTGTGAGTTAGTAGTTCACACCCTGCTCTTGATCCATGCAGGAGGTCATTATAGTGCAACTAATGGAGTATGGCCCTGAGTCATAAGCTAAATTTAATAACATTGTGCCCATCTGTTTTCAGTTATACGAATGACTTCACTGGACTAACTACAGATTTACACTGGTTTCTAACAGAATTTAGCTCACTGAAAACAGTATTTCTCTCAGCCCCAATTCCCATTGGCTTTAGTAAGAGTTAGATCCATGTAGCTGAGAGTAGATTTGAGTCTATTGTTCCAATATTATTGAAGACAGAAATAATTATATTGCCATTGTATGTTGGGGGCGGGGGAGGAGGGACACATGAAGTTAAACCCTAGCTTGATTGACAGTAATGAGGGGATAAAGAACAATTAGCTCGTTTTGTGGGAATCAAAAAATTGCAAACCTTGGGTATTTGGTAAAACATAGAATCCAGAAAATCAGAAGGAGGGGGGAAATGTGTCATTGTCATTCCTGTGTTCATGAAATTAGATTCATTATACTCACCCAGTTACTGAGAAACAAGTATTTTAAATATCAAACCTGTGTCTAGGTCAGTGAGTAATACCATGTGGCACTGAAAGATTGTATAGAGTTTCATTAAGGATGCATAATATAGTCTTTTGTGAGTGCAGTGTATGACAGAGCAGCAGCTGCCGCCTGACAAAGAGGAAGTTTACATATGGAATCATATTGTTCATGAAAAGTTCTTTTTGAACAGACCTTATTATTATTCCTACTCCCATGGGAAAACACTGAACAATGTATCTATTGGTGCTGAAATGTAGCGTACGCTGCTTGAAACCAAATATGTTGGGCCACATTCTGAGGTCCAGCCAAGTTGTATTCATCACAGAACAATTCCTTTATGAGCTCCCTTATAGCAGGCTGTCCTAGTCCCTGACTTAAAATATAGTTGCCTCGGGGTATTCTAGTTTATGGCCAGCTATCTGTGAGCCCCAGGGAATGTTCTGGCAGTTGGATTTACCAATTTTTCAATGCCCATTTTCCCATGGATACTGCACTTGTGGGCCAGGGAGGGCACATTATAGAAGAGCTCCTACAGTGGGCAGACCAGTGGAACATTCCACCATACCGGGTTTATGGCAGCTTCACAGTGGCAGACTGACACACAATGGTCACTGTGAAGGTTACAGGGTTAGCTACCTCCCGGACCCTTTCTCTGTTCTCTCTGGCTATGTCTACACTTGTAAAGTTAAGTCGACTCTGTTAAGTCAACTTAACAGAGCAGCTACACTTTAAGTCAAGTTAAGTCGACTTTGTTAAGTTGACTTAACATAGACATAGCCGTCCACACTGGCTTTAAGTTGACTTTAAGGTTGACTTAGCGCTCTTCCCCGTCTACACTGGCTTTAAGTCGACTTAAGAAGTCGACTTAAGGCTTAAATCGACCTTTAGAGGTGGTGTTATTAAGTTGACTTAAGCTGTTAATAAGTCCACTTATGAAAGTGCTTAAGTCAACTGAATAAAAGCCCAGTGTGGACACGGCTTTGTGTAGGTCAACTTAAGCATCCTTAAGTCGACCTAAGTTGCCAGTGTAGACGCACCCTTTCAGTGCACCTCCACAGTTCTCAGCTTTCATGCCTTTGACTCCCTCATGGGGTAATCCCACAAATCTCCCACTTTTACTCTTATTGACTGTGCTTATCCAGGCAAATCCAACTGTGTTTGGTACCTGCAGCTCTTTGTTTAGTTAACCATAGGAACAAAGCACAACACAAGAGCAATAAGAATTTAAAACAACAAAAGGTCTACATGCACATCTGTCTTACTTAGGATCCAACAGTCCTCCTGCTGCGAACCCTGGTAGGTCTAACTTCCCAGATACCCCAGTCTCTGGAGTATGGGTTCATCTTAGCTGTCAAAAGTCCGTTTCCCCTTGAAAGAGAGTGAGTCTCTTTTAAATTCCCAGGGATTCTGAGGAAAAGCTGTCCAGGAGGCCTAACAGGGCTGAACCAGGGCTTCTGAATGAATGGCTTTTGCACTGTCTGATATGTAGAGAGGATCGACCCCTCAGTTTCCTAGCTGCATTTCCTAACAACTCTGCTGCAGAATTAACTCAGTACACACACCGTTAACATCACAATAACCCAGTCAAGATACGATATTAATAAATTATTACGGGTGGCCCTAAATCTGTCATAGGCAGCACAGAGTCATGAATCTAACCTATTATTATTAGAGGAGAAAAATATCTTCATTCAGCATCCAAAGAAACAGAGAAACATTTCCAGAACTTAATTAATTGACACTATCTTTTCCATCTGTCACCTGTCAATGGCTAAGTTAAAAATGGCTGGACCAAAAGAGTATTCTCCCAGTCTCTGAGAGAATATTTTGAACTACTCTTTCTTATAATGATAATAATTTCTTGTGACTACTGACAACCACTCTTGGATAGAGGCAATGAAATAGGAGTCTCCACGAGATGTCAGATTCCTGAGCCTTAACTTTATTTATGTCAGTGATGTGTTTTCTGAACTTAGAGGTTTTCCAGGTCAAAGTATTGAAAAAATACCTAAATATGTGTCATATACACAGGATAGACTTATCAAGCTGTCTTAACTTTGAATCAACAAAGGTGTGAACTTAAAGAGGGCAAGACATTCTGAGAACAATTGATCAATAAATTGATTAATTAGTTGATTAATTTGAGGCTTAGTTCTTGATTATATCTCCTTTACTTAAGTGTCTGGGAAATTTATTATATCATAATGCTAGAATCTCATGATCCTTCATCAAGAAAACATTTTATTTCAGGTCTTAATCAACTCTACAATAACAAAATTCAAAGAAAAAAAATAAAGTTCCTCTTTCTGTCAGCCAGCTTCATTTTTTTTACCCCCCTTAAATAAATAAATAAATAAATAAGTGATCAGGATTGCTGGAAATTATATAAAGCATGGAAAAAAACTATACATACACAAGAAAGAAAATAAATCATATGTATTTCTAGGAATGCAAAACACCTTTCAGTTTTTCCTTTTTATCTATGATGGGTACTTATATGTGCTCCATTAACATAATATTTGACTATGTCACAATCTTTTTTTTTTTTTTAATGCATTTATCCTCAACACCCCTGTGAAGTGGGAAAGTGCTAGTGTCCTCATTTTGCAAATGGGGGACCAAGGAACAGAGAGGTTAAGTGACTTGTCCAAGATCACACAATAGGAGGAGAGAAGTGAATCCAGGTCTTTCTCCTAGTAGGCTAGACCACTAGCCACTGGGCCATCCTTCCTTTCTTCTGGTGTGAGTGGAATTGGATCATGGTACTAAAGGTATCCCTTGAAAAGTCTCTTACCTGGGTAAAAACTACAGCATAAATACTTACAAAGTTAATGGAGTTTTTGCCTGTGTAAGGACCACAGGACATGAGAAGATATTATTGAAAATGACAAAGGCAAATCATAACCAGGCAATGAACCATAACATTCATCCCCTTGTCTTTCCCTCTAGAGTCCTATGGACAATCTAATCATGATAGATAAAACTCGGTCACTATTTCATCCTACAGAATTATAAGGTACTCTTTAAAATACTGAATGGATATTTAACAATGTGCAGGCAAACTTATGAAAGATTGCCCAAAAACATGTTCCTACAGATGTTCAAAAGTTGGATTTAGATATATTCATGTTTCTGCTAAGGCTAAACATCATTCCTTTTAAATAATGCTAAATAATGTATGTGTGCATCAAAATGTCTATTGTAATACAGAAAAAGATAGAGAGTCACTCAAGAATCACCATTTTGTTACTGCAAATGGTGCACAACGCAGCTTCATGAATACTCTGGTGGACTGGAATCAATTTAAAATCTTTTATTATAGATCTAAATCTACGTTTTTAATGTTGCAGTATCATATAACATTGTTACCACTAAGTGCTACAGTACATGGAAAGGGATACACTGCTGCTGCTATATCTGAGATTATAGATGATCTTTTCTTTTGTTACAGTTCTTTTTTACATACATAATTAATATATTCACATACACTAGAAGAAAGATTCTACAATAGCATATTATCTCCTTTATATCTTATAGAAGAATGTTGTGATTCATAAAATAAAGGTACAAGAAATCTTATCTTTAAAAGATTTTTTTTCTTTTAAGATTGGCAGCAAATTTTACTGACTCCACTTTTAAATCAATTGACCTTCATAGACAAATTTTGGGGGGCTAGCCCCAGTGGATTTGCTCTGAACTAAGAAAAAGTAGTGTAGGCTGGTGATGAAAGACTGGAACTTTTGAGCTTTAATCATGGATCTTAATGACTTCTGTGCCCTTTGGTAAGATATTTAATCATTTTATTTCAGTTTCCCTATCTGTATTTTTTTACCTGTGCTATAATGATTTTGTGCCTTGGTTAAGTTGCAAGCAAGTCACACACACAACGCTGTGTGCAGTCTATGAAATAATATATTCACTGCGCTATAATAATTGTGTGTTGAAATTAATCACACAATTGCACTTGCAATTAGGAGGGCAAAAACTCTCATTTTACATATGTAATAAGGTACATGATTTTGAAAGTCAGGCCCTCATTGATTTCTATAGGTGAAATTCTGGCTCCATTAAAACCAATGGGAGTCTTGCCACTGACATCAATGGCTATGTCTACACTTACTAAAGTGAGTTCGAATTAGTTAATTCGACCTAACTAATTCGAACTAATTTTAGTTAGTTCGAATTAACTTAATTTAAACTAGGAAAATTTAGTTCAAACTAAGCAAGTGCCATTCATGGCACTTGCTTAGTTCGAATTAGCAAATTGCATTGAGTTCAATGGGCCGGTTAGTTCGAACTAAGCAATTAGTTTGAACTAATATGGCCACATTGGTTAATTCAACCTAACTAGTTCGAATTAACCCTTAGTTCGAATAGCATATTTGAATTTATTAGTTAGAATTAAGGAAGCCCTTAATTCGAACTAATTAAAGCCTAGTGTAGCCATGGCTTAAGTTAGTTCGAATTAAGCTTCCTTAATTCGAACTAACTTGCTATTGTAGATATAGCTAATGACAGGACTTTACCCTTGTGCCAGGGCCATCCCTAAGTCGGGGCAGGGCCCAGGGCCAATCAGCCTGTGTGGGGCACCTGGGCCTCCAGCCTCTACTTTCCCGCACTGGGGTCGGGGAGCCGGTTGGGCCAACCCAGAGATATCCCTTTCCTAGGCCGGCTGCTCCAGCCCCGGAGGCAGGGGAGGTTGACCCAGAGTCTGGGCTCTTCTTCCCTTCTCTGCCCCTGGGCCTGCTGGTCCACTCTGGGGGTGAGGAGGGCTGGCCCAGAGGCTGGGCTTTGTGCTCCGCCCCAGCTCGCTGCCTTCGACTTGCCACCAAAGGCAGCAGGGAGCAGGCGGGCCAAAAGGTGGCAATGGGAGAGCAGCGGTGCAGGCCCTACACTGCCCCACAGGTCCCACATAACTCCTTCCATGCCTCAAAAAACAAGAACTCGCTGGCCAGCTCTCTGGCTACCCAGCTCTGAAGACAGCACCCCCAAGGACAGCCCTGCATTACATTCTCCATTTTTTAAATCTTCTATTCTTTTCCTTAAAGTATTAATAATACTTAGAATTATGAGTATGAATATATATAGGGGAAACCTAAAATAAAATGTTCTTTAGATTGAATTCACAGTACTTCTTCTTTTCTATTAATGTTTCATTCATTTTTTGATTTTCCTGGTAATTTTCAGATAGCTGTTGAAAATATAAGGAGGTACAAAATTTAAAAAGTCCAATTCCTTTGAACTTCATAAACAACTGTTTTTGCTGGTCTCTTAATTATTTTTCTAGAGAAACCTTTCAAAAAGCTGTTCCAAGATACCAACAAACCAGTAGCATTAAATTAAAGCAGAGAAAGAACAAAAGCAAAGGACAAAGGATTGCATTTTCTTGGGTTTCTGCTTTCCCTTTGTTTTGTTTTAACTCTTATACTTCTCCTGAAAGAGGGGAAGAAAAGACTCAATTGTCCTTCCATTAAAAACAGTGACAAAACACAAGTCCTATAGATTCATATAGGAGCAGGATTCAGTTAGAAATATTAGTTCATTTATTGATTGCTCTTGCAGGATATCATTCTGTTCTCTTAGCTGATCAGCCACTGTAGGTTTCTCATCAGGTGATTCCTGCTTGCTGAAAGTTGGACAGTGGTGAGAGATTGCTGCTTTTTGTCTGTGTAATTGCTTTGAAGGTTCAGGGACAAATTTTAATCTCAGAAGAGCATTATATTATATATTTCTGTGCATTTCGCAAGAAAGGAAAAGACTTGCAAATGGGGATGCAAGAACAATCATAGTAGCAGATTCTTCCATATAGTAAATGATGCATGACACATATCTGAAATTAGAACCTGAAACTCATTAAATTTAGAAAAACAAAACAAAACAAAACAAAGAGGGTTCTTGTTAATTTCACAGCAGACTTGTTATTGGTTGTGATCTCTATCACTTCTAATAATACTCATTGCTTCTATGGCACCGTCTGTTCAGATGAGTTCTTTTGCGAACGTTAATGAATTTAGCCTTATGAACCCTCTGAAAAGGTGTATAAATGTTATGCCAATTTTTACAGATAAAGAAACTGAAGCACAGAAATCACAGCACTCAAGGAACAGTGTTGGCTGTTTTATAGGAATTTGAATAAAATAGAGATATTGACTTGTCAAGTGTCATAGGAAAAGTCTGTGGGAAAGCCAAGAAAAGAATCCAGCTCTCTGACTTCAAATCCCATATTTTAACTGTAAGAATAAACTTCTTCCTTTCTCGTCAATTTAACTGTGGTCAAATAATGACATTGGTCTGCCCTAAGCATATCAGTCAAATTGTGTTTGTTTTTTTTACATTCACTTGTAGTGCTAGAAAATGATTTATTCATATTTTCATAACCGTTGTCTTATTAGTTTTATTACTGGCCCTGATGAAATTCATCATAGGGAATTTAAGGAACTGTCTGGAGAAGATTCAAAACCGTTCATGATTATCTGCAAGATCTTATGCAAGATATGGGAGGTCCCAGAGATCTGGAGAAATGCAAACATAAAAAAATAAAACAAAGAGGATGTAGATAGTTATAGATCAGTCAGCCTAGCTTTGATAGTGGAAAAGTACTGGTACAAATTATTAGCCCATCAATCTGTAAGTACCTAGAGGATAATAGGGTATAAGGAATAGCCAGCATGGATATGTTAAGAATAAATCCTGCCAAATAAATCTAATTAACTTTTTTGACAGGGTTACTGACCTACAGGAAAGGGGAAAACAGTAGATATGATATATCTTGATTTTAGTACGGCTTTTGAAATAGTCCCACATGACATTCTCACAAACCAACTAGGAAAATGTGGTCTGGAGGCAATTACTATAAAGTTGGTACACTTCTGCTTGAAAGATCACATTCAAAGAATAGTTATCAATGATTGGCTTTGAAAATTGGAAGGCATATGTAGTGAAACCACAGGCGTCAGTTGTGGGTCTAGTGTTATTCAATATTTTCATTAATGACTTAGATAATGGAGCGGAGAGTCTGCTTATGAAATTTGATGATGACACCAAGCTGGGAGCAGTTGTAAGCCCAGTGAGGACAAGACTAGAATTCAAAATGACTTGACAAATTGGAAAATGGTCTGAAATCAAAAATATAAAATTCAATAATGGCAAGTACAAAGCACTACTTGAAGAAAGAAAAAATCGAATGCATGGTTACACCGTGGGGAGTTACTGGCTAGGTCAGTGGTGTACAAACTGGAGAGACTTTCCCTCCAAGGAACGTACAAGAGGTTCTCTGGAAGAATGTGAGGAAATTAGGATCCCATGAGTCCTGCAAGACCCACTCTCATCTTAGTTGGAACAGGATAAAAATAGAATGGGTATTGTGGCGCAGGAAGGGAGTAGGATTAAAAAAATACTCCTTCTATGCCTCAAAAAACAAGAACTCACTGGCCAGCTCTCTGGCTACCCAGCTCTGAAGACAGCTCCACTGTCAGCAACAGGGTAGAAGTAAGGGAGAGCAATCCATGGATGGTATAGGGGGCACAATTGAAAAAGTTTGCACATTATTGAAGTAGGTAATAGCATTGCTGAAACAGGATCTGGGGGTAATAGTAGATTTAGATACAAGTCCAACAATGCTATGCCTTTGAGTAAAAGTTCCAAAGGGGGAGCCATGTTAGTCTATCACAGAAAAACGCCCATGGCACTTTTAAAGATTAACAGATTTATTTATTGCATGAGCTCTCGTGGGAGAAAATCCTACTTCGTCAGATGCTTTGAAGATGGGAAACTTACAGAATGGGAGGAAAAAAATGCAGGGGAGTATATTTATTTCCTCCCATTCTGTAAGTTTCCCATCTTCAAAGCGTCTGACAAAGTGGGATTTTCTCCCACGAAAGCTCATGCGATAAAGAAATCTGTTAGTTTTTAAAAGTGCCACAGGACTCTGTTGGGTTTTTTTTGAGAAAAAGATGAATATAATTCTGTAGTCCCTCAACAGGCATGCTGTATATAAGACACAGAAGGTAATTGTTCTGCTCTCATCAGCTGGAGGGATCAGCTGGAGTATTATGTACCCTTCTATCCACCACACTTTAGGAAAGATGTGGGCAAATTGGAAAAAATCCAGAGGAGAACAACATAGATGGCAAAAGGTTTAAAAAAGCTGACATGAGGAAAGGTTAAAAGAACTGGGCATGTTTAGTCTTAAGAAAAAAGGACAGAACAGGGCTTCATAACATTCCCCAGAACGTTAAGGGCTGTTGTAAAGAGGACTGAGATCAGTTCTTCTCCATGTCCACTGAAGGTAGGACAAGAAATAATGGGCTTAATCTGCAACAAGGAAGATTTATGTTTCAATATTGGAAAAAACCTTTCTAACTATAAGGATAACTAAGAACTCGAATAGGTCACCAAAAGAGGCTGTGGAATTTCCATCAGCTGGCTGGGATGGTCTAGGATTATTTGATCCTGTCCTAGCACAGGCAGCTGCACTAGTTGACTTCTTGACTTGACTTCTGCGCTATATTCTATGAATCTATGTTTAGTGCTGATATACCTGGACTAACATCAAGCCCCCATTGTGTAGACACTGTAGTAAGACACAGTCCCTGGGCCCAAATATCTTACAAGTAACAAAAGAAGAAAAATGATGGGTGAAGGAAAATTCATCCTAAATTATGTTGATTGGCTGACTCAAAGAAAATTTAAATGACTTGTCTTCCTAGGAGCAAGTGGGAGACCTGTGATAAGGCAAGAATTGACGCTATTTCTCTTGAGTCTCAGCCCACTATTTAACATTTGTTTCTTTTTCCTTGTCATATGTTTTGGGTGAATCTATGCTTTTTCAAAATGTTTCTTTTCTTTTTGGTTCTTCTGTGCAGAAAAAAAAATCCCAATTGTTATCACATGGTCTTAGCTATCGTTAAAAGGTTATGTTCACTAGCAACTTACTGTGGGGTTCTAAAGAAAATAATGTTCATGTTAGGTAAATTTTCTAAGTGACACTGATTCAACAACTACAGACAACTGAAATTCCAGACCCAACAACAAAACAAAACAAACAAAACATAGTTGTGTTTCATATTTTCCATTTTGTTTGGTTTCCAGTGGTTTTTGATTGTTTTGTATCCTCCTTTAAATTTGGGAACACAGCTTGTGTATGACATAATTGATGAGAGCCTTACAAAAGTTCATGCTTGCCACTTTCCTCCATAGCACGATGTGGAGAAATGAGTGATCTAAGGGCAGCAGAGAAGCTGATGGCAGCAGCACATTTTTTTACCCTGATCTGAGGAAGAGGTGAGGCTGGTAGGTGCCTCTTCCCCCACAAGATCCAATGATCTTTTGTAGAAACCCACCAGCACATATCTCCAGCAGCACTGTTCCCTGTTAAAGGGGCCACTAAAATTGCAACTCCTGTGGCAATGCTCTTCTCAAGAGCATATAACAGCAGCGTGCTTATCCTTTCAAGGTAAGTAAATGACTCATTTGTTTGTATTTGAGGCCCTGGCTGTAAACTCATCCCTGACATAATATTATATGCAAAGTTGGGCACCAAGCAATCCCAGGATCCAAAGAGCCCCAAATATGAGTCATATCTCAATCGTATGGCTCCTGAATTATAAGGAGTTAAAAATCATTATATATAAATATGCCATACATTGTATTGCTGAAAGTTGTTTGTTAGTTGTTATTACTGACTGCATAGCATGTTTAAAGAACTGGAATTGATTTGAGGGGAAAATTGACTTTTTGTTCTGTTGCTCATACTGTGTTGACATGTTTTCATCAGCTAAATAGTGATACCTCTTCTATTTTAAAGGCTAATCACAGACTTGGAGTCTCCAGTTACCACCTACAAATAGAAAGATTTCTCCAAACAAGACAATAACATTCCTCAATTTCCCACCTTCATATCATTTTTTTAAATGTTTTTTTCCCATTTTCTTACCATCTTCCTTGCAATTAAGTTATTTAAAAGCCCTACATCAGTGTTCTAGCTCCCTTCAAATAGATTGTACTATTGTACTTCCAGTGGTGACAAAAATAGATGTCTATCCACTTTCATACCTCTTACCAAAAAAAGCCCCACAACAACTCTTCTTTTAGTATTTCTTAATGACTATATGTTGGGGCTTAATCCCCGACAACTGCAAGGCAGGGGAATAAGAAGTCCAATTAATCACTCTGCACAGCTGGAGGATGATTAACCAACTGTTTCCTGGCCTTAGGCAATAGAGCTAGTCCTTATAAATAATTGGGGGAGTGGGGGGAGATTATAGAGAAAAGAGATTTCTCTGGTGGTAATAAGGCCTCAGGTAGGATTTAACAGCTAGAAAACTATGGAGGAAAAACACACTATAGAAGCAAGTTAGGATTCTGTAAGGAAAGTGCTGTGATAGAGTGAACAATGGACCTAAAGTGAAGCCTGAGGAGGGAGGGATTAATCTGAAGATTTGTTTGGAGTTTTTATTTAAACATATCTGTGTTACCTTAAAAGGGGTTGTGACTTGGCTGGAGGGCTAAACTCAAAACACCCTGTGGAGGAGGCAGGAACAGTCTGAGAAAGGTCATTGGGGTTCTAAGGGACAACTGAGCAGGGAGCATCTATAAACAGTCACCCTGAGATGTGGTTCCCACAAGGTAAAAAGCTGGTATTACAAACTATTATTAAAACCCAATAACAAAAATGACCTATTTTCAAGTTTTTTCATAAATAAATAAAAAAAATCCTGCTAGCATAAAATTCAATTAAACAGTACAGATCAGTAGTATTTAATGTAAGCCTTTTCATGGATCCTCAAATTGCATTATAAAACTGAGTAAAACTTTTATTCTACATGAGACCTTCTAGGGTGACTGATTCCTTAAATAAGGAGCTTAAAAATATGATCTACTGCATATATAATGTAGCGGCAAATCTTCTACAAGTTTCTAGCACAATCCTCAATGTGGAAAAGTAAAATATATATAATCTTGTTTAAAATGTGCTAATTTGATGGTGCTTCTGTTGTGTGAACAACTGAAATTGGGAAGAGCTCAATAAAGGAACTAGGGATGTGAAAGAACTAATTCAGGATCCAATAAGTTTTCTCTAGCTTCTGATTAATTGCAGTCTTTAATTGTACTGTGGGGATGAACGAGTTATAAAAGGTCACAGTATCTGTAAATACTATCACAAGCTGAGAGAAACATTGTTATGGGTTGAGTTAAAACCTCACTGAGATTGGTTATGAAAGCTCCAAAACAGAACTGTCAGGATGAGTAAATTAGAAGCCCTCTCCTGCAACACCTGCTGACCAAATAAGACAAAAGAGGGTTGTGAAGCTGCCTGCAAGTTTGGAATAAGTGCTCAGAGGTCTTTTGGTGAAGAATGTAAGAGAGGGTAGGTGTATATTGTGTGTGGAGAGGAACACTAACACACAATGGCTATGTCGACACTTACTAAAATTGGTTCAAATTAGTTAGTTTGAACTAACTAATTTGAACTAATTTTAGTTAGTTCAAATTAGCTTCATTCAAACTAGAAAAAATTAGTTTGAACTAAGTAAGTGCCATTCATGGCACTTGCTTAGTTCGAATTAGCGATCTCCATTGATTTCAATGGGCCGGTTAGTTTGAACTAAGAAATTAGTTCGAATTAACATGGCCATGTTGGTTAATTCGAACTAGTTAGTTCGAATTAACCTTTACTTCTAATACCCTATTCAAAGTTATTAGTTTGAATTAAGGAAGCCCTTAATTTGAACTAATTAAAGCCTAGTGTAGCCATGGCTTTAGTTAATTTGAATTAAGCTTCCTTAATTTGAACTAACTTGCCAGTGTGGACATAGCCATTAAGAAAAAGAGAGAGAGAGGCTGAAAGCAAGAAAGCCACCTTGTAGTCTAATAGCACAGTTTGACTTCAGAAAAAACTACAATGAGAATTTTTGGGTTTTGTGTTGGCTAAAGAGATTTGGGATTGTAATGTAAGAAGCGCTTTTTTTTTTTTTTTTTTTTGTTCTTGGTTCGTCTTATGCTCAGAGAAGCAGGACTTTGTAAATAAACAGGGTTGATTCAAAGAAAATACTAGACTCCTTTATCTTTTACATCCTACTGGAACACCCCCAGCCTGGAATTTTGACTAACCCCTTGGGATGAAAAGGGGCAACAATAATAGAAAATGGATAAGAGACATTATTAAAAAATTGATGTTGACATTTCAATATCTTTTTTGGCCATTTTATAATCCTGCTATCTAATAATACTGATAAAGAAAGAGAAGATAATGAAGTCTTTTTTAGAAGTTTTTATCTATCTGAAATGGCATAAAAAGACATAAAGGGAGAAATCAGAATAAAAACTTTTGTGTAATCTTTAGTGTTACAAAGTTAAATTTCTGTCAGAAGCTCTATTTTCAGAATGGGAATTTAAGAGATGAAAAGTGGGAAACATTATTTATGACTTAGCAAAGAAGAATGCTTAAAAGAAATAGCTGTAGCTTAGAAATAATTGGAAGCTAGGGCTTCATTTGCTCAGACAGAGTGTCACCTTTGTTTCATGTAGAGCAGTCTGTAAATGACCTGGAACATAAGAAAGAAAATCAATGTTTTTTTTTTATTATTATTTTTTCCCCTTCTCATTATGATCACTCTCTTTTGTGTCAGGACAAAAAAATGTAGACCTTTCAGGATAATTGTTCCCAAACTCAGGGCCAAATTTTGCCCTTCACCTCCAGTGATGTCAATTTTCAGACTTCATCTGGGTTACATAGATTTAAGTAGCTTTATGATTTTCATTTTACATTGTTATGTAGGACATACCATAACCTGTAATGATGGTTTTCTTCATTTTATTGGTAAAGCTAAATGACCAGAAAATTCATTTGTTCACAACTCTAAGAGATTGCAGACTAGGGTTTTAGCATATTTAGAGGTGATGTTCTAAAAAAAACTTTTTGGAAAAAATATATATTCCTACTGCATCTACAGATGGCTCCTCTTCTTTCAATCCTATAGCCCCTGGCCTACGGTGCTGGAAAAATCTGAAAAGGAGGACAGGTCAGAACATGATGCATTCCAGCTATCCACAGCTGATGGATAGTCCCTATGTCTGCACTTGCAAGTTAGGTTGACTTAAGGACACTTAAGTCGACCTAACTTAGTCCCTGTCCACACCAGGCTTTCATTAAGTCAATTTAAGAAATTCCCTAAGTGGACTTAATGAAAGCTTAGATCGACTTAATAAGAACCACTGGTTAGGTTGACCTAACCCTTAAGTCGACTCCTTAGGTCAACCTAAGCACAGAGTGGATGCTTAAGTCCACTTTATTAGGTTGACCTAAGGGCAATTAGGTCGACTTACTAAGTCCCCGTTCAGGGAAACCACTTTAAGTCGACCTAACATTTTCTAGTGTAGACATAGCCTTGGAGAGCTATGCTGGATGGTGTAAATTACAGCAACCTTTAGTGTGTTCTAAATTTACACTATAGTCAGGACCGGAGTAGAAAATCAGAGAATTAAAACTGGATCCCTGGCAGAGCGTCACTCTGCTACACTCAGCAGAAACTGAATGTAGCTTATATTGAGAGAGTAGCAGACTATAAAATCCCATATTATTTTTGGTTTTGTTCTTTGTTATTAGGAATCAGTCACTCTCTGCTTCCAAGGCCAAATGGCCAATATACCGGAAGCGGTCTTCTAGAAGTTTTCTGCCTCGCCAACCCTTCCCAAAGTAACCTTCTCCTCATGCACAGAACAGCAGCAGCCTGGCCCTTTTGGAAACATATTAACATGTGACAGGCTTCATGTCATCAGTTCTGTGCCTTATCTCCATGCCTTCCTGCTGCTATTATTGCACAGTTGTATGTTCCATCACCAACCAGCATTGTCTGTCTTAATGTTTAAAAACTTCATATTTGAGTGCTAGTGTCCATTTCACCCTTTCTTGATGACTTTTCAACTTTTTTCTACTGCCAAGTTTCCAGTAGAGGGTTATCTGTCTGAGAGATTGAAAATTCCCATGTCAAAACTGCATAATTCCATGGTGACACAATTTCCTTTAATTTTTTAATTAGATTTGGTTTCCCTATAATTTAAGTGTCTTCTTATGTCTGATTTGTTTTTCCTCCCTAGAAAATATTGTTGCGTTCATTTCTGTAAAATGTTATCCTTTTTATAAAAGAAAGTACCTAAAGGAATCATTTCCCCACAATTCTATACTGTGCAACAGTTTTCTATAAATAAGAATGTCTCCTGTCTTTAGGTAAAATAAGAGCCATTTGTTCTCTCCCAAAAATTCACATACCGAAGTGCTTTTTAAAAGTGCAGTTCTTCTTAATGTCTTGAATTTATCAGTTATCTAAATGGTAATTTTAAAGAATGGGGTCTGAGAAATAGACTTATTTCATTTACTTCCTATATTCTTAAACTTCATAACTTCTTCCCTAACTTCTTAAACTTGAGGGCTTAAGGGCTAGTACGAAACAGTGGAATGAATTTACATAGGAACTAACGACCATCACAAACCTTACCCTGTACTTTAAACAAAAGGTGGTAAGTGGGCATCTGTACAAAACAACATATATATATTCAAAAAAAAACAAAAACTCAAAACCAACCAACCAAACAATCAAAAAAAACCCCACTCCACTGTACACCTGTACTTCTCTCCTAGGGAGGAAATGAAAACTAGTGCATGATGGATGTTAGTCATACCACTTACTGGAAGGTACTTAGATAATACAGTGAAGAGTGTGATATAAGTACTTCAGGGCTAGACCAACACAGGGGCTTTAGCTGCAGGCTCTGGCTTGAAAGGGAGCCCCCAGACTGCAGCCCCTAAGGTACCTGCATTGATCAGCCCTGCCGGCTGGATTGTGCTGGTGCTGGGGAGATAAGCTCTGGAGCCATCAGTCACGGCAGTCTGGTGCTCCCACCCCACCCCCGGACTGTCTGGTCTGCTCCTGGGAGTGGAGTGGTGTGGGCTGGCATGTCTGCTGCGCTCTGTGGGTGGGGATCCTCCACACTGGCCCCACTCCCTGGCCCTGGAGCATAGAAGCCATGTACCAGCTGGCCCCACACCTGGGGAAAGAAAAGCCAGTCTCGGGGGCAGAAACGCTATGGCTGGCTGCAGCCTCTGGTCCTAGGGCTGTGGTCTGCCCCACCCCCAGGACATCATGGTGGGGGCTGGGAGCCCATGGTTTGAGAAGCCTGCAGACTGACAAAAATGGGCAGCCTAGGGTCCCAGGCTGAGGGAGACCTAGGCCCCCACAAAAGTGGGTAGCCTGGTGCCTTAGGCCCCTTATCCAGCTCTGAAGTACTTGTATAGAATAGCCAAGCTGCACTCATTCGACTGTGTGTCTGCACCTCCCTTCATTGTGAGACTGGTAGATAGTCTATTTTGTCCTTACTGCAACTTAGAAGCCTCAACTATATGCTGCTCTGGTATAAGCCTCAAGGTACTGTCCCATCTGTAGAGGCAGCCAGAGCTAGGAAATACACCAATCTCTTGTCTCGTTCCATAGAGATGGACACTATACTGATATACGCCAACAGGGAAGCCCCCTCCTGAAGCCATCTTTCATACACATTGCACTTTCAGCATAGTGGCCAGCTCTTTCTCTAGCTAAAAACTCTTTATGGACTTGATCCAATTCTCATAGAAGTCTATGGAGTCTTTCCATTGATTTCAACAGGCCCTGTATTTGTATCAGCTAATAACACCTTTTCCTGTGTCTAAAACACAGACATTTTACACAGTGGTCTAAAGAATATAAACTCTGAAGCTATCAGCACAAAGCTTTTGTAATTCATTATAAAAAATAGAAACAGTGAACACTTTGCCTTCCTATAGTTTCCTTTTCTGTTCATTCCAGGTAATATTGAAAGCTACCAAATTTAGATTTTATTACCACGTTTTGAGGAAATTAGGCCAATTGTTTTCAAAGTAATGTCAAAAGTAAACGTCTTAGATTTGAACACTGCTTTGTTGCTATATAGTTACTCATTAAGTAATGGGGTCTTGGATCAGTCCCTAAATGATCACCTCCTCTTGTCTTGGGAACTGTAACTCTGTCCTGTATTATCTAAACAAAATCCAGCAATATAGGCTTCAACATATGAAAAGTACTATTCCCTGTCTTCTCTTACATCCTTTCCATCCTCCAACAATTCTACTGACTTCATTCATTCAGAATGCACTTTAAAATGCCTCTGTATTTTAAGCCATCTCTGGTTTTGTTCTAATCTCATTTGTGAGTCTTGTCTAACTGGTTTTGCCTCTTTTCTTCTTCCTTGAGCTTGCTATTGTCTGTTAGAGACTTCTCCTCTGCTGTTCCCACCATAAAAATAACCTTCTTCTATCTCTCAGCTGTGTTGACATGTCACCCTTTCTCAAATCTCATCTTAAAACCTGTCACTTCACATTTTTTGTAGCACTTGGATAATAGAGGGAAAGAAATGACCCCTGTAACTGTGTTCTGTATTTCTGTTTTTAAAAAGTCTATTTCTGTAAGATACTATAAATAATAAATTTGCCCTAAAAATTATATATTAAATCTCTAAAGTCAATGGAATTGAAATCAGTCCTGTAAAACAATGAAATTGAGGTCAGAATTTGGCCCACTCACTTGTTTGCATGGGACCAACTCTTCCACTCATTATTCAGGGAAATATCCCATTGATATCAAAGAGTTTTGCCTAAATGAGGAATGAATACAGATAGCAAGATTTGGACCATAATATTTAGCAATACAGATTGTTACAAAGTTAAGAATCTAGTATTCTGAATAGCCAGTGTTTCTTCCACAGGGTTCTGTCTTGGCCTCATCATATTCTTTTCAAGTGTTAATGAACAGGCTTTTCTTTAGGGCAAGAACTCCAGGATTGCATTTATTAAGGAGCAGACGATGGAGCTGAAAGGAGAAACACTGTAAGCAGCTCTGCTATGAAGCAGAAAAAGCCCCTGAAGGAAGTGAGAGCACATACTTAGTGAGCCCTGTGGTGGCTCTAAATTAATATCTGGAATAAAACATTCACTTTAATAGGCAGGTGTTAATGAGCAAGATCTTAAAGGCTTGGTGTAAAGTCAAGATAATGACTGTTTCAGAGAAAAGAACCTTAACCTGAACAGGGAGGGGGGGAAAACACCTGAAGCTGCAGCCTGACAAGCAGGGAATAAGCAGGTTGAGCAAAACCCTAAAGAAAACATAACAGATTTATATAAAGAAGACAGCAGGATGTTATTTGAAGGAAAAATATCAGATTTCCATTGAAGTTCATAATGAATCACATTATTTTTTATCAAGTGAACTCAGAAAATCCGAACAGTTATAGGTGACCTAAGCCACACAGCTGCTGTTACTTTTCTTTTTCCTTCAAAAACATGTTTGCTTCAACTATGTAAAGATTATTTCCATATAGCTCCTTTATAAAAATGAATTACTCAAAATCCCACATGCAATTCAAGCCAGAAGAGCATACACAGGGCAGCCATCACAATCAGCGTGAAAAGCATATGTGAAAGGCAAAGGAAGAAAATAATTAGGCTGAAAAATGACCAGCTAGGGGAACAAAAGTGGTGTTGCACACTTAATCAAAGTGTACTTATTTTCTTTTATTTACTTTTGGTGTTTTTATCTCCCTCATTATTAATCTGAAGAAATCCAAAATAATGCATGACATATTTAAATGTTTGTCCAAGACATTCTGAAAAGGTGGAGTTTCTTTGCTTGTTTTCTAAAATAACGATGCTTGAATACATAGGCTGTTGCCTAAAAAAAAGGGTTAATGAAATACGTTGCATGCTAGAAGCTGAAAAGAATATTGCCTCTAATGTTCTGAGTACAAATCTGTCTTTCTTCATGATGATAATACAAATAAGCTGATTTCAGGAGAGCTAATTGTCAGAGATAAGATACGAATGTCAGGAATGAACCTGAATATCTGCCCTGAGTACAACATCAATAAATGTTAAACACTATACCTGTATTAATGGCTTAACTGTTCTTTAGCACAAGTGAGATCAGAACAGCAAGATTGTCTCTTTCATTTGCTTCAGAAAAAACTGTAATGGTGATTTGTGTCTGAAATATTCTAAGTTAAAAATACACTTTAATAATCGGCAAAAAACCTCAATACAGTTTCCCTGCAGGGTTTGCTTTTTCCTGGAAGGAGCATCTTACTCCATTCCAGAAACAAAAAGAAATGTACATTAGAGCGCTGTGTAAAGAAAACATTTACAAGTCCCTGTGTTTCTGCCTCCTCTGTTGGGATTCCTCTCTCCAGGCTCGATTCTCCCTCGCGGATTCCTGTGCTGTTTTCAGCAGGTCCTGAAACATATCCTCCCTGTTTCTTCGAGCACACCACCGAATGTTTCTCATGCGGTCAGCTGGGGTAGACACCGGCCTTGTGAAGGTCGAATCTAAAAAAATAATAATAATAATAAAGCTGTTGTTAACACATAGCCTAGATAACCAATGTAACTTTCCAGTAGCACGTTCCACTGGAAGGTGCAGGGTAGTCAACATCCGATGCTTCGCTGAAGCAGACAAGGTACATCCTAATAGAAAGCTTACTGGGGGCTAACATTCTGCACAGGGCACACTGATGGAACCCGATATCTCTCTTCTCAGAGTGCCCCTGCCAGCTAGAATACATATCCTACATGCCACCGGTTGCAAGCCAGGACCGTATGCTGCTGCACTGTGTGCTGCCATGGTTCCCAGGGCTGTGCTTTGCAGCTGGCGAGGCAGAGTATCCGTCTTTGGGAGCGTAGACACAAACGCTCTCCCATCTAACCTGAGTAGTAGGCTCTGGAGGTACATCAAGGAAACCTTTACTGACCTAAATACAGATGATTTTTTGACAATCACTGCTTGTGTTGATGCACTTCTAATGAATGCAGGGTAAAGAGCGTGCACAGCAGGGACTAAGACAGCAAGCACTCCCACCCCGGGCAATGATATTTTAGCAGGAGCCATAGTTGCACGAAAGAGAAACTTACCGGAACCCCCCTCTGTCACCTCAGAGGACACGCTGCAATTCATGTCTTGGGTGGACGTCTCAGCGGGGGTGCAGAAGAGCTCCTGGCTACCTGCTGTTGCGCTTTCCTCCAGGTCATCCTCCATCTCCTCCTCCTCATCGATCACGTCCTCATCCTGCTCGGGTCTGGCATTCACTGGATGAGGGGAGGCCGATGTGTCCACGGGACTCTTTGCAGTGGTTGTGGGGTCCCCACTGAGGATGGCTTCTATCTCCTTATAGTACCTGCATGTAGCAGGTGCTGATCCCGAACGGCGGTTTGCCTCCTTCGCTCGGTGATAGGTTATTCTTAGCTCCTTCACCTTTCATCTGCACTGCACATTGTCTCTATCATAACCTCTCTCTGACATGGCCCGAGAAATTATGCCAAATGTATCATAATTTCGCCTGCTGCCGCGTAGCTGCGCCTGAACAGTGGACTCTCCCCAGATGCTGATCAAGTCCAGCACCTCTGCCATGCTCCAAAGGGGTGCGCGTCTTCCACGATGGGCCGCCATTGCTACTGATGATCGGAGCTGCACTCCACTCCACGAGGAAGAGAACAAGAAGTGAAACAGACGAGAAATTCAAAAATCCCGGGAATCTGATCAGGGCGGGGACTGTTTCGTCACAGCCACAGAGCGGGTAGGGGGAAGACCAGAGCGGATGACTTTGGAATGCTGGAACACTTCTGGAGGCCAATCATTGCGTGGTAAGCGTACACACAAGTGGAAAGGCGCAACAGCTGTTCCGCGTTAACTGCTACCACCTCATCGAGGTGGTTTTTGTATTGCGCTACAACAAGGCAGTTAATGTGCAACAGCCCTATTGCATGTGTGTACGCTGTTGTTGATATTGCGCGGTAATGATTGTTAATGCGCGATAAAGTGATCGTGTGTACAAGGCCTAAGCCGACCAGAAATGGCGTCCAGTTGGCGTAGTGTAAGTGCAGTTACGGAGCTAGTGTTCCAGCTCTGGTTCGGTTATCAATTGAGTGTGTCTACACAGACATCTCAATCTAGATTCGGCTATAGACTCTAAGGCCCCTTTACACTGTGAAACTGCTCTTCCCTTCGAGATCCAATATTAGCCACAATGCTCAGAGATGGCATTTAACACAAAAAAGAGAGAGTTTTCAGATTCTATCTGTGAGCACAAAGCTAAAAAGAAAATAGATCTGAAGAAAGACTCCCTCCCTTTCCCCCTTGTCTCTCTTCTACACCCTGGAGAAGATACCATAAGGATGGTTTAAATAGTAAAAGTAATTGAGGTATAAACTGTAAAATAATTCTTATTTTTTAAACTGATGACTCTGTCTCTTCCAAAACCTGCCACTGTCAATTATTACAAAGCACTAGGAGCAAGATCAGCCAGTCACATGCTTTTGAACTTCACCTGAATAACATATTTCCCAAGGGGAACTCTTCTTGAAAGACAATGAAAAGGAAGAGAAGGTTAAAATAAAAGTTACAAGAAAGCACAGCAAAGCCACAAGGAATTGGGCAGGAAACAGTAATTCCCTACAGACTATTAAATATGAAAGGCTTACTAATTCATAAACTAAATGTGTCTGAGACTTAAAAGCCAAAGCTTACTGTATCTGTGCTTCCATTTGTCCAGTTTTATTGACCAGACAAGGTGCTATGTGCATTTCATTTTTTTAAATCTGAAACTTACCCGATGCCTTAGGTCTGGTTTAAGATACCTGCTAACACCTGGAAATAGGAATATTATGCTCTGATAGTGTACTCTGGTTAAGGCTCATTTCTGCTCTGAAAAAAATCAATGTGGTATCTAGAGGTTTGGAGGAGAGAAAATGGACCAGAAGGAGTAAGAGGAAAGAAACTGAAGACTGGTGAAGAAGAAAATAAAATAAAAATGTCTCCTTCCTTCCTCCAATTAGCCTCTCTTTTTTTTTTTTTTAAAAAGGGATTTCTTTCTTGTTTACAAGAACATATGGAGGCCCCATTTTGCTAGGTGCTGATCATTCACTTTCTGTACTGTATACAATGTGAAAAAGTTAGGCCGGATGGCTACCAGAGGGTATTCTAGAGCAGATATGTGAGCCCCAGACTGTTAAAAACCCTGTTCCCTGCAGATAGGGAAGAGTTCATACAGCACAATTAGAGGCAACTGGAGCCAATTAAGGGGCTGTTCCAGGTCTATAAGAGAAACTTGCCCTGCCAGAAGGGAGTGGAGTGGAAAACAAGACAAGACAAGAGAACTACAGCAGGTTTGAGGCTTCCCTGGGGCTAGAGGGTGAACCTTCCCCTTCCCCCAGCTGAGGAGGGGAGCACAGGCCCAGCCTACTGGAGGGACTGTCAGACCAGGGATCTTAACCATCCCCGCCCCCTCTCCCCTCCCGCAAGGGCTAAAAGGGAACCGCACCAGGCTTGAGCCTAGGCCACCCTGGGCTTCCTGACAGAGGGAGAGGGGCTAGAGTTCTATTTACTACAGGCCTCTACTGCCAGGAGGTTCATCTGCTGCTGGGCATATGTTGTCGTCCCCCCCCAACCCCCTTGAGGAGGGCATCTTGCCACAACAGAGAAAGGGGCTTTAAGGCAACTCCATCCCAAAAGATTGTACAATCTACCTAAACAAAAAGTGGAATATAGGAAGTATTATTTGCACAAGGTCACACAGGATGTCTATGGCAGAGTCAGGAATTGATTCCATAACTCCTGAGTCCTAGCTCAGTATCTCAATCAGATGGGAATTTCAACCAATCTGGACTCAAAATGTTTCAGCATTTGTTGCTGAAACTAGTGATTGAGTTAGCTCTTTTAAAAAAAAAAAAAACCCAAAAAAGAGAGAGGAAAAAAAACAACCAACCAACAATTTCTAGGCCTGAACTTTTGTCCTTTCATCAAACTTGAGTTAGTGTGAATCTGGAAGTGAGGTTCTCAGATGTTTAGATTTTTTTTTTTTAAATTTTCCTTTCTAGTTGGCATATGACTGTAAAAATTTCAATTTGTTGATGGAAAGCTCACTGCATGATCTGAGACACGTGAAACTCTACAGGTATGGCCTGGATGCTTCCTAGAATG
Organism: Pelusios castaneus; assembly: GCA_007922175.1. Lineage (NCBI taxonomy): Eukaryota > Metazoa > Chordata > Testudines > Pelomedusidae > Pelusios > Pelusios castaneus. The sequence goes on from ML685770.1 coordinate 17,189,535, forward strand.
TGATTCACTGAGTCTTATAGGCAAAGGGATAGTGGTAGTTTTGAGAACATTTCAAAGGAAGAATAATCAAGAAACAGAGAGGCAAAGGGAAAAGAATATTTTCCTTGATTTGGTCTCTGATTTCAAGGAACAGTTCCCTTTGTTGGAAGGTAGGATGTTCCTTATATTGCAACACTGGGAGGGATAGACATATAAGGCATTTACTGTTTTCCTGTGGATTTTTCTTTCGAAGGAGAAGATAAAGGCATGGGAGTTCATCTATCTTTGAGACTACTTTAGCTGGGTAAAAGGAGATACTTATCTCTTTATCCAGACTTTATGTAAGTACTAATGATGGTTAGAAGATTTCTGATTGGAGATGACTGTCTAATGGAGCACACAAAGGCATAACATGACTTAAAGATTGGAAGTTGAGGCTACATAAATTCAGGCTAAAAATAATGCACACATTTCTAACAGTGTGAGTAATTGACCGTTGGAATTTACTGAGGGATATAGTGAAGAGCTGTTCTGCTAAAGGTCTTGAGCCATTTTTTCTCAGTGTGAGGGAAGCAGCAACCTGGTGAGGCAGAGGGGGTCCAAAATAGTACCCAAGACTCCCAAGATATAGGTGAACTACAGTAAGATGCTTTGTGCCAAGCATTTTTTTTAAATGATCTAGGCTGTCTTATGCTCTCTCTTAAGTAAACAGGAATGGTGTTTTAGGCACCTGTGCAAAGTCTGTCTATATGTGGTATATGTCTGTCTATATGTGCTACAACCATCTTGTACCTCTGGAGAGTTAACCAGTGAACCCAGACCACCCACACGTGAGGAGTTCTGTGAAGGGGTGTACATTAGCTGCTGGATAATCTTTGGGTTGAGAAGACTAGTTTCAAGTGCTATGCAATTGGATCACAAGGACAGAAGGGCTCCTTTGCCAAGAGACATATTGGCAAAAGATCTGTGCCTATAGTGTGTCCTCTGAGGTCCACCACCAGCGATAATGTTTAAACTCTGCCCAAAGTCAGCAAGCTGTAAGCAAGTAGGATTTAGCATCTGGATCTTCTTATAGCAGTCCGGTGAATGTTCAAGGATGGGAGCTCTGTGACACACATCATATTAAATTGTACTTTCATGTAAAATATTAAAAATGTAGGCCTCTGAATTATATAGTAAAGCTGAATGTGAAGCAGTTTTTCTAATTAGTTGAAAATTCTAAATGGAGACTCATTTTGAACAGGAAAATCGAAATTTCCATTTTGAAAACATATGAATTAAGTGTTTCAACAATGTCAAAACTTTTTTAAAAATGTTGAGTGTTGGGAGATTTCTTAAAACCAGTTCTGTTTCCCAAATCATTTTGGTTTTGATGGATTGCATTTTTTGTAAAAAATAACAAAACAAAACATTTTGTTGAAAAATTCTCAAAAGCACTAATATAGAGAGACAGAAAACAAAATAATTGCATTGCCAATTAAGAATATTTTGAAGTATTTCATGCATCGTATTGCATGATTAAACCTTGCTGTGACATTTATTGCTTCTAATGCGCAATGCTTGTAAAAGTTTGATGGTTAAATACAAATTGGTTTCTTCAGGCTCAATTGTAACTAATTATTCAAAATATTACTATTAGTAGGTGAGAATAAATTATATTATATTGTGGATTTGATGTCTAAATTTAATACCGAATGAGTATGTCTCTCAGTTTTCTCAGTGCATAAATTTTCAGCAAAGAAAATTACTACATATATTGTAATTACATAGTGATAATTTTGCAATATTAATACCTACTACTAATAGAAGAAATAATAATAATGATGGTAATAAAAATATATGTACTGAAGTTAACTGGATCTGAAAAATATAATTCTGTCTATCTAGTGTATAAGGAACATATCCTGCAAATTACTGGGAGAAATTGAGGGACCGTCTTACCATTGGCTTGAATGGCAGTTGGATCAATTAATAAATTCCATCAGTTTTCAAGTTCCACCAATTCCCATTGAAATCCATGGTTCCTGGAAGTTTTTAGCACCTTTAAAAACTGGGCCCCAAATCTGTACAGCATGGATATAGAAAAGCATCCTTATTCAGGAAAGCACTCAAAAGCCTGCTTAGTTTTAAAGTAATTTCTGTACTGCCCTGAATAAGGAAATATTAACCATGTACTTAAATGTTTTCCTGAATTATTGCCTAAATGTTTATATAAATTTCTGCACTAAAATGTCCCCATAACCCATAGTCGTATTTTCAGTGGAATTTGTCAATATGCTTAAAAAGTTTGGATATTTCACATTAAGGTTATTCACCAATCCAAGAGCAACAAGCAACTTACTTAGCTGATTCATAGCTCATGATATGTGCAGAGAATACATCTGAGTAGAGATTTGTAAAACTTTCATTACAAAACCAGAAGCCACATGAAACTCGCCTGATTTCTGGCTTCACTTCAAACCGACTGAATGGTTTGTGGTAGATCACAATACTTTGGCATGAACGTGGACCCTTTAAAATGAAGATAGTTTTCTTTATATGTGAATGTGGGTGTGTCAATATGGGTTTAAGCAAATCTAGATAAACATTGAGTAGATGACTGAATTTCCCTAGAAGTTTTGGGTTTATTTCAATCTTAGTTTGTAATAAATCACCTCTATTATTGGTATTGCCAGCTGTATTACCATCATAAATAGGGGCTTTCATACTAGATGAGGATTCCATTGTACTAGGTGCTGTACAAATAATTGTTTTCTCTTTTTTTCAATGCCTAGTTAGGGTAGGGCCAAAGTTATGAGCAGAGTCCATCCACATCTATCTGAGCCACCTTTTGAGTCTATCTGGATGCTTTTATATACCGCATAATACCATTGTCTCGCTGGATGCTCATGCCTCTCACCTCAGACTCTTCTATGGAGAGCAATTTCAGGCAGATGTATGGGGTTGCTATAGCAACATAAATAAACCATTGTAGCTTGCACCTTTGGATGATTATAGTAACATGCTTGACATTGTCTTCTATGGATGTCAACATTTCTTAATTCTATATAGCCTTGTCACATGTAGGATACAGTGCATATTACCCTTTTTTTTTTTTTTTTTTTTTTTTTATTTTACAACCAATCCTGACCTTTATTCATCGTCACTTGTAATTTCTTAAAATCTAATTTTTTCAAGTTAATAAACTTATTTTATCTTAACCAGTGTGTTTGTATTAATGGGTGTGGGAAAACTCCATTTAGGAGTTTTATATCGTTTTTCATTAATGAAATGATGGACTTTCTATGGCTATGTCTACACTTGCAAGTTAGTTCGAATTAAGGAAACTTAATTCAAACTAATTTAAGCCTTGGCCACACTAGGCTTTCATTAGTTCGAATTAAGGGCTTCTTTAATTCGAACTAATAAATTTGATTGCTTAGTTCGAACTAACCCTTAATTCAAAATAGTTAGTTTGTATTAAGTCAATGTGACCATATTAGTCTGTACTCACTGCTTAGTTCGAACTAATCGACAGATTGACCTTCATGCAACTGAGTAATTCGAACTAAGCAAGTGCTCTGCATGGCCATGGCTAGTTTGAACTAGCATTCTAGTGGGGCCATCCTAGTTTGAATTAAGTTAATTTGAACTAACTGAAATTAGTTTGAATTAGTTAGTTCTAATTAACTAATTCGAACTAGCTTTTGTAAGTGTAGACATAGCCTATGAGCTTGCATGGTTCAGTAGTGTGCTGGAAAGTACAACATTTCTGGGGGACTAAGAATTTGAGGGTGTTGCCCAGCAGTTTAATTCATGAATGATTGGTCACAGTGCTCATATATTGCATGCTGAATGCTATCTGAGTGGAGGGGTAGTGGATATTTGGAGAGCAAAGTAGAATAAAAATCACCCCAGACCAGAGAATTAAGGGGACATAGCGGTTCTACGGGCCATGTTGTAATCTTGGCCTTTCAAACCATTTCAAGGATAAATAATGCATTTTTCAGAAGTAAAGCCCCATGAGCCTCAAGAAGCAGAGAACAGGCTTAATGCCATGAGCTCTGTCCATGACTCATACTAGCCCTTGGCCTAGAGTGGGCTCTGGGAGCAGGGCTGAGATACCACCTGACTCCAGTGAGAATAACCCGTGCTGGGGGCTTCCTCAGAGGATGTCTGCCTCCTTTAAGACCACTGTATATTTTACCAGAACAGCCTGTGGATAACAAAATACTAGGCCTTGCTTGTACAAACCCACAGGGACCTAAACAAAACAAACAAGTTTATGTAAACTCCTACAAGTGGGGAGCTCAATTTCTCACAGCTATGCCTGTGACACATTTCTCATTGTAGGTAGCTGTCAACCAAAGCTGCTGAGAATTTTTATGGGTTGTGATAGATTACAAATACAAGATGGGAGGTAGTGATAGCTCTGTCAGGGGCAATAAGTCATAACTCCTACAGTAGCAAGGACTCTAAAAATATTTCAACATAGAAACAGCAGTACTAATCCGTTTTCTAACAAAGCTGATTTGTAGGCAAAAATTGCAATTGATTCTTAAGTGTTAGCTTTATAAGCTATACCATAACCTCTCTGGGACATCAGTGTCTGCAAAGTTGAGTGTTTAGTGTTGGTAAAAGATGCTGAACAGACAACCCTATCTAAACTGTTCTGTTTATACAGAGAAAAGATGCATCTCTGGCAGCAGGAATGAGATGATTTCATGGCTCTGCACCCCTCAGGCTAGACACCTTTATGTTGTGTCTGTATGTATTACAAAACAAATTTTCTGCTGTAAAATGCATTTTTAATGAGCTGTTTTTCAGTTCTCTTGCTGCTTGCTAACACTTTAATTTGGGAAGCAGAGTTCTTATTAGCTCTGCAAATATCCACTGTTCTTTGCAAAGTCAAATCCATTACTTGCAATAAAGTTTGATTAGGCCTGGTTACCAGTTATACTTTACTATATAGTATGGTCTCTAAGGGTATATCTACACTGCCCAAGTTTAGTAGAGCTTAAGTTAGCAGATCCTAGGCTTGTTAACCGTGAACTTGTGTAACTACACTAGTTTGTAAACCCAGGCTAGGAATCGTAGATCCCAATTTGGGGTTCCAGCGTCTACATTGAATTATCCAGCCCGAGTCCAACAACCCAAATTCCAGATTCCCTAGCACCTTCCCCAAATATAACCAGTCTAGCCCTCTGTCCTCGACCAGAGGACAATCAGTCTGTGGGGTTCTGGTTACTTTTGGCCAACTCTCAGAGCATGTGTCTAGATTACAAAGCAATAGGGCTCAAATCTTGCATCTGGGCTTGACTGTGTACCCTCCACCTTAGAGGGACCTGGATTAGCATGATTTGTGTGTAAACAGAAGTGGGGGTTAGGCTTAAACCTGAGTTTGGACTCAGGGTTTACACTGTAGTGAAGACATACACTAAGTAATCCATCTCTTAACTATTCAAAGTCCTATGATTTAGCTACTGGTCTATAAATTAATAATCAACAGTCTTATCGGGTAGCTATTTTCTCGAGAAGAAAGTTAGCTTTTCCTGAGTGGCAGTGGACATCTCAGTATTCTTGAAATTTCTGAATGATTTTATCTAGCAGTTTGCAGTCTTCTTCAGATGCCCACTAGAATGCACTGTACATTTCTAATGCCTTAATCTGTCACATGTAACAGTTGGAGTATTTTGCATTCACCAGTGTCTGAAAACTAGTTGCTTCCAGTAAAATATAGATGTGCTGCAATCACTTCCTCCTATTCTCTGCCATGTTCCATTCCTGATTGAGGGACTCAGGAGGCTTCATGTTGTCAAAGGTCACATCTCTTTTCATACCATGTAGTGAGCTTAATGGAAGTTTGTTTGTTTGTTTGTTTGTTTGTTTGTTTGTTTGTTTGCCACATAGTGTTGTTTTCTTCCTTGGCTATGGACAACCAATTAAGTTTAGAGTGGCATTTAGAAAAAGGTGACGAGTGGTTAGAGGTGTGGGGAAAAACCCTCTCTCATAAAAAGAGATTGAAAAGACTGGGCTTACTTACCTAAGAAAGAAGAAGAACAAGAGAGGATGTGATGAAAATATATCAAATAATGAATATTATAAAAAAGGTAGTGTGTTGGTAAGAGATTTATCTTTATATTTCCTGGCCCTGGGAACCGAATGCAGGTCAGGATTAAAAACGTTTGCATATCTGTCACATGATAAGGGTCAGCATCCACCCCATCCAGTGGTCACAACAACTACATAGTAGATTTGTCATATCTATCAACATGCATGCAAGAAACTAAACTATACAAATTAAATCTCCTGCTACACATTTTGGCTAAAAATAGTCATGACTTGAGAAAGGATCCAGGATAGATTATACATAACTTCAGGCTTTATGGGATTTTTAACATTTTGTAAAACATTATTTGAAATTGATTTTTTGCATTAGCTGTTACATTCCTGATCATATATTTAGAAAAGCATTTAAACCTGATTTTAAAATTTCCAGTGATGTAGCATCCACCAGAAGCTTCGAGTTATTCCAATGTTTACTAAACCTCACCATTAAAAATGCATGGCTCATTTCTAATCTGAATTTGTCTAGCTTCATTTTCCTGCCTTTGCATTTTGTTATACTTTTGTCTCTAGATTGAAGAGCCCATTATCAAATTTTTGTTCCTCATGTAGGTATTGACAGATTTTGATCAAGTCACCCCTTAAGCTTCTCTTGGTTAAGTGAGATAGATTTGAGTAACTGGTCTCTATCACTATAAGACTTGGTCCCCAATCTTATCATTCTTCTGTGAATCTTTTTACAGTTTATCACACCCTTTTTTAATTGAGGCACCACAATTGAACACAGGATTCCAATAGCAGGTGCATCAGTAACAAATATGTAGGTAATATAACTTCCATGTTCTTAATCCCCTGTTTATAAATCAAAAGATTCCATTGTCCCTTTTGGCCATAGTGTTGCTCTGGGAGCTCATGTTCATCTTATTATCCACTTTGACTTTCAAGTATGAGTCAGTGCTTCACAAGGTAGAGTCAATCATCCTATAAATATGAGCTGCATTCTTTGATTTTTAGCTAGCTCTGAACATGTTCAGAAATGAAGCAAAACATCTGGAGATCTTTGTGTGAAACTCTGACAGAAGACATTAACCCCAAATTGATGGCAAGCAGAGCTTCAGGAATGGTGAAAGTGAATTTTCTCACTATTAAGGTGTATTACCATCATGTTTAAGATAGTTTGAAACAATGAGAAAGCACAAAATATATACATTTTCTGTATACATTTTTTCCCTTTAAGTTCTTCAGCAGCATGGACATTGTTAAACAGAAGGATAAAAGATAAAGGTTTTAATTTCCTTTGATCTGCTCACAAAGCCTGATAGAGTTTTCACTTCATTTACAAAATGAATCTGATTTGATCTTAATTTACAAAGAATAATCTATCTAATCCAACTCCAGAAGAAACCAATGGAAAAATTCCTGTTAACTACAATAGGAGTTGGACCAAGCCTATATTCACTTCTCATTTTAAAGATGGGGAACTGAGGCACAAAGAGCCTATGTGACTTGCCCCACATCACACACAAAGGCCATGGCAGAATAGGGAATTGAGGATTAGGGCTCATCTGTACTAGAAGAGCTACATCAGCACAGCTGTAGCAATGCAGCTGTGCCACAGTACCACATCTGGTGAAGAGCTATAGGCTGAAAAGAGAGCTCTCTCCCATATGCCTAATTATTCCACTTCCATAAGAAGCAGAAGCTATGTTGCTGGGGGACCGTCTCCCGCTGACATAGCATCAGTATGGATAGCACTTAAGTCACTGTAACTTGTATTGCTTTTTCACAACCCTGTGTAATACAAATTATATTGAGTTAAACAGTAGTGTACACCTGTCCTTAGTCTCCTTTTCCCCAGATTAGCACCCTAACCACCAGACAATCCCTTTTTTCTCTTTCCCCACTGAATCCCAAGCCCAGCTCTGCTTCAGCAAAAGCATTAAATGCCATCACACTTTTTTTTCCCCCTTGACAGTTGTGATCTAGCTCTTACTTCAATGATTTCAAACTTCATTGGCTACCAGGAAACACTGATTTTGTGGTATGTCATTTTTTGCTTTTCCTGTAAGCTGTCCTGAAGATGTTTGTGTTGCCATGACTTTAACAAATTCTTACCACTAAAATATATATTCTTTTATCATTTCATGAAAAAAAACTCAAAACCCAGGAAAACTTACATTCATAACCTGACATGTTTGCCATTCATTACTTAAAACAACAATGCAATATTACATGTAAAAACCGTAGTTCTTTTACATTACATAGTCTATAGAAAAAGCCAAATTAGGGACACTCCAGAACAATTGTCTGAATAGATAAAGGTCCCATGGGGAACGTGTGCACTTGAAAGAGGCAGTCATAGTTGGCTTCCTGTACTGGGAAATAGAGAGAGATTGATTAGCAAAGCTAGCCATGGTAGTGATGAATTGAGCAGTGTGAGGACAAAACTTTGAAAATGCTTCTAATCATTCTCGGCAATACCCTTCTCTTCATTAAAATAAGATACCTTTGTTTGACCAAGGTGTTACAAATATCATGAAGAGCTGGGACACATGCCTTGTGCAATATAATTTGACAGTTACCCCATCTCTCTCTCTCACACACACACACACACACACACACACACACACACACACACACACACTAACTTAAACCTTGGCCACACTAGGCTTTCATTAGTTCGAATTAAGGGCTTCCTTAATTCGAAGTAATACATTTGATTGCTTGGTTTGAACTAACCCTTAATTCAAAATAGTTAGTTTGAATTAAGTCAATGTGGCCATATTAGTTTGAACTAACTACTTAGTTTGAACTAATCGACAGGTTGACCTTCATGCAACTGTTATTCAAACTAAGCAAGTGCCTTGCATGGCCATGGCTAGTTTGAACTAGCATTCTAGTGGGGCCTTGCTAGTTTGAATTAAGTTGAAATTAGTTCGAATTAGCTTTTGTAAGTGTAGACATAGCCGATGAGCTTGCATGGTTCAGTAGTGTGCTGGAAAGTACAAGATGCATATTTCTGGGGGACTAAGAATTTGAGGGTGTTGCCCAGCAGTTTAATTCAACACACACACACACACACCAAAACCCTACACCAGCCGGGTTTATCTTGTGTTGGCTTGCTAAAAGCTGATAGTGTTTTCTCCAGGTAATGTGAAAGAAAAGACTTGTGACTACTGCATCATGTTAATCTAATACATTTCACCTTCCCGTATACATATCCTTGTATATAGCTTCCGACATATAGAGTAGAGGTGATGATAAACAGATGTATTATACAGTCCACCTAAGTGTGCTGGGGAGACAGATAGATAAAAAGATATAGTAGATGGATTCGGTAGTGAAAGCTGAGGAAATGTCCTTGCTTCAGCACTGTGGTGCTTTATTGCCCGCAGAATTGTAGATAGACTCTATTTACCTATAAAAGATGGTGTACAATGCTGATCTGACAACTTTTTACATAAATACTTAAGGAAATGTTTGAGAGGAAAAAAACACCTTAGTCTCTTGAGTCCATCAGCCTGAAAGAAGTTACTATGAAGCTTATTTTTCTCTAAGTAATTTTCTTTTCACTCCCCTAAAGGCAGAGCTATTAACAAGACATAAGATCTTTATTGGTTTTGTTTCAGTGCTGGAAGGAAAGACCTTTACACAATATGCTTATGAAGATGTAGTCTTTTTTTTTCATATTGGTGTGTTTTTTCTTAAATGGAGACTTTCTAGATTATATCCCCGAAATTATATTTTGCATTCTTTTCATTTAGCAAAATGGTATTGTTGTCCATAGGATTAAGGGAAAAAAACCTTCTAGTCTATTTTCTAATTCACTTCAACATGAGCTTTGATACCCTCGCTCATGCTGAGTAGTATTCTTATTCCACATGTGGTCCCATGGTTGCCCAATAAGGTGTTACTCGGTTTAGTAGAGATATTAACATTTGGCCCTTACTAAATGAATAATAGAGCAGTAAACAGAAGAAATGAACCAAAATCAGTACCAGTTATAAAAGCCAGCTTGCATGTAGAAGACATAGATGTAATGGGACTCAAAGTTAAATTATCCGTGACTTTTCTTTTGATGAATTAGATGCATGGGGAATCACCTATCCACTCACCAGGAAGAAAAATGAAACCTGAAAACAATCACTCCTTCATTTTGGTTTGGATTTCAATTTATTTATTTAAAAGAATAGTTGGCCAAAACACCTTTGTAGGGCACTGATGATTGACACTGTCTCCCATAGGGTAGTATGGGAGGCAAAAGTCAGTTTTTTACCTCTTTAGGAATTCAATTTACTTTGAGTTGGTGATAAATGAATACAATAGAGCTCTGTGCCCGAAATTAATCCATTCACCTTCATGGAAGACCATTTTTAATGAAGGGATTTTGTATGTTTAAGAGTCTGCCAATTTGCACAATCAGGTATTAGATTTAGATTCTGATGATACTTGCATTTGGGGCTTCTATTACTTTGGGGAGATGCAACTCCCAAATAAGATTCTAAATATCAGTCTCTTCCTGCTCCCAATGGCTATGTCTACACTAGAAAAGTTAAGTCGACTTAACAAAGTCAACTTAACTTTTCTAGTGTAGATATAGCCCCTTGTCGACCATATTAAGTTGACTTAATAAGGTCAATTTAGGCGCTAATCCCCGTCCACTCTGACTTTAAGTCAATTTAAGGAGTCGACTTAAGCATTAAGTCAACCTAAAACGAGGTATTATTAAGTTGACTTAAGCTTACGTTAAGTCGACTTAAGGAAATGCTTAAGTTGACTTAATAAAAGCCCAGTGTGGATGTGGCTTTGTTTAGGTCGACTTAAGCCTCCTTAAGTTGACCTAAATTGCCAGTGTAGATGCACCCATTGGTTCTCATACTCTCCCTTCTTACCTTGAGGTGTCTTTTGTATGGGTCACTACATTGTCATGGTCACTTTTTCTCCATCTTCAAGGGATGGCTGTGCGTCGTCCTGGTTTTTTTCTATATTGTTGGATTAACTGACTGGTCAACTTCCTTTCTTGGTTACATTATGTTTATTCATTATCCCATCCTCATACCCCTAAGACAAGTATCTTCAGAGGATCAGCTAGCAATAGGACCAGGAAATATTTCTTCCAGTCACATTACATTGGCTATTTATTATGAAGATTTAGAGCCAGTGAAGCAGAACTGTCCATTACCAGTGTGGAAATGAGGCGCACAGGCTGTAATCGTACCTCCTTTTCCACTGAGACCAGAGAAGGTGAAATTTGTGGAACATCCTACCTGAGGGCAGGGGAGGGTCAAGCCATAGGCCTCTTAACAAACAGGTTCTTCTCATTCTTCAGTCTCCCTAAGTATCTTTTGTCTCCTTTATATGTACACCCTGACGGAGGAAGGAGACTCATCACTCTAATATTTGCAGCATTTCCCTAGGTAGAAAAGAAAAAATACGGAAGTAAATATCAGATGTCAAAATACCACGGCAGCATTTGAAAATAAAAAATGTACAAATATCTGGACAGTTTACAGTCACACAAGTGGGAGGGTAATTAAGGGTGACCATTGCTAATCAGACTTACTTAGTAATAAAACAATGAATAAACTGATGATAGTAAGGATAGCAAAGGCATATGTGCCAGCTTAATAGCCTGTAGCTCTCTGAGAAAACAGATCCTCAGGTATGTGGATTTCTCATTTAACAAATTGACATGACCATCTGAAGTTATAGATGCCTCCAGTCAAGAGGTCTGATTCAAAGATGTGCCCAAACCCAAATATGGGGCGTACCTGGATCCAGGTTTTGATTCAGACCCAACTGTAGTCTGTATCACCAGCACTACTGTTTGAAGGGGGGTTGATGCTGATGCACTGGCTTGGTATTTAGGAATTCATTCCCTGGCTCTGGGTATCCTTGGGCAAGTCACATTAATCCTCCCAGATCTCAGTTTCTCTTATCTGTAATATGAGGATAATAATCTTTTGTTTCTTCTGTCTCTTTAGAATGAATGTTCTTTGGAGTGAGGACTGTCTTTTACTATGTGAATGTACAGGGCCTATCACAATGGGTGCCCTACACAATACGAACCAGATTTTTAAAGGTCTCTGAGGGTGCGTCTACACTTACAAATTAAGTCAATTTAAGGAGGCTTAAGTCGACTTAAAATACTCTGTGTCTACACGGGGCTTTCTTTAAGTTGACTTAAGCTGCTCCTTAAGTTGAATTAAGGAAAAGTTTGTTCAAATTAATATCACCTCATTTAAATTTGAACTAATGCTTAAGTCGACTTTATTAAGTCGACTTAAGCCAGTGGAGATGGAGATTAGCGCCTTTGTGGAGCTTATTAAGTCGATTTAAAACATTAAGTCAACTTAATAAGGTCGAAAAGGGGCCATGTCTACACTTGAAAAGTTGTCAACTTTTGTTAAATTGACTTAATAAGGTCCACTTTAAGTTGACTTAAAGTCGACCTTATTAAGTCGACTTCATAAAGTCAACCTAACTTTTCAAGTGTAGACATAGCCTAAGTGTCAAAATATAGATAGGTGCTTTGTGGGGTTTTCAAACTCATCTAGGCATGTTTGAAAATCTCACTAGATGCCTGTCTGCATCTTTAAGTGCCTTTCAAAATCTGTATCTTATAGAGTACTGAGATGATGCACATAAGAAGTGATGATAGAGTTTAACTATTAAGTAGAGCTGGGTGAATATTGAAAAAAACAAATTACACACATTTTTAAAAAATCCTCTTAAATTCTTTTGGTTGGAATGGTGTTATGCCCATTTTCTGTAAATATTGCAGGAAAGGAGTTTATAAGTAGAAATTTTCACCAAAATAGCAAGTTTCAAGGGAATATTTTAGAACATTCACAAAAAGTATTCTGAATTCATAAATGCTAGAATTTGCACCGGAAGCTTAATTATTGGAATTGGAGCCCTCATTCAATCAGAGACAATAATATGCCACATGACCTCTGTGTCCAATCAAATCTCTTTAAATTTCAGTTACAATATAGTCGTCATGATAAGCTAAGGATGCTAAGTTATTCAGAGAGTAATACGTTCACCAAAGAAACCATGATCTGTTCATGGACAATTTGTTAACAAAAAGAGTGGACATTTGTTGTATAAATAATTAATTATGAATTATTCCCTTAGCCTTCAATCTGGGGCTGATAATATGCTGCTTTTGTGCTGCTTCCAATCTCTGCCTACTCAAGCTATTGAACCCAAACTTTTCACGCATGTAGCATAAAGAGTTTTCAATGGGTCACCTCACTGACTCATACTGTTCCGTAACCTTGAACACAGTACACTTTAGAAGCCTGCCAAAAGACATTAGTGGCTAATATACGAATGTACATAATCTCACCCTCTGCTCTATGCCATAACCTTTGGTCTTGCAGTAGAAAGTTTAGCAGAATTATTGTGGTCAATAAGAAACTTTAATGATATGATGTCAAAGATTATTAAATAATGACTCAGCATCAATAAGAGAGATCTGAGAGTTTACAGTGTACATAGTTAATTGATTGTCACCTGATTTAATAGCCTCTCACTCAGTGACTTCAATTAAATGAAAAAAGCTAACAAGTAATAGCACCTTATTCAGAAGAGGTAACATGAAACAATTAGTAGTAGCTTGCTTTGAACTTTAAATACACAAGGTACTTGAAGAGTAAGGGAAGTCTTTGAACCAAGAACCTGAGCCAAGCCTACAGAAGTCATTGGGGAGTCTTTCCACTGATTTCAAAGAGCTTTGGATCAGATACAATATCTTTTAGGCTGATATAAGGCAAAAACTTAATGGGATTTTGCCAGGGTAAGGAATGCATTGCCCCAATGAGCCATAAGGAAGGTAGGCATAGCTTGAGTTTATTAAAAAACAAACAAACAAATAAACCCAACCCTCACTGCCAGCTAGGAAACAGGTATTAATTTCGGTTATTCCTGGAAAGGTTTTGTTTCTTTTTTACCTTAGAAAAGGGTTTCATGTTTCAGTGATAGATAGTTATTGTATTTTCAGATAACCACAGGCATCATAGTAGCTCAAAAATCCCACCAACCTGCTGTGAGTTGACGTCACTCCCAGTAGGTCCTGATGTACCTTATAGAGTTCCAGCAAATCAGCATTTTCAGTACAGGAAAGCAATGCCTCTTTCAAAACCCCACAAATTTATATCTAAACCACATTAGCATCCCTATAGGAAGGATAGAAATGAGGATAAGAAAGTGTCTCCCGAAACACAAAACAGCAGATTCTTTGCAGGGGATATTTCTCCCATTTCTCACATTTGTTGTTTATTTCATCTACAGTGGTCACATATCACCCTCACCACCAAACTACAGCACAGAATTGCTTTTAGAGCCCCAAAGACAAAATAATACAAAATGATGGGAGGTAACATAAATAATAAAACTAAATTTTGGTTTCCCTTTCCTTTTCATGTGATTTAAGTGTTAATATTATTAATTTATAGCACAATAGAAATGCATGGCCCTCTGTAGAAGAAGAAGTTACAACCTAAATAGGTTGGACAACTCAAAGATGAAAATTGCATACACCTTAGAAATGTGCAAAATATTCAGATTAAAAAAAAGTTGAAACCTGCTCTCTGGCTGTGTTCTCATTTCCACTGTAATGTTCTCTGTGCTGGGGGCTTGTGGGAGAGCACCAGAGAGCTGCTACAAAGGGTCACTGACTTCCACCAGAGCATCAAAAGCTCAAGATCTCAGTCCTTATATTTAAGGAACTCAGTGGTCTGGGCCCAGAATACCAATTAAAACTCTGCCAGGAGTGAAGTCTGGCTGACAACTCTGCTCGTAAGGCACAATGGAGCTGGCCGCTGCAAATTCCTCTGTGCAGGAAGTCTTCAGTGTAGCCTGTCTCCTGCACTGTAGTTTGAGCAAGCTCCTGTTATTTTTTGTCTCTTTCACTCTATGCTATGTAAACACAAGCAGAGAAAACCACAAGTAACAGGCATGCCTAAATGCTTGTCCTATATACCCAAATAGGGCACATAACCTTTAATTGGATTAATTGCCTTTATGCCTATGAATATGTAATATGGAATGGATGAGGGGAAGTGTGAGTGGGCAAAGGAAATCAATCATAAGGCTTAAACTGCATCTGTAATCATATAAGGGCTGAGCAGGGAGGCTGAGCAAGAT
Organism: Pelusios castaneus; assembly: GCA_007922175.1. Classification (NCBI taxonomy): domain Eukaryota; kingdom Metazoa; phylum Chordata; order Testudines; family Pelomedusidae; genus Pelusios; species Pelusios castaneus. The sequence continues at coordinate 17,204,712 of ML685770.1, forward strand.
ATCAGGAAAAAAAGAAGATGAAAAATGTAACAGCACACCACATTCGGGACTGGTTAAGCAGAAGAGCCCTCCTGTGGATCCGGAGGAACTCTAGGCTATGTCTACACTGGCAAGTTAGTTCGAATTAAGGAAGCTTAATTCGAACTAACTAAACCCATGGCTACACTAGGCTTTCATTAGTTCGAATTAAGGGCTTCCTTAATTTGAACTAATAAATTTGAATATGCTATTCGAACTAAGGGTTAAGTCGAACTAGTTAGTTCGAATTAACCAATGTGGCCATGTTAGTTCAAATTAATTGCTTAGTTCGAACTAACCGGCCCATTGAACTCAATGCAATTCGCTAATTCGAACTAAGCAAGTGCCATGAATGACGCTTGCTTAGTTTGAACTAAATTTTCCTAGTTCGAATTAAGTTAATTCGAACTAACTAAAATTAGTTCGAATTAGTTAGTTTGAATTAACTAATTTGAACTAACTTTAGTAACCGTAGACATAGCCCTAGGGACTTGCGTTCCCTTACGGCTGATCTCTGAGCAGCTGTGGTCCTGGCCAGCCCAAGCCACCTGCGAAATAGAAACTAACATCTATGTGCTATAGCTAAGCCATAAGTCTATCAGAATGAATGTGATGAGTGTGTGAGTATTTCTTTAAATATTAAACCAAGCCTTGTAACCCATAAACAACCCACAGTACTGTTCAAGGTCAATCTTTGTTTGTGGTTTATTCCTCGGTTGGTTCAGGGACCAGTAACATTCAGGAAATCATCCAAAGCTATGGAATGGACTGGAGTAGGAATTAAAAACCATCAAAAACTTCACTATCTTCTACTCCAAGTACAAGGTACACACACTTCTGTGACCTTCCTTTTGAGAATGCAAATATATTTGTGTGTGCATAATTTTTTTTGAAAAAGGAAACCATACTCTACTGCACACACATTTTTCCATCTGGGGAAGGTATGAGAAAAATAATGAGCCACAGGTGATAGTCATGACAATTAGTGCACTACTGGAAGGTGTTTAGATACTATGGGCTAGTCTATACTGTGGGGCTAAGTCAACAGGAGATATGCAATCTGCATGCCACAGAATGCATATCTCTCATCGACTTGGTTACTTTCACTTATTTCAGTGTCTTTATTCGGCTGCATTGACTGTAAGTGCTCTCCCTTTGACGCAGTGTTACTCCACTTGGAGGGGTGGAGTTACTGAGTCAATGGGAGAGCACTTCTGAGATTGATTGAGCGGGTCTACACTGGCTGCTCAATCAATCCTGCTGCATCAATCCATTGGGATCAATGCAGAATTTTCAGTGTAGGCAAGCTGGTGATGAGGATAGTAAAATATCCAGAATAGAGAAGAATCCGAGGGCTTTCTCTATTCCCAGGTAGCCAGCTAAATAGTTTTTCCTGATACATTCCACCTCCGTAGTAGTGCAAAGCAGTTGAATTCCATGAAGGATCTGATAGTGAAATTGTAATTTACCACATAATTTTTCAAGAGTCAAATATTAAAAATTATTTAAATTCTTCTTAGGTCTTTGGGTATTACAACAGTCTAGATTATAAATCATTAGGGATGTGTTTTCCAAAAGTGCCTGTTGATTTTCACTGGCACCTGAGCTTTTGAAAATTCCACAGTGTGATAGGAATAAGTAATAATTAATCAATAGCACTTCATCATATTTCTTCACCAAATCTACTTTGCATATTCAGATTCTGATAGACACAGAAAAGCAATTAAACCAAGCTGAGAGGAACAACATATGTGGAATGCTTTCCAGTTGGGATAGCTTTCATAAGTGCCTTAAAAACATATTCAGACACAGGGCTCTTTAGACGCCTCCCCACAGAAGCCATTCAATTATTCATTCAGAATAGAAACTGTTTCATTTCATGTCTTGTTGTTTGAATGATTAGCTGGAAATGTGGGACACCATACTCACAACAAGGTGCTGGTGTTCACATTTGTACTTGCACTTGTTCTGCGGTGTAGTAAAAGGGTTTTCAGCACCAGCTGGGAGATAGAAATATCATTCACACATTTTGGTTTTTATCTTCAGCGTTAGTAAGAATCCAAAATTGCTGCAGCTAAAAGTGAGAAAAACAGCAAAATGATGGAATGAAAATTATTTTTCAAATGTGGAGTGTGTGGTTCCCTCCCCCTACCCCCAATTTTAATGTTTCTGGGTTAGATTGGGAGTTTATTCTCAGCCGTGAGGAAGGGTAGGGCTTAGTGGCACCATCCCGGTAGGAAATTCGGATTGAGAGAGTAAATTACAGCATTGCTTTCCCCTAGATATTTAGCCGAAATGCCTTCCAATAGTCCTGAAAAGGCATAACTGACTCTGGCTCTGTCAAGCTCCACTAGGGAGAAACACAGCTAAGTCTCTATCTGCTCTGCTACCTTTCTAAGCCTCTCTTATGTGTTTACTTACAAGGTGGGGAGGGGGGGTGTATCTGAGACACAGGGACTCTACATTAAGCCAAATGACAAGGAAAGGCTGCTTCTTCCCCTGTGCACCTGAAGAGACAGGACACAAGATACTACTTAGCTAAGAATCTGAGAGGGTTCTGTAAGATTGATTCTGGTTGGCAAAATCTATAACACATTTCGGAATTTATGGGATAAAGTTATTTTTTTGCTAGCCTTAATATCTGGCAATAATTAACACTTGTTCAACATGGCACTGTGCCAGCGAAGATGTCTGACCCAGGGGTGGCACAGCATCACAATATGTGCCTAAAAGAGCAGTAAATTATTTTACAATAATTTCTTTGGGGGGTGGAGGACATTGACATACCTGTGTAAGATGTTACCTATAGCCATATGTAAACATTACCTAGGCACTTGATTATTTTCTAATTTAAATTTCTCCTGCCATTCTCTAAAGGGCACTAATTCAGTATCCCTACAAAAAATAAAAGTTACTTATTACTATGATTTTTGCCTGTAACCACTGAGCTGAGCAAAATATCTCCCCATCTATTTATAACTTTATATTTCCCCAAAGCCAAGAATGCCTAGTTAATTCTGGTTGGTGTTTACCCAGTAAATGAGCATGATTTCAATGTTCTGCTTCATTTTAAAATTGGATTAGTAATATTTCTCCATAGAGCAACTACATTTGGCCGCTTTCACTTCCTAGATACTCCAGAGGCAACCATATTGGCAAATGAATCATCTAATCAAACAAGTGAGATAGCTTCACCACTCCATTAGCTACGTAATTTCTCACTTCCTTCAGGGTGAGTCTATACCGACAGTGGCAAAGTCATTGCCATCAGCATCTGTGTACATGCACTCAATCGATAACAGAACGAGAGCTGAAACACCAGCTCCGTAATCACACTTACACTATGCTGACCGGATGCCATTTCCGGTCAGCTTCGTGTAGCGTGTAGCAAGGATTTAAGAAATCAGCAGGGGATATGCAAGATATTTTATGTACCTTGCGTATCTTCCATCGACTGCCGCCAAATATGGCGGTAAGTGTAGCCTAGGGCTCAGATGTCCTAACTCTATCTTTCCATTATGAACCTGAAGTCCAGTAAGCAGACTGACCCTGCAGCCTTTACTCGCAAGGGGTTAGAATCAGGGCTGTCCATGGGGCGAGGTGGGGCCCAGGACCAATTGGCCTCTGGAGGCAGGGGGAGCGAGGTAGGCCAGCCCAGAGGCCAGGCTCCACGCTCCCATGGGCACAGCCCACACCGCCCCTGGGCTAATTGGTCCACTTCCGGGGACGGGACAGAATAGGGCTGGTTGGCATGCGGTATGGCCTCCGGTTCAATCTTCCATGTGCCAGTTTACCCCACAGTGCCCAGGGAAGCAGGGGCCCTGGGGTTGTTGCCCCGGCTCCCCACCAGTAGGACAGCCCTGGTTAGAATGAGCCCCTAGACTCAGCCCTGAAAAAAGGGCAAAGTGCAGTTATTCTTTCCCAGGAGCTACCCTTGGATTAAATTTTATCTCAGAGGAGAAGACACTCATCTGGGATAAATTAGTGTAATATCAGTAGAGCCCTATCGATTTACATCAGCTGAGCTGCCAAGCTAGCCAGACGAGATTCTTTCACTACTGACCTTTCTTCCTCCTGGCTGAAAGTAAGTTATTGTAGCTTTAAAAAGGGAATGTTTTACTCCCCTGCCACCACAACTTGGTCAGCCATTCCAGCCAGAGATTATGGTATCAAGGCTCAATCCTTGGCAGAGTATCCCTAGAATGGGAGCTATGCTCCATACCAGATCTGGACCCGGAAAGGTCAAGTTGGGGCAGAACTTTTACTCCAGATCTTAGCCAAGTAACACATTTTGGTCCAAATGGGTTTTACTGGTTCTAAATATTGAGCCATTCTTGCAGGAATTGCAATGCAGTGTTTTTCATGATTGCTATCAGTGAAAGCCAAGTCCACATGTTGTAAAGTGTGACTTTACTTTGAAAAGGGACTATGCAAATTTAGCCCTCCCTATGAATGTATTCAGAGTCGTAGGCTGCTTACCTTAGAGACACAGAGAAGTTCATACAAATATGTATACACATCTATGCACACACACAACTTATACTGCCACTAACTGCTTCAGACTTATATATATGCATGTGTGTGCACACTGAGTACCCTTTAATATTGAGTATAGTTATGTGCACATATAGAAAGAATAAATATCAAATGTTGGGAAGTGCTTTCTAAAGAGTGTTTAATAAGAAAAAATGATACTTCAAATAAAGTGAATAATGTTTCATAAATCTGGACACAAACTGCAGTCTGTGTATAAAAAATTGACTGTGCGCCGAGTCAGGTTTCTTATTAACAAGGCTAATTAAAGAAAATGTCTCTGCAGGTAGGGGATTTAACTAAAGATTGTGCCAGTCTGGATAAGTGTCAGGCTATTTCTTCGCTACACACCGTTGGTGGCAAGCTACATGTGGAGAATACAATGCTTTTTTTGTTTGGGCGGAAAAAAAGGTGTCGGTACTTGGCCACGGACCTAGGGGTGCCAGCAGCAGCAGCAGGAGCCGGTGCCACATCACTGTGAAAAAAAAGGTGCTGGTACTCAGTACCCCTGAGTACCATCACAAAAAAAGCACTGGGGGTATATGTTGCTGAAAAACCTGCTGCGCCTATATGATGCATAGATACACACGGCAGAGAAAGTCTCTGAAAGAGAGGACTTTTCACTGTAGTGGGAAAAGGCTCTGGCTGCGGAAGCATGAATGTCTCCCCTCTGCCAGAGCCTTTCTTTTCTGCTCAAGTCTTTCAATGAAGTAGGGAAGGGCTCCTGCAGTGGGAAGCTTTTCCCCACAGCCTCCCACCTGGCCGGTGCCTTTCCTTGTTTCTGGGGTCCTTGCCTGCAGTAAGGAAAGACTGATGACTGGGGGCTGGGGCAGGGTAGTGGGGAAAGACTAAACCTTTCTCAGCTGCATCCCTACTGTAAGGGGTACGTCTACACTGGAGGCTCTGGTAAGTCGTCTTAACCAAGGTCGACTTTAAGTCGACCTAAAGTCAACCTTGTTAAGTCAACTTGGAGATTCCACAGGCCTGCGTTCACACTGGCAGGTGCTAAAGCGATGGAGGAGTGGCCAAGAACTCTGCGAGGGGGCCAATTAGGTTGACTTAAGGGCTATTCCCCATCTACACTGGCTTAAGTCGACTGTAAGAGGTGGTATTATTAAATTAACTTAAGGAAGCACTTAAGTCGACTTAATAAGCGTCCAATGTGGATGCAGCGGTCTGTAGGTCGACTTAACCATCCTTAAGTCTATCTAAGACTCCAGTGTGACATCCCCAAGAGTGTTTCCTCACAGATAGTAAATGCTCCAGCAGTGTATGCTGGCAGAGTCTTTTTTTCCAGCTAGAATCTTTCCCCGTGGTGGGGAAGCATTTTAGAGATGGGGATCTTGCAGCCTTTCTCTGTTGCCTTCCAGTTGATGGAGTCTTTCCTCTCTGCAAAGTCAATTCCTGTGATGAAGAAAGCAGCTGGACAAAACACTGATAAACAGAGCAGAATAGACTTGAAGGCACAGCTTAGAAAAGTGGAAAAGGCGTAGGTATGTACTTACATACATCTCCATACTCTTTAAGTGTGCGTTTAGGGCCTGGACTTGATGACCTCTCATGGTTCCTTCCAGTTCTATGATTCAATTAATTTACTCCATTGCTTATGCAATACTGATATTTCCGTTTGCGAGGGGGTTTATACACTACATATTCTTTAAAAAAACAAAAGTACAGTCTAGACATATTTCAGAAGGGATTATCCACCTTAAAATAATAGAAATGTAGGGCTGGAATGGACCTTGAGAGATTATTTAGTCAATCCCTCTCCAATGACAGGGATTCCCTAGACCTTCCTTGCTATATAATTTTGATCTATAGTTTCTTCCCTGATGTTTACAAATGGCACAGCCTACAAGACAGCAAATCATTTTAATGTCACTTTAGGAATTATCAAAGAGGAGATTATCTGAGTGGAATATATTGTGTTCTGTTCTTAGAAGCCGAAAACATCTCCTCATAAGCCTACTGAGATTCTCCCAGTGAGGGAGTGCAGCCAGCAGAGAAAAGATGCCACAGGGCGTGGGGGTCCTGGCCCCTGCTGGCCAGGCTCCACCCACCCCCACTGAGGAGCGCGGCCAGCAGGGAAATGGCATCATGGCACAATGGGCTCCTGGCTCCTGATGGCCTCCTCCCCCCACTGGGGAGCATGGCCAGCAGAGAAAAGAGGCTGGGGGCTGCTGGTCCTGCCCCCCTCAGCTGGGGAGTGCGGTGAGGAGGGTCAGGAGCTCTGTATGTGGGAGTGGAGCCAGAAAGGAGGAGTCCCTGGTCCCGCCCCTGGCACCTGCTGGCCCCGCCTCCAGCACCTGCTGGCCCCTCTCCCGGCACTTGCTGGCCCCGCCTCCAGCACCTGCTGAGAGTGTGATGGGCAGGGCTGGCACGGGGGCCGGCAAAGTTTGCCGACCCCTGCTCTATCTCAATTTACATACATATGCATACACATCAATGTAGGCCCAGCAGAGCAGTACGGAATTGGTCAGCCATGCTTCTTCGTGATTTGTATGAACATTTGCTTCTGTCTTGATCCACCAGAGATTATGCTTATTTCACTGAACTTTATGGATTTTGGAGCTAGATAACTTGAATTGCAATGTAAAATTCAGCTGGAACAGGTGAGTTCTCCTTTGTTCTAGGTAGAAATCTTTGTGGAATTGGACATTTCAATGCACAATAATAAAAAAAGGAGCCCAGGTTCACCTAAAAGTTTTGTGAACAATTCTCAGTGAAACTGGTCTGAGTTTTGCATTTATAATCTAATCCAAAACCACTGAAAATTTCAGCCTTATAATTTTCATGCACAGCATGAGTATAGTATAGTATAGTAATTCACATGCACACTGCAATATATTTAATCAGTATGGTAATAGGGAAGTTAAAGATAGGAAGGAATTCTGGAAAGCTGATGGCTGAAATGTAGTCTTCTCAGAATTTAAGATTCCCTCTCAACAGTCTTCACACAGAATGCTATTGAGTTAAAACTGTCTATCAATTTCCAGTAACTTTTCCAATTAGTTAACAGAAGTGTGTATCGTTCTTCTCTGCCTGGAAATATCACCATAATAAAGTAAAAATTATTTCCATGTAGTTAGCAAATCTAAAAACTTTTGAAAAATTTCACACCCAAACTCAAACTTTATGGATACTCACAGTATATTTAATTGTGAGCTGAACTGGATTTTTAGGTCTGTATATTCTAAAACTTTGAAAAAGTTCTCATCGCAATTTTATGGATCAGATCTGTGGATACCTTCAGAATTCTGATGTTTTCATCCTCAGCAATCCTTTGCCTGAGGCAACTTGTCAGCAAGTAGGGGTAATATGCAGAACTTATGTCCAGACAAAATTACACATTTATGAATTTGTAGTTCTTGTTGTTTTACAGAAGAAACCTCTATCTGTATTAGACAATGTACGAGTTTCTTGATAATACAGACATATCCATCCACATGCCTTTTCTGTGTTCCGTCTGTTCATTTTCCACAAGAAGAGGACATGTTCTTATTTCTCTTTCTTCTAAGGATGTAAGATTTGTCACACATTATACAGTGAAATTTTACAAAATGAAAAGACTGATGTCAGATTGTACCCTCAGACAAATTTAGGCAGTTTTCTCTTTCTCGGAAACTGATTAAATCAAGATTCTTAAAACAGTTCTCTTTTTACTATACAACTATTTTGAGCCGTATCGGCTATGAATTTAAACACACCAGGCAAAATATTAGTTTTTGGTCTGTTGTGCATTTATAGTCTTTGGTTTTTGAAATGAGCTTATCTGGAGGGTTCAGTTTATGGGAAAGAAATTGCTATGATCAATCATTGCATAGAAAGGGATCAAAGTGTTGAATCAAGAATTGTTTTTCATTGTACTCGTTCACCAAAGGAAAGGGAACAATCCAAGTGAGTAGTTAAATGTTCTAAAAAATAAACTACAGCTCATGGAAGTTTTTTGCCATCATCTGATATGAAACCATATGTTCATATGCTTCATCTTCCTTCCACCTTTGCTCCCCTCCAAACCAACATCAAATCTTAGGTTCCCATGGGTGAGCAGAGTAGCTTAGCTGCCCAGGCTACTGTATTTTTCAAGTGGGTGTGTCTTTGACAGTATCAAAGCAAATAACTGGCCAAGTGATTTTTATTTTACTCTGCAGTTTTTGAAGAGTGCTGTCATTTTATTAGCACTTTAGTTGTTGGAAAGTTGGGCAAAATCCAAAAGGGAAATTTTAAGGTCTCCTTCTACAACTTCCTTCACTAAGCAAATACAGTTTGTTTTCCTTTTCTTTACAAGTCTCAGAAGATTGTTATGGTTCTGAAAAGGCTACAATATGTATCTGAGCTCAGCAAAGAATTTTCTAGATGAGTCTGTCAAGTGCCCTGCACCTCTTGCTTCCTCTTCCAGTTTACTCTCTTAGGGTGCGTCTACACTGGTAAATTAAGTCGACTTAAGCTTGGCTTAAGTCGACTTAATGTGCCCCATGTCTACACTACATTTTGCTTAAGTCGACTTAAGCAGCTTGCTTAAGTCGACTCAAGGAAAATAAAGTCGACTTAATGTAAATTAAGTCGACTTTATTAAACCACCTTTCTAATCGACCTAAGGCTTAATTCGACTTTCTAAAGTCAAATTAAGCCAGTGTAGCCCTGGGGTAGCCCTAAGTCGACTTAAGGCTATCCCAGGACTACACCAATGCCCTCCCTGGTGGGGGGGGCACAGGGGGAGCCTGGCATGCCCCCCAAAGGGCAGGGCATGTGGGCACAGTGTGACACTGTCTGGATTTAGGGAAGCATTTATGATATTATTTTCAATGGGTATCTCATAAATGCTATCATCCATAGGAACTATGTCATGTTTGGTATCAATAGAAAGGCAGTAATTTGCTGGGAATGATTATATAGTTTATGTCTAGGAATTCTATTTTGATTAGAAGTTAAGAATTTGATGTTATATCCATACTTTAACTTGTGCCATTAGATGGGAGGGTGTGAACAACCATTGTCTCCTTAATGTTTAGGAATTTTCCAGGTAGAATGGTCTCAGGGAGTATCCTGATGAGCCATTGAGGACACAAAGAATACAACCATTAAAAGTGCAAGTGTAGACATAGCCTTACATCCTGGGTGAGCTGATCTTCCTGCATGACTCTTTGGGAGCATAGGTTAAGCAGTGCTTTTGGAGATAGTTGTTTGGTGCAACCTCTGACCCACAATCCCTCAAAGACTCAATGCCCACTCTCCTCTCTGTAGCAGAGGGATAATTATACCCTTCAAGCCTGTGGATGATGAATACTACAGAATCTCTTCCATGGGCATTGTGGCTAGCCCAGGTGCTCTCCACTAGAGCTGGCTGGAATATTTTCAAGATATGAAATGCAGTCACTATGGATGCATCTACACTGGTGCCTTAGGTCAATTCAAGGATGCTTAAGTCAACCGACAGAACTCTGCGTCCATACTGGGCACTTGTTAAGTCAACTTAAGCCTTAAGTCGACCTTCAGAGGTGGTGTTATTCAGCTGATTTAAGGAAGTGCTTAAGTCGACCTTATTAAGTCGACTTAAAGACTGTGTAGATGGGTATGTCTACACTACAGGCTCTTTTAAGTTGACCTAACAAGGTCAATTTAAGTCGACTTTAAGTATACATGCTCCATTAAGTCCACTTTGTGGACTCTCCAAAGCCAATCCAAAGTCAATCCAACAGAAAACCTCACCCACTTTGTCTGTTTAAGATCGTACAGTAAGTCGGCCTTTGCATCAGGCTCTGTGTGTAAAGAGTGTTTGCACTTGAAAAGAGGGAAATAGCCACCACTGGGAAAAAGCTCCATGATGTTGCAGCCACTTTACCTCTTTGTTAATATGTACAGCTTTTCAGCCATCCTGTAGAGTACAGAGAAAAGAGGCAGAAAGACACAAGTTGGAGGAGGCAAACAGGGTAAATCCTCCTGTGAATCGTTTGATGGTGAATAGGAGAGGGCATTCTTTTTGAGTCCGGCTAAAGAGCTCCCCATAATAGAACGCCCATGTGTTCTTAAGTTTCTTGCAGGCCTGTAGAACTTTGAAGTTGTAGACAGTAAAATTATTTGTCATAAGTTTCTTCCCTTTACATTCTTAGATTATATGATCACGTATTATTTCTCAGTTATAATTTATTATAATATACCATATTTTCTAAATGCTTAGTTGTAACTGAATGTCATTTTCTACTCTGTATTCCAAATGGAGTCCCAGAGAGTCATGCATGAAAGAAGCACACAACAACAGGTATATTAGATGTAAAAATATAATGCTGAGAATCTGCTGACCCACCCAAAGCCTTGTCTACACTAACTATTTTAGCCACTGGTGTAGCTAATTGTGATACATCTGCTTATTTTCAGATAGGTAACTTGATTTTTAAGCCACAAGATAAGCAAGAGATACATCTATAACTATATATAAATGTAACCCCTCAGAAACCTTGCTAGGAAAGGAAGGACAGTCCTGTATCTAAGCTTCTGGGCTGGAATTCAGGTGACGTAGGTTTAAGTCCATTTCTCTGTATGCTTTTTCTGTAACCCAGGCAAGTCACTTGCATCTAGATCTTCTGAGGTATTTAGTTTCTCTGTGCCTCAGTTCCCCACCTGTAAAACAGGAATTGTAATACTTCTCTACATCACAGGTTTGCTGTGAGAATAAACATAAGAGTCTGAGGTGCACATGGTACCTTTGTCAAGACATAAAGGCAGTATACCACAGATTAAAAAGAAAGGTCCAACTCCTCCACTCTGGCACCTCTTATCATTACATACTCTGTGAAATCAAAACTTTGGGCCCAGAGGTGCATGACTTCACAAGTTGTGAGGCAGTGAAGCATCAGGCTCAAATGTATTGTATATGAGTGCTGAGAAAATGAGCAGAATATAGACATTACTAAGAAGAGAATGAATTCCATAAAAATATCTGTGTTAATACAGATGGGAATATTGGGGTCATGTGGTAAATGATTCCAAAATTGGGAATGCATTTCTTTTATTCATTCCAAAAACATTTACCTTCAGTATATTATGAAAACTGGAGCTTGTACTTTAGTGACTAAAATACACTTAATATTGGATTTAAATCAAGACATTCTTTGGAGACCAAATATAAAGTTGAATCTCATTTTTCTATCTCTGAATGGTTTATACAAAGCTATTTGCATGTATTAAAATACAGAAACACTGAGGTAATAAAAACAAGTGCCCATTAATAGAATGGATTAAAAAGTCAGTCCCAAACTTACATCTGAATTTGTTTACATACATTTTCATCTCACAAAGAAAAATGAAAGATGACTCTTCCCTGCTAGGCATCTTATTAGTTAACAGTTGTCTTCAGAAATGAAACCAATAAAGTCTTGCTAAGTAATAGCTCAGTGTATGATAAAAACTACAGGGGGAAAAAACATTAAAAACAACACAGAAACCTACATGCACCTAATAAGCATATCAGAGATTACTCTCTCCACATCTCCAAACACAAGCGAAGCCTCTGGCAAAAATCAGACATTCAAACCCCTCCACTACCTCTCCCTCCTACATTTGGTCAGAACCCTCTCCCTCCTACATTTGGTCAGAAGGTCCTATTTATTTGATGGATCAGGAAGAAGGTCCTAAATCAGTCTGAACTCAAGCTATTTATCCAAAAGTCATCTCTTTATCTGTTGGTCTTTGGGGAATCCAGTCTGAACTGGTATATGTGAGCTTCTCCTGGGAGTGGTAGTTCTCTGGAATATATTACAATGCTGAGTGAATTTTCCTTCTCACACTCCTTTTGTTCTGGTTTCCTGGAGGAGTTGTAGTCATTCCCCCATGCAATCACAGAGAGCTCCTGGCCCACAGTGATACCTATATTTAATATAGTAAGATCTCCCAAAGACATTGCAAGAATTTGCCATATCTCACATTCATTATATGTGTCATTTCTAAGTTAACACCATTTAACTCTCCATACAACGCCACAGAGCACTAAACTAGTTTATTACCACACCCAGAGGCTCCACTTTGTCTCTCCGTGTTGTATAACATCTAGCACAGTGCTTTTCCTCCAAGAGGTGCTTATAATAGAACTCTAAGCACCAGAGAACTGGTTCTGTGGATGGGAAAACAATGCTGATGAACTTTGGATCTAGCTTGGATTTACCAGGATGTCCATATTAAGATACTAGCCTGAAGACACTGCTTTTTATTTTCTGAAAATATCTGATTTTCCATTTTAGCAGGCTAGTTCTTTTGGTAGCAATATAATGGAGGAGAGCAAAGAAGTGAAAAGAAATTTTTTTGAGACTCTGCTCTTTATGGTTTTTTTTCCCATTGAGAAAATCCCTTGTGAATTTTGGAAGACCTGTCAATGTGGAGATATAAATTAAGACATCTCCTTGTAGATGATCATAGTGCTAATAAATAAGTAACTGGAATTGACTAAGAGAGATCCCTGGGGATAAAGAACTATAGAATTAATTGTTTTGTTATTTTTTAAAAAATTTTTAAATGGGCGATAAAATTGTAAGCATACGGGTGACTATTAAATACAGATTAATTTAGTGACCCTGTCTTAAAATATATACAATAAATACAAGAAAATATATCAACACTCTTCCTTTAAAAAGCTTATATCTGAACTCTCCCGAATGTAGAGGCAATTAATAAGCTGGGACTGAGACCCAGGAAACCTTTTTCTACAATAAGGAGCCATTTCAGAAGCAGGAGCACAAGTAATGAGGGGGCAGAGTCTGCTGCATTTGAAATCCGTAGACTACCTGTAGAGTAAATTCTGAAGGGGGAGCCGCATTAGTCTAGTTCAGCAAAACAAACAAGGAGTCTAGTGGCACTTTTAAAGAATAACAAATTTATTTATTGCATGAGCTTCAAGGGTCTGACGAAGTGGGATTTTTCCCCTACAAAAGCTCATGCGATAAATAAACTTGTTAGTCTTTAAAAGTGCCACAGGACTCCTTGTTTGTTTACCTGTAGAGTAAGTTATTACTTCTCATGAATGAAGGAATCAGAATCTGACATCCAGTTCTGATATGAGGGTGTTCCAGTTGTTAATAGCAGAATCAGAAATGTTCACTTTGAGAGGTTTTCAACCTACTGATTTATAAAGCAGGTTTATCCAAACATGAGACATCGCACTTTGATCTGTGGATAAGTATCGTCAGCCAGGCAATAGCAGAAAAACAGATATTTTGAGTTATTGTCCCTTTTTCCATTCTTTTCTTCAACAACCTGTAAATTGCAAAACTTAGTCCAAGTCCCAAGGCCTTTGACATACAAAGTCCAGCAAGAGAGATATGGGATGCACTTCTTGAAATAGTGAAGAGGCAGTCACAAATATCAACGAGATCCCATGAAGAGAATGTTAGCTTACAAAGTCCAGTAACAGTCACCCTTTCATAAAATACATCTTTTAGGGTAAGAAATCATTTGGTTAAAAAAAAAAATCTTTCATCACAGTCTAACTAGCTCTTCCCTTCCAAACTAAAAACAATTCCTAGGCTATAGTGAACTCCAAAAGCTAGAGCAAACTTTAAACATCCTAAACTCCCAGGCTTGAGTAACAATCAGGCTACTCTGAAGACCTGTTTTGTAATCCCTTGCTTCTACTTCTAATTGGTTGAACTGTTCAGCCCCTCTCCAACTCTATATAGCTTCGGTCAGCCACAGTATTGCAATATTCATTCCTAACATGGGGGGCACTATATAAAGGTATAAATAGCTGCAATTACAAGCTTCTCCATTTTATCATTTCACATGACCCAAAATGGAGTCTAAAAACTAGTAGCAAACAGTGGCTTCTCCTGGATTCAGAGAGCATTATGCTGAAAACATCACCCTAAGGTAAAACTGTTCAAGTCTCTTCTTAAGATACAGGTTATTTGAAGGAATATACTCTTCAGTTGCTGTCTCCTTTTCTCTCTTTCTCTTGAAACTTTACATATGACTCAGGAAGGGGGTTTAATACCAGTAACTTATGTTGTGAATTAACCTTTTCTCAGTGAATGGCTTGCTATGCAAAAATTTCCCCCAAAAAACTTTCTCAGTATTACTTAACAGGTGATGCACTGAAGTTTTTACCACTGTGTTATCCAGACTCCCTCTGGACAGAGCTCAAGGAAACTCTGATCAGAGTGTTGAGAGCTAGGAGTGCCTTGTCTGCCCTACAGTCACCATTATCATTACAATTGGTGGAAGTGACTTGGCATTTGCAATGGTGGGAAATCCTATGGGGAAAAAATCTGAAGTAAACACAAAGAATACTGAAAATGTAGATATTCTTCTTTTTAAGGTGTCCTGTGGGAAGCACTAATGTTTTCTTTATAAGGAGATCTTTTTCTTGAACCAAGAAAAACTCAGCAGTTTTGGATCATTGTGATTTATACAAAACTTTCCATGCAGTATCAATAATAAAACCTGAAAATGAAAGCAAAATGACCAAGTTTCAGCTGGTTCCATGCTGAAGTCCCTCACTTTTATCACATGACCTGAAAAGAAAACTAACAATATGGTACTAGGAGCACAAATGTAAATGGCTGCAGGTTTGTGCTGATGGACAAAGAACCTCATTGAATCTTTCTGTGCCCATTAGCTCAATCTCAGATTTGCAACAAGAGTCTAGATTTCTTTGGCTTCAGGTTCCTCAGCGATTATTCTCCTAAGCCATGCCCACTAAGGATCCTTTTTGAAAGTTGATGGTTTCAGTGCAACCTTACATGTGAGATTTAAATACAAAAAACTCCAAGTCCAGATTAACTTTTTAATGTTACAAAATATTTCCTATTTTCCAGGCCCACCTTGAGTTCTGGGATGAAAGCAAGGTAGGTGGAATCCCCATTCTGAGGACATGTGGGGGACCTGGCACATGGTGTTTCTCAGCAGAAGCTTGGGACTGGATGCGATTTCACAGGTAGATTTCACATGTTTCCTTCTCCACAAGCCAGTATGGGATGCAGAGTAAAAGGAAATCAATTTTTTTTTCTCTGAAAGAAGAAAAGGTAGGTGTGTAAAGCATACAACTAAGTGAGCAGTACCAATAACGAGAGGGCAAGTGAAGAGCTGTTGATGGATCCAAGCAGTTGTTTTTCGAAGAACCACAAAATGTTGAGAGAAACTTTAAGTTCCTGCATGATCTCTGTACCCATACCAGCAACTGGTTCCTTCTTCCTTCCTCTAGTAGTGGCAGTACTCTTCCTATTACCTTATCCGCTTGAATGAGGTTACATTAGTGTAGCAAAGGGCAGAATGTGGTTTTATTAATATCAAACAATGTCACAAGAAATCAACTGAAGCATTTAATTTTTTAATGTGTGTATGTGTCTGTGTGTTAGTTTCACAAATGTCTTTATTCACCCATGTTACTATTCAAGTTCTTGAGGGGAGAACTGACCAGAAGATGTAATTAATAGGCTGTGGGATAATTGCTAAATTAAACACTTTAGCATAGGTTCTGAATGCAATTACATAATTTTTCAGCCATTTAAAGGGTGGTAATCTTTTCCAGGGCTAGTTCTGGCTTCACATACAGTAGATGGTGGCAGTAAGGTCAGAATTCCTTAGTTTCCTGGCTCCTGTTAAGATGATGCATTAAAGTCTTGCTTTATATAAAATATAATTGTAGGAAACAATTTCCAGTATGCTCTGTGTTTTGACAAGGCAGGTTTATCATCTCTCATTTTAGTTTCTGCTCTTAGTGCAAAGTGATGCACACTGGAAAACATAATCCCAATTATACATATATAGTAATGAGGTGTAAATTAGCTATTACCACTCAGAAACAGATCTTGGAGTCATTGTTGATAATTCTCTGTAAACATCTATTGAATGTGCAGCAACACTCCAAAAAAAACCCCCAAAACAACGCCCCTCCCTAACCCCCCCCTTCCCCCCAAAAGGACTAACAGAAGGTCAGGGATTAACAGGTAAGGGATAGAGAATAAAACAGAATATATCATATTGCCTGTTTATAAATCCCTTGTATGCCCACATCTTGAATACTGCATGCACATCTGGTTGCTCTGTCTCAAAAAAGATAGAATTGGAAATGGTACAGAAAAGGGAAACAAAAATGATTAGGGGCATGGAAAATCTTCCATATGAGAAGATATGAATAAGACTGGGACTTTTCATCTTGGAAAAGTGATAACTAAGGGGGGGATATGATAGAAGTCTATAAAATCATGACTGGTGTAGAGAAAGTAAAAAAGGAACTATTATTTATTTCTTATAATGCAAGAACTAGAGGTCAACAAATGTAATTAATAGGCAGCAGGTTTAAAATGAGCAAAAGGAAGTATTTCTTCACACAATGCACAGTCGTCCCATGGAACCCCTTGTCAAGGACTAAGGTGAAGGCTGAGACTATAACTGGGTTCAAAAAAAGAGAGAGATAAATTCATGGAGGATAGGTCCATCCATGACTATTAGCCAGATGGGCAGGGATTGCTGTTTGCTAGAAGCTGGGTGTGGCTGACAGGATGGATCTCTTGATGATTACGTGTTCTGTTCATTCCTTCTGAATCAGCTAGCATTGGCCACTCTTGGAAGAAAGGATACTGGGCTAGAAGGACAGTTCATCTGCCTGAATATGCCTGTCCTTATGGTCTCTTGTTCACCAAGTAATTTTTATTAATGTGATGTACTTCCTAGTACATCCTAGTACAACTTCCTAGTACAAATGCTGGAGGAACCAACTAGGGGCCTTGCACCTCTAGACCTATTGCTCACAAACAGAGAAGAATTGATCGGGGAAGTAGAAGTAAATGGCAACCTGGGCAGCAGCGACCATGAGACGGTAGAGTTCAGGATCCTGATCAATGGAAGGAAGGAAAGAAGCAGAACACACACCCTGGACTTCAGAAAAGCAGATTTTGGCTCCCTTAGGGAGCTGATGGGCAGGGTCCCATGGGAAGCTGATCTGAAGGGGAAAGGTGTCCAAGACAGCTGGCTGTATTTTAAAGAAACCCTGTTAAAGGCACAGGAAGATAACATTCCGATGTGCAGAAAGAACAGCAAATGTGGACGGCGACCAGCGTGGCTTAGCAGGGAACTCTGCGGGGAGCTGAAACATAAAAGGGAAGCTTACAAGAAGTGGAAGCTTGGACAGATGACAAGGGAGGCGTATAAAGATATTGCTCGGGACTGCAGGGATCAAATCAGAAAGGCCAAAGGACAATTGGAGTTGCAGCTAGCAAGAGATGTGAAGGATAACAGAAAGGGATTCTATAAGTATATCAGCAACAAGAAAAGGATCAGAGGTGGTGTAGGTCCCTTACTGAATGGGGCAGGCATCCTCGTGGAGGATGATGCGGAAAAGGCTGAAGTACTCAATGCTTTTTTTACTTCAGTCTTCACAGGGCGGGCCAGCTCCCAGGCTACTACACGGGGTAACGCGGACTGGAGAGAAGAGTGGCCCTCAGTGATGGAAAGTCAGGTTAGGGAACACTTAATGAAATTGGAAGTGCACAAGTCCATGGGGCCGGATGAACTGCATCCGAGGGTGCTGAGGGAGTTGGGGGAAGTGATTGCAGAGCCGCTGGCCATTATCTTTGAGAACTCGTGGCGAACGGGGGTGGTCCCGGAGGATTGGAAAAAGGCAAATATAGTACCTATCTTTAAGAAAGGGAAAAAGGAGGATCCGGGGAACTACAGACCGGTCAGCCTCACCTCAATCCCTGGGAAAATCATGGAGCAGGTCCTCAAGGAATCCATCCTGAAACACTTGGAGGAAAATAGAGTGATCAGGAACAGTCAACATGGATTCACCAAGGGCAAATCGTGCCTGACCAACCTGATTTCCTTCTATGATGAGATGACTGGATTTGTGGATGCGGGAAGAGCCGTTGACATGATATACCTTGACTTTAGCAAGGCTTTTGATACGGTTTCCCACAACATTCTTGTTGGCAAGTTAAGGAAGTATGGGTTGGATGAGTGGACCGTAAGGTGGATCGAAAACTGGTTAGATCAACGGGCTCAGCGGGTAGGAATCAATGGCTCGATGTCTGGTTGGCAACCGGTAACGAGTGGAGTGCCCCAGGGGTCGGTCCTGGGGCCGGTTCTATTCAACATCTTCATTAATGATCTTGATGATGGAATAGACTGCGTGCTTAGTAAGTTTGCGGATGACACCAAGTTGGGGGGAATGGTAGATACTCTGGAGGGCAGGGACAGGATCCAGAGAGACTTGGACAAATTGGAACAGTGGGCCGAAAGAAACCTCATGAGGTTCAACAAAGACAAGTGCAAAGTCCTGCACTTAGGACGGAAAAATCCCATGCACTGCTACAGGCTGGGGACCGATCGGCTAAGTAGCAGCGCTGTAGAAAAGGACCTGGGAGTTATGGTGGACGGGAAGATGAATATGAGCCAACAGTGTGCCCTTGTTGCCAAAAAGGCCAATGGCATATTAGGCTGCATCAGTAGGAGTATTGCCAGCAGATCGAGGGATGTGATAATTCCCCTCTATTCGACACTGGTCAGGCCGCATCTGGAGTACTGTGTCCAGTTTTGGGCTCCCCACTACAGAAAGGATGTGGACAAATTAGAAAGAGTCCAGCGGAGGGCAACAAAAATGATTAGGGGGCTGGGGCACATGACTTATGAGGAGAGACTGAAGGAACTAGGCTTATTTAGTCTAGAGAAGAGAAGACTGAGGGGAGATTTGATAGCAACCTTCAACTACTTGAAGGGTTGCTCCAAAGAGGAGGGAGCTAGGCTGTTCTCGAGGGTAACAGAGGACAGAACAAGGAGCAATGGTTTCAAATTACAGCTGGGGAGGTCAAGGTTGGATATTAGGAAAAACTTTCTCACGAGGAGGGTGGTGAAGCATTGGAATGGGCTATCTAGGGAGGTGGTAGAATCTTCATCTTTGGAGATTTTTAAGGCTCGGTTAGACAAAACTCTGGCTGGGATAATTTAGGGGGAGTGGTCCTGCTTTTTAGCAGGGGGTTGGACTAGATGACCTCGTGAGGTCCCTTCCAACCCTATTATTCTATGATTCTATGATTCTATGTATGTTATGCTATGCGATGCTAGCTCTGTGTATTGGCTAACACTACATTTCCTAGCAGTATTATTAAAATACCCTTTCAGAACCATTTTACCCATCCTAGCAAATAATGATCGTCTCCTGTTTCATTTGTATTAACAACATGCAGTATACCAGTGTGTAGCTGGATAAGCGACACTTCATTCATGCCAGTATCAAAAGTCAGCCAACCCACAGGATTAAAACAGATGCACCAGTGTGATTGTCCTTTGTTTTGAAAAAAGCCTTGGTTGTCAAGGATGTATTTTGTGGGCACTGTGCTAAAACCATCATTGGCTTTGGTTTTGAAACTTATTTACATTTTGCATTTTTCCCTTATTTACCTGTGACAGATTGTGTGTGTGTGCGCGTGCGCATGCGTGTGTTGCATTACCAATACATCACAGATCATGCAAACAGTCCTGTCTAGCACTGATAGCCCAATCATACAAGTTTATATAGCAACATCTCTCCCACATTATTTTAGTGGAAATCTAAAAGCAATACATAGTTTCCTGTGGTATGTAAGGCAAAGCCTTGCAGTTCTTTTCCTTTTTTAGGCTCAGATCATTCAAATATTTATTCATGTGCTGAACTTTTCTGCATGTTGTCCCATTTAAATTAATGGAACGACTCATGTATAAGTGGTTGGAGGATTAGGGCTTTATGGAAGTGTTTTTTCATGATAACATAACATCTTTTTTTTTTTTTCCCACCTGGACATATGCAATCAGTGAACACATAGTGTGCCTTCATTCTGCAACTGACTATGCATAGAGACCCCTGTGCCTGCATTGAACCCAGTTAAAGTCAATTGCCTCTGTATAGAGGCAAGGGTCCAGCCAGGCAGAATAACAGAGGAACAGAGCCTTATTGCGGGAATAGAGCCTAATTTATTTTATTTATTTTAATTGTGAGATGTTATTTTGGCCAAATTTGCACTATTCATCATTATTTTAATGTGAATGGATAAATAAAAAGTGATTTCTGTAGTTCTTGATTTCCTCTGAATTGTGGTTTCTTTTTTTGCAAAACTCAAGGTTTCTTTTAAAAAATAAAATAAATGCCTGGCCTTTCCATTGGTGAAGGTTTTTTACAGTGCAAGGAGGAGGATGTTCTGTTGCCCTGTTAACCTGGCAGAAAACTGTCTTTTGCTAAACAATAGCAACCACAGAGGGGGGAACTGTATTCCACTATTCACCTCAGTAAGGTATTAACTTCAAAGTCTAGCTGCATCCATTTAAATGATAATAGCAACCTTTAAGGAAATCATTCAACTGAAGCCAAGGCACTTTAAAAAATGGTCTTTATTTCCACTTTTTCTCTAACCCCTATTTTTTCGAGATTGATTCTTGGCCGTGATGCTGTCTATACTGGAAGGAAATAGTGATTTTTCCCTATTTTGTTTTAATTTTCCAATTTACCTTTCTTTGCAGAAATTGCAATGTAGCAGGTTAGTATTTGAATCAGACTACAGGTCCCAAGCTACTTTGTTTAGAAGAAGAAAACATCACAGAAGTTCAAAGACAAATGTGAAAATATAATGCAAAAAAATGCATCTGAACCTTTGGGAACCTCAATTTTCTTTTCATCTGGGGAAAATGTGTCTGGTCAGATACTTATTTTTTCCACTATATAATAAAAACCTTTCTGTTTCTCCGTGTGTTTTATTGTTCCTAAATACAACGTCAATAAAACAGTTATAGTTAAACTATATTTTTGGATGACCTACCTCTAAAAAATTGTTAGATTTAGCAAGCTAATTGGGATTGGGTTTGATCAATTTTTAGATGGAAGATCTCTAAGGAACATTAGATGCACTGATAATTATAACTAAAATGTCCTTGTCAGCATCAATTAGAGATGATCATCATCTTGTCTAAAGGTTATGTTTTCACTGCAAAAAAAAAAAGGGGGGGGGGAGGGGGCATTTACATCAAGGTAGTTTTCTCAATTTATCAACCTCAAAGTAAAATTCTAGTGGAAACAAGGCACAAGAAGTTTTAGTATCTACTGTAGTCTATACCCTTCTACTTGACCTTCACCTCAGCTAGCTACATTAAAGTAAAATTTACCTACATCATAGGATTTTACAGCAAGATAGCTATGTCCATGTAGAGCTATGTCCATGTAGAAAAACACCTTTTTGCTGTAAAGACATGGCAAGCCTGCAAAGCAGTCTTCAGTGGGCAGAATCGTATACCAATGCAAAGTAGCAGTGAATTCCTGTATCTGTTTTTCTCAGTTTGTGTTTGGAAGGTTTACTTTACAATAGTAAGGACAAGAAATAGGATTCCTCCCCTCCTCTCCCCCTCAGCCTCCAATGGTATGTCTACACTAGCAATTTAGGTCAACTTAAGGACCCTTAAGTCAACCTAAATTACTCCATGACTACACCTGACTTTCATTAAGTCTACTTAAGAAATTCCTTAAGTCCACTTAATGAAAGCTTAAGTCGACCTAATAACAACCACCCATTAGGTTGACTTAAGCCTTAAATCGACTTAAGAATGGTGTGGATGGGGAGTAACTCTTAAGTCAACTTTATTAAGTAGACTTAAGGGTAGTTAGGTCGACTTAACAAAGTGAACTATATTGACTTAACTTTAAGTCGACTTAGTCCACTTTATTAAGTTGACTTAATAAGGTCAGCTTTAAGTCGACTTAAAGCTGACTTTATTAAGTCGACTTAAAAAAATTGACTTAATTTTTTCTAGTGTAGACATACCCTAAGAGCTTAGAATCTGCTGCACTATTTTGTGACAGGGTTAAATCAGTGGTACGTGGCTACAAAACTCCAAAATATATAGAATCCTAGGAATATAGGGCTAAAAGGGATTGCAAGAGGTTATCTAATCTTGTGCCCCCTATGTTGAAGTAGAATTGAGTATGCCAACCACGACAGATATTTGTCTAACCTTTTCTTAAAAAAACTTCCAATAATAGAGATTCCACAATCTCCCTTGGAGGCCTATCCACTACTTAACTATGTTTATATCTAGAAAACTTTTCCCAATATCTAACCTAAATTTCCCATGCTGCAGATTAAGCTGATTATGTCTCACTCTAGCTTCCCTAGATATGGAGAACCATTGTTTGCCATCCTCTTTATAAAGGTCCCTCCTTTGTCTTCCTTTCTTAAACATTCTCAGCATTCTTAACCTTTCTGTAGTCTATATTTTTGTTGCTTTCCTCTGGAATCTCTCCAATTTGTATATATCTTTTCTAAAATATGGGGCCCAAAATGGGACACAGTAACTGAGGCCTCATCTGTGCCATGTAGAGCAGGACAATCACTTCCAAGTCTTCCATGTGACCCTTCTGTTAAAATACCCCAGCTGACATGAGCTGTTTTCTCTACTGCACCACATTGTTGGCTCATATTCAATTTGTGATCCAGTATAACCTTGAGGTTCTGTCAGATATAACCAGACAAAGCCTTGAATGCAATGTAAGATGATTGTTAGTATTGCAAATTTCCATGTTTTATGATTAAAGGCTCTCTTTTGATCTATTATTAATAAATTCTATTAAGATATTTTAAAAAAATAAAATGTTATAGTATAAATCTATTGTCCTTTTGTCAATATTCAGATTAATTATTTTTTAATCACGTAAATGCTGAAAGTTTAGAAGCTTTATTTACATGTTTGTTTGTGGACTGCTTCAACTGACCTCTAATCTGCAAGATGAGTCAAATGTGAATAGCTAAAAAGGACAACTTCTTACGCTATTTATCTGAAGTAAATAAAACCATTTGTCAATCTAGACAGTATTGGCTAAATGAAATCTGTATTGTCTTGCTAACTATCTCAATGTTATTATGAGTCTGAATTGGAAGCGCTTTACCACAATATGGTAATAAATATTTCATCACTGCTTTTCCAGATATTGAGTTCTTACCTTATATTTCAGCATTTCCTATATAATGACACATTGAGGGCAGAAATATAATCTAGGTAAATCAGAACTACAGATATCTATCTATTCTCTCCAAACCTAGGTTTGGAATACCTTGACTTGCTTTGACTTTATGTTCAAATTATGGTAGTGTAGACTCGGGCCTTCGTGTAACTGAAATAGATAAAGTGAGCATGATGGATTTTCCTATGCTGAGAGTCATTCGGTTGAAAGAGAAAGGCATATGAGACCAGACCAGTAACAGATCTAATGTATGGTTCATCTCTTTAGAAGAATTTTTAAAAAGACCTCATTGAGTTCCATATTTCATGTGCCTCAGTAACTTCCAGAAATAACTCCAAGCACATATTCACAAATATTTTTTTCTCACTTAACTCCTGTTGATGACAGTCCTTAAAATTATACTTGGGGGAAATATAACATTTCACTCTGTTCAGATTTTATTTAGTGCTCAACCTAGCAATTTTCAATTTGTGTTACCTAATATAGACACACACACACTCACACTGGACAGTGGATATTACCACTGGACATTTTTATTTATGATACATTCCTTATTCTTAACTAGAAAGACCAATGAACTATTCCAAATTATTTCAGACATTCTTCTTGTCTTATTATGTTTTTGTTCTTTCACGTAGCAGTAGGGAGGCTTAAGGCCAACATATTCGGTTTCATTAGTAGAAACTGTCATCTTTTGTTTTCAAAAATTCCATTATTAAAGAAAGGTAGCTGCAGACATATCTATTTATGGCAATGAAGACCTCTTGTGACCATCTGGATTCATTTATAATTATATTCTCCAAGATCCTCTAGAAAGTGTTCAATATTACAATGATTTATGCAGCATTCATTGCAAGAAAACTAAATAAGCCTATTTAAATATAGTCAAATATATAAAAAAAAATATTTCAAAAAAATATTGCATTTAATTCAGTTATTTGTGGTGGTCAAATTATTCACAGTTCAATAATTCAAATTGTTGCTGGGTGTTCATTAATTAAATGGATGAGAAAATGGGGGGGAATGCAAATGTTTTTAATTAAAATTTCATCTTTGTTGAGATATTCTATCTTTCTCTATGTCAAAATATTTTTGAATTGAAAAACTTTCACAAGTTTTAGTAAGAATAGCTATGTCTCTAAATATTTGTACCAGAAGCATGTTCTGTTCTCCTGTGTTTGTTTTTGTTTGTTTGTTTTTTAAGTTTTAGTCATCTACATAGGGAGCAGAAACAATACAATTAGATGTCTATTTCTTAGATTACTCACCAGAAATAATGGAACGCAAGCAGTTTAAGTGAACAATGAGATTAAATGTGTTTACATAAACATATGGTGAATAGTTACAAATAATAAATATCACCGTTTCAGCAGAAAGAGAATGAAATTCATATAAAAGGTATTTGAAATGAATGATTAGTCTGGATCTGCTCTTATTTAGATTCTTATTGTGCATATATTTGTTTGTATTACATTCAGGCAAAGTTTGGTGAGCATTTCATAAAATGGGAGTCACGGGCATTGAGATATCATTGTTGCTCTCAAGATCTTCTCCAAAAAGTTTCCAAAAAACCTTCTAATTCTTTGATTTCCTGTTTTCTTTGGGGTGGTATTATTAGGCCACATGGTCAGCTGTGTGGAATAAAATCCAGTGCAGATTGAACATCTGTTTTCTAAAGTAATCATGAGTTTCAGTTAATCTCACAGGTGGGTTGTCTGGTGTATGAAAAAATCAACAACAACAAAAGAACCATTGGCTCAAGGAGAATTAAAATTAAAATCAGGTTTCTGTTAATCCTTGATTCTTTCTTCTAATCACTAGTGCATGTGACATCCCAACAGAAATATGGGTGCATGGGTCTCCATCACTGAAAATTGGTTATCAGGCATTTAAGACATTTAATTAATAATCGTACTTGATGACTGGTGAATGTGTCAGCCCAGAAAAAAAAAGATGTTTGTGTTTGGTTACGGATTTGATAGACTGAATTGCTATGAGTAACAAGATTTGGCAAATCACAAAAGAAGTCAGGATTCCTTGGTTCTATTTCTGGCTCCATCATCAACTCATAGCATGATGTCACATAATTGAAAAAAATTCTGTGTTTTAGAAAAACGCTACACAGAGTAAGAGTCGGTACTAATTAAAGCAAAGCTCCTTTCTTGTTAGCCCTTTAGCCATTGGGGCCCTATGAGTGGCATCTACTTATTCTCACTCTTCTACTATTTAGATTCCCTGTGTGTGTTTTTTGCTAGTTTTATTGTTAAAGGGCTCTTACTGTGGCTGATAAGCTTGTACTGATTGATTCCCTCTATTAACTACAACCTCTTTAATAACTGAGAGCTGAAAATATATTTAGGTTTCTGATGAGATAACCCTCATCCCTGTTTAAAAATCCACTTGGTAGAGCTAATTTATTTTGACAGGAATGCAGCAGATGTGGAACAGAATGTACTATATTGCATTTAAAATTTAAATAACACCCTCATAGCCTTAACAAAATATTATGAATAAAAGAAGGGCGCCTCACTCATTGAAATATTCTGAAGGTTAAGGTTTCTATAAATTGTAAGTCAATCTCAATGTATGAGTATTGTAATAATATAGAGCACTGAATTGCTGTCTTATATTTTTTTGTTATTTAAGGTCCCACTTAACAAGTGACAAGTGAAGAACACACCCGACCATTTGCACTCGCCTGATATCCTGCTGAGGTATAGAATCCACATTGCAGAAGTAGGGCCTTAATCAATTATTTTAGTTGGGTTTTAAGAGCTGTCATTTCTTATGTTAGTTCTTATTCTAGTTTTATGTATATGTAGTGGTGCCGGAAGGGTTAAAAAGGGGCTTGGCTGCAGCAGCCAATCAGAGGGGAGGGCTGCTGGGCCAATCAGGGCCAGGCTTCCAGTATAAAGGTAGGAGCAGCAGGGCCGAGGGCCCAGTCTACCTGGGGAATTGCAGGGGGAAGGTCTCTCCTGGGCTGGCAGGCTGTAGAGCTCTGGAGAGCTCTGAGTGCAGTGCAGCAGCAGGAACCTGGAGAAGCTGAAATTCCTGAAGGGAGTGAACAGCGGCAAGCGGCTGGAGCAGTGGTCTGAGGGCAGGGAGCTGAGAGCAGACAGCAGCTGGATCCAGGCGGGTGAGAGTGGTGTGGCTGGAGCTGCTGGGAAGTGCCCCAGGGACTTGACACCCATGAAGTGCAGAGACTGGAGGGAGGTGGAAGGCCTCACTGGAGGCACATAGGATCCCTGGGCTGGGGCCTGGTGTAGAGGGCAGGCCCAGGTCCCTCCCTGCTCCCCCAGCATGCCAGGAGCAGCACGAGTGGCAGGAGGGGTACAAGCTTGCTGGCCCTAGACTGTTTTATGCTGTGGCTGGACAGAGTGAGCTGGACTAGACTGCTGGAGGCGGTCAATGGACTAGGCCTGGCCACTGCTGCAAAGTGGGCCAGGGCACCTAGCAGTAACCCAGAAGGGGTTGGACAGGGGCTTGGCTGGGGGCTAAGATGCTCAGGAGGACTCAGAGTGAGAGTGCAATCATGTGGGAGCAAAGCATGAGCTATCAGCTGGGGGAGCACTTGCCAATTCCCCAATAACACCACCAGGAGGCGCCCTGCTGGTGAGTCCTGTGCTGAGGAACTGCTACGATATATTAATAGCATTATAGTTGTAGCAACATTTTAGTTCTTATTGTAGCTCTATAATCAACCTGCTTGTGTACACTTTTCTCTCTAGCCTTTTAAAGACTCAGTCTTGCATTTCTTGCCTAGGGAGAATTCCCACAGAATTCAACACAAGTCATGGAGTATAAATAATCGAACTATATAGGGCTAGACTGTGTTATTGTCAAGCTTCCTGTAGTAACAAACGTGTTACTTTTTAGAGAAAAATAAATGTTAGTCTTTAAAAGCACCACAGGACTCCTTGTTTGTTTTACTGAACTAGACTAACACGGCTGCCCCTTTGGAACTTGTGTTTTTGAGAGGGTTCCCATGGTTCTCCTGTTGTACTTTCTTATGGCATTGGCTCACATATTTGAGGGCAGACTATCACCTATCTTCCCAGGACTGAGATTGATAAATTTACGGATGGGATCATATGATGAGATTGCCTACCACAGCATATGGCCTATTTGTGACTGAGAGTAGCAAATATCTCTAACCAGCAGAAATGGCAAACTAAATGGGGATGATTCTGTGATAGTAAAGAAATTTCTTCCCAGGTCTCTGGCTGGTGTGTATCATCCCCAGGCTCAAGGTCCAACTGACTTCTATATTTAGGGGTGGGAAGGAATTTTGTCCTACATCATATTGGCAAATTCCAAAGGGGTAGCCGTGTTAGTCTATTGGCAGTGACACTGGGAAATTTTGCCTGCAATGTGCAGGAGATCAGATTAGATCATGATGATCCCTTCCATCCTTAAAGACAATGAGTCACTCCTGATTGGGAGAATAAGCAAGGAGTTCTGTGACATTTTTTAAGATTATCAAATGTATTTATTGCATGAGCTCTCATGGGAATAGTCCCACTTCATGAAATGGAAACCACCGTATGTAAGAGAGTATTGCCAATCACCTGGGGTATGTCTACACTCGAGGCTCTGTTAAGTCGACTTAACAAGGTCATCTTTAAATTGACATAAAGTCGACCTTGTTAAGTCAACTTAGAGAGTCCACATTGAATACTCTTGTTGACTGCCTGCGTCCATACTGGCAGGTGCTAGGCCGACGGAGGAATGGTGTGTTGTGGGTAGCTGGGAGGGGACCTGGAGGTCAATTAGGTCGACTTAAGCGCTTTCCCCATCTACACTGGCTTAAGTCGACTTAATAAGGTTGACTTAAGCGTTAAGTCAACTGTAAGAGGTGGTGTTATTAAGTTGACCTAAAAAAGTACTTAAATCGACTTAATAAAAGCCCAATGTAGACGCAGGAGTCTGTAGGTCGACTTAACCTTCCTTAAGTCGACCTAAGGCTCCAGTGTAGACATACCCCTGGAACTTCAATCCACGTAGGCTACCTCCTATCTCTTTTTAGACTCACTTTGGGGCATGTAAAGAAAGATATGAGGTGGCTTCTCTTTCCTATAGCTCTACAGTCCTTCTTAGGGTCAGAGTATAATAGAAAACTATTGGATTTCAAACAATGTCACTTTTAACATGGACCAGATCTAAATATAGAGTGAAGCAACCTAGTCAACTGGCCTGAAGCCAGTGGAGTTAATGAAAGTTTTGCCTGAATGAAAACCTCAGGAATGATTGTGTTCTAAGTAGTAAAATATAAAATAGCATGAGACAAAATAAGTGATCCTATCTTAGGCAGCTGGATATTTCAGTAGGTTTCAATAACCTCATCCTTAGTCTAATCCCTGAACAAGAACAAACAGAATAATTCCCCTATTTTAACATGTGGTGTTGAAAATATTTTTTAGGTTAGCAAGACAAGTCTTTAGCAAACCGGAGAAGAAAATATTTCTCTATGGTCTTAGCCTTATCTAAAATAGCTGTGACAATGAGATATATATTTCTCACGCCAGACTAGTAAAAGCTCTGACAGGTCTGATGCCTGATATAATTACACTGTAATGGGTGTTGAGAGATCTCAGTTTAATTCTAGGGTAAAGTATTGGGAAAATTGTTTTATTGTTGTCAGACTATTGCAGTAGCTTTTCAAAAGTCAACAAACAGTAACTTGATTGATAGTAATTGCAATTTTGGTGTAATTATTAGATCTTTGAAAGACTAGAAAAACCCAGTTGTGAAGTAACTTTTTCCATTTTCTTTGTAATAAAATAAAATGTACTCTCTAAAATTGCAAGCCCGTGGAATGCATAACCAATTATATGTACTATAGATATTTGACATACTTCTAGAAAAATGGCATCCGTATGGGTCAGGGAACATATAACTTATATCTCTTATTACTTTGAAGTCTAGCAGTGGCACATTAAAACAAGTTTGCCTCCAAATGTGCAGGTTTCCCTATTAACACTAAGGTTTTTCATGTAAAAAGTCAATGAAGTCTCCAGGGAAAAAAGATTTAATAGTTGAAACAGGTTAATTTGTTTGGACTCGTATCATCATCTCTTTCCCTGCCTAATCCAATTTACAGATACCGCAAAAGACAGAGGGTGATATCCTGGCCCCATTGAAGAAAATGGCAAAACTCACATTAACTTCGGTGAAGCCCTCAAGTATAAATTTTATTATTTATTTGTCCTTTACATGTGCAAGTTTCCAGGTGCTATATCCAACTACATGCTGTGAGCAAATGTCCCATTGAGACTATTCCTGTGCTTAAGGTAAGCACATTTTAAGCATGGGAGTAATTTCAATGGGACATATGCTCATAGCATGCAATTAAGTAACACACCTAGAAACTTCCAAAATGTAAAGAACAAATAAATAATAAAATTTAAACTTGAGGGGTCCACTGAAGTAAGTGTATGCATGCATGTTTACATATATTCATTTTATGTCACCAGCAATGGTTGTTTAATACTACACAGTGTTTTGGGAAATAGAGAATATATATATGGATTGCTGTAAAAAGAAAACCTTCACTTTAGTTTTATCATGCTAATTTCTTTTATTTTCCATTTACTTCAAATGTGATATCACAGGCCAAATATGATATCAGAGAGCTCCTGATGTTCCTTTACTTAATCCTTGCCTAAGCAAATACCCATTGAAGTCAATACGTGTTTGACAGAGTTGGAGTAAAATTGAATGAGAACCTCTGGGTTTTTCTATTTGATACTTATCCTGCAATAAGGTAGGCG
The DNA here is from genome assembly GCA_007922175.1 of Pelusios castaneus. Classification (NCBI taxonomy): domain Eukaryota; kingdom Metazoa; phylum Chordata; order Testudines; family Pelomedusidae; genus Pelusios; species Pelusios castaneus. Next base: position 17,234,997 of record ML685770.1, read on the forward strand.
TTCTTTTTTTTTTTTTTAGGTCACTCAGTGTACATTATCCAATCAAGTTACAAGTTACATGGGTATTTAAACTGGCAGCATAATTCTCCATAATGAAATTTGGCCAGATCACTAGTGTTGACATCTCTGCTCCTGTAAAAATTGCTATGCACTCTACTAACTTCCATTTAAAAGAGAATCCCCAGAAGTTTGGTGGCCCTTAATGTCATGGTAGTGTGCTGGTTCACTTCTAAGTTAAGAGAGAGAGTGCCACCTATTTGCTCACCAATATCATCATCTTTCAGGTTTCCACGAGGGTCAGATTTTCAAACTAGTGAGCATTCATATGAATGCAGTCTTTGCACATGCCTAACTTAAGTTCATTAAGCCTGATACACACATGCAAGTCAGAGTTGTGTGTGCACAGCTAATTCTGCAAAAATTCAAGTCCATCCTCTCAATGTACATGAGGGTTACTGAGTGTCAAAGAGGCTCAGGATGTCATTACTATGACATACAAAAGTTCTTTTCTATTCATGTTTCAGACCATACATAAAGAAATCTATGAAACGAGTGGCATCGTCCCTATCGGTTTGCAATATATAATTTAAGTATTGAGTACAAAGTTCGATAAATACATTGAACATTTATTTGAACATGCAGCAATGTGTACCCAGGTCCAGATCCTCTGCTGCGCTGACTACTTTTGCCAGCACAGGTTGGTTCTAATGCTAGGTATACAGCCATGGGAAAAAGCACTCTGGTATAGACAATGTTTGGAGGTGAACTGACACTGTATCTCCTGTGTCAGGCCCCTCCCTGCTGCTAGCATAGGGGGATATCACCAGGGAAAAATGGACCTTAGTGTAGGTCGTCTTGTTTATACCTACCTGTCCTTTCAGTCCTTTGGGGCCATTGTAACTTAAAATGGCCTTCAGAGAGCTGTATATTGTGGACCAGTCCCATGTCCACCTAGCCCCTAGAAGTTGACTTAGGCATCCAGTGTGGACACTCTAAGTTGATTTGGCAAGGTCCCCTTGAAGTCGACTTAATTTTTGAGTGTGTACATGCTAAATCGACTTATTTGGCCAAGTGTAGACATAGCCTCAGTGACTACTAAATCTGAGAATTGCATGTTGTGTCCACTGTGATCTTTTGAACATACATAAAATAAGTCTTCTGTAGAATGATCATTTGAGGTTATAATATTTTTGGGAGAGGGGAGGGTTAAACCAGTAGTCTAAATATAGGTTTACTGTGAAGCATGATGTATTTTGTTCAGATACTAACAATCGTACATATGCTTAACTGATGTGAGTGAACATGAAACACGACACCTGCCAAGTTTGTTAGCTGTGAAAAATTGCAGTTGTTCCCCTCATAGTGCCCTATATTACACAATACACTGTACCATATTATCTTATAAACTCTAAATTTTCTTCGCTAACAAACTTGGTGGGTGTGGTGTTAAATGCTCAGTTGCACAAGTTAATTTAGGAATTTTTTCCCCCTTTGTTGGCATCCCTGTAGGAGATTTTGAAGCAACTGATGTGGGCAATAAAAGCATTTCAGCACATTGGTGGCAAAGAAGATCAAATAGCCAAATATTTTTTATCTGAATTAAACCATGGAGCAGATATTCCACGTGACAGATTTTCAGATATATGAACACAGAAACATTAATAATTTGGGGGATAATGTTCTGATACATCTGTAACAAAATTGCATGTGACTTTAATATGCTTGCATATTCATCTATGCCTTTTGAAATCTAATGACCCTTTTGGACATGACATTACAGTTATGCATGAAGTCATGATAACGGTGTGTGGAAATGTGAGGTGCAATTGCCTGTGGATTTTTGCTTGTAGAACTCTGGCTTCTTTTTCAAACATTTCTGAGCTAGCAATGTGAAGTATTGTCAAGGATGTACTATTTGCAGAACACTATACAAAGGTTAGCATCATTCTTTATCCTGATTTTTACAGGCTGGGAAACAGAGGCACAGAGAATGTTCTATTCCTGCTTTCATTGGTAAAACTTCAACTGATTTGGCATGCTTTTCTACCTGAAATGACCAAAGGTCAAACAAGTTCCTGGCAGAAGTAGATACAGAATCAAGGTCTTCTGATTCCCAGCCCCAATCTCTACCCACAAGTGCAAGAATAAAAAAAAAAAGTGCTTTAATTCATATAACAGATGACATTTTTAGATGAATACTAGTTGAGAAATGTAAACGAGTCTCAGTTGCATCACTAGAAATTACTGATTTTATAGTAAGTAAAATGGAGGAGGACACTTGAAATCTACCATATGTAAAATGTATTATGTTTGCATGCTCATTTCTGCTGCATGACATGTTACTTTGTTGTACATTAGGCTAATGTAGAACAATACTAATGAGGAAACCAAGGTGTAATTTTCTTGCAAGAATGCTGGCGGAAGTGAGTGAGTTTTAAACAGGGATTGCTTGCTTTAGTATTATCTCTATTGCAGTTGAACATGTTCAACATTTTCTGGGCAAATAGCACTTGGAATTAATTGAACGGAAAGACGGATGTTCAGAAATGCATCTTTAGAGTTGGTGAAGTATGACTTTTTAATCAAACTGAGTCACTGTAAACATAAATTAGGCCTTGTTCTTCCTGCTGACTTGAATATAGAGAAATGTGAACCTTTTTTTAGGCGCAAACCTTTTCTTCATGAGTCTGCAATTTCAACTTTGTAGATGTTTGGCAGTTCTGGTAGAACTGTAATTTCAAGACCATCGTGTGAAAGCACAGACCTTCCGTTGTACATGTATTAATTGTTAAGTTTCAAACATTTTCCATTATTCTACACATTCCCACTATGTTACTAAAGTAAAAGTACTTCTGCATTTTTTGATAGCACATAGTACATAACAAATATCCCAGTGTCTCTTTAATTTAGTTTGATGCTTATTCTTTGCATATAAAGAGGCAACAGTACGCTTTAAATCATTTTATTTTACAAGCAAAATAAAAAGAAAGAATGAATGTAAATCCTTTGAGAGAGAAAGAGAGGCCATTCAGTTTGTTTGCCTCCGCGGTAATGACCTGATTTTCAAAGACTGCATGACTTACAGTCCCATGGGAAGTTAATGGGATTTGCAGGAATTCAGCACATCTGACTATCAGGCCATATCTGTATTGAACTCTGTCATACTGGCTACCTCTAACTGCAAATGGCTTTTAGAAAAAAGAATGGTACATTAGATAGAAAAGATGCAAGGTACAATCACAGAGACTTATGCAGTTGTGCCAAAAAGAACAGTAAGTTAACATCAGAATATAAAGTTGACTCAAAGAAAGACATTGCAGACAGCCATGGAACAATTCCCTATCAAAAATTAAATTTTCCAGGGATGGATGGAACCCACTATACAAGCTGCTACCCCAAACACCTGAATATCTGCACCCTACCTCCTCAGCCCTATGAATCTTGGGAATATATTTTCAGAGTGATGTCTAGGGAAGAAAGAGAGAGCCTATGAGATGCAAATCTTAACCAGATGAAACTTTATAACTCTGAAATAGCTTCTCAATTCTGTTACACCTTTTATATTCATGCACATGTCCTTTAGTCTGGATTTTTATAGATTACATACTTTTAAAAGGAAATCAAAGTCTCTAATATGTTAACCCGTATGAGAGAAAGGACTGGTTTTGAATCTTGGAATTTGGTCTGTATTGGGGTATAAAAAAAGAGGGATGTAACGTGCCTTTGTAGACTGTATCTCTTTTCTTCTGATTATTATTTTGAATGTTGTACTTCCATAGGTGGAGCGAATGCACAATAGGAATCTTTGCCTGACACTTTTAGGGGTGAAAATGTGGTGGCTTTCAGAAGATCTTCATATTATATGTTAAAGAGGCTAGATACTCACTAGTGCAAATCAACAGAGCTTCGCTGACTTCAGTGGAGAAGGTAAACCAGAATGAACTTGTCAGCAGAGGTGATCTGCAAAATGCTTGACAATGGTGAAACAAGTTTTTTGTGACTTCCATTTACTGCTTTTATGTTAGTTGTATCACTCTTACTGTGTGTTTCCCCTGCTTGTTCATTGTAGCCACCTTTTGTTTCCATTTATGCACTTAAATTGTAAATTTTATGACAGGGGGATCATCTTTTTGTAATGCAAATGTGAAGTACCTAGCACAATTGGTACCTAGTGCCTGAGCAGGGTCTCCAGGTTAAAGCTAGTTGGAAATTTTTCATTGAAACAGTATTACAGAGGTGTGTGTGTGTGTGTGTGTGTGTGTATATAAAATCATGTTGAATTCAACAATTTCCTGTCAAAATATTTTTCCTAAAACAGGAAATTAATAGAAAAATAGAGTGTTTTGATATGTCATATTAATACCCCCAACAACAATCTTTCAGGATTCATGGGTCCTATGCATGTGGTGTACCTCATCCAGTCCTTGAAATGTCTGTGTTTCCCCCCTGCCCACCCACCAAAAAAAAAAAAAAAAAAGAACAAAAAGTCTACATGGGGGTCGTCAGACAGTTGCTACCTTTTTTGAATGAACTCACACAAAAACTTATAAAAGACAAACACCTGAATACTCACGGGCCCATTTTTTCACAAACCCATTATGCTGCGTATAATTGCTCAGTCCTCATCCCAGAAAGAAAACTTGCACGGCATTGTCAAGAGGCCAGTTTGGAACTTAAATTCGTAACTCTGCTAGACAATAAAATACACAGAATCAGAGGCACTAGTTTTATGGTTCATGGCAACTTTTTTTAGCCTGTTAACCCTTAATTATTTTATGCACTATTACCATAAACGACATGAAACAGTGTAAAATATAAAAAATAAATAATACATTTTGAAATTAGTCAATTTGAGATGAAGGTCTGAAGTTTTTCCAAAGCAATACTTTTTCCAAAATCATTTTTTTAAATTTCCATTTTGTGGTAAATTCTGAAAATCTTTGGTTTTGTATGACGTTAGAATAAAAACTAATTTCAAATTATTGAAATTTTCTGTAGAACAGAATTTCCAGTTTTTGACTGGCTCTAACATTGGCATCAGTATTGCTATACCTCATGATTTTTTTTTCCAGGTCTCATGATATTTAGTCGTTTCCCCTAAAGTTCCAGCTTATGTGTGATGGTGAGACTCTCAGTTTATATTTAAACACTAATTAAGTTTATAGTTTTCATGGTGGCAGAGGAAAATCTGAAAAGTGGCTGTAACAGCTGAAAAAATAGAAGCCAAGTAAAAAGAATCCTTATTTATTTTATTTATTTTTTAAAAGTCTTGCCTATTTTAAGATTATCATGAGTTTTGTGGCCTGACTCCTGTTTTTAGAGTGTTTGAAGATAGACAGTTCTGAAGTGTTACCATAATACATATAATAATCAATTATAAAGATTGGGAAAGTCATTCAGCTGGAGTATGTGGCAAATATTGTAGGATAAGTTGTGAATGTGAACTTTCTCTTTAAAAGTTTAGCAAAACTCCTCTTAAAAAAAAAAAAAGTGGGGGGAGATCGGGGGGCATGGACTGGACAGGGAACTGAAAGTCTGAGATTCTGGATTCTTTCTTGCATCTTCCAGTAACTTACTCTATCTTAAGGCAAGTCATACAACTTTCCTGTTCTGCTTGGTTCCTGCTACTTGTTACTTCACAGAGATAAGGGACTGGTATTCTGATGTTTAAAGACAGTAGGGGTAAGTCCTGGATATTGAAATTAAGAGGAATTTTGCCTAATGACTCGATTCTGCCACCTTTACACACATTCAGTCATTCATCAGTTAGTCCCACTGAAGTACCCAAGTAAGTAAGCACTAATGGTTTTTACCAGAACCTAATTAAGTGAAATGCTTGGATGAAGAGTGCTATTTAAGTGCAAAGGTTACTGTTATTTATTTTGATTATCCACCCCTTTTTCTTTAACCTTCCAGTATGGTGATTCTCAGTTTGTCAAGCATTTTAACAGCAATTGGCAAATTGCGAAAGGTAAATCAAAACCCTTTTGAGTTTAATACCAGTTTTATCCGTGAAGGCCATCTCATTCAAATCTCTTACAAACAAACAAATTGTGTGTGGCATTTTTAAACCAAAATTTGCTTTTTCATATCCCAACTTTCATCAAACAGTAAGGATATCTACAAAAATCTATTAGAGACATAATTGGTTAAAGTATTGCGGATCTAGATTATTTTGTTTGTCCAGGTTGCTAAGTTACATGCCTGAGGGAAATGAAGTAGCAGGATACACTGCTCATGGAAAAGCAAAAATATCTTATTTTTGTCTTCAGCAAAATCAATGTCATCTCTTGGGTACTATCTCGGATAGGAGAAGACTACAAACACAACAGAAAATCATTGTGTCTTCCATAGAAATTGTCAGCAGATGCAACATACAAACTTTTAAAATAAATACTGGTATTAGCCTTTGAAAAATATAGGTGCAAGTTGCTAATCTTACAATACAAAGATATAGAATCTACTTCCATGGAATAGAATTCAAGACAATTTATCACGTATTCAGATAGTGTCATCTGTCGCATTACATGGGACTTGAACAATGAGTGATACAGACTGACACTACTGAATAATAGTCTAAACAAATACATCTTTAATTTTAGCTTAAAAAAATCTAATACATACATTTTCAAAGCACATCTTTAGAAAACTGAGTTACTTACTTCACCTCACAGAGTTAAAGCATTAAATTGCATTAACTCTTCTGGGAATTGCTTAGCTGAAGCATCTGCCCCTATTTCAAGATAAGATGATACATTCAACTATCTTTTCTCTATTTAAATGAAATGTAAGAAGAATAAATGAATTAAAGCTGGCAGCTAGTGGAGTACGTGCAGCCATATTGATAACAATTGATTTATCAATGGCTCAGACTCCTTACAGTGTGGGGATATTTGGAAGTTTACGGAAGAGATAAAGCATTGTATATGGCTTGTTTTGAGTGTCTGAGGGCACTAATCCAAAACCCAGTGAGGTCAGCTTCATTTGGGCTTTAATTCAGGCCATATATACATCATAGGTAATGATTTAAAATACTCATATGTACCAAACTGCATACAAATGTCATCTTTTCTATTAAAGATCTCTGCAAAACTCTACCATAGGTCTACCTACAGAAATGACAGCAGGTAACACTGAGAGACCAGCAACATCTCCTACTGTCCTAAAGTGTTGCATTCTAAAGGCACAACATCTCAGATTAAAAGAGACTTCTGACCACATGTTTGAGTTGTCCAGCAGAAAGAAGAGCATGTTTAACGAGAGCTGTAAGAACCAAATGAATCAACTATTGTGACCAGAGGGAGGTCCCATCCCTTTCTTCTTATCCATCTACACAGATAATTTGGAGACCTTCAGTTGTTAAACACTACCATATGGTTTATTTACATTGTTCTTTTCCTCACCTTACTGATCCATACATCGCCTAATTTACAGCACCAGATTTCTTCTCAGTCCTCAGCTGAAGAGAAAGATGTCTGCATTCAAAGATCCTACTGCCTCTTCTTCCAGCATTTCCTTCCATGAGCCACCTTTCACATTCTGTGCAAATAGGCTAATTAGGTCTTCCCCAGCCCATTCTAATCCACTAAATAGATGCAGGCAGTTCCTTCCAGAAGAAGGGGAAGAGCAGGGAGGGGAATTATTATTCTGTGTGTGATCAGAGTGCTTGTTCAGTTGTTGATTGCCTCCAATTTGTCACAGCTCTCTTAGCCATGTTCCACGTCTCCTCAAAAGGTCCCTATTATCTGGAATAGAATACAAAAAGTTCTCAATATATAAAACATACTTCTTTTATTTCCTATTTTTAGTTTGGTAGCCCAGGTTCTGAGATGAAATCAGGTATTTTGATGATTGGTGCTGCACAAGTCCTTTCATAGAGGAAGACAGAAAGGAAGGGAGTGATTTGCCATGACACTGAAACCAACAGAGTTTTACCTGTTAACAGGAGTATTTCAGGGGTAGTGAATAGATTGAATTAGCATAGGACAAAGCAGCAAACCTGGGAAAATCCAAGCAAACCCCAGTTACAGATGCATTTTTAAAATTAATTTCTGCATTTATCATTCTTGGTAAATACTTTTAGATTGTTTCATGTTCAGATCATGAATTTACTTTCAACAAGTCAAAGAATATGCTAGTTAGGTTTTGCTTTTGATAAGGAAAAATCATAAATTATCCACTGGCCTGTTAATGTCACAAGCAACTAATCAGACACATAATTGTGTGTGATATATTATAGTCCTCATGCACTGCAATAATGTTAATTATAAGGATTCCATTTATTATTAATGTGGAAATATGTAGGCCTATGGTGTAACAGGATTGATGGGCTATAATTTTAAAGTGTTACTAATTTAGTGTTAAGTGTTTCCTAATTATCCAGGTGCTATTTTTATTTTTGCTAGGAAAGATTATGCTATGTGGAGAGTCACAAATCTTTTATTCCTGGATATATAAAATAATAAAATAGAGGGCATTTATGTTGATACTATATTTCTTTTCCCTGAAAAAAATATTTCTTATACAAGACAGTAGAGCAGGCTGTCAAGAGTTAGATACAGTGCACTTTTTTAGTTGAAGAACTATGAACAGTAACTGGCAGATACTATTGGCATGTACTATGTACATTCCATTCCTTTTTAGAGGTTACTGACAATTAAACATTCTTTTTTCACACAGCAGCTTCAGAAAATCAGAACAAGATATAAGAATGCAGAGGATAAGGTGCTCTAATCAAATGCTCTTAGCTTTAATTGTTTTGGAGAGGTACAATCAGGTATATTATGTGGTCCTGGACAGTTGATACCTATGGAGAGAAATGATGGACATGAACAGCAGCACCAGATCCATTCCACCCACATCATTCCTTATATTTTGTGGAATCTCAGAGTCATATCTGGATCGTAACTTCATTTAGCAGGCTTGTAGATTAAAATGTTGTATCTGAAACCTCCAGTCTTTGGGGAAATTCAAATATGGATCCTGATTTGCATTCAAGCTCTGTTTCTTGAATCCAACTGTAATGGGGTGGAGGAAGGACTCAGTAGATAGCCCACCTGGAATCTGTGGAAGTTAGCTGTGACTTGCACATTTATCATTGCCTAATGATGATAGAATTTCATTAGGTTTTTTTTTTTTTGTTTGTTTGTTTTAAATAAGGTCATAGGACTCTGACATTTTAAGGAATTGTGTTCTACTCTGCCCAGATTAGGCCTCAACTGGAGTACAGTGTCCAGTTCTGGGTGCCTCATTTCAGAAAAGATGTGGAGAAACTGGAGAAAGTACAGAGAAGACCAACACAAATGATTAAAGCTCTGGAACACTTGACTTATGAGGGAAGATTGAAAGGTCTGGGTTTGTTTAGTCTGGAAAAGAGGAGACGGAGAGGGTATATGATAACAGTTTTCAATTACCTAAAAGGTTCTCAGGAGGAGAAGGGAGAAAAATTGTTCTCCTTAACTGCCAATGGTAGGACAAGAAGCAATGGGTTTAAATGACGGCGAGGGAGGTTTAGGTTGGGTATTAGGAAAAAGATTCCTAACTGTCAGGGTGATTAACCACTGGAATAAGTTGCCTAAGCAGACTGTGGAATCTCTATCACTGTAAGTTTTTAAGAGCATGTTAGAGAAGCACATGTCAGGGATGGTTTAATGGGGGTACTTGGTCCTGCCATGAGTGCAGGGGACTGGACTCGATGACGTCTCATGGTCCCTTCCTGTTTCTATGATTCTGACATAAACTTTCCTGACTATTATGACCTGCACTGATTCTGATGGGAAGAATAATGTGCTGCAGAAGGTGGCAATGGAAGTCACCACTGTATGTAGATGGCTGAGAATACTAAACCGTAGTTAGAACAGCTCAGTAAATAGTAAATTGAATAAAATAAGCACAGTTAATGAGAATGGAGTCCTCTAGTAGTCTTACCTGGTAAACAGATTATGAAACATATGATGACAAACAGAAGTAATACCATGTAGAAAGCAAAATAAGAGCATAAATTGTATTTCCAACTTGCAGTGCACTCAGCACCCGCTCCCAATGCTAGCAGCTACATAATACATTTTAAAAAATAAGTTATTTACAGAAAAAAAAATTTGCAGAAATGAGGAGAATCAGCACGATGTTCCCTTTTTGCCTATTAAATTCCAAAGGGGTAGCCGTGTTAATCTAGTGTAGAAAGATAACAGAGTCCTGTGGCACTTTTAAAGACTAACAGATTTATTTATCGCATGAGCTTTCGTTGGAGAAAATCCCACTTCGTCAAAGCATCTGACGAAGTGGGATTTTCTCCCACGAAAGCTCATGTGATAAATAAATCTGTTAGTCTTTAAAAGTGCCACAGGACTCTGTTGTCTTTTGCCTGTTAGTAAGTGCAAATACAGATTTTATCAGGACATTTACATGTCATCAATGACTTACCTGTCTTGACTTCACCATGAAGGCCTCTTGTATTTTCATCTGAGTCTGCTACTCTTTGGGTGCGACTTAGTTTACTCTGCAACCACACTGGCATTTCCTTAAGTCGACTTAAGCTGCTGCTTAAGTTGACTTAAGGAAATTTAAAGTCGACTTTATAAAACCTACTGTAAAGTCGACTTTAATGCTTAAGTCGACTTAAGCAGTATGGATGCCCTAAGTCGACTTAGTCGACTTATGGCAAGGGGGGAAGAGAGCCCCTGCTCCCTCCTAGCCAGGACCTGAGTGGTCCTGGCCGAAGGGAGCCACGCGCTCCCTCCTAGCCGGGATCAAGTTATCCCAGCAAGAAGGGACCGCGGGGGTTCCTTCTCTCCAGAGCCCCCGCGGGTCCCAGAAAGAAGGGAGCCGCCGCTTCCTTCTTGCTCAGACCCGTGGGAGTCCAGCTAGAATGGAGCATGGGCTCCTTTCTGCTGAGACCCCAGAGGTCTGTGGCAGAATGGAGCCCTGCAGCTCCCTTCTGGCTGGGACAGCACTCCAGCTCCTGGGAAGCATCCAGAGGCTTCCCGGGAGCTGGAGGGCAGCTGTGCAGGCAATTGCTGGCACTTCAGCTCCTGGGAAGCCTCCGGGGTTTCCCCCGCCAGCTGGAGTGCGATCCCGGCTAGGAGGGAGTGCAGGACTATTATATTAATATATGTATATATTATATAATATATATTAGTATATGTATTAGTATATTAATTCATACTTCTCTTGTTTTCAGAAGAGATCTGTGTTTAGAATTCCTTATAGGGCAAAGATTAAAAACTTCTCACATTAAATCCACTGTGCAAAATTAAGGAAATCAATCATGAAACAAATGCAAAAAACCTCTTGGGTGAAAAAAAACAAGACTGACATACTGAACTGTATGTAACATGCATTTTGTCAGACAATAGAATATATACACACATATATTGGTATTGATATATACAGAGAACGTTACTGCTGAAGGAGATACATATTGTGTGTATGTACAGAAATTATAGGGGAAGAAAAGGGGAGCATTTCAAAACTTAAGAAGTTTGGTTTGTCAATTATTTTTAAAAAAATGGACTAGGATACATGGTACTCAGCCTTCCTGAGCTCCCAAAGATGCTGGTGCTAATAGAAACAGATGTCACTTAGATCTCTTCTGAAATAATGGTTATTCCACCTAAGCAAGGTCTCTGTGCAAACCACATGATCTATTCATCATCTGTGCAAGGATCAAGCAGGTGAGAGTGCTAGTCAAAGAGCTGCCTCTAGAACTGTGTGGCAGAGGAGTCGATGAAGACCAATAGTAATAAGAGATAATTGTCCCCACCCCTCCCCATCTCACAACTTAGGGATCCATCATTACTAGTAATCAAGTGCATGAGAACTTATCTCTAGAACATGAAGTCATTTGAAATTCAGAATGCCAAGAGAATACCAATGCAACAGTAATAGTCAGCCATTAAACAATAATGGATACTAGCTGGCTGATGTAATATTAGTTAAAACACAGTTAAATCTATAATTATAAAATACATAACCTTTGTTCAGTATGATGTGACAGTAGAGCTAGTTAGTAGTGTTGTAAATAATTATCAGGTGATTATATCCACTCTGTGTGAATCATTTGTGAATCACCTGATATCTCTAAGTCCCATTCTTGCATCATTATGATCAACTTGCAGCATTTTCAATCTCTAGCAGTGCAAGTAATGCCTTTTGTTGTCTACCATAGGGTTTCCGTCAATGCTGATGACTGGAAATCAATGGCTGAAATCAAGGTGTGTTCCCAGCCTAAAAAAGGTTTAATTCAGGACTTGATGAATGAGACTTTTTAGACAGATGTATAATGAATATTGAGGAGCAAATAGTACAGCAAATAATATATATTATTAAATAACAGTTAAAGAAAACACCATTAACAATATATTATAATGAATATTGCACAAGAGTTATCACAAATGTCTATCTTGCTGGAGATATTGACTTTTAGAATAAAAGCAGCATGTTCCTTTTTAATGGGCACTTATTTTGTACTCTTTACCACAGCTGTATCAAGTTGGATGATTTGTTCAATACAAATTCTCTTCTTTTGACATGTTTTATTATTGTAGTTGGTATATCTTGCCATGAGAATTCTTGAAACTAATGAGTCACTTTTGCACTTTTTCATCTATGTATTAAATTTCCCTTGTCAGCTCTTTTATATATCCCATTGTTATTTCAATTCGAAGGGACACTTCATCAGTGGAATTTTATATTTTAAAAGATTATTTCCAAAGATTGTCCAAATCATCACTGTTTATAAACAAAGTTCTTCTAATTTTTAAAATGAGTTTTATACTGATTTACAGTTGAAGAAATTTTGCCATACAGCACCCAGGTAATGTGCCTTACAGGAGATGCAAGTCTGGATTTAGAGGCTAGATGACACTCTACAACATGTTCACATCTCACCTTTTGTGTGTGTGTGTGTGTGTGTATACTTCCATCATGACTATCAGTTGGGTGCAATGTGATGCTACTTAGTATGTGGGCTTTAGGAATTGGACTGTGTGTACATTTTGTGGAAACAAAACAGCCAGTAGGGTATCAGATTAGTCAGTAATGAGTGAAGCCCATTACCAGTCTCCTCAGCCAAGTTGTCATTGTTTGTTTCTTTTTGTTTGTAAGGAAAATGCTACACTCACCGGCAATGGAACAGTAGTGTTGGAAATAATTTTCCGCTGCTTCACTTTCCAAAGACATTTTTATCTTGCAATAAGTTGTTCCTTGTTGTCCAACCACTTTCTTTTTTCTGGAATAACTTAGACTAAATTGAATTCTACCACAAATACACTCTTGGAGGAAGTTGAAAGTAGTTAGGAAGGCAAGGAACTTCATGAGATTCTTTTCTTAGAGGCCCTGATCCAAATTCCTTTGAACTCAAAAGAAATACTGCAGATCTTTGAAGAATGAATGGAAAGTTTCATAATGGATTGGCCCTTTCGCACTTCTCCATCCATCTGACAGAGCACCTATAATAGAAGCCATCCTATGATTGGACATCCACAATATAGTTGCATATTTAAAAAAAAAAAAGTCACAGTGCGAATGGGCACAGAGAGCAAATTATTGTTGCTTCCATCCCCGTTCGGGAAAACACAGATTCCCAAGGGGATGTCCAATTCCTATAGAGAAAATAAAACTTTGGGTAGCAGATTCACTGGATGGATCCTTGACATCCCAACATCAAAAATACTGTTTCCTCACAAAGCAGTGATGATTAGAGAGGTCAGTGTTGGAGTCACACACTTTCCTTGCTGTATATCCCCAAGGGAATTTATTTCACATTTATTCCATTTGCAGAGGTGAAGGATGTGATTGGGAGCTACATATTTGCAAAGGTGCACCCACTCCAGCTCACTGAAGCACACTTTTCAGTTATTCAGCAGGTTTTCTGTGCTTGTCCTTTGATCCAGTTGTTTCAGATAGTGATAGCATGTTCAACTTTATACACTCTCCTGTACATTCATTCACTTTTGCCAATATAGTAACATGAAATACATTCATTCTGTTTAATTAGGAACAGTTACTATCAAGGGTAATTTTAACCTGATCTTCAAGGAACTCTCATTTTAATTATGTATTTATGAATGCAATTTGTCATGCTCTAGTTGCATTGAAAATACCTACTTTTCTCACAGCCTCTCAAACACACCTTAAAATGAAAAATAGACCTTCCAATACAATTACCCTAATCCGAGACATAAGAAATGTTCTGTTCTAACAAAGGCGACCTCACAGAAGATCAGAATTTGTCCAATAATAGCTTTTGGTACCTCCCAGGAAGAAAGTGGCCCCATGATACATAGCTGTAAACCACAGATCTGCCAACAGATTCTTCTGTTATAAACTGATCAGCTTATTTTATTTTATTTTAGCAAATCATTTAAACAATGATTCAAAACCTGATCCTCAGCAATTTGGAGGGTGGGGGGTGGGGTGGGATATCATTAGCTGACACCATCAAAGCAGTTTCCATATAATATTAAAACCTAAAACCAAATCACTTTGGTCACACAAATATGAAGATCTTGTTATGAAGATATTGTTGGAGTTTGGTGGTAATGGTCAATAAATAACCCTTCCAAAAACTAATGCATTTCACATAGAGCTAAATTTAAGGAGATTGTCTATATTTAGACAGATTTTCTTGACTAATTAAATTTTAAAAAATGTTTCTTCAAGACTCTTTCCTTCCTTGTGGACTGTTGGGAAGCATATGTTAGAGTTGAGACTTGTCACTGGCCAATTAATGTCCCACACTGTGGTTAAAGTTGGGGCAAATTAGTGGCCCAGGGATCAGTGGAGGGTGGATGGTTGTCTAAGAATTGGAGCCAATTTTGGATAAAAGTATGAGATAGGGTTGAGGATGTGAGTGCCCTAGGTTCGGCTCAGGGTGAGACCATATGGTGACCCTGGGCTATGGTTAGTGTTGGTTTAGGCTAAGTTAGGATTGGGGCCAGAAAGTGGTGGCCCTTGGTCAGGATTAAGGTTGATGTTGGGTGATTGCCTGGGGCAAAGATTAGGGTTGAACCTGAGAAGTGACCCTGATGTAGGGATAAGGTTAGAGCTTGAGGGTTGCCCTGAAGAGAGGTAAGGTTGATCCACAACAGTTGTTTTGGGCAAGGTTTATAGATGGGGCAGATGGTGATCCTGTTAGGTTTACGGTTAGTGTCAGATTGTAGATCCAGATTGAGATCTGGTAGTGGCCGACTGCTGTCCACTGGCTGAAATTAAGGTAGAGTGTGTAGAGCCGACCTCACCTACCAGTAAGCTTTAGGCTGGAAAGTGGCTTCAGGCTGGGGTTAGGATTGTAGTAGAATGGCTACCCAGGACATATTGGGATAGAAATTTGCATGAAGAAGAACATAAACCCTTCTGTTTCCATCACACACATATCCTCTTATACCTTAATTATATAATATCATTCAGAGGCCATTCATTTTTAAAAAAATATCCTTGAGTTCATCCTTCAGTTCACAGATCACGCCAGGTGATCTGTTTAAACTGAAACTATGTAAGTGGATATCCCTGAACTCATGGAAACTTTGCACCAGGACCTGTTTCCAGTTTATGAAGTTTTCACCATAGTTATGCCAAAAAAAAAATTGTCAGCAAGTCATTTTCAATTTCTGTCTGGGCAGGAACCCAATCTTTTATAAACATTGTAATGTCAAACTATTTTAAATTGCTTTTGGTGTCTCATTTTAATGGCTCTGGAAGGGATGAACCTAGAAAAATAAATAAAAAGATTTGACTCATCAAAGTCAGTATGTTTATTCCAGATTTTAACCATTCTCCAGACTTATTTATTGTCTTTTATACTTCACCATTGGAAAGAGTAACACTTAATCCCAGGTACTGTGAAGGAAAGCCTTTAATAGGACTATCATTACTGGATCCTAGTGTTCTTTAATTTCAGTCAGATAAGAAAGTGAATAAAGTGTTACTGAAAGCTCAGTAGCAGACCATAATAAATGCAAACTACAAATAGGAAGAAACTTTAAATGTATGTATTTGAGATACAGAAAGTAGTTATTCATCTTCTAATAAGTTTTACTTGTGTAACATTTCCCCCCTTCAAATGACTACTACCCCCTCTAGTGGAATTTATCAGGTTTGTAGTGGCACCATAAACATTTAACAGAAGAAGAAATCTTAGAAATAGGGTTTTTTACTTAGTGTTGTTTGTTTTGAATGCACACTATTAACTATTGTACCCACAGGCTGCAGGCCATAGGATTACAATGGTGGTTTTCAAAAGAACAATGGCTGCTGTAGAACAGAGCATCTGGCGTAAAGATGCAATCAAGCAGGGTTGGGGATCACGAAAAGAGAACAACAGCCTGTAAGAGGACGACTAACAGATGTAGCTGTTATTGAGAAAAGAATGGGTAGGACATCTGGGAGGTTGTGTGTAATGTTTTAAGAATCAGGCTGAGAGAATTAAGAGAAGGCTTAAAAAGGGCAGTAAGTTTGGGAATGGATTAAGTAAAGGTTCCAATATTTAAGAAACTCAGATTTATTTCTTTATTTAAACTTATATTACTAGGAGTTGCTGTTAAGCGTTAAGGCAGGCTCAGTCAAAACTCCCAGTGACTTGAATGGGAGCTTTTCTTGAGTAAAGACTTCTGAAACAATCAGTCCGAGCTAGCTGATATTTTATATGAGACACAGTTTATTAATAACAATAGACCTCCTAATGATAAGAACTGACCACAGATAATTGGGATGCAAGACTATTGTTCATAGATATTTCAGTTAAGGGTATGCCTACAGTGCGACTACACAGCTGCAGCTGGTCTATGCCAGTGGGCTTGGGCTCACAAGGCTTTGGTTAAGGGACTGTTTAATTGCAGGGTAGAGAGACAATGTGGGCAAAGCAAAAGGTATTAATCTTTCATTGAACAAACTTCTGTGGATGAAAGACTCAAACTTCAAGCAATGGTTGTAAGAGCCGGTGAGATGGGCAGGTCCTAGGGCTCAGGCTGCAGCCCCAGCTTGTCTCTGCTGGAATGACCAGTGTGAAAAATCAGGACGGGGGATATGTAGTAATAGGCACCTATACAAGGAAAAGCCCAAATATTGTGACAGTTCCTATAATATCGAGACTTCTGGTCAACCTAGTCTATGCAGGCCCAATAGCAATTCTGGACCTCAGGGCAGAACAGAACAGTTAATGGCCCCACTATGGAGCCACAGTTCATGAACTCCTTTGACACCTCTCCTTTCCGTGGTGAGAAGGAGACCCTAGCTCACATCTATGTGGGGTGCATCAGGTTGCAATGTCTTCTCCGGAAACTCTTACTTAGATTCTAGCGACCTTTTTCCCCACACATCCTGATTTTCACATGACCCCTCGTTGGGGGACAAGATCACCTTATCAACCTCCTCCTGACATTGGACAGGGTGGCCAAGAGAAAGCTGGATGGGGTGGAGGCTCTGTGTTTGTGGAGCTGATTTCTGTTCTCTTGTTCAATCATGCCTCCAGTTAGAGTTCCTCTAGAGGTGTCCATTGATCCTTCACATGACTCTGAAGAGCAGTGGATGCTGATGTGGGCTCTCTGCCCTTCCAGTTGTGTCCTGGATTCACTGTCCCCTCTCCCTTGGTTAAGGGGGAGAGCCTTTAGTTATAAGTGAGTTTAAGTCCTGTGTTTCCCAGCAACTACAATAGGGCTACATCTTCCAATAGCTGTTCCATGGAGCCATGAGCACAGGCATGTGTCTGGCATCATTCAGGAACTCCTTTGACACCTGATTCTTCTGTGGTGAAAAGGAGACCCTGGTGCCCATCCATAGAAAGGAACTCAAGTTGCAGCCCCTCTTCTGTCTCCTCCAGAATCTCTTCCTGAGGTTTTGGATATACTTTCCCCCACAATTCCTAAGTCACACACACCCCATCTATGACCCCAAGAAGTCGTGAGACATCCTCATCAACCGTTTCCTGACACTGGCCAAGATGGCCACTCATCACACTAGGAGGAGGAAGCTGGAGAAGTGGACTAGGGGGAGGGCTGAGGAGTGCTTGGCGATTGTGGGGCCTAGTTCCAGTCCCTCATCTGATCATGCCACCAGGCAGAGTTTCATTCACTGATGTCCCCTGACTCATTAACCTTTGAGGAGCATGGGCACTCTTGGGAATTTTTTGATTGATGTGGAGCCCTGAATTTTAACCTTTAACCTTCACTCTGACCCCTATTTTTTCATTTGATGCCACCGTATTCATTTGTAGCCTGCGTCCAATGGCTTGTACTCCTTGGCTGAGGATGTGAAACTTTAGCTTCGGGCAGGCTTTGGCCCT
Organism: Pelusios castaneus; assembly: GCA_007922175.1. NCBI lineage: Eukaryota > Metazoa > Chordata > Testudines > Pelomedusidae > Pelusios > Pelusios castaneus. Next base: position 17,253,274 of record ML685770.1, read on the forward strand.
CAATCTTCCAGTAACCATCATTTGTAAAGACATTCCAACTTCTACAATAAATGAGGCAAAGGATCTACAACCAATAGTCTTATTAATTACATAGTTTTGATTACTTCCAAGAGCACCACCCATCCACTGTGCTGAATGAGGCAGATACCTTTGGGGAAAAAATAGTATGATTTTATGTGTTTGAAACAAAACTCAGTGGACCTCAAACTTGCCCAATCACAGCATGTCTGTAAAAAAAAAGATGTTGCAATCGCTAACAGTCAGCAGAAGCTGTGAGTTGCTCAAGATAAGAATGGAATGTTTTGAAAGATTAGTTTCCGGTGCGTCAGTCTTATCTTATAGTCATGCTGTTTCTATCTGGTTTGTACTGGTGCACTGACTCTGCTTTCTCTTATAAATACTCTGGAAATCTGCAAGTGATCAGAGCTCACTTAACAGATGGGATACTCTGTCAGTTAACTGTCTCTCCCTGCAATTGCTAGCCTTGCTGGAACCTGATATCACTTGATTAGTAGTTTTTCTTCAACATATGCAATTAAAGCTATTGTAATGCATATGCACAAAGGGGCCAAATTAAGGTTGCACAATCTAACTGATTTTGTGTCAATTATTTTCAACTTAGAATCAGCTATACAACATATTTCACCAGGGGTAAGTCACAAGCATTCTTCATCAAAATGACTGTCTTTCAGCTCAGCCAGTTTTGCAATTCAGTCATTCCCTCAGCACTCCCTGAAGAGAAAACTTTAAATAAGACTTAAGATTTCTGTAGTTAGCTCTTGAAGATTTTCTGGCTGTCAGTCTGCTGTTGCTTTCAGTGTCAGACAACAAAAGCTGAAGCAGTGGTAATGCATTCTCTTCTTAGAGTGCTAAATTTTTAGAACAAGAGGAGATTCTTTGACCACCAATTGAACAGCTCCTCTTCATAGCTAGCTTCTCTCCAGCTGTTCATCAGTTTCAAGCCCTGGGTCTTTAGCCTCTTTATTTATATATTAAAAAAACACATACCCTTAGGAAATGTCCAGAAGAAAAAAAGTCACTAACTTAGTGTAAAGTTGCTAAAGTTCATTACCTCATAACAAACACTAAAATGTAATAGTGCTGTTACAATAAGTGAACAAATCAAAGAATACATAATTATATTTTGTCACACATCCTTGGGTGCATCTACACAGGCAAGTTAGGTCGACTTAAGGACGCTTAAGTTGATCTAAACAAAGCCACATCCACACTGGGCTTTTCTTAAGTCGACTTAAGCATTTCCTTAACTCAATTTAAGGAAAGCTTGTCAATTTAATAACACCTTATTTTAGGTCGACTTAAGGCTTAAGTTGACTCCTTACGTTGATTTAAGGCCAGTGTAGATGGGGATTAACGCTAAATTGACTTTATTAAGTCGACTTAAAGCCAATATAACGGCTATCTCTGCTGTAAAGTCGACTTAACAAAGTCGACTTAACTTTGTAAGTGTAGACATAGCCCTTGATTCTACCCTATTGATATATTTCATTCAATAACATGTTATGTAGACCTGATTAAAAATGGCAAATGTTTTTTAAAAAATAGTATGAAAACTGCTCATTGTTCTGAAATGTTTATGAAAATTTTGTAATGTTCCACCTTTGTGCTGAAAAAAATGAATTTTCTTTTTTGAAAAATCAGAATATTTTGAAATTTTCAACAAAATACTTTCAGAGTTTATTTTGATTTGGAGGGGGTTTTTTCCTCCATTTTCTCCTTTCTTTTTCATCTTTTTACCTGCATTCACTACACTTTTCACTGGGCAAATTTATTTTAAAAAGATAGAAAAGGAATAAAACCAAAAACCTTAAAAAATGAACAAATCTTGGTTATTTTATTTTATAATCAAGCTTCTCTCAAAAATTAAAAAAAAATTTCCATCAGTGTTTTTTTGTTTTTAAAAAAATAAGGAGTCCTGTGGCCCTTTTAAAGGCTAACAATTTTATTTATTGCATGAGCTTTTGTGGGAGATCCCACTTCATCAAATGCTTTGAAGATAGGGAACTTAGAAAATGAGAGGAAAATAAATCAAGGGGAGTGTAAGTCATAGGATCAAATAAAGCTTTGAATGAAATATTCAACTAGCACAAATATAGAACATAGATATATGAAATATGTTTCAATATGGTTTTCTTTAGAGATGTAGATTGAAGAGGTTGATCTGGTTTATATGGAAGTTCATGTAGAAATAATTGATTTTTCTGTGTTTTTGGTAAATGAAGTTTTGTATTCCTTTACATTGTGGTGTACGCCTTCCAAAGACGCTAGAATTTTAAAGAGGCTAATTATCAGTAGATGATTAAATTTTTTAAAATTTGGAGTTACAGTCGTGTGTTACAGTGTGGTTTTCATTTCTCTGGTGTTTGGACTAAAGGTAAGGCTTTGTACACGCCTAAAAATATTTTCTGCTTTAGCTATGCAGGTATAATTAAAGCAACAACACACAAAGAATAGGTACAATTACACCAGTAACATGTACAGTGTATTCTGCCAGTACAGTGTATTCTGACACGGTGAAATGAAACAGAAGTACCAGTCTAAAGTGCTTCATGCTGGCATAACTGTATCTAGTCAAAGGCTTTTACTAACATAATTAAGCCCTGACATGCACCCTCTACCAACACAATTGTGCTGGTGAAATATTTTAAGTATAGATGAGGCTTAATAACATTGAATTGAAAGGGAGCATGCTCTAAAGGTAATTAGTCTGTCAGCAGATTAAGTGTCATGATTGTAAAGGGTTAATACTTGGAGATCTGCATTATGTTGGCCATAAAAGATATTGATGATTTCCTTGTTTCTTAGTATGTAAGGAAATACATTTGAGCAACTGTATTTTTTCTCCTTTTTGGGGAGTGGGAGACAGGAAATTTAGGGCTTAATTGAAGACTGTAAAGATAAAGCAAGCTGTTCCATCCTTGGGAGTTGGATTCAATGCTTGGTGAGGACTTGGATGTCGGGCTGGCTGGAGAAATAGCATAGTCTTTTATTCAGAGTCTCAATAAAGCTATTACCATTAGTTATTAATGTGCTATCTCATTTGTATTGACCTTCCCATTACTAACAACATGGTATCCATACCTCTTCTAGATAAAACACACACACACATCTCTATGAAAATGTTTTAGCATGCCAAGGGAGACAAAGACGATTTATTTTAATAAAAATATTGTTTGACTGTGAAAGTATAATGATAAGAAAAGTTTCGGTTTTTTCATCATTGCCAGCAGTAAGTATCTTAACTGGCTCACATTATTCCCCATAAACAAATATTCCCTAACCAGCGAGCAATATTTAGCTGCATGAAATAGATTTGTTCTGGGTATAAACCAAATAGAGCTGAATATGTATTTCTTGGCCCTTGTGGATATATATGATAGAGTTGTGTTAAATGGTTCAAATTAAGATTGAGAAGGTTTATAATGGGAATCCCCTGGACACAAATGTTTATACATTTCCTCCCTCCCTCTCAAGTGCGGCATATTATGGCTTCTTTCCCCCATCCCACTAATAAAGTGAGTTTTAAAATTATATTGTATTTTGCACAATACCAGATGGATGTGCATAATATATCTCTCGTGAAAAGTAACTATGCAGATGGGGCTATGAGAACTTTTGTAGTTTATGGAGCTATCATTAGTAATATCCATCACCTATGAATAATAAAAGGAAGTTGCCATTGGCAAATTTTAGTGGTTTGGGTTTTTTTGTTTGTTTGGGTTTTTTTTTTCATTTGTTTTGTGGAAATCCTTGAAGAAAACTAGTGATAAGAAATCAAGTGATCAAAGATTTTAATATAAACTCCCCTTAGGTGCAGCCATGTATAACCAGCATGATTTGCATTGGCAATGTTCATTGCAGATGCAGCAAAATCCATTTTCTTGTCTTCTTTCTTATATCTGTGATTATACAAACAGGAAAATCTCAGTCAAAATCAGTTCTGCTCATAAACTGAATTGTCAAAGAGCAAACAATGGGCTTGGGTTTGTTCTTTTTTATTGTTATTAATATACTGTAGATACTAGTCTAGTTTTAGAATGGAAAATAAGATATTAATAATACATACAAATAAACGTACTTGGTAATGAAACTCGCCATAAAATTGGTGAAAAGAAGAAGCGGATATGCTGACAATTTACCCTTTCAGCTTATTGGGCAATAAAGGGTGGTGAAATGTAACAGTGGCCACTGTAAGTAAATTGTTGTAGCAAAAAAAAAGTCCCCAAAGTAGGTTTTAAAAATGTGTAAAATAATGAACTTTCCCTTGATTTTTTTTACCCATTGTCCAATCCCCCACATGGTCTTTTTTTCATGCTACACTGTCTCCCCTCACTCTCTTGTGACATTTTGGAGCCCACCTAGATTGGTCAGTGTTCTGTCACTGTCTGCCCCATAACGTTGGGACCTTGATGCTGTGTAGCTATGGTTCATTCCCTGACCCAGTAGCCTGCCCACAACCACAAGATTCCATCAGCCTAGTTACTCTTTGCAGGGTGGCCAACAGGTCTTCTGGTTCCAAGTCTCCCCAAATCTATCCTCCTTGTGTTCGTAAGTACCAGACATCTGGACAGTTCCCCTGGAAGGCCTGAACCAGCCCCTACTTATCAGTACATAGTTGTTATTGGGGCATTAGTGCAGTGGATGAGGTAAATCATGGTTGTAATAGGCATTTGTAGGACTGATGCATATTAAAAATGCATGTTGTGGGGATTGTTCTCATTGTACCAGTGGAGGTATGTCTGCAGGTTTTGCATCTAAAGTTCTGACGTGGCTAGTGCCCTTTTGAATTAGTGTATCCTAAGCTGTGGAGAACATACTTCTGATAGTCTGCCCATGGAGGGGAGGGGGGGTTGTCTAAAGACCAGAAGTGGGAGTTGAAGAAAAAATTTCTTTCAGAATGGCATCCCCATCAAGTATGGGGTTGTAATTGTTTGATGATACCGCATATGGGTTCAAGTGTGGTAGGTGACAACTAGGTGTGTGCGGTCAGAGAGGATTTTATTTCTGCATTGAGGCAGGTTCCCTTGGTGTATTTGATGTAACCTACTTCTCTGATGGTATGTCCTCATTTGGTGAAGGCAGTTGTGATCTCATCAAGGTGTTAAGGTGCAAATGATTCTGGAGAAAGTCTGAGATGTACACCATTCCCAGACCTGAGAATGAGTTCTATATAGCTCAAAAGCTTGTCTCTCTCACCAAGACATGTTGGTCTGATAAAAGATATTACCTCATACACTTTGTCTCGTTCATTAACTCTGATAGTCAATCTTTTTCTTTTCCTGGGCTGGAAAATGGATGGGTACTTTATGTTCGTTTGGTGTAAACAACGGGCCTGTGAAGTGCACTGCCCTGCTCTAACATGAACTGGAGCTGAAATTTATGAACACAGTTTTCTATATTCACAAACATATAAATTCAGAACATACATAGTGACTATTAAGTTCAGAACATTACAAGCCTTCAGAAAAGATCTTATTACAGTTTTTTAATACGATAATACATTATGAAATCAGTTGGTTTATCTGCTCATTTGGGGGATTTAAACCATCTGTGTTTTCTTGGGGTGACTGGTCCTTGATTGCCATGACATCTGCTTATAAGTTTACACACATGCTAATTAAGAAGCAAATCCTGCTCCTGTCCCCAAGTTTGTGGAGGTCTCCTGGACCATAGGACTGATATGGTTCTGATATGCAACAGGGCAGGGAAGTATACCATACAGACCTCTTTATACAACTCTGAAGAGGAAGAATGTGAATAGAATGTGAGGAAAGGGAGGTAATGGAAAATCCACCGATGATCCTCTGATCATCTTTTCCATGGAGGGGGTGTATTGGAGCCAAGCAACCTACTTCCATCTCTTATGGAGCACTGCAGTGTGAAGCTCGGTGTTAATGTACATGCTTATATACATACACATTTGACACAAATTAATCCATTTTAGAATGTGTAGGTCAAACTTAGTTCTACATATTTAGCTGCCTGCTTATGGTTCTTAGGGTTGCATAGCTCAGTGGCACCAGTCCTCTCTTTCAAGATGGCCTGATTGAGTTATTTGGAGCAATGGCTCATTTTCCTCAAAGGGCATTTATTATTCTGGGTACATGCACTGCACCTGCTCAACACAGATATGAGTTTCTGGGGGAAAGTGGGAGGTGAGTTTAGTAATGACACATAGTCTGCTACATTTCTGGTGTGCTGAATCTGTTTAGCTCTTCCCGACCCATCTAGTGCAGTGGAATTGATTATCCACTGTTTGCATGAGTTCAGTGTTTGGATAACTAGCTGACTGAAGCTCAAACTAGTCAAGACTGAAATAGAGTTGATAAAATGGAAGGGACTCGACGCCGCTAATATTTTGGTCACCCTCTGGGATCTTATTCATCGGAGGTGGCGTGCTGACCTGAGTCCTTTTGGAGACGGGGATAATAGCCCCGCCCTTATTCGGTGACTGATTTTTGGAGGCCCATGTTGTAACATAGGAAGTCAGGATATAGGAGCAACAGAATACAGGAAAAAATCCTCCCAGGACCCAAGCCATTAGTAGAAGGATAGGGTGCTTGTCCCAGGAGAGGGAGGTTGGAAGTGGGGCCATGGCCAGGAAAGTGAGAAGGGTCAGGAGAAATAACAGGGAGGCTACAAAGAGTATTGTAAATAGAAGAGACAATTTATTTTTCATGGTCATAATAATCATAGCTCTGTAGAGCAACAGGAAACAGAATTTAAGGTACAGAAATGCAGTTTCCTTAGTAAAAGTTTGTGTATCGGTCTATGCCATTCTGTGCGGTTTCTTAGTTGCAGCTGCTTTTAAAGAGACAGTACGCAATTTTCTTGCAAAACTCACTATGTGTACACTAAACTTCAGTTACATGCGCATTATACTTAAACGACACCCTGTTACAATGCTGCTGTTGCCCCTTCCTTTAAGGGGGCTTACTGCAGCCCTTTACCTGTACTCCCAGGCACGGGGTTCTAACCTATTTCTGTCCTTACTCCAGGACTACGGGGTTCTAAACTTGAAGGGTGCTAAACCTTATTATCTTGTAGCTACTATTATTCCATTATTCCAGGACCATAATTTATTCCCTTTCTAGGGCCAATATTCACTAAAGTAATTTATTCCCTCATTAGGGCCAATATTCGCCTAGATCCCTGCACGTGCCTTACAAGCCTTTTATCAGTTACTCACCAGCGCTTCCAAGCCTCCGTGTCGAGTCCGTCTTAACAAAGATCCGGATAGACCTCTCAAGTCCTTTCCAACATGTCAGTCCCTCTACCTGTTACCAGGCTGGGCCGCTGACTCCTCTGGCCAGACTCAATGATCACAAGGACAAACCCTGTGACCAAAGAGTCTTTGTCCAGGAAACCTCTGACGTGTCAGAAGCTCTGGACTCCGACCCCCTCTCTGAGTAGGGGGCCTTCAATTATAGGAGTTTTTTGGTCGGCCCTGTCTCTCACCTTCCTTGGGGTGCGAGACTGTGGCCGTATGCTGTCTGGAAAGCATGGTTCCTGATTGGTTGACATTTACGTTGAGGGTAACACTTTTTTGCCCAAGGCGCCTGGGAAGCTGCACACCTCCTGCCCGAGGTGCATGGGAAGCTTCACACCTCTTGGCCGAAGGCGGGGGTGTGAACAACATCCCCATCTCCGGACCCATGGGATACTTCACACTTCAGGGGCGATAGACAATGCTGCTCCAAGGCGGGTGGGAAACTTCACACCTCTCTCTGAAAGGTGAGGTGGTGGTCGTGCACCTGGGCCCATGCCCTTATAGGGAGCGGGCCTCAGGCTTTGAGGCCTATTCAGACGGCTCAAGTTCTTGGCATAAAATCAAGAAGGAAATCGCTGGCAGACAAGGCCTGTATGGTTATTTTAGTCTTGTCATTAGCCAAAGTAAGGCCTCTGACTGCTGTTTCAACTTCAATTTATCTTAACCTAAACATACTATGCTTATCTATAATCCTATATAATATACCTATACCCCCCTTATTCCTACCTATACCTACCTTATTTCTACAGGGACAATTGGAAGTATTTCTGGATGCAGTATCAGGACTCTAGTTGAGGGAAAGAATCCACAGTTTGGGAGAAATAGCTCCTTGGATCCCAGGGAACTCCTTCATAGTAGTAGAGGACTAGAACCATGAGTATTCTTGCTCATCTGTGCCTGGGGAGATGAGTGAAACCTCTTCTGGATGCAAACTTAGCTCCATTTTGCCATGTCTTTGTCACCATAATATTAGACTAAGATGAACTCCATATGGGGCTATATCAGGCACATTGGCTATGTCTGCACATACAAAGTTAAGTCAACTTTGTTAAGTCGACTTAGCAGAAGAGATAGCCGTTATATTGGCTTTAAGTTGACTTAATAAAGTCGACTTGGCGTTAATGCATGTCTATGCTGGCCTTGAGTCGACTTAAGGAGTCGACTTAAGGCTTAAGTCGACCTAAAAGGAGGTGTTATTAAGTCGACTTAAGCTTTCCTTAAGTCAAATTAAGAAAATGCTTAAGTCAACTTAAGAAAAGCCCAGTGTGGACGTGGCTTTGTTTAGGTCAACTTAAGCATTCTTAAGTTGACCTAATTTGCCAGTGTAGATGCACCCATTATTATTTATTTATGACGAATTCAAGGGTATGGGTAAGTAGCAAGAATTCCTATGGTAGCCATCCATTGTTATCAATGAAAACACCAAAAAAACTTCTGTCATAGTCAGTAAAAAATTGCAATAGAGAAATATTGACGAGCACCCTTGATGAAAAATTCAAAAACAACAGCACCAAAACCTTTAACATAGTGCATATAAAGGCACAAATGAGAAAAACATCCTGAGGTATCAAAAATGAACATTAATGTTTTAGTAGGGAAGACAAGGAGAAAATGATTGAGGTTTACAGCATTATTGGCTCGATGCGTAATCCTCAGAAACTGGACAATGATGAAAAGGAATGTGTACAAAGGTTGGTTAAACTGCTCATTGCCTCATTTGTAACATTTCTAGGATCCACTATCCAGTCTGGTAATTTAAACGGATTTGGGATTTGACCCTTCTCTTCAATTTCTGAAAGAATAATACATGCCTTATGCTGCCTTTGAGAATGCATAAAGTTGCTTTCACTCTTGTTTTGATTTACAGAACTAATCTATCAGACATCTGTTGATGGATGGATTAACAACACACTGTATTTCTCTCTCTGCATAGCTGTGCAAACTTCTCAGTAAAAATGAGTAAATATATTAATGACGATAAAAGGATGCAGTATTTTAAGCAAAAAAAAAACCCCAACCACCCTACGTGCACTGGTCATATGGTAAATAACATTGTCGCCATAATTTGTCATAACTATATCAGTGAACAAGAGGTAGAATAATAAATATTTAAACTGTTCCTTAGTTATAATTGTGACTATCATATGTAGACACTTCAGATTTTATTTTATGTTGTACAGTGATGGGAGCTATAAAAACACCATGCCCTGTCAGGATGACTGGCCACTTTGTGGGGCACTGGAACTAGCCAGACTTGTATCATAATGAATTAGCTGCTTCCCAGCCTGTGCGGGGCAGAGGTAAGAGGTCATTTGATTGCTTAATGGACACTGTGCTTTATAAAAGGATTGAGAGAGCTCAGTCTGGGAGTTGGAAGAACAGTGAATTGGAAGGCTTCTATGAAAAGCCCTGTTTCAGAAGGCTGGGCACTCCAGGAAAACCAGTTTAAGGTCCAAGGGCTAGATACACAAGCCAGGAAGGGGCTGCAAATGATATCCCCAGGGAACCCCTTTGGAGGCTGAGTGGTCTATCCCAGAGCCAGATAGCTGCTCAGAGGTAGCCCAGGAAGCTGGTGTGAACAGAGCCTAGGAGCAGGCTGAAGATAAATCCTGGGGGGCAGGTGAAACTTTTTGCTGACCCAGAAGGGATTACATTTTGTTTGTGATTTGGCTGAAAGGGTAAATCACATCACTACTTCAGATGTTATCTGAAACCTGAGGATGTTCTCCTGAGGGAGGAAAAGTGAGACAGGGAGCACAAGAGGCACCACACTCAGTCAGAATGGGGTACTACAGATTTCAAAAGTTGTTTTCTTCCCATTCAGAACAGAATCCCCAAATTTTAAAATTCTGTGTACTAAATATACTAAAAAAAAATTCTGATCAATTAAAACATTTCATTTTTATTTCAACTTTTTAATATTATAATGTAATAATTTCTTCCCCAAAAAATTAATTTCAAAAGTGAAGATCAATTATTTTTTTGGTTCGACATCATTGCAACTTCTTTTCTTCAAAATGAAATTTCAGCAAAACTGACACAATTTTTATAGTGTTTTGATTTTGCTGGACCTGCATTAGCCAATAAAATATTGCAGTCATTTTTTTTTTTTTCCTGAACAGCTCCATTTGAGAGTTTATACCCAGAATTTTAAGGTAAAATATATTGCATGTGTATTACAATAATCCCGACTCAGGAAATTTAAAGTTAAGGTTAAATTTATACACACATAGTTTAAGTTATGGAAACACAATTAGTGCACCCCAAACTCCTTAACTCTGCCTCTAGGGACACTGTGCACTAATCCCACGTGGGGATGGGGAACTTACCTTCAAAGTGTCTGGCGAAGTGGGATTTTTCTCCCACAAAAACTCATGTGATAAATAAATTTGTTAGTTTTTAAAAGTGCCACAGGACTCCTTGTTTGTTCTTCATTTTCCAGATGCCCAACTTGATACCATGATTTTCAGAAGTGCTGAGCACTCACAGCTGCCACTGAAGTAAACAAAAGCCATGTCTGAATATGTAATAGGCTATATAAAGCTAAGTACAGGGCACACTTTAGATGAATTAAAAACAGGCTTATTGACAGAGCTCAAAAAGCGGTCGTTAATGGGGAGATATCAGTAGGGCTATTTCTAATGGCACCTTCAAGAATCAGTTCCCTGTCTGATGCTATTTATTATTTTTACCAGTGATTTAGATGATGGATTTATCATTGCATGGAATCCTTAATATGAGATCAAATACCTTGCATAAAAGACATTTAATTCAACTTCAGACTGGAAGTTCGTATGATCCTTTCTGGCCTTGGAATCCATGACTGTGAATCCCTAGTTCATTCCCTTTCTTTATAGTCCACAAGTAGAAAATGATTGACTTCGTTGTCTCAACATGCTCATAACACTTCTAGCTCTGCATTAAGACAATGAATATCATCAATTCTCTTGTTTCAAGGCTCCAGATGGTTGTCTAGAGGGGTCAGAAAGGATTTGTTTTTTCCTGGTGCACAATCGTCTAGATGCATTCTGGTTTTGGTTTCTTTTCATCTTCTTCTGATGCATCAAAACTGGTTGGATAACTGCTCCCAGAGAGTAGTTATCAATGGTTCACATTCATGTTGGAAGGGTATTGTAGAAGAGATGCTTGTAGAAGGTTGTGATTTTAGAGACACTCCCTAGCATGGGTCAGTGTTGTGTGAATTGGGAGACATGCTTCACATCTGGGAATCACTCCTGTCTGTGTTATTAAAGTTCAATTCCTCACTCATTCAATGGTGTGGTCTTTAATGAACCCTCAAGATCATTACAGGCATAACGAGCTGGGTATCACAGGGATCGGTTCTGGGTCCAGTTCTGTTCAATATTTTCATTAATGATTTAGATGATGGCTTACAGAGTACACTTATAAAATTTGCCAATGATACCAAGTTGAGAGAGGTTGCAAGTGCTTTGATTTGGACAAACTGGTGAAATGGTCTGAATAGAATGAAATTCAATAAAGACAAGTGCAAAGTACTCCACTTAGGAAAGAACAATCCATTGCACACATACAAAATGGGCAATGACTGCCTACAAAGGAATACTACGGAAAGGGATCTGGTTGTCATAGTGAACCACAAGCAAAATATGAGTCAACAATGTAACGCTGCTGCAAAAAAAAGCAAACACCATTCTGGGATGTATTAACAGGAGTATTGTAAATAAGACATGAAAAATAATTCTTCCTCTATCCTCTGCCCTGATTAGGCCTCAGTTGGAGTATTGTGTGCAGTTCTGGGTGCCTCTTTTCAGGAAATATGAGGAGAAATTGGAGAAAATCCAGAGAAGAGCAAAACAAAGGATTAAAGGTCTGGAACACTTGACTTATGAGGGAAGATTGAAAAAGCTGGGTTTGTTTAGTCTTAGGGATGTCCAAACTTTGGGGTGAGGGGCCACATTGCAATTCTTTTCTTACTTGGAGAGCCAGTGAACAAATTTTGGTACTGGGTCACAGCCCCTGTGTCGTAGGATAGAAGCAGTATCCAGCGTCCTTCTTCATCTCCCACCATCGCTACCACTCCCAAGGGGGAAGGAAGCGGGAAAGAGGGAGGGGAGACTTAAGAGTGACAGCCAGCTGTGGCCAGTGTCCTTTCAAACCTTCCACTGCTGCTACGCCCCCCAGTAGTAGCAGTGGTGGGGAAACTTAAAAGGACGTTTGCGCCCAGGCACTGCTACTAACAGGGGCATTGAGACACGGGCACAGGCTGCCCTGCCCCAACCCCGCACCTGCCTGGAGCTGCTCCTGGGGTGGGGGTGATTGCCCCAAGCCTCGCAAGCACAGCTTTGGGGTGGAGGTGGCTAACCCGCGCCTAGCTGGCACATCTCCAGGGCTCAGGCAGCTCTCTCAAGCCCCAAGCTGGGGTTTCTGCCCCAGCCCTGTGCCCAGCAGGTGCCGCTACCCCACACCCAGCCAGCACTTTTGTTTCAGCTGCACCTGGCCAGGGCTGCTCCAGAGGGGGATGTGGGGCTGGCTGCCCCGCATCTGGCCAGCACTGCCCTGAGTCCCACAACCACAGCTCTGGGCAAGGGCTGCTCACTGGCACCTGGCTGGCGCTGCTCAGGGGTGTGGGTGACTGCCCCAAACCTTGAGCCCAGCTGTCACTGCTCCAGGGGTGGGGGCGGGGCGGGAGGCAGCTGCCTGGCACCTGACTGGCACTGTCCTGAACCCCATGGGCTCTGCTCTAGGGCGGGGTTGCTAACCTGTGCCTGGCTCTGCTCCAGGACCTGCCTCGAGCCCCACCAGCATAGCTCCAGGGCAGGTGCGTGGACAGGTGCCCTGAGCCAGGACTTCTTTGTGGCTTTGCCTCTCCCCCAAGGTCCGTGCTTGGTCAGGGCTGCCCTGAGCCCTGCAGGCACTGCTCCAAGCCGTGGCTTCTCTGCCAAGTCCTGAGTTGGGGCTTTTTTCCCAGTCCTACACCTGGCCAGCTAGAGCTGCTCCGAGGGGTGAAAACTGTTATCATATCTCCTCTCAGTCTCCTATTTCCAGACTAAACCATGCTTGTCCAACCTGCGGCCCGCGGGCCAGATTCCAGCTCACCGATCTAAAGTGCTGCCGCAGGAGCTGAGGCCTGGTTGGAAGCTTTTTAAATATCCTGCCCATTGGTGCAGAGAGGAGCTGATCTCAGGAGGGGGGAGAAAAAGTGTTCTGCTTAACAGCCAATGAAAGGACAAGAAGCAATAGCCTTAAATTATGGCCAGGGAGGCTTAGGTTGGACATTAGGAAAAAAATCCTAACTGTCAGGGTGATTAACCACTGGAATAAGTTGCCTAGGCAGGTTGTGGACTCTCCCTCATTGGAAGTTTTAAGAGCAGGTTAGACCAGCACAGGTCAGGGATGGTTTAAGAGGATATTTGGTCCTGCCATGAGTTCAGGGGACTGTACTCAATGACCTGTCATGGTTTCTTCCAGTTTTTATGATTCTGTATTGTCCATAACCGGAGATGGGACACTGACATGAGTGGTCCAGTAGTTTGATGTGCTAGAGAGAGTCCTATTTCTTTGCTGCCTGGTTGGTGTATGCACACATGCTCAAGATCATCATCTTTGGGGTTGGGAAGCAATTTTTCCCAGGTTAGTTTGGCAGGGACCTTGGAAGTTGTTCACCTTTCTCTGAAGCATGGGACATGACTCACTGCTAGAATCACCTTGGCATATACGAGTTCATCAATTCCCAGGGATTCAGGCATTGGTGGACACATAAAGCATAAGTCACATCGTCAGTGAGTTTAAATATAAACTCCCATTCAGGTAAAAGAAACTGCTTTGAAAATACTGTATGTGCTTTCAATATTGAATCTACTCTTTGACCTTGTTTGTCAAAGATGATTCATAAATTCATCATCATGGTGTCTCATTTTGATGATGCATTAAATTAATGTATTGAAGAGATAATTTGCTTTGAGGCTGTACCTATTTATTCACTATCATAGTAAAAAAAGGAAGAACAAGAATTGCAGATGGGCTTTCTAGAGTTTTATAAATCAAGAGAAGATGCTGTCCACAAAATTGGGTACAGGGAATACATTTCATTAGTACAGCAAATGTGTGCTGGTCATGGAATAATGGTAATTTTCCTCACTGCAGTGATAATAAAAATTAGATCTGGTCTCAGCCTGCCTTTTGGAACACCACAAATTTCAGCTCTGTTCAGATCTGGACATTTTATTTTATTAAAAAGGTTTTCTGCCTTAGTGTTACTTAAGCTAATTGTATTTAATTTGGTTGATATATCCCTTGAAAATCTAGACCTTTGCAGATCTTTAAAAACCTCATCACTGCAAATGGCAGATCCAGTAGCAGAGCTTTACCCACATTGCTAAAATAAACCATCTGAGGAAGCTGAACTTAAGAGGTAATAATTCTTCCTCACTCTTACAGCTCCCTTCCCTCACAAAATCCAAGCTAATAGATGGTCTGTGCAGCAAGTATTGAAGGTAACAAATTCAGAGTATTTAGGATCATGATGACTAATGAGTTCCAGGAGCAGTTGAATGAATGTGTGATATCAAAGGGCTAGACTGTGGCCCAAATTCTCTGATGGCACAATTCCACTGAAGATAGTGGAGTTATGCTATTAGATAAGTAGTCCTGAGACAACTTGCTTTGTGTAAGGGCAAGCACATACTAGGGCATCCTACATCTTAGTCAAGGGAAGCAGTCACACTTTTTCCCCCCCTCCTCCCACCTTGTTCCTGACGAGCTAATGTTTTGCTAGATCCCCTCACAGTTCAGAAATACTCCAGAGCTTGCACTTCCTCTGCTTTAGTGACTGGTGCATGGCAGGTGCAGAGTCGAGACTCATTTACAGCTCTCATGATTTTATCACAAGAGTGACAATTTTCTTAAAAAGTTTCAACTGGCCTCAAGAAGTTTCAGCTGGTATCAGGAAATTACCTGAGAAACTCATCTTCCATTTTAAATAGTAAGGTTCTAGCCCTCACCGTTGTCAAGAAAAGCTTGAAAATGTGAAGCAAATACACTTACAGGTCAGAATCCAGAAGACAAAGAAATGGAACTGAAGATAGATGAGATAAATGTTACAGTGCCCGACTCATGATTTTGAGTGATTGATAATGGCAATGTTGAAGACTTTAGACATCTCTGCCCCTCTCTAGTGACCTGTGTTTGCACAGCAGCAGCCCTACAAAATGATTCAGGTAGACTGTCAGAGTACGGTGCTAGACACTTAAATACCCTTCCAACCTTGCACAAAATCATAAGGTCAGCTACCGTCTAGCATATAATACTTAGGTCAAAATACCTTAAATTGATTTCAGCCAGCATTTTCAGAGTAACATTCTACTCAGCGGATCGTATGGGTTACAGATTGGCCATGGAGGAAATCGTTTGATCAACCCCCTTGTGTTTTCATAAGCATTTGCTTAAGTTTTACAGTTGGTAAATACAGGTGGATTCATTTCTCCAAAGTTCTGTCTCCAACAGTATACATGATCGACAGCCCTTAAGTGCACCGCCTGTCACAACAAACATAATTCACAATCTTTAGATCGATGAAATGAGACATACAAGTGGAATAAAGTAGGTCACATTCTTTCATTGAGTAAAAGTATAGTTGATGTACAGCATGAAGTATATATTAATAAGCATGTCAGGCCTCTGGCTTCAAAATAAAAAAATGATCAAAAAGCAAGCCAGGGGTTCAGGTACTAGTAGCAGACATCTTGGGTCTTCTTCCTTTAAGTAAACATTTACTTCAAAAATATATCTTTTTACTGAACAAATTCTTCTTTATTTGGAGATTTCAGGCAAAGAGAATATAGGGAATGGCATGGCTAAAATGTTTTATTGGGATGGCCATGTTACAGCTAAATGATGTATGAATCTGCAAAAATCAAATATTCTGTACGTGCCACATATTTTAAAGTATTGTTTTATGAAGAAAGAATGATTTGGAGTAAAGGTAATGGATTGCAATTGGCTGTCACAGTTCAGGACAACTTCACTATATTTCCCCTCTATCATCCAGCATGGGCACCCACTCTAGGCTCTACACTCCTCAGCCATCACATCTCTTATTCCTCTTATACTCCTCTCCCTTTGAACTGAGGTATTTCCAATCTACACAGTTCTCCGAATATATAGTGAATTTCCCAGCTAATGACAGGCTATATAAGCAGAGTTATTTTGCCTTCTTTTTAAAGATGGTTAACGTAATTACCACAGTTAATTTACTTCACAGCTTTTTCTAAGCAAGCACATTTTATTCTAAAGGTAAAAGTACTGCAGAGGGAATGTATTGAAAACAATAGAAAAAACCCTATGCACATGCTAATAGGCTTCCCAGAGGCCAATCCAACTCCAATATGGACTCTGGCAGGTGCACAGTCATTCAAATGTGTTTTTAAGTTCGTAACAATCTTTGGACAGAACAACAGAGTCTGTGGGACTCTGTACGCTAAGTCCTTCCAACTCTTCCCTGATGATTCGGGCTCTAGGTACTTTCTATTTTCTGGATCAGCAAGAAGGATGTGAGTCAGTTCATCATCAGGAAGTTTAACTACCCCCAACCCCCATTTTCATTTGTGAAATAGTTTATGCAAACTTTTCCAGAAGATGTTGATTCTCTGGCAATGTTACAACATGAGAAACTTTGACTAATCATGCCTCTCAGTTTCTGGAAGAGTTTCTCATATAAATGCATACATTCCCTGGCACACAATAACATATAAAATGAATCAAATTCATTTTTAATAAAATGGACCCCAAATGTGTTAAATTTAATTTGATAAGGTTTAACTTAATTCAATAAATTTCATTTGAGATATTGCAAGAGATTTCTCTTTTTGTCACACTGGGTACATTTCCTAGCTCTGAGGCAGACTTGCAGTGTGACCCTGATTGAGTTACTTAAGGACAATTTATAAAGGTATTTAGATACCTCAAGGTTCAGGTGAGATTTCCAATCTCACCTGGATACATAAATCTCATTATTTTCAATGAGAGTTATGAAAGTCAGGTGCTTCTGAAAGTTCTAGTTTGAATCTACTTGCACATTTTGGTACCTCAACACCTTTAAAAATCTGGCCCGTAATCCTTACAAACCACAGTTCCTCATCTATAAAAAAGGATTCAGAATAATGCCCACCCTTTCTTTTTCTTCTCTATTTAGATTGTAAACTTTGGGGCAGGGACTGCATCTTACTTTCAGTATGTATAGTCTACCACACAGATATATGAGGCTCAGATTTCAGTTGCAATTTCTAGGCATGTAAAGAAGAAGAAGAAGAATGTTTTGGAGAGTTTTAAAACTATTCACTAGACCTACATTTCATCCCTGTAGCTATAAAATCAGGCAGCCTTATTATTCATGAGTTCAGTCAAACACTGAAATATTTTTTTTAATTGAAAAACTGAATTTTTATGGAAGAATTTGGACTTTGGTGACATTCTGTTTTCCAATGGAAAAATCTAAATGGAATATTTTGTTTCAGGTCAGGTTGTTTCAAAGAAGAACATTTTGGCTTGTTTAACCAAATCAAAATGTTTTGGTTTTGACTGAACTAGACATTTAACTGAGAACTGGTCACAAACTAGGTCAGCTCTGAACCAAGAGGTTTCTAGATGTTTAGTTATTTTCTTTAGCATACTCAAGAAAGAAACTGTCACAAAAAGTTGTAATGAAATTTGGATATGTTTGTGGGTAGAGCATAACGAAATGTCTGGACCTTTGGAGATCTTCTCATCTATAAATATGATTCTGTAGTTCCTTCACTGTCAAATATGTGATAAATGCCAATTCAGCAAAAGCACAAAGTTATATTGTCTTTAGACCTGTGAATTTAATATATGACATGTTTCTAAGAGAGTCACTGTTCTTTTTATCTTCACACAGCTGGTTTGAGTGAAAAAATTAAAGTTATTTTTATACCATTAGCTTGTCTACTGGGAACAAAGATACAGCTTGTACCTGGGGGAAAAAGATTTTTTTTTTATTGTGCTAGCCAAAAGTGATCTTTAAAAAACAAAATCAACAAAAAGCCCCACTGTGTTTGAAGTCCAATGCCAGTGACACACATTCTTAAAATGCTCATGAATTCAGGAAATTTATTTACCTATTTTCATATGTAACTGACAAAATGTTATTTTTATCTGTCCTAACAAAGGAAATGAAAGATTTGAACATGTTTGTATTTTTCCGACAGCTAACGGTCTCTTCTGAGGCATTGCTATTAAGATATGAAATATAAAAGTTGATATATCTAAGGTTTTGAAAGCCTTTTATGGATCCTTTTCCTTTTAAAAAAATCAAGGAATATTGTGAAAATAAAATGACATCAGGGACTGCTCTTCAGATATTTAGACTGTTGTCATCTCTTGCCAGCTGAAAGAGGAGGTGAAAAGGTGGGGGAAAAGAGAAAGAGAGGGGGTTATCTTGGTACTCATCCCTTACCAGGAGTAGGTCTGGTCAAGAATTTTTTGACAAAATTCTTTTTTAGTTAGAAAATGATGATTTGTCAAAACCAAAGCTCTTAGTGGAAACACTTCAATTTCATCAACACTTTCTCAGGTCCACGATGGAATTTATGGTCACAGAGACAGAGATATGCCACAGAACAGCCAATAGTCTGGAGACCTACTGCACTGTAGTAAACATTAGTTCAAGTTACTCTTCTGATTCAGATAAAGCAGGGACCTGAGCCTGTGTCAAGGTGAATGCCCTTCCTACTGCTTTAGTTGTTATTCTGGAGTGGGTGCCTCTCTCAAGGTGGAGTGTGTGTGTGTGTGTGTGAGAGAGAGAGAGAGAGAGAGAGAGAGCATTTTCAAACCCATACAGAATAAGAACAAAATTTAAGACCTTTATATTCATTGTGAAATGGACTTTTCAGCTAGCCCTAATCAGTAGTACTAAGTACACCCTTGAAAGTTGTGGAAAGTCTAGTTTGATAAATTCTGGAAAAGGATGTTTATTTATATCTCTTGGGTTTGAAATTCTTATTAGGTCAGTCTTCTTATAACATTTCCAGTACTGTCTACTTTTGGTACTGGCTGAACATAATTTATAAGAGGCTCATCTATACCACCTTGTATGATCCCAGAAGAACATACATGTTCAAACTAGAATGGGAAACCTCAACTGAGCACCTTTGCCAGTATAGTTTTAGGAAAAGTGTGCTGCTAGCAATTTTTCAATGAGAGCTAAGCATGAGGACTGACTTTAAATATTTGTGGCCATTTAAATATCTTGTAGTGCTCTTCGTGAGCATGATCCAAAATCCATTGTAAGCAATGGGAGTTGTTCCATTAACAGGACTGTTAAGTTTAGAAAAGAGATTACTGGGAAATGGGGGGCAGAATAAGGAAGTGTTATTTATCTCTTTACGTAACACAAGGACCAATGAAATTAATAGGCAACAAATTTAAAACAAACAAAGTTTTTCACACAATGCACAACCAACCAATGAAATTTTTTGTCTGGGAATGTTATGAAGGCTCAAACTTAACTGGGCTCAGAAAGACTTAGATAAATTCATGGAGAATAAGTCTGTCAATGGCTATTAGCCAGGTTGGTCAAGGATGAAACCTCATTCTCTGGGTGTCCCTAGGTCCAGAAGCTGGAACTTGAAAACAAGGAATGGGTCACCTGATAATTTCCCTGTTCTGTTCATTCCTTCTGAAGTATCTGGGACCAACCATTGTCAGAAGACAGGATACTGAGTTAGATGAATCACTGCTTTGACTCAACATGACTATTCTTAAATTTTTATGTCAGATGGTTTTAGATTTGAATTGGAAAAATGTGTCTTAACTTTCTCTTCTGAATTGTGGCATTGTATGGCTGGAGACCATTAAACTGTTTGTGCATTTCACCTCTGAGGTAGTTGTCTTTTAGTGAAGTTATCACGGTATACGGCTGGTATGTTGATTGGGTTGGTTTGTAAAGTAAAAGGAGAAAAAAATATAGATCAGTTGCTTATTATCTATCTCAACATTTGGGTAAGAGACTTGAGTTCTTTGTGAAAAGCAACAATAAAGTTCATTCCACAAATTACCTTGCAGGTGGACTATAGATATTTTTGTTCATTAGCCTTTTTATTTGAAAATAATAAGGAAATTTACTGATTGAAATTGTTACAGCAAGAAGGATTCTAGCTACATTAATGTCTTTATATATACAGAATAGCTTCTTTAAAAGAAATGTTCATTCTTTTTGCACCCTGAAATTTTCTTCCAGGATTTGCAAAAAGCAGTTTTGATTGATTGACTGACTGACTGATTGATTCACTGATTAAATGCCATTTTTCTTTTGGGGGGCAGGGATGCATTTTGGGTTACATCACATGTATCACATACATCCAAACAAGTCACACTGTGTTTCAACTTACTGTGATTAATGGGTCTGTAGCTGACAGGAGACACTTGCACCAAAAATGGGACACAGGAAAATTTGTAAGACCTGTCTAGTCTGGATTTTATAGCCTGTGAGGTTTTTCTTCTGAGATTTTATGTATTTATTTATATAACTTTAAAAAGTTGGCTTACCTGCCAGTGCTGTCTCCCCAAACCTTAATCTAGCTTCCAGTTAAAATCTATTAAGATATACAACAATACAGCATGGACCACTTGGTAAACAGGGTGCCTTCTTGGACATAAACTTGAGTTTGAAAAGCTATATTTTTCTTTTCCTGCCAAGCATGATGTAAGAGTGAAAAATTTAAGAAGATGGATTCAATAATGAGAAGAGCTCAGTAGAGAAGTGTTTCGTTAAGCATACCCCTAAAAAAAGAGAGAGAATGGGGCAGCAAAGAGAAATTTACACTGCAGACACAGGTCCCTCCAAAAAGAGTGAGAACAGCATAATACCTCCTGAAATGTGTTTGGTAGAGTCAGAGGGGGCACTTTTGTTCTGTTCTCACAAAGGAAAAAAACTCAAAAAACCTGTCAGTTGAAACACTTGCCTCAAACGCATTACGTGACGGAGAACTGGAGCAATGAATGTCCATGCTGATGGAGACGGATTCAACTATGACCTGGTTGGCCAGAGAGCCACTGGAAAGCCAAACCCTGCCTATTATTAGCATGGTCTTTGCATACTTTCCATCATGGGTAGACTCATTTAGCTGATTGCGCTACAGCCATGGCTGCCTCTGCCACATACTTACTATTCATTTACATATGTATCCCCCTTCTTCCATGCGGGGCTTTGTGGTGGCTTTAACACAGAGAGCTTCTTCATTAACTTGAGACAATTTACTGCATAAGTGAAGGTGCTCTGCCATATGAGCATATTGCTCAGATCAGCATCTCTTTGACACTGAGCCATCTCCTGCTGGACTTTTCCCCATCACATGGCCCTGAGCTCATATATTAGTCTCACAGAGGCCATGCTACTGTTGCATCTGGGATTCTCTGTACTCCACACAGAGCCTTTCTCCTTACAAGATGGGCTGGATAGCTTACAATCCTCATAGCAATATAAAGTTAATTAAAAACCCACTTATTATCATTTAAACATTTCTGCTGCCAAGGCACGGCTTGCTATTCCCCCCCTCCCCACGCCTTCCAAAGACAGGTTCTTTGTTGTATACTTTAGAGAAGCTTCTCTCAACCATGGAGTTGGGACACAAGACTGAGTCACCACACATAGGTAAGTGTATCACAAAGAGCCAGTGAAATGGCTGGATTAGGCCTGGAAGAGGTGGGCTGGTGTGTCCTGTAGGCCATTATCTTTGAGAACTCGTGGCGAACGGGGGTGGTCCCGGAGGATTGGAAAAAGGCAAATATAGTACCTATCTTTAAGAAAGGGAAAAAGGAGGATCCGGGGAACTACAGACCGGTCAGCCTCACCTCAATCCCTGGGAAAATCATGGAGCAGGTCCTCAAGGAATCCATCCTGAAACACTTGGAGGAAAATAGAGTGATCAGGAACAGTCAACATGGATTCACCAAGGGCAAATCGTGCCTGACCAACCTGATTTCCTTCTATGATGAGATGACTGGATTTGTGGATGCGGGAAGAGCCGTTGACGTGATATACCTTGACTTTAGCAAGGCTTTTGATACGGTTTCCCATAGCATTCTCGTTGGCAAGTTAAGGAAGTATGGGTTGGACGAGTGGACCGTAAGGTGGATCGAAAACTGGTTAGATCAACGGGCTCAGCGGGTAGGAATCAATGGCTCGATGTCTGGTTGTCAACCGGTAACGAGTGGAGTGCCCCAGGGGTCGGTCCTGGGGCCGGTTCTATTCAACATCTTCATTAATGATCTTGATGATGGAATAGACTGCGTGCTTAGTAAGTTTGCAGATGACACCAAGTTGGGGGGAATGGTAAATACTCTGGAGGGCAGGGACAGGATCCAGAGAGACTTGGACAAATTGGAACACTGGGCCGAAAGAAACCTCATGAGGTTCAACAAAGACAAGTGCAAAGTCCTGCACTTAGGA